>QXEO01000647.1:4444674-5044674 GCA_007115705.1 Dactylis glomerata
TACAGGTGAGCACCACAAAATAGTGAATAAAACTTACAATTGGTGTTGTCTGTAAAGAATGGCATGTGTTACCAGACATATAAGTTTGACCCACGTGGCCACGCCAACACAAATCCTACTTTACAACAACGCAGGAGGTTCTCTAAGCTAAGCTGCATACTTTTCAAGCAACTGCGGAAATTCTCTACAACTCAGTGTTACCATTGCCCCCTAAAATTCCTCCATAAGTTTAGCGTCATCTAGTCCTCCGGGCACCGCAAAACATATAATTTTTTACCCGGACAATGAGCACGCGGTTTCAGGATTAAGCCCATCAAGATTCAAGTAAGAAATTCAGCTCCGAGAACCACGAACTCAGCAGCGCCTAGGGTTACTCCCGCCCCACAGCAATCACATTGTACAACCTAGGACGTGCGCTTCCAAGCACCGGACCTCTCGGTTAGCACTTAGCAGGAAAAATCTTGCGAACCGATAACCAGTGGAACAATCTTGACAGTCAAAATTAGATCTTTACGGAGAAAAACATCGGATCAGATCAGAACCTGAGAAATCCAGACGTACTCTCGCGTAGGTGGCGGACGGAACGGCGCGCGGAGCGGAGCGGAGACAGCGACGTGGACGGGACGGGATAGGCGTCGCGCGCGGAGAGCTGCAACCGGCGACGACGGAGGGGGCGGTGGACGGCGAGGCAGCAGCGAGGGGGGGAGCCTGCGAGGCTGGGAGGGACGGAACCCTAGCCGGTTGGTGTGTCGTGTGTAGGCGCCCGTCTCCACCGTCGGATCGGTCAGCGCGTGGGGGATAACGAGCCGTTGGATCTCGGACAGACTTCCGAGTTCCGAGTGGGACTGCCACCCGTCTCCGTGTTGGAGGCGGTGGAACGTGGAGTATACGAACGTGGAAGTGTCAGGAGGAGCAACACTAGTTACAAATTTGAGTTTTTTGAATTTAGAGCCATCTAGCAGATCTATACTACTCCCTTCCTCCTGAAATGTAAGTCTTTTTAAAGAGCTAATTTAGCTTTCTAAAAAGATTTATATTTTAAGACAGAGATAATATTAATTAAGGATATTAAGGACAGAGCTACCTGGCGCAGCGCCGCACAAATCCAATCCCGTGATGGTTGTAAATATACATGCATGCAGTGATGTAGGCAGTGATGTCATACCGTATTAAATTTCTCCTCATGCTTAAATTGAAAAACTTTTATCTCTCGAACAACTAATCCGAATAAATATCCGTTTTCACCGTTAGCTTAGTCGCGATGAGATCTTCAAACTAGATCTCATATTGACGTTTCGAGAACTTTTTGTGTCATCGGTAATTGCCAGATTATTATCACTAAGTTGCCAGATTATAATAACTTGGTAACTGTCTGCTGTTAATAGGGCAACTGTGGTAACGTAATCTGGCAACTGACATGATGAAAAAAAAAGTCATTGAAATATAACAATATGGGATCTAGTTTTGAAGCCCTCATCGAGAAGAAGTCAGCAGTGAAAACGGATCACTAATCGAATTAACAGTTTACGAGATAAATCATTTTAACATTTCATATTTTACAATTAATACGATAATGTGAGGTGTGAGAATCATGCATGCATATGTCCTATAAGAGAAAATCACATAAAATTACACCGCCGCATGAAGAGAGATATGTGGCGCATCTTCCTATCTTTTCCCTACTATTAAAGCGAAAGTGTTGTCCGGTGTTGTAACATTTTTAGTTTTGATTTTGTCCTTAGACAAGACTCCAAATTACCCACCGATGTCAATAAGTTAAAAAACAATTCGTTCTATTGCATGTTTGGTCTACTTGCTAGACCAGCCGAATCGGGGTCGTGCACGACCGCAGCCTCCAAAGAAACACATGGTTCACGCCTGGTTCCACGACCCTGGGTCGATCGACCTGGATCGAGGGTCGAGAACGACAGCGCGTTAACGCGGGGCAACGGCCGGGTCAGGATCCCGTTCACTCACCGCAGTCGCCGCCCGCAGTGCTCGCCATCACTGTTCACAGTGCTCACCATCGCCACCCGCATTGCTCGCCTTCGACACCCGTATCGCAGCCAAAAGTAGGGAACTGCACGCCGAGGCCTCGCCGCCTCAATCCGACCTCCTGCCGATACGATCCGCTGCTCGCTGCTTCAATCCGTCCCCCCGCAGTTGCTCGTCGCTTAGCCGCACGCCGCAATCGCACTCCTGGCCGCAGCCCCCAGTCCTCGATGTCGCTGCCCCAGGTTGCCGCCTCACTCCCAGCGCCACCCGACACCAGGGGAGCGGACTACGCCTGCTCGCCTGAGAGCTCCCATTGCAGGTATATGCTGCCGATTTCGGGAAAGAATGTCGCGGTATTATCATCTGCCGTCAACGAGGTTTGGAGACTGCATCTACGCATCGTGTTCAGTTGTGCCTATTTTGTTTTGAAATACATACAATATTGCATAGACCCAAATCTGAGTCTGACGAGGAACAGTACATGCGAGTGATATATTCCTGGAGCACTCCCATCGCTGCTCATCGCAATAGCACTCCCGACATCGCCCGCGCGTCCGCCGCCCACATTAGGGTGACGCCAAAGCCTGCACGGGAGTTCGCGCGACCGGCTGTGCACTTTGATTGCGGTGCGGTGTTGATGTAGATCACCGACCGATTGGGAACCCCAAGAGGAAGGTATGATGAGCACAGCATCAAGTTTTCTCTCAGTAAGAAACCAAGGTTTATCGAACCAGTAGGAAAAAAGCCAAACTTCAGAAGGTGATGCCTGCTAGCTTCGCGACAGCTCCAGACAATTTATAAGTAGATCTGGAACTGGAGCAACGTCCAAGTCCACTTCCGCCATGTCCAACTAGTATCCAGCGTAGGGTGGTCCAGTCCATGTGCGGTCCATTCTTAGGTTCAAAATATCCAAGTCCATCCAAATCCATGCTATTTTAATGTTGGATATCCAAGATCCAATGGACGTTGCAACTGCATGCGCATGCGACGGCAACGCATGATGGTTAAGCTTAATAATACGTTAAAGTTGGCAGACCTGGGAGGTATCGCTCCACTCCAGGAAGCTAGAAGCACGGTGTTGTGCAAAAAAAAAAACTAGACGCACGGTGGTCATGCACTCATGCTCAACTCGCTGCATTGCTACGACACAGTAATAAACTAAGCAGAGTTACAGAATTCAGCTTCTAGCATGTGAAAGCTCAACCAGGAATTGATATGTGCAACAATAACAAAACACATCATGTCACACAAGTTGTTCAATAGCTCTAAAATCAAAACCCAGACTACAATTTTTCCGACACACTGAATACACAAGCCAAGATTGGTCAACTCCAGACTCAGTATGATTTAACTACCACAAGAACACTCATTCATCCGTTTATCATGGGAAGCACTGTCTGTAGCAAGAAAGTATTGTCTGCTCCCACTTGTTACAGCAGAAACAATAGCTTGCCCTGAGGAGAAGATTCAGAGATAACTAACACACATTAGATGGTGCACAAAGAAAACAAAGGAAATAACATGCCCTGAGGAAGAAGATTCAGAGACAATCATATTGTATGTTGTACAAAGAAGACAAAGAAAATGAAGCATATTTCCTATTCACCACTAGTGATATACTAGAAATGAAGCAAAGAAGTCCATCACTATGTACCTATATTCAAAACTATAATGTTGGGTAAGGGATGAATCTAATCATCACAAGAAAATGTAGTCCAAACTGAAAATAGCTGAGCTGCGTTAAGGACATAGTATGATTTAACTACTACATGATCTTGACAGAAATTTGCAAATTCATCAACACAAGCACAAACAAAATCATTGGCAAAAGGGACTTGGCTTTGCAGACTGGAATCCTTTTTAACAATCCATACTTGTCAATCAGTATACTCCCTCGTGGGTAGCTTTTTTGTGTTGGAAAAAATCAGCAGTCTTAAAATATAGAAGCAGTGATAAAAAATTCAGATTTAGAGGTAAGTAACATATGCGATGCAATGTGATCGAAAACAGCTCTGCATATTAGCATTAAGTTAGCAGAAAATCTTTAACTATGCCAAGATCAGTAATGAGGTGGTCTTTGTATAAGACCAATACAAAATAAAATCAAAGTTTTGATGGCAGAAAATTAAACCTACCAATTACTACCTATCAACACACAATATGTAGTTGATGCTGAATCAACAGAGGCCTAAAGACAGAATAAGACATAGCAGCAGTATTTGATTCATTTTGCTACAATATGGTGTTCAGGTTAACATGGATTGTCATCATGGATTAACATGGATAGTTCAGCAGATCAGTTAACTAAGAATTTCTCGTCAGGCAACTTAGTAGTAAAGAATTCAGAATACAACAGACAGTTTCAGTAAGACGGCCTCCATCAGCTGATACCAAACCATCGATCAAACACAGGGAATCGAACCATGGCGAGATAAGAAGGCTCTTACCGCACACGCGTGCGCGCCGGTGATCGGCAAGGCTCCCTTCGCGGCGGGCCGGTGGTCAGTGCGCTGGTCGCAGAGGCGAGGCAGTTCCGATCTGTGACGACGGGCGACGGAGGCCTCAAAGTGGCGACAGTGAACTCAACGACAGCGGCAGCAGCGGAGGCCTAATGAGCCAGCGATCTGCGGGGATATAGTGGCCGTGATGGGAAGGGAGAGGGGGCGGCGGTGGTGGGGGTTGCGGGAGAGAGGGCGGCGGCGGAGGGGATGCGTGTGCGCGTCGTGGTGAGGTCCAATGGACTGTGGACTGTCCAAGTTTGATGTCCATATGTGTCCATGGATGTTGGACCTCATATCCAATTTACGTCCACATCCAACAGAGTCCAGTCCAAGTGGATCCAGTCTATTTTAGGTTCAAAGCCCATGGATTTACCAAATCTAGTTCCAGATTTATTTATAAGGCGCCTCGTCCAGGGCTTTGCTTTGCACCAGCAACAACGTGAAACCTGCACACAACACAACCAAGACTTTGCTCCCAACTTACGATGAGGTTGTCAATCTCATCGGTTTGCTATAAACAAAGGATTGAGCGTATCGAGTAGAAAACAATAGTAGTATGCGAGAAAGTAAACAGTGCGAGTAAAAGTAAAACGGTGTAATAATGTAAAGGAAATTGGACCGGGGTCCACAGTTCACTAGTGGTGTCTCTCCATAAGATAAATAACAACATGCTGGATAAACAAATTACAGTTGGGCAATTGATAGAATAAAGATAACGTGCATATCTCACGAGGATCACTATGAGATTTACTCTGGGCATTACAACAAAATACATAGACCGTCATCCAACTGCATCTATGACTAATAATCCACTCACGGGGATATCGTCCGAACACCCCATGAGTATTAAGTTGCGAACAACAGATAACTACATTAAGCAAAGTGTGTAATGTAAATAAAACGAATATCCTTGCACATAAGAATGTTGTTTTCTCCCTAGTGGCAACAGCACATCTACAATCTTAGAGGTTTTTGTCACTCCCCCAGATTAAATAGAGGCATGAACCCAACTATCGAGCATAAAATACCCCCTCTTGGAGTCACTAGTATCTACTTGGCCAAGGTAGCTACTAACAACGGAGAGCATGCAAGATCATAAACAACATAGAGATAACATAAGATAACATTCAGAACATCAACTTAACATAACACCAATATTCATCGGATCCCAACAAACACAACATGTAGAATTACACAAAGGTGATCTCGATCATGTAAGGCAGCTCATGAGATCTAAACATGAAGCATATGGTGGAGAAGACAACCATCTAGCTACTGCTATGGACCCATAGTCCAAGGTATACTACTCACTCATCGCGCTGGAGGCAAGCATGGCGATGAAGAAGATCTCCGGTGGCGATTCTCCTCTCCGGCAGGGTGCCGGGAAGAGCTTCTGGACCCTCCCGATCTCGGGTCGACGACGGCGGCGGATCGCGATGTATTTCTGGAAAATTGATTGGGTCTTTAGGTTTTTCCCGTTGGGGGGTCTTTATAGGCGAAGGGGCAGCGTCAGAGGTGGGCCAGGGTGGCCTCACCCATAGGGGGCGTGGGCTAGGGGCTGGCCGCGCCGCCCTATGGTGTGGCCAGCCCGTGGCTCCCCTCCGTCTCCTCTTCGGACTTCTGGAAGCTTCGGTAAATATTAGGAGGTTCGGCTTTTGTTTTGTATAATTCCGATAATATTTCCTGTGTAACTTTTCTAAAACACAAAAATAGCAGAAAATAAGGAACTGGCACTGTGGCATCTTGTTAATATGTTAGTTCCGGAAAATGCATAAAAACGCCACGAAGTGTAATAAAACACTAAGCAAATGGTGTAAGAACAAGCATGGAGCATCAAAAATTATAGATACGTTTGAGACGTATCAAGCATCCCCAAGCTTAACTCCTGCTCATCCTTGAGTAGATAAGTGATAACAAAGAATAATTTTTGAAGTGACATGCACCAACACAATCTTGATCATCTATGTAAGCATTGAGTGTTGGGATCAAAAGAACTTAAAACATGGACATGGAAAACATAATCTTGATAGAAGAAACTTAGCAACCATGTTATAACACGAAAAAGAACACAAACAAAAGATCATGAAAAATTAAACAATGAAAGTCAAACGTGTGTTCAAATCATATGGAAAAACATAGCAAATGGTTTTCAGCTTGTCCCTCATGGAATAGCAAAACATAAATGTATAGGACACTTTTAAGTTTAAAAGGGTGACTAGATACAAATAATTTAAGAATAAGTGAAACTAAAATCATAAATCAATCAATGATAAACTTTGGGACTATGCACATTAAACTCCAAGAACACTCTATTTTTTACTCTTTCGTTCAACGAGTATTCTCTTTTTCTAGAACTGTGTTTAGCTTTCGTTTTTCGCCTTAATTTTTGTTCAGATCTTGTTATATCTTTGTATCAATGTGTATTTAGACCACTGGTCTAAATTGGTTTTCATCAAAAGAGTTATTTCAAAAAGGTTTGAATAGTGTTGGAAAAGAGAAAAAGTTTCATGCAAAAAAAAGGTGGTACAAAAAGGAGCTTATTTAGACCACGGCTTAGACTTTTGCATGCCATGCTTGATGTCGTTTTGATAGTATGTGATAAGTGCGTGTTAAGCACCCAGTTGGGAACCCCAAGAGGAAGGTATGAGGAGCACAGCAGCAAGTTTCCCTCAGTTGTGAAACTACGGTTTATCAAACCAGTAGAAGATAGCCAAACTTCCAAAGGTGATGCTTGTTAGCTTCGTGACGCTCCAGACAATGGCGCCAGAAAATGCTGGTGTGTGGCTTTTCACTAGCAGCAACGTGGAACCTGCACACAACACAACCAAGTACTTTGCCCCAACTTACGATGAAGTTGTCAATCTCACTGGTTTGCTGTAAACAAAGGATTGAGCGTATCGAGTGGTAAAAGGGTAATAGTATGCAAGAAAGTAAATAGTGCGAGTAAAAGTAAACGGTAATAGCAATGTAAAGGAAATTGGACTGGGGTCCACAGTTCACTAATGGTGTCTCTCCATAAGATAAATAACAACATGCTAGGTAAATAAATTACAGTTGGGCAATTGATAGAATAAAGATAACGTACATATGTCATGAGGATCACTATGAGATTCACTCTGGCATTATGACAAAATACCAATGGTCAAGAAATCGGTAAACGTTAACTGCTCGGTCGGCTTAAGTTTAGAGATTAATCGGAAATCGGCCTATTAACTGATTTAATCAGTCGACCATTAATCGGCAAGATTTTTTAAAAGTGTAGATTCTCAGCAATAAAATATGCTACAAACCTTAAAAATAGCACAAAAGAAATATTGGATTCAAGTTTTTTTACAGAAACTGGCAGCTGCTAAATCATGTATTGCAAAAATTGGCAGCATCTACATCATGTATTACAATAATTCAGCTGCCATCTACACTTCTACGAACAACAGCCACACAAAATAAAACTGGCAGCATCTACATCATTTATTACTACAATAATTCAGCAGCCTTCTACACTTCTATGTCTACGCACAACAATTCAATACAGAAACCATGCTCTATACTAATCTATACTTCTTATAAAGCAAAACCCCACTAAGAGGTCATTTAAGTTGTCTATCTCAACATGCAAGCTATCCACATCACCCATTATACTAGCCAATCATTTGTCCATGTCATCCCACTAATATCAATTAATTATAGTATATCTTTTCATGCAATATATCCACCTCATCAATTCTTTTAAGCCATACAATTGACCACTTTACCATTTTTTTGTTAGAAAATACACAACGGTTTCACTTTAATGAAATTTAGCCCTTGAATATTGTGACTAATTGAATCCTTAGATTTAATAGACAATTTCACATTTTATATGTCTTATATATAGTAATATTTTTAAAGATATTTCCGCTGCAACGTGCGGGGTATTCTTCTAGTTACTAAACAACGGTGGGTTCGCACCTGTACACACAAACCATGCTCTCCGATAGACAATTGTGGATCGGCTGCTCTGTATTAGAAAATAAAAAAATTGTCGGTTGGTAGGAGTTCCTTGAGCAGCCGAGCGGCTAGAGAAGGTATTCCAGCCATAGAGCAGCTTGACCAACACTATACTTCTTATAAAGCAAAACCTCACTAAGAGGTCATTTAAGTTGTCTATCTCAACATGCAAGCTATCCACATCACCCATTATACTAGGCAATCATTTGTCCATGTCATCCCACTAATATCAATTAATTATAGTATATCTTTTCATGCATATTATCCACCTCATCAATTCTTTTAAGCCATACAATTGACCACTTTACCATTTTTTTGTTAGAAAATACACAACGGTTTCACTTTAGTTAAATTTAGCCCTTGAATATTGTGACTAATTGAATCCTTAGATTTAATAGACAATTTCACATTTTATATGTCTTATATATAGTAATATTTTTAAAGATATTTTCGCTGCAACGCGCGGGGTATTCTTCTAGTTACTAAAAAACTGTGGGTTCGCACCTGTACACACAAACCATGCTCTCCGATAGACAATTGTGGATCGGCTGCTCTGTATTAGACAATAAAAAAATTGTCGGTTGGTAGGAGTTCCTTGAGCAGCCGAGCGGCTAGAGAAGGTATTCCAGCCATAGAGCAGCTTGACCAACAATACACGAAAGGCTGACGGAGAGCATCTTGAGGTATCGGGTCTCGTGCTCCTCGACGAGGCGGTATTGGAAGAAGCTCAGGTCGCCTAGACTCTTTCACCCTGGGGATGCCGACGAGGAGAGTGCTGCGTTTGATGACGTATAGCAGATAGTCCTTGTGCGTGGTGAATGACCAGCCCGTTGGGAACCCCAAGAGGAAGGTATGATGAGTATAGCAGCTAGTTTTCCCTCAGTTAAGAAACCAAGGTTTAATATCGATCAGGAGAAAAGCAGATAGCGACGACTGAAGGTGATGCAGACTGGCTTAGCGACAGCTTCGGACAATTTATATGTGGCGCCTCGTCCAAGCTTTGCTTGCTAGCTGCAACGCGGAACCTGCACACAACACAACCAAGTACTTTGCTCCCAACTTGCGATGAGGTTGTCAATCTCACCGGTTTGCCTGAAACAAAGGTTATGAGCGTATCGAGTGGAAAACAGTAGAGTATGCGAATAAAGTAAACAGTGCAAGTAAAGTAAACAGTGCGAGTAAAGTAAACAGGTGATAGCAATATAATGGAAATAGGACCGGGATCCACAGTTCACTAGTGGTGTCTCTCCATAGATAAATAACACATGCTGGGTAAACAAATTACAGTTGGGCAATTGATAGAATAAAGATAAACGTGATATGTCAAAAAGATCACTATGAGATTTACTCTGGGCATTACAACAAAATACATAGACCGCCATCCAACTGCATCTATGACTAATAATCCACTCCCGGGGATATCAGTCCGAACACCCCATGAGTATTAAGTTGCGAACAACAGATAATTGCATTAAGCAAAGTGTGTAATGTAAACAAAGCATATGCCCTTGAGCATATGAATGTTGTTTTCTCCCTAGTAGCAACAGCACATCTATAACCTTAGAGGTTTCTGTCACTCCCCCAGGTTAAGCAGAGGCATGAACCCACTATCGGGCATAAATACCCCCTCTTGGAGTCACTAGCAACTACTCGGCCAAGATGGCTACTAACAATGGAGAGCATGCAAGATCATAAACAACATAGAGATAACATAAGATAATATTCAGTACAGCAACTCAATCATAAACACCAATATTCATCGAATCCCAACAAACCAAACATGTAGAATTACATAACGGTGATCTCAATCATGTAGGGCAGCTCATGAGATCTAAACATGAAGCACATGGTGGAGAAGACAACCATCTAGCTACTGCTATGGACCCATAGTCCAAGGTAGACTACTCACTCATCGCTCCGGAGGCAAGCATGGTGATGAAGAAGACCTCCGGTGGCGATTCCCCTCTCCGGCAGGGTGCCGGGAAGAGCTTCTGGACCCTCCCGATCTTTGGGTCGACGGCGGCGGTGGATCGCGATGTGTTTTGGAAAAGTGATCGGGTCCTTAGGTTTTTTCCGTCGGGGGGTCTTTATAGGCGAAGGGGCGATGTCAGAGGAGAAGCCAGGTGCCCTCACGCGGGGCTCGCGCGGCTAGGGGCCTGGCCATGCCACCCCTATGTGTGGGGCCCTGGTGGCCCCCTCCTACTCTCCTTCGGATCTCTGGAAGCTTCCAGGTAAAATAAGACTTCAGGAACTTGTTTCGTCCAATTCCGAGAATATTTCCTGTGTATCACTTCTGAAACACAAAAACAGCAGAAAACAGGGAACTGGCACTGTGGCAACTCGTTAATAGGTTAGTTCCAGAAAATGCATAAAAGTGCCACGAAGTGTAACGAAACAATAGGCAAATGGTGTAAAAACAAGCATGGAGCATCAAAAATTATAGATACGTTGGAGACGTATCAAACATCCCCAAGCTTAACTCCTGCTCGTCCTCGAGTAGGTAAGTGATAACAAAAGAATAATTTTTGAGGTGACATGCATCTACACAATCTTGATCATGTATGTAAGCATTTGTGAGTTGGGATCATAAGAACTTAAAACATGGGCATGAAAGATATAATCTTGACAATAAGAAACTTAGCAACCATGTTGTAAACATGCAAATGAACACAAACAAAAGATCATGAAAATGAAACAATGAAAGTCAAACGTGTGTTCAAATCATAAGGAAAAACATACAAATGGTTTTCAGCTTGTCCTTCAAAGAGAGCAAAACATAAATGCATAGGACACCTCAAAGTTTAAGAGGGCGACTAGATACAAATAATTTAAGAACAAGTGAAACCAACAATATGAATCAATCAATAAACTTTGGGACAATGCATATCACACTAAGAATGACAACTATGCTCTCTTAATGGTGCATAAAGATAGAAGGTGGTGACTCAACATAAAAGTAGAAGAAAGGCCCTTCGCAGAGGGAAGCAGTGATTGCATGTTTTATAACCTTAAAAAATTATGGTACTTACCGGCTTTGAGCTCTCATTGCCCCCATCATAAGCATCTTGAATGGTTAAAGTTAATGCGAGAACAATTATGATGCATATGCTTGACAAATCATAAGTTCAAAACCTCGTGCCCCGTGAATACGAGTACCCAAACCTCATGCTACTTTACTTAGAGTCCCAAGCAAGGCTCTTGTCATTGTAAGTATATGCATATCATTGAGAACCGCCAATGGGGTACCTCCGTGCCCGATGACATGAAACAAGCCCACACCAAAATGACAGGACAAGCAGACAATGAATACCTCGACATCTCTTTTATTTGCCTTTTGTTTAGCTTTTTATTGTGAGATGCGTCGTCGTATGTTCACCATGGGTATGCTGCAAATTTCCACCATGAATTATGCATGGCTTAGATTGGCGGCCCGGCGTTTCCCTAACACATATACAAACTCCATGATCCCCACAAGATTCCCAATTCATTTCACACCGCGGGCATCCATAAACAAAAGATCACGATATCAACTCAAATAAGAAGTGCAATGTTGAAAGCTTGCCCCATGACGGCATGGCTGGGCTAGAATCCAACTTACAACTTGCAAGCATAACAACTCAACATAAGAGTCCACAATGTCAAATTTTTAAGAACAGGAAAAAGTAAAGTGTGCCTTCCGGTTCGTGAGAGCTTTACTGACTGAATTTCGCATAACACTGGTAAGAGTTTAATTTGAAGAGAAAATAAAAGCAAGTCAAATTTACTTGAAATAGCAAATTGCTAGTAGGTATGTATGGTGGACACTTTGGAAAACTTTGGCTTTTAGGAGTTGGATGCACGAGTAGAGCTCATACTCAGTACAAGGCGAGGGCTAGCAAAAGACTGGGAGCGACCAACTAAGAGAGCAATAATGGCCATAATCATGCAAAGCGACAAAGCGACATTAAAAGAAGCATAAGATGGCATCAAAAGTCAAAAACTAAATGATCATGAAGGCTATTGGCGACTTTGTAAGAGTCTAACATGTGTGAGCATGCGCCAAGTCAACCCAAATAAAGCATCAAGGAGAAAACCAAAATAATGCTTCCAGACAATAAAAACAACGCATGATTTTTTCAAAGGCTCATTAAGCAATCTCAGTTATTTGAGACAAGTCATGCTACAGCAAAACCACTAAGCATACTATCAAAAAGACATCAAGCATGACATGAAAAAGCCTAAGCCGCAGTCTACACAAGCTCCTTCTTGTACCACTATTTTGCACAAAGTTTTTCTCTTTTCCAACACCATTTGAAATTTTTATAAACACCTCTTTTGATGAAAACCAATAAAGATCAGAGGCAAAAATACACCTTGATGAAAAGATATGATAAGGTCTGAACGCAAATCAAGGTGAAAACGAAAACCAAAAGCAGTAGCAGAAAAAGAAGCACACTCGATTTTAATAAGAGTGAAAACTAGAGCGTTCTTTGCAAATGAAAACGAGTACATCTCCTCCAAAGGAAATTTGTTGGGGTCCATCCATTTATTGCAGCAAACAAACAAACTAAACCAACTAAGAAAACTAAAACAACTGACGCTCCAAGAAAAAACACATAGTGCATGAAGCAATAAAAATATAGTGTTTTGAAAGGTGACCTGATTTTTGCCGATGAAGAAGGGGTGCCTTGGGGGCATCCCCAAGCTTTGACGCTTGTACTTCTTGGATATTTATTGGGGTGATGCATGGGCATCCCCAAGCTTGAGCTTTTGTCCATTCCTCAACTCATCTCATCATTCTCCAATCCCTACACTTGAAAACTTCCTTCATACAAAACTAAACACAAATCTATTAGCAACATTAGTGTAAGCATAACATATAATCAATCTCTTTTTTTGCTTCAGGTTTCAACTCAAAACCACCACATATATAGAAAATACTATTGTAGCAACCTCCCCAAAAGTTCCATGATCAAAATAACTCAAAAGAAAGCGATAAAGTGGCAAACACAAATATTGGCAGAAATCTGTCAAAACTGAACAGCTGACAAAGGTCGAATTTTTTAGGGGTTTTCTGTTGCTCAAATCAAAAAGTGTTCAACTAACAAAAGTTTGGATATAACCTGGGTCATATGCACAAGAAATCGCAGGTCCAAAAGATAAACAGAGAATTTATACGAATTTTTACGGTGCAGCACCGAAAACAGTTTCAGGACAGCAACATCCCCAAATCTTTACCTCGCTCAAATTAGAGGCTTCTCTTGGCACAAAAACGAAATAAACAAGATAAGGAGCAGTCATTACAGTAGTAATGACTTCCAAGACTCAAATAAAAGAAAAAGTACTGAAAAGAAAATATTGGGTTATCTCCCAAGAGTGCTTTTCTTTAACGCCTTTGAGCTAGGCGCAGAAAATTGCGAATCAAGTAACATCAAGTGATGAAGCATCAAGCTCATAATTTGCTCTAAGAATAGAGTCAAAAAGTAATTTCTTTCTTTTCCTAGGGAAGTGTTCCATACCTTTCTTGAGTGGGAATTGATATTTGATAGTGCCTTCCCTCATATCAATAATGGCACCTACAGTTCGAAGAAATGGTCTTCCCAAAATAATAGGACATGAAGCATGGCATTCAACGTCCATAACAAGAAAATCAACGGGAACAAGGTTATTGTTAACCACAATAAGAACATCATTAATCCTTCCCAAAGGTTTCTTCTTAGCAACATCAGCAATAGGAACATCAAAATAACACTTTTCAAGTGGTGGTAAATCAAGCATGTCATAAATCTTTCTAGGCATGATAGAAATACTAGCACCTAGATCACATAAAGCATGGCAATCAAAACCATTAACATGCATATCAATGATGGGTTCCCAACCATCTTCTAACTTCTTGGGAACAGAGGCTTTTTGCTTCAACTTTTCATCCCTAATTTTTATGAGAGCATTGGTAATACGCCTAGTAAAAGCAATATTTAAGGAACTAGCATTGGGAGTCAAAGCAAGCTTTTGCAAGAACAAAATAACTTCAGATATATTGCAGCCATCAACATCAAAATCATTAAAAGAAGTAGAGCTATCATCTCCCACACTCCGAAAAATTTCAGCACTCTTTTGAGAAAAAGTTTTGGCAGTTTTAGGCTTTTTAACACAAGGAGTGGGAGTTTTCTCTATACCAATCAAAGTAAGAGGATTGCTAGCATTAGGAGAAACATCATTAGAGGTAGTAATGGTACATACCTTCATCTCTCTAGCCATCTCATCTTCTCTTTCCCACCTGGCATGCAATTCCGCTAACAATCTAATATTTTCATCAATTCCAACTTGAATAGCATTAGCGGTAGCAAAAGGATCAGGCTTAGCGGACATTCTGTTAACCAAAGAAGATTGCACATTAGACAATAATGAAATATTGGTTTCAGCTTTGGAAACCTTAGCTTGCAATTCAGGAATAGCCTTGTTTAAATTTTCAAGTTGATGACTAATAGTCCTCAACAGAGATGATTGCTCCTCCATAGTCTTGGCGAAAGCCCTGTTCTGCTCATATTGCGCCTGCATAAAATTCTTAGTAGCCTTTTCAAGTTCAAAAATTCTTTCTTCACTAGGCATTTTAGGTCTACCAAGATAGCTATTATCACCATTAGAAGGAAACGGCCTATAATTGTTACCAGCAAAATTGTTCCTATAAGCATTGTTGTTAAAATTATTGCTTCTAATGAAATTCACATCAACACGCTCTTCTTGAGCAACCAAAGAGGCCAAAGGAACATTAATAGGATCAACATGAGTCCTATCATTAGCAAGCATAGCCATAATGGTATCAATCTTATCACTCAAGGAAGAGGTTTCCTCAACAGAATTTACCTTCTTACCTTGTGGAGCTCTCTCGGTGTGCCATTCAAAATAATTTACCATCATGTTGTCAAGTAGCTTTGTTGCGGTGCCCAAGGTAAGGGACATATAAGTGCCTCCAGCAGCTGAATCAAGTAGGTTCCTCGAAGAAAAATTCAGTCCTGCATAAAAAGTTTGGATAATCATCCAAGTAGTCAGTCCATGAGTGGGACAATTCTTTATCATAGATTTCATTCTTTCCCAAGCTTGAGCAACATGCTCATTATCAAACTGAGTAAACTTCATAATATTGCTACGGAAGGATATAATCTTAGCAGGAGGATAGTATCTACCAATAAAAGCATCCTTACACTTAGCCCATGAATCAATACTATTCTTAGTCAAAGACAGCAACCAATCTTTAGCTTTTCCTCTCAAAGAAAAAGGAAACAACTTGAGCTTAATAATATCACTATCAACATCCTTATATTTCTGCATCTCACATAGCTCAACAAAATTGTTGAGATGAGCTGCAGCATCTTCAGTACTAGCACCAGAGAATTGCTCTTTCATAACAAGGTTCAACAAAGCAGGCTTAATCTCATAAAAGTTTGCAGCAGGAGCAGGTGGTGCAATAGGAGTGCAGATAAAATCACTATTGTTCGTGCTAGTAAAGTCACACAACTTGGTGTTTTCAGGATTGGCCATTTCAGCAAAACGAAAGTAAACAAGTAAAAACAACTACCAAGGATTCTAATTTTTTTTGGGCTTTTGATATAAAACGATGCAGGTAAAATAAATAAAGTAAAGCAAAACAATAACAAAGTAAAGGATGTGTGTGCGAAAAACTCCCCTCGTAGAAGTCTTCCACTCTTCCCCGGCAACGACGCCAGAAAAGAAGCTGCTGCATTTGATGACGTATAGCAGATAGTCCTTGTGCGTGGTGAATGATCAGCCCGTTGGGAACCCCAAGAGGAAGGTATGATGAGTATAGCAGCTAGTTTTCCCTCAGTTAAGAAACCAAGGTTTAATATCGATCAGGAGAAAAGCAGACAGCGACGACAGAAGGTGATGCAGACTGGCTTAGCGACAGCTTCGGACAATTTATATGTGGCGCCTCGTCCAAGCTTTGCTTGCTAGCTGCAACGCGGAACCTGCACACAACACAACCAAATACTTTGCTCCCAACTTGCGATGAGGTTGTCAATCTCACCGGTTTGCTTGAAACAAAGGTTATGAGCGTATCGAGTGGAAAACAGTAGAGTATGCGAATAAAGTAAACAGTGCGAGTAAAGTAAACAATGCGAGTAAAGTAAACAGGTGATAGCAATATAATGGAAATAGGACCGGGATCCACAGTTCACTAGTGGTGTCTCTTCATAGATAAATAACACATGTTGGGTAAACAAATTACAGTTGGGCAATTGATAGAATAAAGATAAACGTGATATGTCAAGAAGATCACTATGAGATTTACTCTGGGCATTACAACAAAATACATAGACCGCCATCCAACTGCATCTATGACTAATAATCCACTCCCGGGGATATCAATCCGAACACCCCATGAGTATTAAGTTGCAAACAACAGATAATTGCATTAAGCAAAGTGTGTAATGTAAACAAAGCATATGCCCTTGAGCATATGAATGTTGTTTTCTCCCTAGTAGCAACAGCACATCTACAACCTTAGAGGTTTCTGTCACTCCCCCAGGATAAGCAGAGGCATGAACCCACTATCGAGCATAAATACCCCCTCTTGGAGTCACTAGCAACTACTCGGCCAAGATAGCTACTAACAACGGAGAGCATGCAAGATCATAAACAACATAGAGATAACATAAGATAATATTCAGTACAGCAACTCAATCATAAACACTAATATTCATCGGATCCCAACAAACCAAACATGTAGAATTACATAACGGTGATCTCAATCATGTAGGGCAGCTCATGAGATCTAAACATGAAGCACATGGTGGAGAAGACAACCATCTAGCTACTGCTATGGACCCATAGTCCAAGGTAGACTACTCACTCATCGCTCCGGAGGCAAGCATGGCGATGAAGAAGACCTCTGGTGGCGATTCCCCTCTCCGGCAGGGTGCCGGGAAGAGCTTCTGGACCCTCCCGATCTTCGGGTCGACGGTGGCGGTGGATCGCGATGTGTTCTGGAAAAGTGATCGGGTCCTTAGGTTTTTTCCGTCGGGGGGTCTTTATAGGCGAAGGGGCGATGTCAGAGGAGGAGCCAGGTGCCCTCACGCGGGGCTCGCGCGGCCAGGGGCCTGGCCGCGCCACCCCTGCGTGTGGGGCCCTGGTGGCCCCCTCCTACTCTCCTTTGGATCTCTAGAAGCTTCCGGGTAAAATAAGACTTCAGGAACTTGTTTCGTCCAATTCCGAGAATATTTCCTGTGTATCACTTCTGAAACACAAAAACAGCAAAAAACAGGGAACTGGCACTGTGGCAACTCGTTAATAGGTTAGTTCCGGAAAATGCATAAAAGTGCCACGAAGTGTAACGAAACAATAGGCAAATGGTGTAAAAACAAGCATGGAGCATCAAAAATTATAGATACGTTGGAGACGTATCAGAGAGCCATAGGCCGGCGGTGAGCTTGGGATGTTCTAGATCCACCTGCTGGAGGCGAGCATTGGGGAGGCGGTGGGTTGAATCGGAAATTGTGGTGTCGGTGAAATGTGTGAAGCAGCGCCCAACCCTAATCGAGGGTGGGGAATCAGTGCGAGATGCGGCTAGGGTTGGGGCAGGGCCAAAATTTTGGCATGGGCCGTGGTTGTCAGAAGACATTAGACGGTCTCAGCGATTAACCCAAACGAATCGATCTATTCGACATGGTCACTACCTGAGTAACAATTAAACGTACGATTAATCGGCTAATCGGCCGATTCTTTGAACAGTGCAAAATACATAGACCGAAGATGAGACGGAGGGGTGCCAGCCACACCACAGGATGGCGCGGTGATGCGGCACGGTGTTGATGGTTTTTCACCGTCCAGTTGGGAACCCCAAGAGGAAGGTATGATGAGTACAGCAACAAATTTTCCCTCACTAAGAAACCAAGGTTTGTCAGTCCAGGAAAAAGCCAAACTCCAGAAGGTGATGCTTGCTAGCCAAGTGACACTCCAACAAGGGCGCCATTTACGATTAACGAGTTAGCGCGTCTTCAACTAGTAGCAACGTGGAACCTGCACACAACACAACCAAATACTTTGCTCCCAACTTACGATGAGGTTGTCAATCTCACCGGTTTGCTTGAAACAAAGGTATGAGCGTATCGAGTGGAAAGTGATAGTAATATGCGAGTAAAGTAAAAAAGTGCGAGTAAAGTAAACAGGTGATAGCAATGTAAAGAAAATAGGACCCGGATCCACAGTTCACTAGTGGTGTCTCTCCATAAGATAAAATAACACATGCTGGGTAAACAAATTACAGTTGGCCAATTGATAGAATAAAGGCAACGTGCATATGTCGAGAGGATCACTATGAGATTTACTCTGGGCATTACAACAAGATACATAGACCGCCATCCAACTGCATCTATGACTAATAATCCACTTGTGGCGAATCAATCCGAGAACTCCACAAGTATTAAGTTGCGAACAACAGATAACTGCATTAAGCAAAGTGTGTAATGTAGACAAAGCATATGCCCTTGAGCATATGAATGTTGTTTTCTCCCTAGTAGCAACAGCACATCTACAACCTTAGAGGTTTCTGTCACTCCCCCAGATTAAATAGAGGCATGAACCCACTATCGAGCATAAATACCCCCTCTTGGAGTCACTAGCAACTACTCGACCAAGATAGCTACTAACAACGGAGAGCATGCAAGATCATAAACAACATAGAGATAACATAAGATAATATTCAGCACATCAACTCAATCATAACAACAATATTCATCGGATCCCAACAAACACAATATGTAGAATTACATAGCGGTGATCTCGATCATGTTAGGCAGCTCACGGGATCTAAACATGAAGCACAAGATGGAGAAGACAACCAACTAGCTACTGCTATGGACCCATAGTCCAAGGTAGACTACTCACTCATCGCGCCGAAGGCAAGCATGGCGATGAAGAAGACCTCTGGTGGCGATTCCCCTCTCTGGCAGGGTGCCGGGAAGAGCTTCTGGACCCTCCCGATCTCGGGTCGATGACGGCGGCGGATCGCGATGTGTTTCTAGAAAAGTGATCGGGTGTTTAGGTTTTTCCCGTTGGGGGGTCTTTATAGGCGAAGGGGCAGCGTCAGAAGTGGGCCAGGGTGGCCTCACCACCAGGGGAGTGGGCCAGGGGCAGGCCGCGCCGCCCTGTGGTGTGGCTGCCCTGTGGCCCCTCTCCATCTCCTCTTCGGTTCTCTGGAAGCTTCGGTAAATTTCTGGACGTTCGACTTTTGTTTTGTCCAATTCCCAGAATATTTCCTGTGTAACTTTTCTGAAACACAAAAACAGCAAAAAACAGGGAACTGGCACTGTGGCATCTCGTTAATAGGTTAGTATCGGAAAATGCATAAAAATGCCACGAAGTGTAACGAAACACTAAGTGACGAGGGTTAAACTCGACAAATGTCCTAGATGAAGGACTTAGGATCGGGGAGATAGGGCGTCGGATGAACACGAAGGTGAAATCAGTCAAACAAGGTGGTTATGAAAGTAAACGTGGGTGTAAAACCTGGCTTGCTTTCAATCTGTCCCACACCGTCCCCTCCTAGCCCCTATATATAGGTGGCCAGGTCTCAAGGATCGGGTGGGATCCGATACAGATTATAATATCGACATACGACATGAACTCATATTTCGACTAGTATTACAGTTGGGCCTAGCTTAACGGGCCTCAGGGGTACTCAACTGACGGGCTCTATTATCTATACCCTTGTCAGTAGCTCCTGAGATTCTACCAGAATTGCAGATTCGGGTTGAATCTCTAATCTTTAAATCTTCAACTTGATCAATTCTTCGACTTCTTCATATCTTCAGATCTTCGACTTGGTCTGTCAACTTATTTTCATTATAATACCTTGCAAGGGGTTTTGATGAACAAGCCTGACAACTCTGATGGATCAAGAGGCTAGTTAACTGCCAGAACAGATACTTGTCACCTACTTCAAATTCAATCCCCTTGGATTTGAATTCGGGAAACCGGTCAAACCCATTCTTTTGCCGCATTTAGGACTTACAAAGAATGAATCCCAGTGGTTCTCAAGGAACCCAGTGCGTCCACCAGGATTTTTCTTCGCGTTATAGACACGGATACATACCAGCAGAGCGCATCCATGTGCGTATACCGGGCCACACAGGACGGATCCTAGGGTCTTACCTTTGTGATATATTTCAATCACGGCATTCAAGTTTTGTCATGATGACACAACTCGAGAATCATATGTCGCAGCCTGGTTTGACTGTTCTAACGTATCAGATTTTCGGGTTATTCAACCTTAATTAATAAAAACTTGCTCCCGATGGGAGTAATGATATCCATAGAGTATCTTTGCATCCTTTCCTCCATTGTTCCTCATAAAACATCGTCGGGTGCGCACCCAGCGCTCCCGATGGGAGTAGCCCCCGAGGCTATAGTCGAAAAACTTATTTCGAGTATAGGCTCAAAGACAATGTGCCGTCTTTCATGTTATGAGAACATAACTCAATAAAATCGTCGGGTGCGTGCTCAGCGCTCCCGATGGTAGTATCCCCCGAGGCTACAGGCAAATATCTTTGGGTACAGACTCAAAGAATGATTTCTCTTTTACGGGACTCAATATTTCGTCAGCTTCCTTAATCTTCCCTTATATGAATTCACCATATCAGACCATATTCAGAGTGTTCATTTTACCACTAGGCTGCTATCAAAACCGTTATTTCTGGTTATTCGTACTTTTATGACGTCAATAATACCATTAGGCTGTTTGTAATTATCTTTTTACTTTGACCGTTACCCATGGGCAATATGGTAATTCCTCAATTTATCTGCCCGTTAGTGGGCTATCGTTTCTGCTCCTTGCGCCACGTCTCAGCCCACGTTTCCGTTGCCAGGAAGCTATATAAGGGGAGAGTGGAGGAAAATCACTATTTACTAGTTCATTGCTTCCGCCGCCGCCACCATTGTTGCGACCTCTGCGCACTTTTGATCTCCTGCACAGCCCCCGTGTGCAAATCTTAGATGCGCGTGAAGCATCTGGCGCGGAAAAACAAGATGACCAAGGGGAAGACTGGGAACGCCTCAACCAGCTGGGTGCCCTCGAAGTTCAAGCAAAAGGATCTAGAGAAAGCCCAAGCTGATGGCCTCATCTCCAGTGACGATCAGGTTGTTTTCCTTAGCACTGATCGCATCCCCAAGCCCCCGAGTGGCTTTCGGGTGATGTTCTTTTACTTTCTCCTGTGCGGACTTTCTCTCCCTGCCCATGAATTTCTTCGTGGACTTCTTTTTGTCTACGGTGTGCAGCTTCACCAGCTCACACCAAATTCGATTCTCCACATTGCCTGTTTCATAACTCTTTGCGAGTCCTTTCTGGGGATCGAGCCCCATTTTCTCCTCTGGAAGTATCTTTTTTGGCTCCGCCCTAGTGTTTCTTTAACAAAAAGGCCTGAACTGGGCGGGACCGTAATTTCTATTCGTACTGAATCCCAATATTTGGAATTTTCCATGGTTGTTTTAGTACAGGGCTGGAAAAAGAAATGGTTTTATATAAAGGACAAAAAATCTTCTCCCTCTGACTTATTTGGCATTGCCCCTTTCGATGCTGCAAAAAAGCTGGAAAAATTGCCCTCATGGGATTCGCCTCCCATAGAGGCTGAGATGGAGGATGTTAAACCACTGCTAGCGCGCATCCAAGCTCTTAAGAGCGATGACGGTGGTGCTTTAACCGGAACTCAACTCATGGCGTTTTTCCTTCAACATCGGGTTCAACCTCTTCAGCACCGTCCTTCGAAGCTTTGGTCTTTTTCTGGTTTGGGCGATTCTTCATAAGTTTTTGATGATCTCTTTGAAAAGAAGGATCTCGACAAACGAGTGAGGGCTTTGACCATCCTTACGAAAGAAGATGATATTCCAGACTTGACTGCTAGCTATTTCGATGCCCAACACCCTTTGCCTGCGGTATATTATACTATCTTTTATTCGCCTTGTTTGTCTCTTATCATCATTCGCCTTGTAATACTCTGGTTATTTTCTTTTCAGGATCATCGGCTTCTTGTTTCTCGTTCTCCCCTCCCAGAAGGGGGGGCCATTCCAAATGTCCCTGTTTCTGCGGCCTCCGAAACCCCAGAGGCCGGGGATAGCCAGGATGGGGACGAAGGCAAAGATTCGCTGGAAAGGACCAGCTCGACGATGTCACCTTCTCCTGCGCTTTCAGAAGATCTTGTTGTTGACAGGAAAAGGAAGCGCGTCAAAATTTTTGCTTCCTCGAGTGCCTCTACTCATAAAACTGTGGCCGGGGGAACCCCCACGCCAGAGGACGATTTAGAGCTCTTCAACATCATGGACTCGTGAGTGTCATCCTGTTGTATTTCATATATTATCTTTTCCCTGTCGACTTTGATAAGTGACTTGGTCTGGTGATCTTTTTCTTAGTGATGAGGAGAACCCGAAGAGATTTGCTGCTGCCGCCCCTATCACTGATACTCCTGCTGTTGATGAACCACCGCCACAAGAGGTTGGTCCAGCAGCGAAATCTTCAAAAGCTTTGAGGAAGCCTGTTAAGAAGGTAGTCGTTGTTCGTAGTTCTCCGCGCGTGAAGAAATTGTCAGACGCCGGTGCTTCTCTTGAGGCCCATCTGTCCACACGCTCCTCCGACGATGTGCGTGAATATACTGGTACGTTTACTTCTTCTCTTGCATGTTGATACTCATGTACTATTTGTGTACAGAATTTGATGAGGAGATTCGTCGCCCTGGGCAATGAATGCGTCGAGTACCTGAAGGCCGCTAAGGCCTCTGAAGGTAAACTTCTTTTCCTATATTTGTTTTCCTGTACGCCTTTCTTTGCTTCTTTGCCTGACTTTCTTGTTCCTCCTTTGTGAACTGCAGATGCTCTAGGGATAGCCAATGCTCGCATTTCATCGCTAGAAGCTGAACTCAACGCTTCCAGGAAAGCTTTTGATGCCGCCACTGCTGCCAAGGTTAGTGCTGAGAAGTTGACTAAAGTAGCACTGGCTAAGGTGAAGAAAACTGAAAAAGCCTTGGCGGATGCTAACAAGGAGCACCTCCAGCGAGAACAAGCCATGACTGAGCAGCTGAATACGATGTCTGCTGCCGCTGGGGGTACGTAATATACCTTCCTTTCCTTTTGCTCGATTTGGTCATTCTCTTATGCTTGCTGATACCTTCATTCTCTGCTATTTTCTGTTTCCTTGGTTTTGCAGAATATACAGAGGTGTCCTCTTCGACTTTGAAACCAGATAACGATCCTCTCATGGCTGCAGTTAGCTTACTGGAAGCAAACTGGATATCTGTCTGGGAAATCTTTGAGTTAGTTAACCGCGTTCTTACGCGGATTTTTATCGGGTTGTGGCCTAAGCAAAAGGCGGGGGTGCCGGATAATGATGTGAAGAAACTTGCTCAGGCTTTTGACACCATTGATGATCCCATCCTTCATATGAAGGGCCTCTCTTTGAAGCGAGGTGCCGAGGGGGCCATTGCGCTTTCATATGCACATGGTGAGGAGATCGACTGGGAGAAGGCGAGTTCTTCCCACGGCCATCCTCGGTCAGAGCTGAAGGCTTTCCTTGAGAAGGCGAAGAAATATGCGCGAGGCATCGTGTCGCTGATTTCTCCTTCGGCGGCTTCTGCGACCGCTACTACGCCACTTTCTTCGACTCCAGCGACCAGTGGATCCGTGCCTCCTCCCAAAGCTTGTGATGCTTCTGCTACGCGGACGTCTGCCACAGATCGTGAGGCCGAGGTGGCATAGACTTGGCCCCCTGTTGTAATTTTTAGTTTTATTCTGATGTAGCAAACTGTTAGTCGCATGTAGCCCGAGAACTTTAGTCAGAGGGCTTGCACTTTTGTAAATATTTCTTGTTTTGCAAAATGTCATGTTCAATTCAGCTCCTGAGATGCTTCTCTTTTCTTTTCTTTGTGCTTCTAGCCCATGCGTATTGGTAGATTGTCGGGTCGTGATTAGGCTCCCTCTCCTGCTGATGTTCTCAACTCCATGACTTCGTCGCCTCCTCGTCCTTCTTGCCGATGTGCAGAGTATTCCTCGAGGATGGCAGACCTTGAGAGCCGCTTGACTTTGGCGAAACGCCAAGCGCAGATGGCTATGGATAAAGCCAGCAAATCTTGTGGTTTTATGAAGCAGATATCCATACTTGAGGATAAGGTGTCGGGTTTGACAGCTAAAATTGTACATCTGGAGGAATGCGACTCCTTTCTAGTTGGTATTGTCGAGTCTACTTGTGAGTTCCTGCGATGTAAGTTTCCTTGCTATTTTCCTCTTTTTCTTTTCTACTGCAATGTTGCTGGCCAATAACGTTTATTACTGTAGGTACTTGCTTGGACTTCGTTGATGAAGCTCGCCATGTTTCTGAATGGATCGCGGCTCTTGAGAGATCATCAGAGGGAGTCAAAACTTTTTGGTCTGATCCCCGGCGCCGTAGTGCTATTGTGCTTCTCCAAGATCATGCTCAGCACATTGGAGAACCAGTTGATGGTTGTCGAAAATCTCTGACTACCATGCATTCCGTGATGCTTCCTCGTAACCCTCTTCCTGGAACTTTTCCATAGTTACTTGCTGCTTTTAGATCTACTCTGCGCATTCACCATCTAATAGAACTTAATTTAGTAGCTGGTGCCAATTTTGCACTTGGGTGGACACGCAAGTGGCACCCGAGGCTTAATTTTATTTCCATGTCACTAGGCTTGCCTTCAGGGGGAGCTCAGCTTCGAGTTCATATGGATGCCACCCTTCAACCGGCGAGGAGGCTTATAGCTAGGTTGCTTCAGGAGGATGCCGCGTTTTTCCGCGAGCATCACTATTTGGATCCTTTGGGTGTAGATGATTCTGATCAGCCACTGATGTGACATGTGTATGTATTCTTGCGTGTATAATGTGAGAGTTTTCTGCTTTCTAACTTTTTGCGTCAGAAGTTATATCCTCAGAGCATTGCACTTTATGCGTATGTTAATGTGTTTACCGCAACTTTTTGGAGACACGTAAGCTCAAGTAAGAGGAACTTTTGTCTTTTATTTATGCATATAATGTAAGATACATGGGATAACCCGAGAGATCCGGCCAATGACCTGTATTCTGGATCTAGAGGGTATTGCCCTGGAATGACTCGTGGCTTTTACAGCCTTATTTTCCTACTCTATTTATTCACCTATGTCGCTTGAGTCTTCGCTTCTTCTCATGTAGACTTCTCTTGCTCTGGTGGCTGCACCCGAGGTTTCTTTACTTCTGGTTCCTTGGGATTTCCTTCGAGTTGCTGCGCGACTCCTGTAGTCGTGCTTTTTGTTTTGCCGTTAGGTTCCCCGTAACTTGCCATCATGCCGAAGTTTTGAGCCATCTTGTGAAATTCCTTGTCGCATATGTCTGATAACTTGAAGCTTCCTTTGACCATAATAATTCCTTTGGGTCCTGGCATTTTTAGTACCAGGTAAGTGTAATGAGGCACTGCCATGAATTGTAAAAACGCGGGTCGCCCGAGGATCGCATGATATTGTGATGGCCAGTCCATGACTTCGAAGTCAAGTTTCTCCCTTCTGTAATTTTGCCGATTTCCGAAGCAAACGTTGAGTGCTATTCGACCAAGTGGATAGTTAGCACTCCCTGGGACTATTTCGTGAAAGGAGCAATCAGTTGGCTTCAAGAACTCTAATGAAATATGCATTGCCCGTAGGGTTTTTGCGTAGATTAGATTTATCCCACTTCCTGCATCCATGAATATTCTGTCGACATCGTACGTCCCTATTTGAGCTTTGAGTACCAGGGGCGCATTTCCTGGCCGAGGTACTGTTATTGGGTGATCTTCTCTGCTGAATTCTATTGGTTGCTCTGACCAATGTAGATATTCCGTTGTTGCTGGAGGTGAAGTTATTGTGAGGTTAACTTGTCGAGTTATGCTTTTCTCTTCTTTGTTCGACTTGGGCACTGGCTGTATCATTGCTGTAATGTGCCCTTTAGATGGAACATATCCTTCATCGTCGTCGCGTCCCTGGTTTGATTTGTCTTGGCCCTTGGGAGCTCCACTGTTTCCTTGTTGGGTTGTAGGTGCATTGCTTGTGTTTCCCTCGTATCCCTGGCGTTTTGCCTCGGCTTGCTTGTTAAGTGCTGCTTCTTGTAGTTTCAAGAACGTAGTGCAATCTTTTATTGCGTGTCTGGATACTCGTTTCCCATCGATGAACGCAGAGTGAATATGACATGGTCCGTTGAGCATATCTTCTGGTGATGGGTTGTACTCTCTGGATTCCCTTGGCGGGAACTTTTTGTAATCTTCTCTGCCATAGTTACGATATCTCGAACTTTTACGATCGTTGCCTTGGTAGCTGTTATCTTTATACCCTGCGGCTACTTGGCTGTGGGAGCCGTAGTTTTTGTAATTGCGGGATCTTCTCCTTTGACCTCCATATCTGTTTCCTCTATCATCTTCTGGCGATCGCGTGCGTTTATTGTTGCACGCATCTTCTCCGTCTGCGAATCTGTTTGCCACATCCATTAGATCTGATACTGTTTTTGGCTTGATTCTGCCCATCTCTTCGACTAGGTCTCCTCGTCGTAACCCGATTATGAATGCATCTATTGCTCTTTCATCTGAGACTTCGACTGCCGAATTTTTGATTATACTCCACCTTTGGATATATGCTCTTAATGTCTCCCCACGTTGCTGTATGCAGGCTTTGACTTCTTCTATGGATGCTGGCCGCTTGTATGTCGACTTGAAGTTACTTGTAAATTGTTTTGTGATCTCCTCCCAGCTTCCAATTGTTTCCTTTTCTAATTTGCCTAGCCATGACCTTGATGCGCCGGTGAGGTGTAATTGCAAACTTTGCATTGTTGTTTCCTTGGTTCCTCATAATAGTTTTACTGCTTGTAGATAATCTGACAGCCATGACTATGGCTCCTAAGATCCATTGTACTTTTGTTGGTCATGGGGTAGTTTGAAACCTTTGGGTACTGGCGTGATGCGAACCCTACGGGTAAAGCATGGCGCCCCCATCTCCTTTTCATCGTCTTCATAGTCATATGTTCTGTTGGGAGTTCTGGGTCGTCGGGTTCCTTTGTTCTTTGGACTATTGTATCGTCCGAGTGATGGCGTCCTAGATCGGCGACTTCCACTTCTGTGCCGAGGACTATTGTGACGGCGTGGTGATCTTGGTTTATGGGTTCCTTTGTTGCGATATGCCTCCTCCACTTTTGCTGATAATTTGTTGCCTACCATCTTCAATCCATTTAGCGCTGCTCGGTGCATATGTTCCCTCGGGTCTCCTGGATTTGGTCGTGTTGTATGCAGGTATGCTTGAGCTGCCACCAATGCTGCTTTAGGAGTTTTTGGTATAATATTTCCTTGCTCGTCGATTGATAGGAAGGACGAGTCGAGGTTTTTCGAGATACTTTGCCTTTCTGAGTACTCTAGATTCTCATACCTTGACCCATGTCGATGATGCCTTCCGTTTGTGTACGATGCATCACTACGTGCTCTGCGAGCAGCGCGCTTGCTGCAATGGCTGAGTCCTTCCTTTTCTGTATTTCAATCTTCTCCTTTGCTAGTTGCTTCGCCTGTTGCCTTAGGGCGCAATGATATCCCAAAAGCATGTTTTGGCTGGAATTTGTTGGTATTGGCGTGCCGTGTTCCACGGCTGTCTTGATTTCTCTCCACTCATCGGCTGATAGTCGAACTTTTACCCTTGTTGCGAGGGAGTCAGCGGTTTCTCCTTCTGCTAAGTGATTTGCCCCTCTGTTTATGTTTGCTGGATTAAGCACTGGGTTGTTGTTGTCATCGAGTTCTTCTGAATTATCTCCTGTGATTGCGAGTATCTGGTATCGATTGTCAAGTTTGCTGTTGTGACTTGAGAAGATCGAGTTGTCATCTTCAGAAAGTTCTAGTCCCGTCTTCCAAGTGTCTGTTGATTGATCTGAGGTGTCATCATGGCAGATCATGAGATCTTCAAGTTGCACTTCTAAGCCAAAATTCTCCATGGTTTCGTCGCCTCCTGCAATTTTTCCTTCCTCTGCTTCTGTCAAGCTGACCGGCGAGTTTACCTCGCTGGAAGAGCCTTCTGATGATTCCGACATTGCTACTGTCTCGGGCTCACTTGCCGATGAATCCGGTTTTGTCGGATCTGAAAGGCGAATCGAACCTAGCGATCCGACGTGAAAGTTTAGACTTCCGATCGTCAAATCCATATCTTGATCCATACTCTCGAATACTTGCGCGAAACTTGACTGGTGAGGTTGAAAATCGACGGTTCCGAAGGGTATCTGAATTTCATCGATTTGCGGATTGCTGCTGGCCGAAAGAGAAAAAGCCGTCGAATTCATGATTCCAACACCCAGGGTCCCCACGGTCGGCGCCAATTGACGAGGGTTAAACTCGACAAATGTCCTAGATGAAGGACTTAGGATCGGGGAGATAGGGTGTCGGATGAACTCGAAGGTGAAATCAGTCAAACAAGGTGGTTATGAAAGTAAACGTGGGTGTAAAACCGGCTTGCTTTCAATCTGTCCCACACCGTCCCCTCCTGGCCCCTATATATAGGTGGCCAGGTCTCAAGGATCGGGTGGGATCCGATACAGATTACAATATCGACATACGACATGAACTCGTATTTCGACTAGTATTACAGTTGGGCCTAGCTTAACGGGCCTCAGGGGTACTCAACTGACGGGATCTATTATCTATACCCTTGTCACTAAGTAAATGGTGTAAAAACAAGCATGGAGCATTAAAAATTATAGATACGTTAGAGACGTATCAGCATCCCCAAGCTTAACTCCTGCTTGTCCTCGAGTAGGTAAGTGATAACAAAAGAAATAGTTTTTGAGGTGACATGCACCTACACAATCTTGATCAACTATGTAAGCGCTGTGCGCTGGGATCAAAAGAACTTAAAACATGGGCATTAAAGATATAATCTTGATAGAAGAAACTTAGCAACCATGTTATAACATGAAAAAGAACACAAACGAAAGATCATGAAAATGAAACAATAAAAGTCAAACGTGTGTTCAAATCATATGGAAAAACATACAAATGGTTTTCAGCTTGTCCCTCATGGAGTAGCAAAACATAAATGCATAGGACACCTTCAAGTTTAAGAGGGCGACTAGATACAAGTAATTTAAGAACAAGTGAAACCAACAATATGAATCAATCAATAAAAACTTTGGGACAATGCACATTATACTCAGAATGACAACTATGCTCTCTTAGACGGTGCATAAAGGTAGAAGGTGATGACTCAACATAAAAGTAAACGAAAGGCCCTTCGCGGAGGGAAGCAGTGATTGCAAGTTTTATAAACCTTCAAAAATTATGGTACTTACTGACTTTGAGCTCTCATTGCCCCCATCATAAGCATCTTGAATGGTTAAAGTTAATGCGAATACACTTATGATGCATATGCTTGACAAATCATAAGTTGAAAACCTCGTGTCCCGTGAAGTACGAATACCCAAACCTCATGCTAGTTTACTTAGAGTCCCAAGCAAGCTCTTGTCATTGTAAGTATACACGTATCATCAAAAACCACCAACGGGGTACCTCCGTGCCCGATGACATGAAACAAGCCCACATCAAAATGACAGGACAAACAGACAATGAACACCTCGACATCTCTTTTATTTACCATTGGTATAGCTTTTTATTGTGAGATGCGTCGTCGAATGTTCACTATGGGCATGCTGTAAATTTCCACCATGAATTATGCATGGCTTAGATTAGCGGCCCAAGCGTTTCTCTAACACGTATACAAACTCCATGATCCCGCAAGATTCCCAATTCATTTCACACCGCGAGTATCCATAAACAAAAGATCACGATAACAACTCAAATGAAAGATAGTGCAATGTTGAAAGCTTGCCCCATGATGGCATGGCTGGGCTAATTTCCAACTTACAACTTGTAAGCATAACAACTCAACATAAGAGAGCCACAATGTCAAAATTTTAAAGCGAGAAAAGTAAAGCGTGCCATCAGGTTCGTGAGAGCTTTACTGACCAATTTTCGCATAACACCAAAAGAGTTTAATTTGAAGGATAGATAAAAGCAAGTCAAATATACTTTGGAATAGCAAATTGCTAATAGGCATGTATGGTGGACACATTGGAACAACTTGGTTTTTAGGAGTTGGATGCACGAGTAGAGCTCATACTCAGTACAAAATGAGGGCTAGCAAAAGACTGGGAGCGACCAACTAAGAGAGCAATAACGGCCATAATCATGCATAGCGACAAAACGATATTAAAAGAAGCATAAGATGACATCAAAAGTCAAAAACTAAATGATCATAGAGGCAATGGTGACTTTGTATGAGTCTAACATGTGTAAGCATGCGCCAAGTCAACCCAAATAAAGCATCAAAGGAGAAAACCAAAATAATGCTTCCAAATAATTAAAACAACACATGATTTTTTTCAAAGGCTCATTAAGCAACCTCAGTCATTTGAGACAAGTTATGCTACAGCAAAACCACTAAGCATACTATCAAAAAGACATCAAGCACGACATGCAAAAGCCTAGGCCGCAGTCTACACAAGCTCCTTCTTGTACCACTTTTTTGCATAAAGCTTTTTCTCTTTTCCAACACCATTCGAACTTTTTATAAACAATTCTTTTGATGAAAACCAACATGGACCAGAGGTCAAAATACACCTTGATATAAAGATATAACAATATCTGAACAAAAATCAAGGCGAAAAATGAAAGCTAAACGCAGTTCTAGAAAAAGAAGAACACTCGTTGAAACGATAAAAGTGAAAAACGGAGTATTCTTGGCAAATGAAAAGCAAGGCAACTTCTCCAACAGAAATTTGTTGGGGTCCAACCATTTATTGCATTAAACAAAACCAAACAAACTGAAAACTAAAAACAACTGACGCTCCAAAAAAAACGCATAATGCATGAAGCAATAAACATATAGTGTGTTGAAAGGTGACCTAATTTTTGCCGATGAAGAAGGGGTGCCTCGGGGGCATCCCCAAGCTTTGATGCTTGTACCTCTTGGATATTTCTTGGGGTGACATGGGCATCCCCAAGCTTGAGCTTTTGTCCATTCTTCAACTCATCTCATCATTCTCCAATCCCTACACTTGAAAACTTCCTTCATACAAAACTAAACACAATTCTATTAGCAACATTAGTGTAAGCATAACATTGAATCAACCCTTTTTGCTTCAGGTTTCAATTCAAAACCACCACATATAAAGCATATACTACTGTAGCAACTTCCCCAAAAGTTCCGTGATCAAAAGAACTCAAAAAGAAAGCGATAAAGCGGCAAACACAAATATTGGCAGAAATCTGTCAAAACAGAACAGCTGACAAAGGTCGAATTTTTAGAGGGTTTTCTGTTGCTCAAATCAAAAAGTGTTCAACTAATGAAAGTTTGGATATAACCTGGGTCATATGTACAAGAAATAGCAGGTCAAAAATATATACAGAGAATTTTCACGAATTTTTACGGTGCAGCACCGAAAACTGTTTCAGGACAGCAACATCCCCAAATCTTACCTCACTCAAATTAGAGGCTTCTCTTGGCACAAAAATGAAATAAAAAGGATAAGGAGAGGTTATTACAGTAGTAACAACTTCCAAGACTCAAATAAAAGAAAAATTACTGAAAGTAAAAACATTGGGTTATCTCCCAAGAGTGCTTTTCTTTAACGCCTTTGAGCTAGGCGCAGAAAGTGCGAATCAAGTAATATCAAGTGATGAAGCATCAAGCTCATAATTTGCTCTAAGAATAGAGTCAAAAAGCAATTTCTTTCTCTTTCTAGGGAAGTGTTCCGTACCTTTCTTAAGTGGAAATTGATATTTGATGGTGCCTTCCCTCATATCAATGATGGCACCTACAGTTCGAAGAAAGGGTCTTCCCAAAATAATAGGACATGAAGCATTGCATTTAACATCCATAACAAGAAAATAAACGGGAACAAGGTTATTGTTAACCATAATAAGAACATCATTAATCCTTCCCTAAGGTTTCTTCTTAGCAACATCAGCAATAGGAACATCATAATAACACTTTTCAAGCGGTGGTCTATCAAGCATATCATAAATTTTTCTAGGCATGATAGAAATACTAGCACCTAGATTACATAAATCATGGCAATCAAAACCATTAACATGCATATCAATGATGGGTTCCCAACCATCTTCTAACTTCTTGGGAATAGAAGCTTTTTGCTTCAACTTTTCATCCCTAATTTTCATGAGAGCATTGGTAATATGCTTAGTAAAAGCAACATTTAAAGAACTAGCATTGGGAGTGAAAGAAAGCTTTTGCAAGAACAAAATAACTTCAGATATATTGCAGCCATCAACATCAAAATCATTAAAGGAAACAGAGCTATCATCTCCTACACTCCAAAAAATTTCAGCACTCTTTTGAGAAAAAGTTTTTGCTGTTTTAGGCTTTTTAGCACTAGGAGTAGGAGTTTTCTCTACACCAATCAAAGTAAGAGGATTGCTAGCATTAGGAATTACATCATTAGAGGTAGTAATGGTACATACCTTCATCTTTCGAGCCATCTCATCTTCTCTTTCCCACCTGGCATGCAATTCTGCTAGCATCCTAACATTTTCATCAATTCTAACTTGGATAGCATTAGCAGTAGCAAAAGGATTATTCTCTTTCACATCATTAGGCAACATTTTTAATTTCAGAAGTTCAACATCATGAGCAAGGCTATCAACTTTAAAAGCAAGAATATCAATTTTGCCTAACTTTTCCTCAACAGACTTATTAAAAGCATTTTGCTTACTGATGAAGTCCTTGAGCATTACCTCAAGCTCGGAGGGCGCGGCCCTAGTGTTGTTGGAGGAATTACCATAAGAGTTACCATAACCATTACCATTGGTAGGAGGATACGGCCTATAATTGTTACTAGCAAAATAGTTCCTATAAGCATTGTTGTTAAAATTATTATTTCTAATGAAGTTTACATCAACATGCTCTTCTTGAGCAACCAAAGAGGCCAAAGGAACATTATTAGGATCAACATGAGTTCTATCATTAGAAAGCATAAGCATAATAGCATCAATCTTATCACTCAAGGAAGAGGTTTCCTCAACAGAATTTACCTTCTTACCTTGTGGAGCTCTCTCGGTGTGCCATTCAGAATAGTTTACCATCATATTGTCGAGAAGCTTAGTTGCGGCGCCCAAGGTAAGGGACATAAAAGTGCCTCCAGCAGCTGAATCCAATAGATTCCTTGAAGAAAAATTCAGTCCTGCATAAAAAGTTTGGACAATCATCCAAGTAGTCAGTCCATGAGTGGGACAATTCTTTATCATAGATTTCATTCTTTCCCAAGCTTGAGCAACATGTTCATTATCAAACTGACTAAACTTCATAATATTGCTACGCAAAGCTATAATCTTAGCAGGAGGATAGTATCTACCAATAAAAGCATCCTTACACTTAGTCCATGAATCAATACTATTTTTAGGCAAAGACAACAACCAATCCTTAGCTTTTCCTCTCAAAGAAAAAGGAAACAACTTAAGCTTAATAATATCACTTTCTACATCCTTATATTTCTGCATCTCACATAGCTCAACAAAATTATTGAGATGAGCTGCGGCATCATCAGTACTAGCACCAGAAAATTGCTCTTTCATAACAAGGTTCAACAAAGCAGGTTTAATCTCATAAAAATTTACAGCAGGAGCAGGTGGCGCAATAGGAGTGCAGATAAAATCACTATTATTCGTGCTAGTAAAATCACACAACTTGGTGTTTTCAGGAGTAGCCATTCTAGCAAAACTAAAAGCAGACAAGTCAAAACAACTATAAAGGATACTATTTTTTTTGTATTTTTGATAAAACGATGCAAGTAAAAATAAAGTAAAAGCAAAACTTAAAACAAAGTAAAGGATGTGCGTGCGAAACTCCCCTTGCAGAAGTCTTCTTTTTCCCCGGCAACGGCGCCAGAAAATTAGCTTGATGCGGCACGGTGTTGATGGTTTTTCACCGTCCAGTTGGGAACCCCAAGAGGAAGGTATGATGAGTACAGCAGCAAATTTTCCCTCAGTAAGAAACCAAGGTTTGTCAATCCAGGAAAAAGCCAAACTCTATAAGGTGATGCTTGCTAGCCTAGTGACACTCCAACAAGGGCGTCGTTTACGATTAATGAGTTAACGCGTCTTCAACTAGTAGCAACGTGGAACCTGCACACAACACAACCAAATACTTTGCTCCCAACTTACGATAAGGTTGTCAATCTCACCGGTTTGCTTGAAACAAAGGTATGAGCGTATCGAGTGGAAAGTGATAGTAATATGCGAGTAAAGTAAACAGTGCGAGTAAAGTAAACAGGTGTAGCAATGTAAAGGAAATAGGACCGGGGTCCACAGTTCACTAGTGGTGTCTCTCCATAAGATAAAATAACACATGCTGGGTAAACAAATTACAGTTGGGCAATTGATAGAATAAAGACAACGTGCATATGTCGAGAGGATCACTATGAGATTTACTCTGGGCATTACAACAAGATACATAGACCTCCATCCAACTGCATCTATGACTAATAATCCACTTGTGGCAAATCAATCCGAGAACTCCACAAGTATTAAGTTGCGAATAACAGATAACTGCATTAAGCAATGTGTGTAATGTAAACAAAGCATATGCCCTTGAGCATATGAATGTTGTTTTCTCCCTAGTAGCAACAGCACATCTACAACCTTAGAGGTTTCTGTCACTCCCCCAGATTAAATAGAGGCATGAATCCACTATCGAGCATAAATACTCCCTCTTGGAGTCACTAGCAACTACTCGGCCAAGATAGCTACTAACAACGGAGAGCATGCAAGATCATAAACAACATAGAGATAACATAAAATAATATTCAGCACATCAACTCAATCATAACACCAATATTCATCGTATCCCAACAAACACAACATGTAGAATTACATAGCGGTGATCTCGATCATGTAAGGCAGCTCACGAGATCTAAATATGAAGCACAAGGTGGAGAAGACAACCAACTAGCTACTACTATGAATCCATAGTCCAAGGTAGACTACTCACTCATCGCGCCGGAGGCAAGCATGGCGATGAAGAAGACCTCCGGTGGCAATTCCCCTCTCCGGCAGGGTACCGGGAAGAGCTTCTGGACCCTCCCGATCTCGGGTTGACGACGGCGGCGGATCGCGATGTGTTTCTACAAAAGTGATCGGGTGTTTAGGTTTTTCCCACCGGGGGGTCTTTATAGGCGAAGGGGCAGCGTCAGAAGTGGGCCAGGGTGGCTGATACGTCTCCAACGTATCTATAATTTTTGATGCTCCATGCTTGTTTTTACACCATTTGCCTACTGTTTCGTTACACTTCGTGGCACTTTTATGCATTTTCCGGAACTAACCTACTAACAAGTTGCCACAGTGCTAGTTCCCTGTTTTCTGCTGTTTTTGTGTTTCAGAAGTGATACACAGGAAATATTCTCGGAATTGGACGAAATAAGTTCCTGAAGTCTTATTTTGTCTGGGAGCTTCCAGAGATCCGAAGGAGAGTAGGAGGGGGGCCACAGGGGCCCCACACACCAGGCTGGCGCGACCCAGGGCCTGGCCGCGCTGCCATGGTGTGAGGGCACCTGGCTCCACCTCTGACATCACCCCTTCGCCTATAAAGACCCCCCGACGGGAAAAACCTAAGGACCCGATCACTTTTTCAGAACACATCGCGATCCGCCGCCGCCGTCGACCCGAAGATCGGGAGGGTCCAGAAGCTCTTCCCGGCACCCTGCCAGAGAGGGGAATCGCCACCAAAGGTCTTCTTCATCGCCATGCTTGCCTCCAGAGTGATGAGTGAGTAGTCTACCTTGGACTATGGGTCCATAGCAGTAGCTAGATGGTTGTCTTCTCCACCATGTGCTTCATGTTTAGATCTCATGAGCTGCCTTACATGATTGAGATCACCGTTATGTAATTCTACATGTTTGGTTTGTTGGGATCCGATGAATATTGGTGTTATGATTGAGTTGCTATACTGAAATATATCTTATGTTATCTCTATGTTGTTTATGATCTTGCATGCTCTCCGTTGTTAGTAGCTATCTTGGCCGAGTAGTTGCTAGTGACTCCAAGAGGGGGTATTTATGCTCGATAGTGGGTTCATGCCTCTATTTAACCTGGGGGAGTGACAGAAACCTCTAAGGTTGTAGATGTGCTGTTGCTACTAGGGAGAAAACAACATTCATATGCTCAAGGGCATATGCTTTGTTTACATTACACACTTTGCTTAATGCAATTATCTGTTGTTCGCAACTTAATACTCATGGGGTGTTCGGACGATATCCCCGTGAGTGGATTATTAGTCATTGATGCAGTTGGATGGCGGTCTATGTATTTTGTTGTAATGCCCAGAGTAAATCTCATAGTGATCTTCTTGACATATCACGTTTATCTTTATTCTATCAATTGCCCAACTGTAATTTGTTTACCCAGCATGTGTTATTTATGTTATGGAGAGACACCACTAGTGAACTGTGGACCCCGGTCCTATTTCCATCATATTGCTATCACCTGTTTACTTTACTCACACTGTTTACTTTACTTGCATACTCTACTGTTTTCCACTCGATACACTCATAACCTTTGTTTCAAGCAAACCGGTGAGATTGACAACCTCATCGTAAGTTGGGAACAAAGTACTTGGTTGTGTTGTGTGCAGGTTCCGCGTTGCTACTGGCCGAAGACGAGTCAACAAGTATCGTTAAACGGCGCCCTTGTTAGAGTGCTATTAAGCCAGTCTGCATCACCTTCAGTCGTCTGTCTCTCCTCTCCAACATCGACATACCTTGGTTTCTTAACTGAGGGAAAACTAGCTGCTATACGCATCACACCTTCCTCTTGGAGTTCCCAACGGGCTGGTCATTCACCACGCACAAGGACCAACAGCTGTTTTTCTGGCGCCGTTGCTGGGGAGGAAAAAGAAGACCTCTGCAAGGGGAGTTTTTCGCACGCACATCCTTTACTTTGTTATTGTTTTGCTTTACTTTATTTATTTTACCTGCATCGTTTTATATCAAAAACCCAAAAAAATTAGAATCCTTGGTAGTTGCTATTTCTTTACTTTAGTTTATTATGTCTAGTTCAGTTGCTATTACTATGTCGCCCGAGGATATGATTTTTACTTTTAAACAAAAGGATGAGGAAAGCTTTAAAGAAGCTTGGTCTAGAATTTATGATTGGCATGGAAAAACTGAACCTAAAATGACTTTGAGTTTGCTTCTTAGTAGCTTTTACTTTGGACTTGCTCTTCGTTATAGATATGCTTTGGATGCTACTGCAGAAGGAGATTTCCTTCATTGTGATGGAGATCAAGCCTTCAATATTATAAAAAAGTTGATTACAATTTATAGCATGCCAACCTATTTTGATTCCTCTCTGGTGTGCATTTTTAATAGACTTGATACTCTTGAGACTCGCACTGCTAGTTTGAATTCTTGCTATAATACTTTGCGCCAACATTTTGATTATGTGCCAACTAATTCTGAACCTTCGAGTTGGTCTCCTACGGTAAAAATCACCATTAGTGGTGAAACTTTTCATGCTCGTTGTGATATTATGTCTGAATTTTGTCTTATGCCAAAGGATGTTTATGAATCTTTGAGCCTTTGGAAGCTTTCTGAGGAGGGAGAATGAATTTCTCTTACTAACAATGCCACTATATTCCCCATTGGAATAGCTGAAGGAGTTTTTACAAAAGTCCTAGGAAGAATGATATCTACTGATTATCTTGTTATTGAATGTGTAGGAAAAGGACAAATCACACTTGGAAGAGCTCTATTAAAGCTCCTAGGCGCCGTCATTGATGTGGGAAAAGGCAATATAAGATTTATCTCTCCACCTTGAAATAGCCATGTCTTTCCAAGAGTAAAGAACAAAGGTAAGAAAGGAAGACGTAAGGCACGCGCTGATCCTAGCACTTCATCTCTTGATGTTACTTGATTCGCAATTTTCTGCGCCTAGCTCAAAGGCGTTAAAGAAAAGCACTCTTGGGAGATAACCCAATGTTTATTTTCAGTACTTTTTCTTTTATTTGAGTCTTGGAAGTCATTACTACTGTAATGACCGCTCCTTATCCTTTTTATTTTGTTGTTGTGCCAAGAGAAGCCTCTAATTCGAGTGAGGTAAAGATTTGGGGATGTTGCTGTCCTGAAACTGTTTTCAGTGCTGCACCGTAAAAATTCGTATATATTCTCTGTATATCTTTTGGACCTACGATTTCTTGTGCATATGTCCCAGGTTATATCCAAACTTTCGTTAGTTGAACACTTTTTTATTTGAGCAACAGAAAACCCCTCAAAAATTCGACCGTTGTCAGCTATTCTGTTTTGACAGATTTCTGCCAATATTTGTGTTTGCCGCTTTATCGCTTTCTTTTGAGTTCTTTTGATCACGGAACTTTAGGGGAAGTTGCTACAGTAGTATTTGCTATATATGTGGTGGTTTTGGGTTGAAACCTGAAGCAAAAAGAGGTTGATTATATGTTATGCTTGCACTAATATTGCTAATAGAATTGTGTTTAGTTTTGTATGAAGGAAGTTTTCAAGTATAGGGATTGAAGAATGATGAGATGAGTTGAAGAAGGAAAAAAGCTCAAGCTTGGGGATTCCCATGCATCACCCCAAGAAATATCCAAGAAGTACAAGCGTCAAAGCTTGGGGATGCCCCCGAGGCACCCCTTCTTCATCGGCAAAAATCAGGTCACCTTTCAAGACACTATATTTTTATTGCTTCATGCACTATGTGTTTTTCTTGGAGCATCAGTTGTTTTAGTTTTCTTTGTTAGTTTGTTTTGTATGCTGCAATAAATGGTTGGACCCCAACAAATTTCCTTTGGAGGAGATGTACTCATTTTCATTTGCCAAGAATACTCCGTTTTTCATTCTTACAATTTCACCGGGTGTTCTTCTTTTTCTGCTACTGCTTTTGGTTTTTGTTTTCGCCTTGATTTGCATTCAGACATTGTCATATCTTTTCATCAAGGTGTATTTTTGCCTCTGATCTTTATTGGTTTTCATCAAAGAGGTGTCTTTAAAAATTTCAAATGGTGTTGGAAAAGAGAAAAAGCTTTGTGCAAAATAGTGGTACAAGAAGGAGCTTGTGTAGACTGCGGCTTAGGCTTTTTCATGTCGTGCTTGATGTCTTTTTGATAGTACGCTTAGTGGTTTTGCTGTAGCATGACTTGTCTCAAATAACTGAGATTGCTTAATGAGCCTTTGAAAAAAAATCATGCGTTGTTTTTATTGTATGGAAGCATTATTTTGGTTTTCTCCTTGATGCTTTATTTGGGTTGACTTAGCGCATGCTCACACATGTTAGACTCTTACAAAGTCGCCAATAGCCTTCATGATTATTTAGTTTTTGACTTTTGATGTCATCTTATGCTTCTTTTAATGTCGCTTTGTCACTTTGCATGATTATGGCCATTATTGCTCTCTTAGTTGGTCGCTCCCAGTCTTTTGCTAGCCCTCGCCTTGTACTGAGTATGAGCTCTACTCGTGCATCCAACTCCTAAAAGCCAAAGTTTTTCCAAAGTGTCCACCATACATACCTACTAGCAATTTGCTATTCCAAGTAAATTTGACTTGCTTTTATTTTCTCTTCAAATTAAACTCTTACCAGTGTTATGCGAAATTCGGTCAGTAAAGCTCTCACGAACCGGAAGGCACACTTTACTTTTTCCTGTTCTTAAAAATTTGACATTGTGGTCTCTTATGTTGAGTTGTTATGCTTGCAAGTTGTAAGTTGGAGACTAGCCCAGCCATGCAGTCATGGGCAAGCTTTCAACATTGCACTTCTTATTTGAGTTGATATCGTGATCTTTTGTTTATGGATGCCCGCGGTGTGAAATGAATTGGGAATCTTGTGGGGATCATGGAGTTTGTATATGTGTTAGGGAAACGCTGGGCCGCTAATCTAAGCCATGCATAATTCATGGTGGAAATTTGCAGAATACCCATGGTGAACATTCGACGACGCATCTCACAATAAAAAGCTAAACAAATGGCAAATAAAAGAGATGTCGAGGTGTTCATTGTCTGCTTGTCCTGTCATTTTGATGTGGGCTTGTTCCATGTCATCGGGCATGGAGGTACCCCATTGGCGGTTCTCAATGATATGCATATACTTACAATGACAAGAGCCTTACTTGGGACTCTAAGTAAAGTAGCATGAGGTTTGGGTACTCGTATTCACGGGACACGAGGTTTTCAACTTATGACTTGTCAAGCATATGCATCATAATTGTTCTCGCATTAACTTTAACCATTCAAGATGCTTATGATGGGGGCAATGAGAGCTCAAAGCCGGTAAGTACCATAATTTTTGAAGGTTATAAAACTTGCAATCACTGCTTCCCTCTGCGAAGGGCCTTTCTTTTACTTTTATGTTGAGTCACCACCTTCTATCTTTATGCACCATTAAGAGAGCATAGTTGTCATTCTTAGTATAATGTGCATTGTCCCAAAGTTTTCATTGATTGATTCATATTGTTGGTTTCACTTGTTCTTAAATTATTTGTATCTAGTCGCCCTCTTAAACTTGAAGGTGTCCTATGCATTTGTGTTTTGCTCTTATGAAGGACAAGCTGAAAATCATTTGTATGTTTTTCCTTCTGATTTGAACACACGTTTGACTTTCATTGTTTCATTTTCATGATCTTTTATTTGTGTTCATTTGCATGTTTACAACATGGTTGCTAAGTTCTTATTGTCAAGATTATATCTTCATGCCCATGTTTTAAGTTCTTATGATCCCATCTCACAAATGCTTGCATATATGATCAAGATTGTGTAGGTGCATGTCACCTCAAAAATTATTCTTTTGTTATCACTTACCTACTCGAGGACGAGCAGGAGTTAAGCTTGGGGATGCTTGATACGTCTCCAACGTATCTATAATTTTTGATGCTCCATGCTTGTTTTTACACCATTTGCCTACTGTTTCGTTACACTTCGTGGCACTTTTATGCATTTTTCGGAACTAACCTACTAACAAGTTGCCACAGTGCCAGTTCCCTGTTTTCTGCTATTTTTGTGTTTCAGAAGTGATACACAGGAAATATTCTCGGAATTGGACGAAATAAGTTCCTGAAGTCTTATTTTGTCTGGGAGCTTCCAGAGATTCGAAGGAGAGTAGGAGGGGGGCCACAGGGGCCCCACACACCAGGCTGGCGCGACCCAGGGCCTGGCCGCGCTGCCATGGTGTGAGGGCACCTGGCTCCACCTCTGACATCACCCCTTCGCCTATAAAGACCCCCCGACGGGAAAAACCTAAGGACCCGATCACTTTTTCAGAACACATCGCGATCCGCCGCCGCCGTCGACCCGAAGATCGGGAGGGTCCAGAAGCTCTTCCCGGCACCCTGCCAGAGAGGGGAATCGCCACCGAAGGTCTTCTTCATCGCCATGCTTGCCTCCAGAGTGATGAGTGAGTAGTCTACCTTGGACTATGGGTCCATAGCAGTAGCTAGATGGTTGTCTTCTCCACCATGTGCTTCATGTTTAGATCTCATGAGCTGCCTTACATGATTGAGATCACCGTTATGTAATTCTACATGCTTGGTTTGTTGGGATCCGATGAATATTGGTGTTATGATTGAGTTGCTATACTGAAATATATCTTATGTTATCTCTATGTTGTTTATGATCTTGCATGCTCTCCGTTGTTAGTAGCTATCTTGGCCGAGTAGTTGCTAGTGACTCCAAGAGGGGGTATTTATGCTCGATAGTGGGTTCATGCCTCTATTTAACCTGGGGGAGTGACATAAACCTCTAAGGTTGTAGATGTGTCATTGCTACTAGGGAGAAAAAAACATTCATATGCTCAAGGGCATATGCTTTGTTTACATTACACACTTTGCTTAATGCAATTATCTGTTGTTCGCAACTTAATACTCATGGGGTGTTCGGACGATATCCCCGTGAGTGGATTATTAGTCATAGATGCAGTTGGATGGCGGTCTATGTATTTTGTTGAAATGCCCAGAGTAAATCTCATAGTGATCTTCTTGACATATCACGTTTATCTTTATTCTATCAATTGCCCAACTGTAATTTGTTTACCCAGCATGTGTTATTTATCTTATGGAGAGACACCACTAGTGAACTGTGGACCCCAGTCCTATTTCCATCATATTGCTATCACCTGTTTACTTTACTCGCACTGTTTACTTTACTCGCATACTCTACTATTTTCCACTCGATACACTCGTAACCTTTGTTTCAAGCAAACCGGTGAGATTGACAACCTCATCGCAAGTTGGGAACAAAGTACTTGGTTGTGTTGTGTGCAGGTTCCGCGTTGCTACTGGCCGAAGACGAGTCAACAAGTATCGTTAAACGGCGCCCTTGTTGGTGTGCTATTAAGCCAGTCTGCATCACCTTCAGTCGTCTGTCTCTCCTCTCTAAGATCGACATACCTTGGTTTCTTAACTGAGGGAAAACTAGATGCTATACTCATCACACCTTCCTCTTGGGGTTCCCAACGGGCTGGTCATTCACCACGCACAAGGACCAACAGTGGCCTCACCACCAGGGGGCGCGAGCCAGGGGCAGGCCGCGCCGCCCTGTGGTGTGGCTGCCCTATGGCCCCTCTCCGTCTCCTCTTCGGTTCTCTGGAAGCTTCGGTAAATTTCTGGACGTTCGACTTTTGTTTCGTCCAATTCCGAGAATATTTCCTGTGTAACTTTTCTGAAACACAAAAATAGCAGAAAACAGGGAACTGGCACTGTGGCATCTCGTTAATAGGTTAGTACCGAAAAATGCATAAAAATGCCACGAAGTGTAACGAAACACTAAGCAAATGGTGTAAAAACAAGCATGGAGCATAAAAAATTATAGATACATGATGTCTACATACGCTTCTGTTCTTGTAGACAGTATTGGGTCTCCAAGTGCAGAGGTTTGTAGAGCAACAACAAGTTTCCCTTAAGTGGATCACCCAAGGTTTATCGAACTCAGGGAGGAAGAGGTCAAAGCTATCCCTCTCAAGCAACCCTGCAATTACGATACAGAAAGTCTGTTGTGTCCCCAACACACCCAATACACTTGTCAGATGTATAGGTGCACTAGTTCAGCGATGAGATAGTGAAATACAAGTGGTATGGATGATTATAAGTAGTAAATGCAATATGGAATAAAAATGGCAGCAAGCAAACAAGTAACAAAACAGCGAGTAAACGGTGTGCAAAGCTTGGAAACAAGGCCTAGGGATCATACTTTCACTAGTGGACACACTCTCAACAATTATAACATAATTGAACCAATAGATACTATCATCAATATGCAACTCAAAACAATTCTCCAATGGAAAACATACAATAATCATGCAGTAGGGCTACGAAGCACTCCTCAAAGTCCGTATGTACCCAAACTAGATTGTCCCACACTATCACCGTGAATGCACTAGATGGTTCCAACAAACACCAACATTCATAGAGACATTAACCAAAAAGATACACATGATGCACACACTAGTCACCTTTACACCATGATACGAGGTATCTCCAGAGAGTACAATAATAAAGCATAGGAGTTGCATAACATCTGAATAATAACATCTACCAATTCAACTAGGTACAAAGCTCATGATCACATAAAGATCACATCATGGGAGAGAGAGGTGAACCACATAGCTACCGGTAGAGCCCTCAGCCCCGGGGATGAACTACTCCCTCCTCATCATAGGAGACAGCAAGGTTGATGGAGATGGCGGTGAGGTCGATGGAGACGGCGGAGATGGCGATGGAGACCGATGGAGATGGCTCCAGGGGCACTTCCCCGTCCCGGCAGGGTGCTGGAACAGAGACTTCTGTCCCCCGAAATTTGTCTTCGACGGCGGCGGAGCTGCGGAACTGTTCTAGAAAAATCGTCGACCCCCCTAGGGTTTTCCGTCCTGAGGCTTTATATAGGCGAAGGGGCATCATCAGGGGGCAGCCAGGGGCTCCTCACACCAGGGTGGCGCGGCCAGGGCCTGGGCCGCGCCACCTATGTGTGAGGGCGGCCTCTGGCCCCCCTCCGGCTCTCTTTCGGTTTTCGGGAAGCTTCCGGGAAAAATAAGACTTCTGGTTTTTGTTTCGTCCAATTTTGAGAATATTTCCTATGTAGCTTTTTTGAAACACAAAAACAGCAGAAAACAGGGAACTGGCACTGTGGCATCTTGTCAATAGGTTAGTTCCGGAAATCGCATAAAAACGCCACGAAGTGTAACAAAACACAAGGCAAATGGTGCAAAAACAAGCATGGAGTATCAAAAATTATAGATACGTTTGAGACGTATCAAGCATCCCCAAGCTTAACTCCTGCTCGTCCTCGAGTAGGTAAGTGATAACAAAAGAAATAATTTTTGAGGTGACATGCACCTACATAATCTTGATCATATATGTAAGCATTGTGAGCTGGGATCATAAGAACTTAAAACATGGGCATGAAAGATATAATCTTGACAATAAGAACTTAGCAACCATGTTGTAAACATGAAAATAAACACAAACAAAAGATCATGAAAATGAAACAATGAAAGTCAAACATGTGTTCAAATCATAAAGAAAAACATACAAATGGTTTTTAGCTTGTCTTTCAAAGAGAGCAAAACATAAATGCATATGACACCTTCAAGTTTAAGAGGGCGACTAGATACAAATAATTTGAGAACAAGTGAAACCATAGTCATGAATCAATCAATGATAAACGTTGGGACAATGCACATTATACTCAGAATGACAACTATGCTCTCTTAGATGGTGCATAAAGATAGAAGGTGGAGACTCAACATAAAAGTAAACGGAAAGGCCCTTCGCGGAGGGAAGCAGTGATTAAACATGTGCTAGAGCTTTTCATTTGTAAAACAGAGAGATAAAAATTGGTTTTGAGAGGTGGTTGTCTTTGTCAACGACTAGCAATAGGGTTCTTACTATCTTCCATACAAAAATGAAGCAAGTTTTTGAGAGAGAGATTGGCACTTTTGTGCTCTTTTATAAAGCTTGGCACTCCTCCCCACCTTTTTTTTCCTTTCACAAACCATGGCTAACCGATTCCATCGGGTGCCCACCAACATTCACATTTCGTGGAGGAGTGCCTTTTTTTCTTTCTTTTTCTTTCTTTTTTTTTTCTTTTTGGAATAAGCAATATGGAAGATAGCAAATCCGACCACTACGTCCCCATGAGCTGAAAACAGTGTCACAAAACGAGAAGTGTTTTGAAGGTTTTTGAAAGGTAGCACATGAAAATTTACTTTGGAATGGCTTACAAATACCATGCATAGGAATTTATAGTGGACACAATGGCAAACTTGGTTTTTGGGAGTTGGATGCACGAGTAGAGCTCATACTCAGTACAAAATGAGGGCTAGCAAAAGACTGGGAGCGACCAACTAAGAGAGCAATAATGGCCATAATCATGCAAAGCAACAAAGCAACATTAAAAGAAGCATAAGATGGCATCAAAAGTCAAAACTAAATGATCATAGAGGCTATTGGCGACTTTGTATGAGTCTAACATGTGTGAGCATGCGCCAAGTCAACCCAAATAAAGCATCAAGGAGAAAACCAAAATAATGCTTCCAAATAATTAAAACAACGCATGATTTTTTCAAAGGCTCATTAAGCAATCTCAGTTATTTGAGACAAGTCATGCTATAGCAAAACCACTAAGCAAACTATCAAAAAGACATCAAGCATGACATGCAAAAGCCTAGGCCGCAGTCTACACAAGCTCCTTCTTGTACCACTTTTTTGCATAAAGCTTTTTCTCTTTTCCACAACCATTCGAACTTTTTATAAACACCTCTTTTGATAAAAACCAATAAAGACCAGAGGCAAAAATACACCTTGATAAAAAGATGAAACAAGATCTGAACAAAAATCAAGGCGAAAAACAAAGGCTAAACGCAGTAGCAGAAAAAGAGAACACTCGTTGAACGATAAGAGTGAAAACTAGAGTGTTCTTGGCAAACGAAAAGCGAGTTCATCTCCTCCAGAAGAAATATGATGTGATCTAACCATTTATTGCAGCAAACAAAACAAAATAAAAATAAAACAAAAACAACTGACGCTCCAAGAAAAACGCATAGTGCATGAAGCAATAAAAATATAGTGTCTTGAAAGGTGACCTGATTTTTGCTGATGAAGAAGGGGGTGCCTCGGGGCATCCCCAAGCTTTGACGGTTGTACTTCTTGGATATTTCTTGGGGTGATGCATGGGCATCCCCAAGCTTGAGCTTTTGTCCATTCTTCATCTCATCTCATCATTCTCCAATCCCTACACTTGAAAACTTCCTTCATACAAAACTAAACACAATTCTATTAGCAACATTAGTGTAAGCATAACATAGAATCAACCCTTTTTTCTTCAGGTTTCAACTCAAAACCACCACATATAAAGCATATACTACTGTAGCAACTTCCCCAAAACTTCTGTGATCAAAAGAACTAAAAAAGAAAGCGATAAAGCGGCAAACATAAATATTGGCAGAAATCTGTCAAAACAGAACAGCTGACAAAGGTCGAATTTTTAGAGGGTTTTCTGTTGCTCAAATCAAAAAGTGTTAAACTAATGAAAGTTTGGATATAACCTGGGGCATATGCACAAGAAATCACAGGTCCAAAAGATATACAGAGAATTTTCACGAATTTTTACGGTGCAGCACCAAAAACAGTTTCAGGACAGCAACATCCCCAAATCTTACCTCGCTCAAATTAGAGGCTTCTCTTGGCACAAAAACGAAATAAAAAGGATAAGGAGCGGTTATTACAGTAGTAATAACTTCCAAGACTCAAATAAAAGAAAAAGTACTGAAAATAAGCAATGGGTTATCTCCCAAGAGTGCTTTTCTTTAACGCCTTTGAGCTAGGCGCAGTAATTTGCAAAGATGCTCACGTGGGCGCCATATAAGAGCTTGAGGCAAAGGCGCCATATAGGAACTTAAAGCAATAGAGAGCATCAAAAAGCAAGTATGAAACACATTTAAATCTAAACCACTTCCTATGAAAAATAGTCTTGTAAAGAGACAAGTCATAAAAGCGCAAAGCAAAAAGCATAGGAAGGCAAAACAAGTACAACTTCAAGAATTGCAACATAAAGAGGGGAAACTCAATATTGTTGAGATCCATCAAACCATGTTTCCCTCTCTCATAATAACTTTCAGTAGCATCATGAATAGAATTAACAATATAACTATCACGTAAAGCATCCCTATCATGAGCCACATGCATAAAAGGATTAATACTCCCCACATGAACAATAGTAGTAGGAGCAGATTCAACAAAATAATTATTCTCATCACCATAATCATCAAAGACAGGAGGCATATTGTAATCATAACTATTTTTCTCCTCAAAAGTAGGTGAATTGAAAACATTATAATCATCATCATAAACTAGAGGCTTAGTATCATCACAAGATAGAGAACTACTATGTCGCAAAGCATATTCATCAAACATATCATCATAAGAAGGAACATTGATAGCACTAATGGTACACCAATTATTAACCTTAGAATTGGTACCAAAAAGATTTTTAATATCAAAAGTAGAGTGCTTTTCCCAATCATGATCACTAACATAAGTAATAGGCATAGGAACATCATCCCAATCAGAATTATCATAATCTATAGCAGGATCATAATGCTTAGGGGAAGATACCGTGTCCTCTCGCCTTTTACTCCTCTTCTTCTTCATACTCTTCTTACTCTCTCCTTTAGGAGGGAGAGACTTGAAGGGCATCTTCTCCACATATTCTTTAGGAGGGACACTACTAGAAAAAAGCTTACCCGTAGCGCACCTAATATGGCTACCCGTAGCGCATATGCCGTGCGCTGCGGGTAGCACGCTACTAGTAAAAAAATACCCGTAGCGCATGTATGATGCGCTACGGGTAATAGGCTTACCCGTAGCGCATGTGTCTGGTGCGCTACGGGTATGCATATTACCCGTAGCGCACCAGACACACATGCGCTACGGGTAATATGCATACCCGTAGCGCACCTAACACACATGCGCTACGGGTAAGTCTATTACCCGTAGCGCACCATACACACATGCGCTACGGGTAATATGCATACCCGCAGCGCATCAGACACACATGCGCTACGGGTATGCATATTACCCGTAGCGCACCAGATACATGCGCTACGGGTATTTTTTTTTATTTTCGAAAATACTCTATTTCTGCTGCCAAATTACAGTTTTTATACATAATATAGTACAGTATAGAGAATATAACAGGTATACAGGATAATGCAATATAAATAGCATAAAACATGCATAGCATATGAATCACATTGTTTCGAAATGAAACAAACACATTCGTAGTCTAAGACACCTACACCGATCAAGTATACGTACAAGTTCATCATCACATCTTACATGAATGAGATAGTCTCCTACACTACGATGAAGTACACTACAACCGTAATCACCGCGGTGAGCAAGACGGCGGTGGTGACGCTGAAGATCGTCCTCCTCTCCTCTCGCAGGTGGTTCCTCCACCTAGCTTCCGCCTCCGCCATGGTGTTGTACCCTTTGTAGCTATTGCCCTTGAACATGTTGACTTGCTTCAAGCAATCTTCCCAGTGGACGTAAACTCCAGGAACCCTACCCCTGTACACCACGTACGGCATCTCTACCTTTAAGACACAAATAAGGTTAGAGAACAGAAAGCAATAGTTCATCATATAATTAAATGATACAATTAACATCACATGACATAATTAACATCAGTACGATCGATGAAGTACACCACAAATAAGTTCATTACATGACATGACAAATAGCAACGAGCCAACGATCACAACTAAGTTCAACGATTATCTACCAAACTTGCCGTGCTAGGCAAGTTAGGATGTACTTAATAAGTTTACAACTAGTGAATCAAACATTCGGCTTGCCAACATCAGGAACAAAGCGGAAGCCGCCTCCCACGATCAAGAACGGCCTGTTGTCACCCTAAAGAAGCAGTCTCTTATCTATTTCATCATTTGACGGCTTCATAGCGGCAGTGTAGAACAAACCCCCTTTTCTGATGACATCTTGAAAGATGATCGTTGCAAACTGCTCCTGGATGCGATAGAACTCTGCTCTTAGTTGATTATTTTGGATCATCGCCAAGTGTTCGGCCCAGGATTTAAGTGAATTTGGCAGCGTCAAGTTATAGTGGTCGCGTACGTACGCCCGCATCTGATATAAGGCGTAGTAGGCCTCCTTCTGGCTGTCCTCAGGCTGCTTGACACAGGGGAACGCCGTTATGTGGCCGAACGTGTACATGCCTTGCTTGAGCGGCCGTTTAGTCTTCAATAAGCCTCCCAGACGGGCGTACTTGGTAAGAGCTTCATCCAAAACTGCCTTGATAGTCGTATAGTTTTTCTTTCTTGCACTGCCCGAGTCCAAATACACGCATTGCGCACTTCTCACCGAGATGTTGATGAGCGTGCAGTATTCGTCGCTGCGCAAAACAATTCAAACAGAATGTTGGCAAAGAACGAGATGGAAATCTAAGAAAACATTACGGCGGCGAGCCAATGATCACTTACTCGGGAAAGTAGGCCATGAGCAAGTCCTTCCCAATATTTTTCCGGAATACGAAGCTGAGATACTCAGACGCGACTTTCTGGCCCTCCCATTTTGACAACTGGCTCTCACGCATGTAGTAGGGATCCACTATCGCGATGCCCGGGGTCTTGTCTCTAATGACCTGCATCGCCATACTTAGGGAAAATAGGCGGACGAGGGTTTGGTACAGCCGATTCTGGTGAAATATGTTAAAGATATCGGCAAACTGAAGCAGCATAGTATCTGCGGGTGCATCCTCGACGAAGCCCCTGCCCGTTGGCACCTTGGCCATGTAAAGCGGGTATGATGAATCATTATCTCCAAGTTGGCACGTCTCTAGGTAGAGAATAGCGTCATGCAGACTCCGCATATCCGCACTGCAAGCATGGAGCATTTGCGCATTCAGCATCGGCTGGCCCATAGTATGCACAATGTGGTTAAGACCCTTGGGTCTAGGTGGCCCGTCCTGAGCCCGGATCGGTGCTGGCTGGCTCATAGTATCCTTCTTGCTCTTCCTTTTCCTTTCCTTCTTCTTCATGGGAACTACAATCTGCTCACCGGCACACTTATGGAGCGTGTTGGGGGTGAAAATGTTTCCAGGTTGTGGAGGCTCCGTGCAGACAACATCTGGAGGCGTCTCCTGAGAATGGAACGACAAACGTTTGTTGATAGTAGGTCGTTTCTCCGAGGGACCTGGCGCCGGTTCTTCATTGTCATCACAATATGCAGTATTCATGAAGGCATCAACGTTGACTTCATCATCATCGTCATCGTTCGGATTCTGTGCCATCTGCATATCATGATTAGGATCGGCCGCCACATAGCTGCTTGGCCCGGGCATGACCGGCGGTGTTATCCGTGGAGTTGTGCTCCCCACCCCCAGACGAATCTGATTCTCTGGCCATAGCATTGAATAGCCAAAGCACTGTCTGAGGACTTTTGGCTCTTCATCCTCTTCGTCTCCCATGGGCTGAAAGGGAGGCATCACTTCGTCACAGTTCCGCAGCGTCCGAGCCAATGAGACCCTCAACACGTTGGGTGGCATCGGTCTACCGTGGAACAACCTGTTTCCCGGTTGCACCCGTGGCAACATCCTTCAACACGCCGTCGATGTAATGTAGGAGAGTGCAAGGAACGTCGGTGCCCGCGGCCTGCAAAAAACGAGAAGTGTACGTACGTTGAGCCACCGCCGCTTAGTTATCCAAGTGTATATTACGTGAAACGATGCGAAAAGTGTGTTACCTTGACGGCGTCGAGCTCCGCTGCCGTCGAAGGAACGCCGACGTACATCGGCGTGCAGGAGACGGAGGGGGTGCTTCGTTGCCCGGAACCTCCCGATGCATTAAGCCCCTTCGCCACGGTGTTGGCGACCAGCACCGCGATGTCGGCGACCGGCACCGCGATGTCGGCGACGTGGGGCGCCGCGGCAGTGTTAGCGGCCGGTGTCACCAATACATTCGGCGCCACGGCGCTCGAGTTGCTGCCGATTATACTGGGTATCGGGGGCGGACCAACTCGACCTGCCGCATCCCAATTCACAAACGCTTCAAATAGGCGAGACATCATGGCGGTCATCTTTTCTGTGAAAAGCGTGTCGACCTTATTGGCCACACGTTTATCAACAATCTCCGGAATTTGTGCCACTCTCTCCCTGAGTTCGTGAAGCTCGCGGGCTTCATCCTCACCGAGTGCATTCTTTCCCTTCTGTTGCCTGCCATACTTGTCCGACCATTTCACGGACAAGCCTTCACCGAGCACACGGCCAGCTGACGTCGGCGGTAGTGTTTTTTCACGTCCCTTCATCACGTTCACTGCCCTATTCAAAGCGGTGTTCCACCTAGCTGACCCAATCGTCGTCGAACCCTGGGATGAGGAGGTCTGAGATGCAGAAATCTTTTCTTCAGCTGCCAGAATCTCCTCGAACCGTATCACCTTCTCATCCGTGGTGAGTTGCTTGCTTATCGGGTCGTAATGGTACTTGGACCTAATTACTTTCCTGGCCTGCGGATCTGCGATTCGGTGCCAAGGGTTCTCGATGCCCTTCGCCTCCATCTCCGCATCCTCCTTCACCCATATCTTGTCCTTCCCTCGGTAACCGCCGCCGCCGAGATTGTGGACACCTAAGTTCTTGGACTGTAATTCCTTCCCCCAGAGACTCTTTCTGTTGCTCTCTACATCGCTGGGGTCGCACTTGAGCCTCATCTGTTCGTAGTCATTCTCTATGAGCGTCGGGTTGCTCTTCTTGGCCTCCTCAAATGTTTTACCCTTAATGATCAATTTCTTCACCCGGACTTTCCAGCTGGCCAGGGCGATGTTCATCTTCGAGATAGCGGCATTGTTCACTGGATTCCCACTAACCTTCAAGTTGACAAACTCGTCAGGGAACTTGTATCGGGCATGCAACTTCTGCAAGAGGAGTTTGCGATAATGCGCATTGTCCTCACTCCTTAGGTTCACGGTGTGGAGCGGGACAGTGCTTCGGACGATGCACCCGAGTTGGTTTCCGTAACCGGCCACAAACTGCTCAGGTTCGAGAGGATGCCCCCTTGTCGACACACGCGTGATTCCATGGCGGTCGACCACCAGCTGGTTTGGGCGCCGATCCTTCCGATCCTTCCCATCTTTCCGTGGCCTCTTCGTCCGTTGGGTACCATCTACGCCGCAAGATGTGGTGGTAGTGGTGTCGTCGGCGCCCTCCATATCCTCTCCTACGTACATATCATCTTGATATATGTCCTCCATCTCCTCTTCTTCTACCTCCCTCTCCTCTTCGTCTACCTCCATCTCCTCTTCTTCTTGCCCCATCGCCAGTTGTTCTTCCAACTCTTGGGAAAGTTCCCAGAATTGCTTGCCAGATCCACCGGCATCATCGTTGTCGGCCATTTTCGCACTAAATGAAGAAAATGCGTCGAGTTAGTAGAAGTACAAAAATTCACGGAAAATTTCGGCATGACCTATGCTGTTTTTTTGACATAGGGAGTGCCCATTTTTGCTGAAACGGAAGTAAATCGACATTTCATTGCTAAATGGGCACTCATTTGAATCCCCTGCACAAAAATTCATAGCAAGCAACAGCAAGCAGCAGCAAGCAACAGCAAGCAGCAGCAGCAGCAAGCAGCAGCAGCAGCAAGCAGCAGCAGCAGCAGCAAGCAGCAAGCAGCAGCAGCAAGCAGCAGCAGCAAAAAGAACACCTTGCCTGAATGTTCCAGATATGTCCCAGCAAGCTCTTATACATCAACTGAAACTTTTACATACTTACAACACCTTGCCTGAATGTTAAAATCCAGGTAAATGTGCTGACCATACAAATACTTTCTAATTTAACTATTACAAATGTACAATTGACACAACTGAATTTAAAAGCGTGATACATCAGCAGAGAAAGAAACATAATCATGTAGTGTAAAAGATACTGCAAATATACTGCAGTTCCTATATACTGCAATACTAAATGACCAGATACATCAGCAAAGATACTCTGAAAGAAAATAATCCATGCTCAGCTCAACAAAGTGGAAGCTGCAGGTTTCACTCTGAAATACAAATGAAAAGCAGGGGAAAAGAGTGGAAATACCAAGCTCCTAAAATTTCATATAAAAAAGATCAATGCACAGTCAAACTAATGATATGTCACTTTTTGCCATGATGCATAACCCAGTCAAGTAGTCATTCATAGATGCATATTTAAGATGCAACATTCAAGTATGTACATAGGAATAAGCAAGGAAATCACAAATATACATGACTTCAGAGATATGAGTTGCGAAAGATACGGCCAACAAAAATCTATGTAACCAAAACTGATTTCGCCCACTCACTTCTCAAATCTGTCAACCACATAACAACACAAGTGAATAATGCGGCGGCAGCCACCATCCCTTGGTCAGAAACTTACAATATTTTTAAGAACGATTATATATCAAGGGCAACAAATCAGGAATAATCCTGATGAATAATTATGCTTTCAATTGCATGTCACAGAACTGTGTCATCTTAATTGCATGTCATGGAGCGTTCGTTACCTTCGCCTCCTCTCTCTCGTACAGGCCGCCGCCGCCGCCTATCTCTCTCTATGCGACGCCACCTTCTCTCTCTCTCTCTCTCGTAAGTGACGCTACCGCCTCTCTCTCTGGTAGGCGAGGCCACCGGCGCCTCTCCCTCTGGGCAGGTCAGGTTATCTCATCTCTGCTGTAATTTTTTATGATATGTATCATGGGATCAGGTTATTACATTGTTGCCAAATGCGCTGCTTGCTTTTTAGCAGAAAATGGATTGTAAGAGAAACCAAACTGAATGATCGATCAGCTAGCTAGCTCGAGCTGAATTGCATCATGGCGGAAGTAGTACTGTGTACGTGTGTGACGAGACATTGCAGCGATTGTAAGAGAAACCAAACTGAATGATAAAAATTAAAATAGTGGTTTATCTTTATCAAGCAACTAAACCAGCACTGTATCTTTTATCTAAGACAGATGAACTTTGTATATATTGTCAAAGACTCACCAACTTAGTTACATATAATCAAATTCCTCTTTAGGCTATCGTTTAGCTAAAGAACCTGCTGCAAGGCTTAGCCATGTAAACATCTACCAATATGATACATCATGTATAATGAGATGGATTACTTATATCAGCACTCTGTCTACTAACCACCAAAGGAGCTATGCAAAACAACCACAGCACATATAGATGTCATACTTCATAAAAAAACATGGGCAAAACCATTGCATCCAAAATGTGCTGACCATACAAAATTCGATCCATCCAGAGCATGGGAGAGGGGAGAGGGGAAGGGAAGGCACTCACCGGTGGGAAGTAGGGCTGGAGGATGGTGAGGTCGTGGAAGGCAGGCTCGATGGAGGGGCAGGCCTTCTCCTCCTGCACAGATGGCAGCGGCGGTAGTTGGTGTTGGGGCGGCGGGGCTCCTCCACGGATCGAGAGATCCTTCTCCTTCGCGAGGAAGATCCCTTCTCCTCCTTCACAGACGGTGGCGGCGGCAGTTGGTGTTGGGGCGGTGGCAGTTGGTGAGAGGGGCGGCGAGGTCCGGTGAGAGCGTGCGTGAGAGGGGCGGCAAGGTCTCTGGTGAGAGCGTGCGCGAGATGGGGGGCGAGGTCCGGCAAGATCGAGCATGCACGAGAGGGGCGGCGGCGAGGGTGGACGCGATGCGGCGTGGTCGATCTGGCCGGATGCCACCGTCTGTGATGCGCACGGAGTCAAGATGCGCACGGCGTGGTCGATCTGGTCCGGCAAGCTAAGCGTAGCGCACGGAGTCAAGATGCGCTACGGGTAATATTACCCGTAGCGCAGGGGGTGGGATGCGCTACTCCTACTTGACTAGTTAGGTTAAAAGCAACCGAAACGGTATATTACACAACCATCTCTCTGCCCTAGTGGCTTCGGCTAGCCGGTTTGTGCTAAACCTAGCATTCCAGGTTCGAGTCCTGGATGCCACATTTTTTTGTTTTGTTTTTTTAATTAACTTTTTAGCATTTTGTTACATTCTGATATATTATAATATATATTTTAAAGTAAATAAGCACAAATAATATTTTTGTATCAAGCTAAAATAATGTCTTTTTGCATGTCTCAAAAATACAAAAGTGATCGATACATGATACAAAGTTTCACAACTTTTTTGCATTTCTTTGTCAACGTCGAATAATTAAGCCCCGGAACCCGATCACTCCTCTAAACATATGAGTTCCATTTCTAGTTTGGTCCGAAAATGTAAAAGTGATACATAATAATATGCCCACACACACGGTCAAGCTAGCTACCGTTTCACAATCTTTTTTCCCTTCTTTGTCAAGGTCGAATAATTAAGCCCCGGAACCCCGAGACTTCTTCTCTTGAACGGTAGACCTTTAGGTAGGGTGGTCCGACTTCTTCTTGTGGTGTATGTTTCATCGGTGTCGCTTTCATCTTCCATCTTTGGGTCACCGTACATATCAAAGTCTTGCTCATTGGCGACCCCATCCATTCCGATGATGTTCCTTTTGCCTCTCCTCACGACAACCCGGGTAGGCTTTGTCGGGTCGGTAATGAAGAAGCATTGGTCCACTTGGCTTGCCAATACCCATGGCTCATTTTTCGCGGTGACGTTTGCATCGACAGTCTTGGATTTGGCTTCGGGTACAACCATGGTGGTGAAATACCGGTCTTCTTTTACTACATTCTTGGCCCATCTGACACAAAACATCGGCACCTTCTCCCCAGCGTAGCTCAGCTCCCAGATCTCCTCAATCCTTCCGTAGTATCTCTGCTTGACGTCACCGGTGTAGGCTTCCATCGTTACCCCTGAGTTCTGGTAATCGCAATTACTGTCCTTTTTCTCGGTGTAAAATGTGTAGCCGTTGATATCGTACGCCTGGTAGGTCATCAGGCAGTGTTCAGCGCCCTGTGACAAGGCAAATATGAGATTTTCTTCCTCGGAAGATTGCATTGGTGGGGGATTAGCTAGAAGCTTGTCCTTGAACCAAGTCGTGAAATTGGAGTTGTGCTCTTTGATTATTGCTCCTTCGGTCCTCGGCTCGCCCCTATCACTGTACTTCTTCGCAATAGAGCTTTTGTGCTCTTCCACCCAAGGGTCGATCAGTTGCATGTGTTGAAGCGCGACTAGGTTTGCTCTGTCAAAGTCGGCGCGCCGCCCAGTGAAGTCGACATGCATTTCGCGACGACCCTCGCGGTGACCCCATCCATCGATCCTGTCAAGGTGCTTGTTGACGGACAGACCAACAGGGTTCTCAATGTTAAGATAATTCGTGCAGAAAGAGATGCGCTCTTCTGTCAGGAAGCCCTTGGCTATGCTTCCATCAGGACGTGATCTATTGCGAACGTATCCTTTGATGACACCATTCATCCTTTCAAACGGCATCATGCTGTGCAGGAACATCGGCCCGAGTTGGACGATATCCTCCACGATATGGACCAGCAGATGTACCATAATGTCGAAGAATGCGGGCGGGAAATACATCTCGAGCTCGCATAGAATCACCACGATCTCTTCCTGTAGCCTCTTGAGTTTCTTCACGCCAATTGACTTTCGAGAGATAACGTCAAAAAAGTGGCAGAGGCCAAACAATGTTTGACGGACGTGCTCGTCCATTATTCCTCGGATTGCAACCGGAAGTATCTGCGTCATCAGCACGTGACAGTCGTGAGACTTCATCCCGCTGAACTTCTGCTTCGCCTTGTCTAGGTATCTACTTATCTTGCCTGAGTAACCGTAAGGAACTTTGACTCCTAGTAGGCAGTTAAAAAACTGCTCGATCTCCTGAGGACTTAGAGTGAAGCACGAAGCGGGGCAGTGATAATCGTTCCTCTTGGCCTTTTTGCCCTTGCGACGACCTTCCGTCTCCTCCTCATCAACATCATCATCATCATCAGGACGTCCTATGTGAAGGTCATTCCTAATTTGCATAAATTCCAAGTCGTGCCTTGCTTTCGGCCCGTCTTTGGTCCTATCCGGCATGTTGAGAAGGGTGCCAAGCAGACTCTCGCACACGTTTTTTTGTGATACGCATGACATCAAGGCTATGGGGCGTGCGGAGGATCTTCCAGTACGGCAAATCCCAGAAAGCAGACCTCGTTTTCCATACCTTCAGCAGCGGCTTGGGCGCCTTTCGCTTCTTTCCCGGCGCTGGGCACTCTGGCCAATTTGTCAACAACTCATCGATTTCGTCGCCGCTCCTCAGAGATGGCACTCCTCGGAGCTCAACTTTCCCATTGAACAGATCTTTGCGTCTTCTCCACGGGTCATCCTTGCGAAGCCACCTTCGATGCCCAATGAACACGGTTTTCGAAGAACAGGGATCTTTCTGTAGCTGGTGATACGTTGTGTCATCCATGCACCGAATGCATGCACAGTATCCGTGGACCACCTGCCCTGAGACATATCCGCAACCGAGATAGTCATGCACCGTCGTGACCAACGCGGCTCTCATAGGGAAATAATCTTGTGCGACAGCGTCCCACGTATTCGGTGGTGCGTCCCATAACGTTGCTAGTTCCTCTTTCAACAGACCGAGATACATTTGGATGTCATTACCCGGTTGTTTTGGACCTTGAATTAGCATAGTCATTTGTATGTACCTCCTCTTCATGCACAGCCAGGGGGGGTAGGTTGTACATCCATACAAACACGGGCCACGTGCTATGGGTGCTGCTCTGGCTGCCAAACGGATTGAGTCCATCGGTGCTCACACCCAGCCTGACGTTCCTTGGATCGTCCCCAAATTCTGGGTACTCGATGTCCAATGCCTTCCACTGGCTAGCATCTGAAGGGTGTCTCAGTATCTTGTCCACCTCATCATCGGCATCATCTTCTGGCTTCTTCCTTTCCGCGTGCCAGCGCATAAGCTTTGCTTCCTTAGGGTCTGCGAAATACCGCTGTAGACGATGAGTGATCGGAAAGTACCATACCACTTTTTGAGGAGCTTTCTTCCCACTCTTGTATCGAGATGCGCCGCACACCGAACATGTGTTTCTCTCCGTGTCTTCGCCCCGATAAATCATGCAATCATTAATGCAAGCATGATATCTCACATGCGGTAAATCTAGAGGGCACACGATTTTCTTGGCCTCCTCGATACTAGTTGGACACTTGTTCCCCTCGGGTAGACGCTCCTGCCAGAATGCCATGTTTTCATCAAAGCTTTTGTCGGTCCATTTGTGCCTTGCCTTCATCTGCAGAGCCCTGAGCATGACGTCCAAACGGGTATTCCCGGGCCTACATCCTGCATACAATGGAGTAACCGCGTCCTTCTCCAGGCTCACCAGCTTGGCTTTCTCTCTAGCCGCATCCCTAGCATTGCTCGTCTGCTTGAGAAGCAGTGCTTGAACGTAAGGGTTCTGCACCCAGCTACCTGACGGTGTTCCATCTTCTTCGGCATCTTGATCCTCTTCACCGCCACCATGTCCAACATCTTGATCTTCTTCACCATGTCCGGCATCTTGATTGTCTTGACCTTGTCCGGCATCTTCATCTTCTTCACTATGTCCGGCATCTTCTCCGGCATCGTCATGTCCGGGAGAATCTTCGTGATCACCACCATGCCCTTCCTCGTTATTTCCCGTCGCTACCCCATGCACGTTATCGGCATCTTCATCACTTATCCACCGACTGTAGCCATCCATGAAACCACGAGATAGCAGGTGGCTCTGCAATACTCCGGAATAAGGGTCGAGATAGCACTTCAGTTTGCATCTCTTACACGGACATTTTATCTCCGTCTGGTTATTTTGAATCATATCGTGGGTTGCGACTTTCATATATCTTGCCACGATGCCTTCGCTCATCGAGCGGACCATGGTCGCCTGGTATATAAAGAGCAAGAGAATATTTTAGAACCGACCACATACACATATGGTCGTCCGAAAATTTCGGCATGACCTTGCCTAAATTTGGACCTATGCGTGGTGCCAAAATATGCCGAAATGGAAGTGAATCAACATTTTGGCAAAACAACATTGGCACCATCGGCAAATAAACATTTCATAAACACATATCCAAGCTAATGCATACATATATATATATATACAAACACGCGCCGATGCCACACAATCATGCATAATACAAAAAAAACGATGCCACATGCGCGTACAAGCATACCCGTAGGGCATACAAACACCGTTGCCACACAATCTTAAACATGGATGTCCTCATATTACTCACCTATTATAGAAGTTACCGCGATACGGGAGCCCGAGAGATTGTGTATGGACGAGAATGTAATAAAGTGATATCTAAAGGTCGGGAGACATTGCACTCACATATCTACCAACCAAAATAGCTCCAATAAGCTAAAATAGGTGAAAGAATGATGGAAATAGGTTGGGGAGGAGGAGGGGGACGACCAGATCTAGAATGCATGAGAGGGGGAAGAGAGGGGGCAATGATTGGTGTTAGGTGGCTCAATGCCTTAAAAATCTGAATCCCAGGTTACCCGTAGCGCATGTGATATATATGCGCTGCGGGTAGTTCAACTACCCGTAGCGCACCTATAGACATGCGCTACGGGTAACATGGGACTGCCTATGCCCACACTTACCCGTAGCGCATGTGATATACATGCGCTGCGGGTAGTTCAACTACCCGTAGCGCACCTATACACATGCGCTATGGGTAACATGGCACTGCCTCTGCCCACACTTACCCGTAGCGCATGTGTATAGGTGCGCTACGGGTAGTTGAACTACCCGCAGCGCATGTATATCACATGCGCTACGGGTAAGTGTGGGCAGAGCTCCCCATCCAGGCCTACATATACCCGTAGCGCATTTTATATATGGTGCGCTACGGGTATGTGACATACCCGCAGCGCATGTACACACATGCGCTACGGGTAGCTGTATTACCTATAGACGTTTTCCTAGTAGTGGGAAAGGCATCTTCTCCACATAATCTGGTTTGCTGACAGAAACAACAGAAGAAACTTTGGAGGATTCCTTCTCTCTATTAATAATATCGAAACATCTGTTAGTCCTGTCATAGCTTGGCAAAACATCATGTTTTATAAGATCTTGTAAATAAGTATTTGCGAGGCAATCTTTAGCACAATAGAGACGACAACCACGAAGGGTGCTATTAATATCAACATCATTCATGTCTACCAAAGCAATCTTTCTAGATATCTCTTCACAATTCAAAAACAAAGTAAGCTCATCATACTGATTGAAAGTAATCTTATCATCACAATACAAATCTGCGGTACTCGTTCGATTAATTGGGCATTGAAAATTAAAGTGCCCATTTTCACCGCAAAATTCACAAAGAAAAGGATAAAGCTCACAAACCCTTTCACCAAGCACATCTAGATCCTTGAGCCACATATTGGTTTCTTTATTTGCGTGGGTGATGCAATAATCTTCCTTATTGTAACTCTATTCACAAGGTCTACGTATTCCACAAAAATTAACATGCTTATAAGAATTAGTACTTTTAGAAGTTTGAGCATGTTTATTGCAATCATCAACAACAATATCACTTTCTATGCAAGTGTCCTTAAAAGGTTCATGATACACGTCCCCATTTCCTTTAGGAACATTCATATGGGAAGCAAAGGCTTTAAAGCAATCAACCATAATTTGAGGATCAAGACCATACTTAGCACTAAGATCTTGAAAATCAGTAGTTTCAGCAAAAGACTTAATGCAATCAAACTCGTAATTCATACCTAATCCTTTACCTTTGTCGCTATCCCAACCTTCAATATTGTTTTGAATTGTCTCAAGCAGATCCCACTTGGTGTCAACATCCTTGCTTGTGAAAGACCCATCAAAGCATGCATCTAGATAGTGCTTGTAATATCCTGAAAGCCTTGCATAAAAATTATTAATAACAATATTACGGGGAAGATCATGAATAGGACATTTGAGCATTAGTGACTTCAATCTTCCCCACGCTTGGGCAATGCTTTCTCCATCACGAGGCCAAAAATTGTATATCTGATTACGATCTTTATGAATCTCACTTGGAGGATAGAATTTAGAATAAAAGAGAGGTACAATTTCCTCCCAGCCAATAGATGGACCATCCTTAAGCAGCCGGTACCATTCCTCAGCTCTGCCTTTCAGTGATAAAGAAAATAGCTTCTTCTTAACTTGGTTCATCGAAATACCTACACACTAGAACAACTCGCATAATTCATGTATAAAGAGCAAATGATCACCAGGATGGACAGTTCCATCTCCTAAATAGCAGTTATTCTTAACACATTCAACAATCTTCGTAGGTATTTTAAAAGGATGAGGAGCACAAGCATCATTAGAAATATCACATATGGGAGATAAAATATTATCAGAACAAACTTTCTCCACTAAAGCTGGGGGACTAAAAATATCATACTTAACAAAACCAGCTTCCCCAAGCTTAGACTTTTCTATAGCATTAGCATTAACGGTATTCAAAGCATTCATACTAATAACATTGCTATGCGAAATAAGCTCCAAAGGTTTTTCAATTTTCTCTTCAAATCTAAAATCAGGAAAAAGACTAAAGAACTCTTTGTTTTCCATTAAGCCTAACTAGTGAAAATAAAAACAAGAAACAAAAAGATATAATTGCAGAATCTAAAGGAAATAACTCCGAGCACTCACACAGGAGGATGCGAGTACCTTTTACCTTACCTCCCCGGCAACGGCGCCAGAAAAGAGTTTGATGTCTACACACGCTTCTGTTCTTGAAGACAGTGTTGGGCCTCCAAGTGCAGAGGTTTGTAGAGCAGCAGCAAGTTTCCCTTAAGTGGATCACCCAAGGTTTATCAAACTCAGGGAGGAAGAGGTCAAAGCTATCCCTCTCAAGCCACCCTGCAATTACGATACAGAAAGTCTCTTGTGTCCCCAACACACCCAATACACTTGTCAGATGTATAGGTGCACTAGTTCGGCGAAGAGATAGTGAAATACAAGTGGTATGGATGATTATAAGTAGTAAATGCAATATGGAATAAAAATGGCAGCAAGCAAACAAGTAACAAAACAGCGAGTAAACGGTGTGCAAAGCTTGGAAACAAGGCCTAGGGATCATACTTTCACTAGTGGACACACTCTCAACAATTATAACATAATTGAACCAATAGATACTATCATCAATATGCAACTCAAAACAATTCTCCAATGGAAAACATACAATAATCATGCAGTAGGGCTACGAAGCACTCCTCAAAGTCCGTATGTACCCAAACTAGATTGTCCCACACTATCACCGTGAACGCACTAGATGGTTCCAACAAACACCAACATTCATAGAGACATTAACCAAAAAGATACACATGATGCACACACTAGTCACCTTTACACCATGATACGAGGTATCTCCGGAGAGTACAATAATAATGCATAGGAGTTGCATAACATCTGAATAATAACATCTACCAATTCAACTAGGTACAAAGCTCATGATCACATAAAGATCACATCATGGGAGAGAGAGGTGAACCACATAGCTACCGGTAGAGCCCTCAGCCCCGGGGATGAACTACTCCCTCCTCATCATAGGAGACAGCAAGGTTGATGGAGATGGCGGTGAGGTCGATGGAGACGGCGGAGATGGCGATGGAGACCGATGGAGATGGCTCCGGGGGCACTTCCCCGTCCCGGCAGGGTGCCGGAACAGAGACTTCTGTCCCTCGAAATTTGTCTTCGACGGCGGCGGAGCTGCGGAACTGTTCTAGAAAAATCGTCGACCCCCATAGGGTTTTCCGTCCCGAGGCTTTATATAGGCGAAGGGGCGTCGTCAGGGGGCAGCCAGGGGCTCCTCACACCAGGGTGGCACGGCCAGGGCCTGGGCCGCGCCACCTATGTGTGAGGGCGGCCTCTGGCCCCCCTCCGGCTCTATTTCGGTCTTCAGGAAGCTTCCGGGAAAAATAAGACTTCTGGCTTTTGTTTCGTCTAATTCCGAGAATATTTCCTGTGTAGCTTTTCTGAAACACAAAAATAGCAGAAAACATGGAACTGGCACTGTGGCATCTTGTCAATAGGTTAGTTCCAGAAATCGCATAAAAACGCCACGAAGTGTAACAAAACACATGGCAAATGGTGCAAAAACAAGCATGGAGCATCAAAAATTATAGATACGTTTGAGACGTATCAATACGTTAGAGACGTATCATGCGGCCCAGCCCCTAGCCGCACCACCAGGTGGTGAGGCCACCTGGCCCGCCTCCTGACGCTGCCCTTTCACCTATATATCCCCCTCGACAGGAAAAACCTAAAGGATGGATTGCTTTTCCTCGAAACATACTGCAAGCCGCCGCCGTCATTGAAGCGAGATCGGGAGGATCCAGGAGCTCTTCCCGGCATCCTGCCGGAGAGGGGAATCCCTGCCGAAGGCCTTCTCCACCACCATGGTCGCCTCCGGAGTGATGTGTGAGTAGTCTACCTTAGACTACGGGTCCATAGCAGTAGTTAGATGGTTGTCTCCTCCACCATGTGCTTCATGTTTAGATCTTGTGAGCTGCCCTACATGATCAAGATCATCTTTGTGTAATTCTACATGTTGTGTTTGTTGGGATCCGATGAGTATTGATACTATGTTATCTCTATGTTGTTTATGATCTTGCATGCTCTCCATTGCTAGTAGATATCTTAGCCGAGTAGATGCTAGTGACTCCAAGAGGGAGTATTTATGCTCGATAATTGGGTTCATGCCTCTAGTAATCTGGGGGAGTGACAGAAACCTCTAAGGTTGTAGATGTGCTATTGCCACTAGGGAGAAAACAACATTATTGTGTCCAAGGACATTTGCTTTGTTTACTTTGCGCACTTTACGTAATGCAGTTATCCGTTGTTCGCAACTTAATACCCGATGGTTGCTCGGACGACATCCGGAGGATGGATTATTAGTCATAGATGCAGTTGGATTACGGTCTATATATTTTGTCGTAATGCCTAGAGTGAATCTCATAGTGATCCTCATGACATATGTACGTTATCTTTATTCTATCAATTGCCCAATTGTAATTTGTTTACCCAGCATGTTGTTATTTATCTTATGGAGAGACACCACTAGTAAACTGTGGACCCCGGTCTAATTTCCTTTACATTGCTATTACCGTTTACTTTTACTCGCACTGTTTACTTTCTTGCATACTATTACCCTTTTACCACTCGATACGCTCAATCCTTTGTTTACAGCAAACCGGTGAGATTGACAACCTCGTAAGTTGGGGCAAAGTACTTGGTTGTGTTGTGTGCAGGTTCCACGTTGCGACTAGTGAAAAGCCACGCACCATCATTTTCTGGCACCATTGTCTGGAGCGTCGCGAAGCTAACAAGCATCACCTTTGGTAGTTTGGCTTTCTCCTACTGGTTCGATAAACCTTGGTTTCACAACTGAGGGAAACTTGCTGTTGTGCTCCTCATACCTTCCTCTTGGGGTTCCCAACTGGGTGCTTAACACACACTTATCAACCACAAAGCCACTGAGCCGTCTTGGGTTCCAAGAACCCAAGAGGAAATAAAGTTCTTACTTTCACTACCGAATCTCCAAGGAGAACTCAAACCGATGCAGTGGCAAAAGCACAAGTGCTCAAGTCCTTCGCACTCAAATCCTACCAAAGCAACTAATGCTATGGAGAGATATGAGAGGAAGAACAAAGGAGGATCACAAAGAACTCAAAGATCAAGATCCAATAGGTTTCCCTCACAAAGAGGAGAAAGTGATTGGTGGAAATGTAGATGTAGATCTCCTCTCCTTTTTCCCTCAAAAAGATTCAAGAAGCATGGGAGGGTGGTGAGGAAGGGCAAGATCTTCAAGGGCAACAATGGAGGAGAGAGAATGGAAGAGCTGACCTCCAAAGGAAGAAGAAGGAACCTTATAAAGGCTCCCCATGAAAAATGACCATTGCAGGATTTTACGATCAGAAAAAAAATTGGCCCTGGGGGCAGAATATCCGCTCCCCTTACCGGGGCTCGCGCACAAAAGTCATTTGAAGAATCTCGAGGGGGCGGATTATCTGGCCCAAGTTTGGGCAGATAATCCGGTCTAGAAGAGATAGCAATACAAAAATGGCGAAAACTTGAGAATCCGGACTCCATTTTTCTTGATCTTGGGATCGTTGGATTCAAAACAACGAGCTCTACAATACCATGCATATAAACATAATAGTCCAACAAAGGAGGATAAAACCAAATAAAGAAAGGTTTGACCTCTCTTCAAACACAATTTGGTAAAACCTCCAATCACAAAAATGCAATAAGTGTTTCATGTGTAATCCATTTTTGATGAGCTAGAGCTTGTAATAGAAGTAACCACAAGCTCCAGATCCTCACAAGGATAAAATACAATTAACAACCAAGAAAGATGATGCCAAGTATGCAAAGGTTTGAGCTCTCTTCGAATGATACGATTAGGTTACTCACTCGAGAGCTCCTCTTGATAGTATGGTATCGATCCTAAAACCTGGTTTTCAAACACTAAGATACCAGTAAGAAAGAAACCCTATCAAGATCATGCCTTTGACTTGCGCATTCCACTTGAGATAGATGATGATAGTCTTGACTCCCACAAGTTGGAACACATTTCTCGATCATGCTCGCTAGCGCATGCTTGATGAAGACTTCTCCAAATACTCCCCATACCCCATTATGGGAGATTCTCGCTTAGCTCCATCTTCGTGAATCCATGGCAAGCTTCCATCAAATTATATCTTCCGAGATGGATCATATTGAACTTGCAATTTCCAATCTTCTAAATGTGTTGATCAATCTTGACATCATTCTATGCACATTGACTTGATCAACTTTGCACTTCATCTTCTTTTCATAATATATATGATGGCTTGGAGGTAAACATGAATGTTCACTTAATCTTATTTTCCAAGCCACACTTGCAATAAGCTCAACGCTAGATGACCATCTGTATGGATTACACCTTGAATATTACTTGGTCATCATTTTATCTTCTTCATACAACCTTGAAGCCAACATATGGTTCAAGCATTGGCAATGGATAAATCCTACAAATATAACTCAATGCAAACACTAGTCCATAGGGATTACCATTAATTACCAAAACCACACATGGGGGCATGATACGTCTCAAACGTATCTATAATTTTTGATGCTCCATGCTTGTTTATACACTATTTTCTTTGTGTTTTGTTACACTTTGTGGTGTTTTTATGCATTTTCCGGAACTAACCTATTAACAAGATGCCACAGTGCCAGTTCCCTGTTTTCTGCTATTTTTGTGTTTCAGAAAAGTTACACAGGAAATATTCTCGGAATTGGACGAAACAAAAGCCGAACCTCCTATTTTTACCGAAGCTTCGCGAAGACCAAAGATGAGACAGAGGGGGGCCAGGGGCAAGGCTCACCATAGGGTGGCGCAGCCCAGCCCCTGGCCGCGCCACCATATGGTGAGACCACCTGGCCCGCCTCCTGACGCTGCCCTTTCGCCTATATATCCCCCTCGACGGGAAAAACCTAAAGGACAAAACGCTTTTCCTCAAAACATACTGCAAGCCGCCGCCGTCATCGAAGCGAGATCGAGAGGATCCAGAAGCTCTTTTCGGCACCCTGCCGGAGAGGGGAATCCCTGCTGAAGGCCTTCTCCACCACCATGGTTTCCTCCGGAGTGATGTGTGAGTAGTCTACCTTGGACTACGGGTCCATAGCAGTAGTTAGATGGTTATCTCCTCCACCATGTGCTTCATGTTTAGATCTTGTGAGCTGCCCTACATGATCAAGATCATCTTTGCATAATTCTACATGTTGTGTTTGTTGGGATCCGATGAGTATTGGTACTATGTCAAGTTGATGTGCTGAATTATATATCTTTATGTTATCTCTATGTCATTTATGATCTTGCATGCTCTCCATTGCTAGTAGATATCTTGGCCGAGTAGATGCTAGTGACTCCAAGAGGGAGTATTTATGCTCGATAATTGGGTTCATGCCTCTAGTAATTTGGGGGAGTGACAGAAACCTCTAAGGTTGTAGATGTGTTATTGCCACTAGGGAGAAAACAACATTCTTGTGTCCAAGGACATTTGCTTTGTTTACTTTACGCACTTTGCATAATGCAGTTATCCGTTGTTCGCAACTTAATACCCGATGGTTGCTCGGACGACATCCGGAGGGTGGATTATTAGTCATAGATGCAGTTGGATTACGGTCTATGTATTTTGTCGTAATGCCTAGAGTGAATCTCATAGTGATCCTCATGACATATGTACGTTATCTTTATTCTATCAATTGCCCAACTGTAATTTGTTTACCCAGCATGTTATTTTTTATCTTATGGAGAGGCACCACTGGTGAACTGTGGACCCCGGTCCAATTTCCTTTACATTGTTATACCGTTTTACTTTTACTCGCACTGTTTACTCTCTTGCATACTATTATCCTTTTACCACTCAATACGCTCAATCCTTTGTTTACAGCAAACCGGTGAGATTGACAACCTCATCTTAAGTTGGGAGCAAAGTTCTTGGTTGTGTTGTGTGCAGGTTTCACATTGCTGCTAGATGAAGACACACAAACAATATTTCTGGCGCCATTGTCCGAAGTGTTGCGAAGCTAGCAAGCATCACCTTCTGAAGTTTGGCTTTCTCCTACTGGTTCGATAAACCTTAGTTTCACAACTGAGGGAAGACTTGCTGCTGTGCTCATCATACCTTCCTCTTGGGGTTCCCAACGAGCTGTACTTACAAGCCATCAGGGCACATGCACTTTCAACATGCTATGGTGTTTGCCAATTCCAAAGTTACCTCACTAGTGATAAAATGGATGCATGTGCTATAATTCTTAGTGACAGCTGAGAATCCTAATTTGGCATTCATGGACTTCGTTCCATCGTAATATGCCCAAGCAGTTGCATATTTGTTGTTCACCATCATGTCAAAGTACCTAAGGCTATACTCTATTAATTCTTAATACTAGATTGTTTGAAGGTTATTCCTTTCTACTGGAGTATAAGTAAGATGTGTAGTATCATCTTTATGTTAGGACGCGATTCCCATATGAATATTATCAAGTAACATTATAAACTCATGTCGTTGTTTCGGTCATCTATCTTGCACTTAATACCACCACACCTTTATGAGAGAGTAGACAAGTGAACCTATGAATCCCGGTCCAAGTTTAACCATAAGAAAAACCTTTCCAACGCTTCCACGTGTTCTTTTATTTTCAGTTATAATTAATCCCGAAAATATAAAAATATCTTTTACCTTTTGCAGTTACATCAAAACCCAAAAACATCTTTATTTACAGCATCAGTTTACTTCTGTTATTTACTTTTTTATTTTATTTTATTTGTTGTACTTATTTCAAAATCTTGTGCTTGACAATCACTCAGTGGAGATAGGGATGCGAGATAAGGAGTTTGTTTTGCAGGTTGCCTGACGAGAATGAAGTGAGCTTTTTTGACTGTTCCTCGAGAGTTCGATATTTACCCTGAGTCATCCTTGTGGGGAAAATTACTCTTGCTACAACACTCTGCATTTGGAGTCCCAACGAAGTGGCACATTGCTTAGTGTCATCAGCGCCCTCAGTTTCTTCTCCATCGTCTTCCTCGCGAACCTTCAGGCGCCCTTCTTCCACTGATAGAGTATTCAGATCGAGCAAGCTCTCGATCGAACGCACCGTTTGTCTGTATTGCTTGGGGAGGACTCGTAGAAACTTGAGGATCACCATCTTGTCATCGATCTGATCGAAGAACCTCCAGCTGGTGGACTAATTCCTATAGACTCATCGCAAAATCGTAGACAACCTCCCTTGCCTTAAACTGCAGACTGTCGTACTGCTCATGGAGAAACCGCACTTTCGATTTACTCACCCTCTCTGCTCCGACGCAGATCGCCTTGATCACGTCCTAGGCCTCCTTCACCGTCTTCTTGATGGGAAGGGTGGGGATCATCTCCAATGGCACTGCATAGAGGATTGCCTCCATCGCCGAGTGGTCATCGGCGAACTCCCCATGTCTGGTCTCCATCACATCCCACAGGCTTTGAGCCTGTAGGGTCACCTTCATCAGCAATGACCAGGAGTTGCAGTTAATGCACGTCAGACACGACTAGGCTGTGCTGGACATGCCACCCGCGTCACGTAGTGGGAGGTGAGCGCAAGCTGCGTCGATGGTGACCCCAACTTCGCCATCCGCTTCTGCTCCTCAGCATCGATCTCCTCTTGCGTCTTTGAGCCTGCGGCAGTGGCGGCGGTAGCCTTGGGCATCCCTCCGTTCGGCATTGGTGGCTCTGATACCACTTGTCAGCTTTCACCCTGCAACTATCCAGGATTTTTTAAACAGAATTTACACTGGATTGTGGAATATGAAAACGAGAGAGAGAGAGAGAGAGAGAGAGAGAGAGAGAGAGAGAGAGAAGAACACACACACAAAATTTTGCCGGTGTTCAACTTGCCGCTTTTCTCCGATCTATTTCCTTCTGACTTGGGCTTGATCGCACAACCACGTCAAACCGAGCTGAAAAAATGCTAACTGAAAAACGACACTTAACTGACGAAACTGAATCCTAGCAGCTAACTGAAATTTATTCAACATATCTAGAGGGGAACGTAGTTGAGAAATCGAGAAGCTTTAAGTTCCTCTCTTTACCTGTACCATTTGCTCTCAGCAAATAAAGTTAAATATTGAAATCCTTCTTGCTGGATGCATGCTTGATTTCAACGGACTCTGATTTCGTACCACTTTATATATGGCAACAGTGGACATGGTACAACTTGTCGTGCCAATTACTCCCACCATTTCAAAATATAAAATGTTTTAGTTTTATGAAGCAAATATATTTAGACATCTTTTAGCGCGTAAGTTCACTCGAATACATTTGCTTCACAACCTAAAACGGCGAGCGACACGGGGTAGTCTTGTTTGGAACCCTTCATGCTGGGCAACGGGTAGACGGCACGCAGAGCATCGTCGTACAGAAAGGCGCTGCCAAGGTAGTCCGAGGCGACGATTTTATCCTGGGTGCGGCCGACGAGCACGAAGTCCATCGGCGCCATACCTTGCTTGGATGGCGGGTAAAAAGTCAGGGTTGGGCGAGGCAGGTGAGCTCTGATATCTGTGGCCGCCGCCTCAGCTTGCCGTCGTTCACTACAACATGGTAGTAGATATGGGGCATTTTAAAGTGCCCCTAATAGTAAATAATGTGCCCCTAAATATCTTTAGAGGCACTTTGAAATGTGCCTCCTTTACTCATGCCCCTAAATGTTTTTGGGGCACTTTAATTGATGTGCCCTTAATTAAATTTATTTAGAGGCATATAATTGAAGTGCCTCAAATTCTAAATAGGGCAAAAAAAAAATAGGGCATTTGGTTGAAGTGCCCTAAATTCCTAATAGAGTCATTTTAATTAAAGTGCCCCAAATTCCAGGGTAATTCCAATTTAAGACGCATATAGGCTTAATAAAATGTTTTGCCTCCTGTATTTTTTAAGGTTTTAAGGAATAGTTTCTTTTAGCATCTTCTCAAGAAGATAGTTGGCCCGCCTCTAAATCTGGATGGGCTGCAAATTGAGAAGATAGTTGGCCCGCCTCTAAATCTGGATGGGCTGCAATCAACAGCCTGCGGTACTTTACCTACATGGACTGGCAATCTAGAAAGCCCATTACTGCGCCATGCTTTCATTCGCGCCTGGGCGTCCCATGCTTTCGTTCCGCCCAATTGATTTGCGGCCCATTTACGTGCGCATATAACTCCATTATATTGAGCCTCGCATCGGGATATGCCTGGGTCCACGTCCCTGCGTCCTCTCTTGAATCGCCTGGCCAGCAAACCACACATCCAGTCTCAGGGAGCGGGGTATCTCTACTATATTAAGAGGCTAGAGGTGATGGTTGGCTGCCTGGTACGTCGTCCCACATAAGATGTCTACGAGTTCACTCCCGATATCGTTCCCGGCGAACACGTGAATGAGCTAGGCCCATCCCGCGCACACGATCGCCCTTTCCGTAACTGCTCGCACAAGCACGATCTTCTCCCATTCTCAGAAAAAAAAAACACGATGGAAAATCAAGACTCACCAGCAGGCCGTCCTTTCGCCGCTCCAACCCAGCCCCAACTTCGCCTCCGCCTCCTCTTCCTCTCCCCGCCGCCTCTCTGCCTGCGCCCCCGCTTCCCGCTCCTTGCCATCGCTGTCGGCGCCGCTTCCGTTTCTGCTGATGAAGGAAGCGCGTAGGAGGCCGCCAGGAAGAAGGACAAGCCCCAGATGCTGCAGCGGAGCGTGCTCGTGAGCGTGGCCATTGGGGCGCCGTCACCGCCGCTTTCGTATCCGTCGGCGAAGGAAGCGCATAGAAGAGCGACAAGGCCCGGAGGGTGCTCGTGGGCGTCGCCACGGGGGCAGGGGCATGCGGCGTGTGGTCGCCGACGACTGGGTGTTTGCCGCCACCATGGCCGCGTCGGCCTCGCCAGGGCCCGCAAGTACTCCGGGCTCGTCCGCAGCACTGCCGTCGGTAGCGGCAGCCCGCCCTGGCGCTATGTGTCCTGCGTATGAGACGGGATCGCTTGGTATTTTTCTCCCCAAATCCCTATATGAGACGCTATTTTCAGTTTTCTTCTGTATCGGGCCAAAGGGCATGACTATGGCATGACTCTCAATGGCGCTATTCTGTCATCAGATAGCTCAGTTGCAGCATTGATTTTTCTTGCAAGTGAACAAAAGAAACCAGTTGCTGCCATTGCTTTTTTGTTGACATAGAAAGAGAATGGATGCCATGAACAAGTGTATCAATTCATGAGTTAAGGAATACTATTGGGAAGATTGGGCATTGGGTGATCCAAATCCACCTACGATGCACAAATTTCTCACTCCTCCAATCCCTAGCGACAACCGCGGACGACGGCGTTGTTCGACGGAAACGGAATCCTGCATCGGAAGAACAAGGTCGTCCTGGGACATTCGTGCGATCCTGCCGCACCAAGCACTGCAACTACTAGCTTGCAAGCTGCAAGGTAAGTTCTTGATTCGGTCAAATCCAATATGAAACGTGTGTACTGTTGTTATTCAATCTTTTCATGTGTGATTTCAAGTCCAATTTTAAATTGGTTCCAAGTCCAATTTTAGTTGCCGTGTCCTTTTTTAATTTAGTTGTCATCCGATACAGAGAACTTGGTACAACAAACTGCTATGACTGTGTCCCGGGCTGCTGTACCTATGGACGTGCGGCTGAAGCAAGGCAGACCAGCGGTGGGTATTGCCTGTACAATCGCAGCGAGGAGGTAGCAGCTAAAACATGGCATGAGGATGATGGCTATTGCCTATACAATGCAGCATAGATGTCTTCTTTTAAGTTCTGGGAATCATGATACCATTCGGTTTCCTCAATTTTCAAGGCCAGTTATATAAGTAGCTTGCCGTCAGATAATCTAAGCTTAATTTCCTCAGTGTAAATTTCCAGCTAACAAGGCAACATGGACCTACAAATATGAAAGCAAGAGAAGCACCACTTAATAACCATTATATCACCTCTGCTTGGAGTGTCACTATTAGTTGCACTTTCCACTCCGTTGCTATGCGTTAGCATGGAAAACCATCAAGGAAAACTCATCAGAAGGTCAAGGAAGGAAGCCTACTCTTATCTTGTTATATTTTCTTACAGGGTCTTTCATTCTTTGTGTGTTCTCAATCGTGCTGCTTTCTGTAGGCATGAAGTGGCATTGAAGTCAGAATGGTCTTCATGATAGTCGCTCTACTGTTGTTATGTGGAGTGTTGCACGGTCTAAGGATGTTTGATGGAACCTGGAAATGGATATCAAGTAGAGGGTGGTTGTCCTTGTTTGCTTTCCTTGCTTACAGTTTAGTCTGGCTGTTTTCGAGCACCTGCGAGCATGGTATGATAGAAGCAAGTTCACATATATTTTACACTGTTTGCATTTCACTTGTCTTTGTTTTTTCAGATTTATGTTCAGATATTTAGTGAAAAGTGCATGTTTATTAACGAGGATCTTGATCTCATCGGCAACAAGGGCACAACTGACGGCATAACCGATAATATGAAGTCCTAGAGAGGGACTGCCTCTTTCGTCCCTGCCAAACCATCGTCATCTGGCCTGATTAACTGCATACCTGCACAACATGAACTTTAGTCAGATTCTCGGGTTACTTCTTCAACAATAAGCTTGGTAGGTCATGGTTATGTAGACCTGCTAATGTTGGATGAATTGCTTGACCTCTTGCTTTTTGGTCCAGTCTCGGTGCGGTAGTTTTGCATGTCAGCAAGCTCTTTCACTATGCTTTAAATGAGAATTTCCATCGTTAGAATAGAGTTGTTTCCATCGTTAGTATGTATGCTCTAAATGGACATGACAGAATTAATTTCTAATATTACCTATCTTTCATATTCCCCAGCAGAGCACCATTTAGTAGCCGGTTTTGATGTTTCACTGCTTATTTACAATTATTGTGCTGGTCAATACCAGATAATGACTTGTGGAGGGTATTTTTTTATAGACTACAGTATACCTGTGGAAGATGATGACTCAGATATTGTTTATAAAAATACTGAACACAAAAGATCCCTTTCTTGATATTTATTGTTTACTTTGATTGTGAAAATGACAGGGATCTCCAGAAGAATTCATGGAATGTGTGGTGAATAACTTACTATGCAATATTACATGTTGGTTTGAGAGATTTGTTGTGTATAAGGATGCCATTTGCTCCCTCTTAAGCTCAGTCCTAGATCAAGTTAGTTCACTAAAATGCACACTGAAGACATGCTCCATGCTGTAACTAGATGAATGTTATTTCTACCAATGTAAATTCTGCTACTTATAGCATAGCTGTTATGTGCTTCAAGAATGAAGATCATAGCAGCACCATTGCTTGTTGTGTATTTTCTTGATCTTGATTTTTCTCGCGATGATTTCTACTCATTTTATCGATAGATCTGTTAATTCATGGGCAGACACATATGTTCTTGTATTTGTTGTTCTTCATCCTTGCTTACTTCTGATTTTATAGAATGGTGACATTGTTGGAGTAGGGCAATGGTGAAACCCTAGAGAGATATGGAGGGACGAAGAGAGAGTCACGGGAAGGAGAAGGCGACGACAGAAGAAATGATCAAGAGCAAGATCTACATATAGAGTAATCCCAAACTGCTTGCTAACTTGCTAGGTTGGATGGTGCGAGCGTTGGAATATTCAATATATTATGTTCACACGTATGGCAAGGAATAAAACTCGAAACTCTGGTGTCCTAGGCATAATGAAATTACACCAATCTATTCTAAATTTCATGGTTACTATTGGGTTATTATTGTAGTGACGACAGTAGCAATATAGCATGTAACCCGTAGCAACGCACGGGTATTCAACTAGTTTAAATTAGTTAGCTTGCTATTGAACTAGCGAAGTGGGACTAAAAAAAAGGCAGTACATGATGGCGCAGCAGACACATACCGCAGGCGGCCGCGCGAGTCAATGAATGCATGGATGGATCGACAGCGTGTTTTCGTACAATGACGCTAGTAGGATATTTCTGGCAGCAATTAACGCGCATATAAGAGTATAAAAGGTGGTGAATTTTTTTAATATTGCGATTTTTTTAGCATTTACAGAAATAATACTATATTTTAGTTAATTTCAAAAATATTGTACTGCCTTATCCACCGGACGCGATTAGAGCTACTTGCGCAGGCCAAACACGATAAGCCTGTCGGCCGGTAGACCAAACGAGTCAACCGTACTAATCAAATTGATAGAAGCTAATCGTGTCTGGCCTCCAGGACGAGAGCTAGTCGTGCACGGCGGTGCGACAGGAATCGCCACACATGCATGCATAAAAGTTAATGCAAAATATGCTAGCTATTAATTGTTTTTAAACTTCAAATATTTGTTATTCACAAATTGTATATCCAAACAGGTTGAAACTTTCATAGGTTGGATATTACAATGAATATGATTTTTTGGAATTTTTTCAATTTTTTCTAACAAGTTTAAATTTCGTTCGAGTAATACGGGTGCAAAATTTAAACTTATCAGAAAAAATTGAAAAAATTCCAAAAAATCTTATTCATTGTAATATTCAACCTGTGAAAGTTTCAGCCTGTTTAGATATATGATTTGTGAATAATAAATATTCAAAGTTCAAAAACAGCTAATAGCTAGCATATTTTGCATAATGTTTTCAGTATCTGTATACATGCATATGGAGCGATTCTTGTCGCATCCGTTGTGCACGATTAGCACTTGTCGCGGATTGCCCAATTCAATTAGTACGATTGACTCATTTGGTCTACCGGCCGACAGGCTTATCGCGTCCGGCCTGCGCGAGTAGCTCTAATCGCGTCTGCCGGATAAGACAGTGTAATATTTTTAAAATTAACTAAAATATAGTATTATTTCTATAAATGCTACGAAAATCACAATATTAAAAAAATTCGCTAAAAGGTGGGGGTGCTATGTGCGTATGCACCGTGCATCGTTCATATGCTTGGTTCTTTGCAGTAGGCAATGTAGATACTGCTAGGATTTAAAAAAATACAAGCATAAGGCTAGAAAAAGTTTAGAAGTATTTATTATGGAGCTAATAACACCAACGGTATACGAAATGGAACAAAAAAAAAATCTAAACTCGTGGGAAGAGATATCACTACCAATGGAATTAAAATACACCATTAGAAATATATTTTAGATATGGTTAACAAATCATTACTACGTACAATGGAGCATGATTTATATTAACTTGTGTACACGGGCATACGAATGTATCGTTTGAGGAATAAACCTTTTCTAGACAGGAAACGAAAATGTAAGTTTCGACGAACAAATCTCATCTACAGAGGGGAAAAAATGTAGCATCCGAAGAACTAACTTTTTTTACGTATGGAACAAAAATGTAGCATCATACAAATCTCGTCTACAGGAAAACCAAAATATAGTGTCCGGGACACAGAGGAAAAAATGTAGCGTCTGAGGAACAAATCTCATCTATGCATGAAACAAAAATATAGCATCTGTGGAACAGATCTTGTCTACACAGGAAATTAAAATGTACAATCCGAGGAACAAATCCTTATCTCTACAAGGAACAAAAATATAGCCTCCGAGGAACAAATCAATAAACCAACAAGGTTACTACAAAAGATGAGAATATTATTACGGTTGTTTGCACTACTAAAGTACACATATGGGGTGGTTGTCCGCGAATGCATAACGGTACGTCTTGTGCTTGACAAGCCGGAGAGGTTCGCCGTCCCCGCAGCGCGTCACCTCCACACCGGTGAGCATGGCCGTCTTGCGGAATTTCCGGTTCTCAGAGAATTTGGCGATGCAGAATCGGCCGCTGGTGCCCAGATGTACGAGGAAGGAGTCTATGGGTACCTGGTAGTGCGCCTTGGGCACTGTGAATCCCTCCCACTCGTCGCTAACCATCGGCGGTTTGGCAGCGCCGGCTTGTTGCAGGTCCACCGCGCAGAGAATGCTCTTGTCTCTTTTGGAAAAGCCGAACCAGCGGCTGAGCTCCGGGGCGTACACGGCGCGTCCTTGAAACGGCAGCACCCAGTCGCCGACCTTGCTCCACTTGCCGAGTATGAAGGGATGGCCGTCGGCGCTACTGGAGACGGACTCCTTTCGCATGTCGAAGGAGTAGGTGCCATAGCTCGGCGCGGAGATCCAGACGTGCGAGTCTCCGACGGCCGTGTAGGCTTCGATGGAGCCCTTGAGTAGGTCGGAGTACCAGCTGCAGTCGTCTAGTTCTTCCTCTGGCTTCACGAAGGGAGGCGGCGAGACGGAATGCCAGCGCAACTCCGACATAGGCCACCAGAAGGTGTGGTCGATGAGCGCCTCGACGGAGTGCCCGAACGGGTGGGGCACTTTGCTCATGACCAACAGATCGTCCCCGACGGCGAGCGACACGGGGTAGTCCTGTTTACTATCCTTCATGCTGGGCAACGGGTAGACGGCGCGCAGAGCGTCGTCGTAGAGAAACGCGCTGCCAAGGTAGTCCGAGGCGAAGATTTTATCCTGTGTACGGAGGAAGAGCGCGAAGTCCATGGGCATACCTCCTTGCTTGGATGGCGGGTAAAAGGTCAGGGTTGGGCGAGGCAGGTGAGCTTTGATCTCTGTGGCCGCCGGCGCTGCCTCAGCTTGCCGGCGTTGATCATCCTTGTCGGAGAAGAAGAGGCGCGACGGATTGATTCGGTGCACCGTGTACAAAGACTGCAACCAAGAAGAGAGCAACGGGTACTCGATGGTCCTTTCGACCACCATGTACACAAAGGCCCGACTACTCATCGTCGTCGCTCGCTCCGGCCAGCAACTGGTTTACTAGGCTACGGGCTACGGGCGCCTACCGTGGTATATATTGCCGTTTATTTAGCTAGGTAGGAATGGTATTCTGCGTTATAGATGGCTGCCTTCATTAATTCATTGTGTATATGCGTGTTAATCAAGTATATAAGTTCCCATACATGAATTGCGGCCTCACATTGCCTTTCTTCGCAAGTAAACGATCCCCATCCAAATTTAACTACTACGTTTGCTTTTATCAAATACTAGCAAGGTGGCCCTCGTAAATATCATCTTTGGATTTTTGAAAAATAATCAAGAAATAGTCTATGGTTTTACATGTATTTATGTTAAGGAAATTGAATAAATCTAAATAAAATATAAATATTATGCAAAAGGTGCCACCAGCTTACGATACATCGTCTAAATTTGTGGATGCTTGATTATTTTAGCATTTTTAGAGACATCTGTCCACATATGTCCTTTGTACATTATATTCGATCAATAAATTGAATAATTTCTTATGTGATGTTGGATTTTTATGCAATGTCAATATTTACATTGTCATTAATTATAGTCCAAAATAATAATCATTATCCTGACAATTTTTTTGATATTTATATGTATAATTTCCATGGTGGTCTCATAGTATTTGTGCAAGCACATGCAACGTTATAAATTATTGGGCTTCCACCTCGATGCACATATTACTCCTGATCACTCTCTTCTGTTTGAGTCTACTTGTGCTAAACATTTACGGATGAGGATGTCATCAATCTCAGATCATATTACATTACTCAAAGATAGTTCACCTCTGATCATTATTTGATATGCTTATTGTGAGATCTTTCGCACATATCACCCTATCGCACTTAGGGATGTAAAAATGAGACAAATAGGATAAGTGAGTTCTTATTTTTATATCTCTATACTAACTTTAGACTAAGTGGGACAAGTGGGATTTGTGACTTATTCCACTTGTCCCACTTAGTCTAGAGCTAGTATAAAAATATAAAAATGAGAACTCACTTGTCCCACTTGTTCCATTTATGCATCCTTAATCGCACTTGTAAGACAACTTGCATAGATTTATATGGAAAAATTAATAATAATTTTTAACTAATTAATCAATCATAGGTTTGGCTTCAAGCTTTCAGTTTTCAACCATTCTTTTTTTGTGTAGTCCTCGACTAATGCTCACCTAAATAGCTTTTCTCTCGTCTTAGTAGTCTACATAGTATATCAATCATTTGGGGCGATGGATCATCTGTCAACATGTGTATCCGTTAAAAGCAGCAGGTTTGGATTGACGTGTCTATCACCTGACAGAATGTATGTTTTCATCAGGTGTTACATGCATTTATACATTTCTTGTTGTCCAACTAATAAGCATGATTCACCAATTACTTGGTGGTGGTTTTCTATAATTAATATTTTTGTTCAGTGTATATGACCTTATAGAAGCTTGCTATAAAAGATGGTCATTCAGATCTTATTTAGAGAACACTACAATTTGAAGGACTTAGTTATTTATATTTTAGTAGTGTCAAACATGCAATTTTTTCCCTTAAAAACCAAGGCTTGGAATCATCCGTTGTTATCGTCACATTTTCCTTCAAACTTGCCATGTTACGTGCAGTCTTACAGTGAAGGTTTATATCCATATTTTCTTATATATGTTTCCCATCTAATTAATTAATGACCTAATTATGTCTTGATTATTTTTTATTAAACATTTTGTATGTAGACGTGGAATCATTCATTGTTATCGCCACATTTTTCTTTAAACTTGCTCTGTGATAAGACTACACGCGCTAAATTTACGTCCAGTCTCATGGTGATGGTTTGCAAACCTGTCTTCTTATGTTTCTGATGTAAATAATTAATAATCTAATTATGGCTTAATTGTTTGATGTAGTGATTTTGTATATATGCATAATTCTTTTTACACTTTATAGCTCAATTTTCATAAATAATTTTACTTTAAATTTTATGCCACTTTGACCTGCCACATTCCAAATAGTCTAGCTTGTATTTTACCATTGCATAGCAGGAGACACGAACACAAACTATCTAACGTTTGTATGTCCCGGTAAGTTACATCTTAATTACACATCTATCAGGCTAAGTTAGTTAGATACTTGGACGCATAATTAAGCAGCTACCTGCTTGTGTCCTTAGAGCAATGGGTAACACACCAAAGAAACTGGATCCAGCCGGTCACGAGCGAGCGCTAGCCAGCGTACATTGCTTCCCTAGTCCTTAGTAGAGTCCCTCATATGCACGTGTGCGTGATCTTTTTTTTCCTTTCTTTTAAATTTTGTGATGGCTTTTTAGGTAGTATCCTAACAGGTAGAGTCTCTCCTGTGCACGTGTGCTTGATCTTTTTCTTTTCTTTTGAATATTGTGATGGCTTTTTAGGTAGTATCCTAACATGTCACGGTAAATATGAGTCAGACTATATATTTATATGTACGTAAATTTTAGATCTTTTAATCGCATCCATTAGTTATAGATCTAACCGCCTAAATAATTTAGATGATGTGGATTAATGTGGTGTCTCTATTTTAGATACCCCGTATTATGCTTTTAGTATATAGTAGACTAGCTGGATGCCCGTGCGCTGCGAATTTTTAACATAAAGAACCACATGCCTTAGTGTATTGTCAAAAAAGACCACCTCTCAAATAATTTGTCAAAAAGGACAACCATTAGATGGCGGCAAGTCTTTGAAAGGTGGTCCTTTTTGACAAATTATTTGAAAGATGGTCTTTTTTTAACAAAACATTGAAGGAGATGGTCTATTATGTCAAAAATTCGTGCGTTGCCACGCTTTATAAATAATTTTTTATTAGCACCCATATCACACATGTAAATATAAGATGCACATAAATATTTATAGACGACCATGATGCATCCCTCTGGTTGTTACATGTCGGCTTTCCTCGCCGGTTTTCTCCGCTACACACCAGCAAATGTTGGCTCGTGTGTCGACTGCTCTTCTCCCCTGCGCTACCTCAAACAGCCGACTGACGCCTCCACTCGCCATGCTCTTCCGTGACAACTACCTTGCCACCTCCGCACCACCAGTCATAGATCATTTTACGGTACAAAGTCACAAAGATAGGACAACGTCGTGTGGTGCTTCGAATCACGGGAGATTGGGTGTCCTCGAGATCCCGTTGGCTGCCGCTATCCTCCCGTCGGTCAGGGGAATCCGTCGGCGGCCGCTAGGCTCCCGTCGGTCACCGCCGCTCATAGCAGAAAGAAGGAAGGGGATCTGGTGGAAGTGATAGCTAGGGGTAAAAATACAAAAGTGACTACCAATCATCCCCAAGGGACCGTGGGTTGATTTCCTGTTTTCTAGGAGGTTACATGAAAAATAGCGTGATGCATGTATGTACCAACGAGTCGCATTGCGATTTTATTAGTAGAGAAGAGATATCTTCGAATTGTTGTAGGTGAGCATGGACTCACCTTTTTTCCGAAATGGAGCATAGCCCCGGCCTCTGCATCAAGCGATGCACACAACCATTTTTATTAAGATGTCTTAAAATTTTAAGATATTACAATCACGGATCCGCTAACGTTGAGACATGTACCAACCAACGGAAAAAAGAGGCATCATATAGCTAACCATCTAGTCTACTAATATGACGCCACCCAGGAGCCTGGAAATAAAAGTCATGTGCAACCGTCAGCAATCAGTTGCATCCAGTAACCATAGGCTCCCGCTGATCCTCCGGGAGAAGTAGAGACCATAGCTCTATCCAATGGGTAGCTAGTCGAATAACCTGCAAAAAATTAGTTCCCTTCTGATTATTAAAAATAATATTATTTTGACATGTCCAAATAGACCAACATAAAGCAGATACTCCAATACGTATTCTGGCTTTATCATGTTTATCTACACCATTCAACCAATAATCGAATATATTAGTAATGTTAGTTGGAGGTGGTATATTATAAGTGAAAAAGAGCATGCGCCAAATGATACGAGTGAAAGGACATGCGAGAAATAGATGTTCGACAGTCTCAATAGAGTCGCAAAAACAACATTTCATACACCCATGCCAATTTCGTTTAGCTAGGTTATCCTTTGTTAACAATACTTTACTATTTAGAAACCACATGAAAATTTTAACCTTAAGTGGAATCTTGAGCTTCCATAAATATGTACGTAAGAATCTAGTATGACCATTCATTAGGTCTAAATACATAGGTTTTACTGTAAATACGTGTGAGGTTGTAAGCTTCCAAACAAATTTATCCGGGTTGTCGGACAACTGAACCATCATTAAGCGTTGACATAAATGTAACCAATCATTCCATTTATTACCAGACAACACTCTCCTAAATACAATATTAAGGGGAGCATTCGCTAAAACATTTGCAACCAAAACATTTTTCCGTTGCACTATGTTATATAATGATGGGTACTGTTGTGCTAAAGATGTGTCACCTAGCCATATATCTTCCCAAAAGCGCACGGTCAATCCATCTCCTACCTCAAAGAAACCTCTCTGAAAGAAATCATTTTTTACTCTCATAAGTCCTTTCCAGAAAGGTGAATCAGTAGGTTTCGCCTCCACTTGAGACAAAGTTTTATTGTTAAGATACTTATTATGTAATATTTGCTGCCACATACCATCCTCTGAGAGTAACTTGAAAAGCCATTTGCTTAACAAACATTTATTTTTTTAGTTCAAGTACTTCAATGCCGAGACCTCCTTGATCTTTCGGGCGACAAATAATATTCCACTTGGTTAACCTATATTTCTTCTTTGTTTCATCAGATTGCCAAAAGAATCTAGATCGATAAAAATCTAAACGCTTTCTTACTCCCTTAGGGATATCAAGAAAAGAAAGCATGAACATTGGTAGACTTGTTAAAACTGAATTGATCAACACAAGGCGATCGCCATATGAGAGTAGTTTGCTTTGCCAACAACCTAGCTTTGCAACAAAACGGCTCTCAACTGGATTCCATTCAGAATTGCGTAATTTCCTATAGTGTATGGGGACACCGAGATACCTAAAAGGTAGGGAACCAGATTCACATCCAAAAATCTGTTTGTATTGTTGTTCCATATCTTTAGCTTTCCCAAAGCAGAAAATTTCACTCTTATGAAAGTTTATCTTTAAGCCCGAAAGTTGTTCAAAAATACAAAGGATTAGTTTCATATTAACCGCCTTTGCTAAATCATGTTCCATAAAAAGGATTGTATCATCGGCATATTGAAGTATAGAAACTCCTCCCTCCACCAGATGAGGGATAAGACTCCCAACTTGACCATTCTCTTTGGCACGAGCAATAAGGATAGCTAGTAGATCAGCCACGATATTAAACAAAATTGGAGAAAGAGGATCACCTTGTCTCAAGCCTTTTCTCGTTTGGAAATAATGACCAATATCATCATTGACCCTTATCCCCACACTACCGCCTTGCACAAAGTCTTTGATCCAGCTACACCATTGTGGATCAAAACCCTTCATACGTAAAGCTTGCTGTAAAAAAGGCCATTTTACTTTATCATAGGCTTTTTCAAAATCTATTTTAAAGAGCACCCCGTCCAACTTTTTCCGGTGAAGCTCATGAATGGTCTCGTGAAGCACTACCACTCCTTCTAAAATATGTCTACCTGGCATAAATGCTGTTTGTGTTGGTCTAATTACTTTATCCGCCAACTTTGTAATGCGATTTGCGGCCACCTTTGTAAATATTTTGAAGCTCACATTTAGAAGACAAATAGGTCTATACTGCTGAATTTGCACCGCATTTTCCTTTTTGGGTAGGAGAGTGATCATCCCAAAGTTTAATTTGAACAACGGTAACTCTCCTAGTTTTAATTGGCCAAACAAAGCCATTACATCAACTTTGATAATATTCCAAAAGGTCTGGTAAAACTCCACCGGAAACCTATCTGGTCCTGGAGCTTTATTATGTTCCATCCGAGAAATAGCCTCAAAAACTTCTTCCTCGGTAAAATCTGCAGTGAGGATCGCATTTTCCTCCGTTGATAACTGTGGTATATCCGTCACTTGGTCCTCTATCATAGAGGCACTATTATGATCATGATCCCCAAATAATTTTTTGTAATATTCCGTTATATAAACCTTAAGATTGTCATCACCCACAATAGTTCCTTCATCTTGCTCTAGTTGGAATATTTTCTTCTTTCTATGTTTTCCATTCGCAATGAGATGGAAATATTTTGTGTTATTCCCTCCCTCCTGTACATGTTTGACCTTAGCATGTTGAGCCCATTTAGTCTCTTCATCTCGCCTGAGGTTATTAACTCGCTCATGCGCATCTCGCAAAGCAGATTTTTCCATGTCAGAGAGAGGAAAGGTTTCAGCCTTTATGTCTAATTCATCAATAATTTTAAACAATCTTTCTTTCTCCTTTTTGTATTTTCCACTTTGATTTTTTGCCCATCCCTTTAAAAAACGACGCAAGTGTCGAATTTTATTTTGCCAATTTTTAATAGGTGAATCACCCAATGAGACGTTCCCCCACTCGGTAGCAACCATCTCGAAAAAACCTTCCTGACGCAACCAGGATAGTTCGAAAGAGAAGCGCGCCGAATTCCCAATATGGGCACGATGTCCTGAGTCTATTAACAGTGGTGTATGGTCAGAACCTGAACGGGTTAAAGCCCGCACAGAAACTAGCGGGTACTTCTGCTCCCATTCGATACTCGCCAAGACACGATCCAACTTCTCAAAAGTCGGGGTATCTCGTCTATTAAAGCATGGACTCACCTACACATCAACACTTTTTCAAATATCTCCTTTCTATTTCAAAGATGATCTTCGTACCCTTTTGATATAAACTTTCTCTGCTGATTTATCTTTTGCAGGAATATACTGCCAGTTTGCCACCTTCGTGAACTACATGTGGATTTTCCATTCGAAGAAAGAATACGTCCTTGTCGCATTGTGTAACGGACTGTGATACTTAGATGAAAGCATTGTCATTTGCCAGAGCGGTTAGTTTGCAATGAAATCAACAGGTCTCGTTTGAAATAAATAAATATACAGCTTATGTCCGCATTTTCAGAAAAGATTTGCACAATAGCGGGTCAATTATACGAGCTACAGCCTATAATAGATGGGTGAAAGCAAGAAAGCAACTCATCATAAATTCGTGATATTTCTAGCGCTACAGAAAATTTGTGAAATCAACAGGTCTCGATTAGTATGTGTTTTCTTGCTAAAAATATCAGATTTCGATTAGTATGTGTTTTCTTGCTAAAAATATCAAGACTCGTCAAAGGTGTGAGTATGCCTAAAAATTTGATAGTACTAGATGACTCGTTGGCGCAGTTAGCGTAATCAAGACATGACTTAAGTCATAAGTTTTATCTTATTTTGTTATTGATGTATCACCATATGCGACCGAGATTCACTCATTTTAGGGCTGCTAATAGCGAGTGATGTTGAGTAGCGGACATGTAGACAAGACTTAAGCCATAAGTTTTATCTTGTTTTGTTGTCTATGTATATCGCCATATGAGATCGAGATTCACTCATTTTAGGGCTGCTAATACCTAATAGCAAGTGATGTTGAGGACTCGGCACCTGACGTTGGGCTCTCTTAAAGTCAACTAATTTGTGTACCGTCAGCTAGTATTTGTGTCAGAAGTAGGAGACTACTTTTATTGCCTGGATACCATAAAATTGTAAAAACTTCCAAGGAGCTCAAATTCCTTAGCGTGAAGATGAGGCAATCCATTTCAAGTAGGTAGACCTATCCTATGTAACTGGTCACCCGTGAGGCGATGTCAATGATATACTCCCTCTGTCAAGAATTACCCTGCATTCTGAGTTTAGTCAAAGTCAAACTTTATAAATTTTGACTAAGCTTATAAGAAAAAATATTAATATTTATAATATAAAATAACTATCATTAGAATTGTAATACAATATATTTTTATATTGCATGTATTTGGTTTCATAGTTATTGATAGTTTTACCAATATGTTTGGTCAAAATTTGAAAAGTTTGACTTTAACCAAATACAGAATGCAGGATAATTCCTAACAGAGGGAGTATGTTGTCTAATCAGCCCCGTGCACAATAACTTATATGGCATTTTAATATACTTTAAGTCCTTTTGTAATATACTTCTACCACACACATGATTGGTGGAGTCATTCCCTTAATAATAATATACTGCTTTTGTAATAGTATCAGAAATAGACAAAATTCAGAGGTATTGTTTACCACACCACTGAACATTAAAAGAAGACTTTTGCTTCAATGCGTCCCCTCTTTCTTAAATTTAACCTAAACCCGAACACATCAAGGGATGAGATGGCTTCGTACCCCTTCGTAATTAAGTAATGAAGGAGTACGGAGCAATCTTAGCCCTTGATATGTTTAAGTTTCGGTTGAGGTTGGGAAAGAGAGGGCGCACTGAAGCAAACCTCTTAAAAGAAAGAAAATGAAGAATATACAGAGAAAACTAAACTATATCACATGGCTTCAGTTTACTGTACAGTGACCACAATCTGTAAATGTAAAGACGTGACCACTTGTTCAAAGGCCATAACAACACATCAATCAATTTAGTTGTTATGGACAACAGCCACACAAAAAGGCCCACCGTACTCAACTCTTTTCTACGCTTCTTCCACTTACTTTGTTAAGAACTTGCCGTCCCTGCCCTGAACCTCTGCAAGATTTGCAAAAAATGAAGTCAGCAGCTCAGTAGAGCAGACAAAATGAAGAAAAAATCGTGAAAATTGGGAACGACCAATTAACAGTGCAATGCTTGTGACCTAGCAAGTAGACTGGCTGCATAAGAAGTAAATCTGAAGAGGCAAGAATATTAATTTATACTACAAATTAGTTGACTTTAAGAGAGCCCAACGTCAGGTGCCTAGTCCTCAACATCACTTGCTATTAGCAGCCTAAAATGAGTGAATCTCGATCTCATATGGCGATATACATAGACAACAAAATAAGATAAAATTTATGGCTTAAGTCTTGTCTATATGTCCGCAACTCAACATCACTCGCTATTAGCAGCCCTAAAATGAGTGAATCTCGATCGCATATGGTGATACATCGATAACAAAATAAGATAAAACTTATGACTTAAGTCCTGTCTTGATTACGCTAACCGCGCCAGTGGCGCAACGGGTCATCTAGTATATATGTATTTATAGTAATAAATAGTACATGGTAGAGATACATGAGCTTACTCTGACCCTCGAGTTTGTAATATTTTCTATAGGTGTTATCCTAGATATGATCTTGGAGAAACTTTGTAGTATAAGTATTCGTGTTATTTGATCAATAAAGTACCACATTCTGGAAAAAAAATCAACAATTTGGGAACATGCAGATTAGGCGTTTTTTATTGCAGCGTAATCCCCACATATACTATACACAATAGTTTTGTAATAAACTTGCATTGTTTGATTTGGATGCTTGAAACCCAATGGAAATTAAAAAATAATATTAAAATTCTCCGCTAAATTCGGACCTCTAAAAAAACTTAACTTTCCTTTGATGACAACTTGTACGTCGCAATCACCTTTTTTTTGCGGGAAACTAGTAAAAGTGCACGTGCAATGCATGTCTCATAGTTTGTAATAAACACTTATTTAATTCTTATTTCTCTTTTGTAGTGTTTAAACTAAGGATGGGGGCACATGTGTGCACACGATCTACACATAAATTTCACGGTCACAAGTAAATGAACCTATCAAGTAATAGTAGTTACCAGAATTAGTTTTAAAAAATGATACAATGTGAAATAATTATCAAGATATGCGAATTATACAAATTTAGGAGTGTTGGATAAAATATCTCCCGCGAAGTATTTCATTAAATTTAACATCTACAGACCAAAAGATGACCTGCATGATTCACAATTATTGATGATACAAAATTGGATATATATTAGAAAATAATTGTAATTCATATCTATAGTTTGAACAAAAAATAATGATATTTACCTTTTCTAAACCCAAGACTCCCAATGACTGTACGAATCCTATGGGGGAGCCTCTGTCTTTTCTACAAAACACAATAATATTTACCTTTTCAACAAAACACAATATTTACCTTTTCTAAAACAAACTGAAGCAACACTTCAGCACCTCTGCCTTTTCCCTCTGTCCCACATCTCTCTCTCTCTTCTACCTTTCCCCTCCATTCCGATGCCTTCTCTCATTTCTTCCTTGGCAAAAAACTATATTTTCACCCAAATCAGTCAAGTCCACACTCAAATCCAGCCTTTCCTCTCCCAAATCTGGCGCTGGTAGTGGAATATGCTCTGATCTTTCTGCTATTTTCTCCCCAGCCGATCGAGCTCCCAGTCAGCCATGGATAGAGCTCGCCAAGGCTGGCCATCGATGGTCTCCCCTTGCGATATGTTGTGTCTAGACGCGGTCTCCGCCTGCAACTTGCATGTCAGGAATACGGACTAATTCGCGTCGTCCCAGCGGGCTAGCGCCGCCCTTCCTCCTCGAGGTCGACACCCGCGGTGGAGAGGGATGCTGCGCTATTCCACAAGGAGCGATGCCGCGTCCGTCATTGCCTCAGTGGGTACCGTTGGAATTCGGCCACAGATAATCATACGAAGCTAGACGAACATATGCGGAGACTACTTTTTATCGCCAAGCGTGCGATCTAGACTTTTTCCTTTTATTACTCTTTTTTCGGTGTTACAAAACCTTGACCACCGGCTGCACTTATATACACGAGCAGCCAGGTCTAAACCGACTCAACTACGACTCGTACACAATCTCCTAGTACTACACCAACTAGAACACCTAGTATTACTCACGGCAAACTTGCCTATCTAGGACTCCACCTCGTACATGATCTTCTTGGTCCTACTACGGACTACAGAGCTCACATACGTTTGTATACAAACTAAGACAACCGTTCAAGCTAGTTCTAATCCTATTCGAACTTGAACAAGACTACCCGACACGATATAGACTAGACAAGATTATTGCTAACAATCTCTCCCTAATCTTGACTTGTCATATCCTCATACTTCTTCTGGTCTTGACTTCATGCAGATTCGCGGCTTGTCGACTCACCTCAACGTATGATCCAGACTCCCAGTCACGCTGCCAGGCGACACCACAGTCACCCCTAACGCATACATGCCAACGATGATCACCACATCGTCCCATATAAAGACAGGTCCTCATTTAAGAGACTCCCCTTCACTGGTCCTTGTCCCACTATACGCTTAAGCTTCGTCTTTCTCACATCGAGACCCTCGGTCGCACCTAGCACCGGACAACAACACGACGTGACACGCTTCAACTGCAACAGATCCTCACAGAAACAAGCACTTGGACACAACGACGACTCACAGACTCGACGCCGACACGACATGCTAACTCGCACGCCCATGACCCCTTGACACATACTCTCCCGGACGATGATCTTTATGAGATTCCCGACACCGCACCTCGGCACCACCTCTCCCATCAACGATCATCCTCGTCCACCGCCTTCACGACGACAACGCCCGGTCGCCCCCTCCATGTTGCTCCACCGAACACGGTCACCCGTCGCCTTGTGGACGACAACGTACTTGCCATCTTCACCCGGTCGCTCTGCCGACCGACAATCGCCCGCCCCGAGGCGCTAGCACGGGTCGCCTTCCCGGGGCAAGCGCAGCTTCAAATCTTCGACCTTGCTCTGATACCAATTGTTAGAATTCGCCCACGGATCAATCACATGAAGCTACACAAACACGGTGGGAGAAAAGCAAAAGAAATAAAGAGAAAAATAGAGGGCACGATACGTGCCCTTGGCGATAAACTTTGTCTCTGTGTGTGTTTGTGTAGCTTCATGTGATTGATCCGTGGGCGAATTCTAACAATTACCAATTGTTGGAATTCGCCCACAGATCAAACACATGAAGCTAGACGAACACGCGCGGAGACTACTTTTTATCGCCAAGCGTGCGTATCGCACGCTCTAGACTTTTTCTTTTTATTACTCTTTTCTCGGTGTTACAAAACCTTGACCACCTGCTGCACTTATATACACGAGCAGCCAGGTCTAAACCGACTCAACTATGACTCGTACACAATCTCCTAGTACTACACCAACTAGAACACCTAGTACTACTCACGGCAAACTTGCCTATCTAGGACTCCACCTCGTACATGATCTTCTTGGTCCTACTACGGACTACAGAGCTCACATACGTTTGTATACAAACTAAGACAACCGTTCAAGCTAGTTCTAATCCTATTCGAACTTGAACAAGACTACCCGACACGATATAGACTAGGCAAGATTATTGCTAACAATCTCTCCCTAATCTTGACTTGTCATATCCTCATACTTCTTCTGGTCTTGACTTCATGCAGATTCGCGGCTTGTCGACTCACCTCAACGTATGATCCAGACTCCCAGTCACGCTGCCACGCGACACCACAGTCACCCCTAACGCATACATGCCAACGATGATCATCACATCATCCCATGTAAAGATAGGTCCTCATTTAAGAGACTCCCCTTCACTGGTCCTTGTCCCACTATACGCTTGAGCTTCGTCTTCCTCACATCGAGACCCTCGGTCGCACCTAGCACCGGACAACAACACGACGTGACACGCTTCAACTGCAACAGATCCTCACAGAAACAAGCACTTGGACACAACGACGACTCATAGACTCGACGGCGACACGACATGCTAACTCGCACGCCCATGACCCCTTGACACATACTCTCCCACACGATGATCTTTATGAGATTCCCGACACCGCACCTCGGCACCACCTCTCCCATCAACGATCATCCTCGTCCACCACCTTCACGACGACAACGCCCTGTCGCCCCCTCCATGTTGCTCCACCGAACACGGTCACCCGTCGCCTTGCGGACGACAGCGTACTTGCCATCTTCACCCGTTCGCTCTGCCGACCGACAATCGCCCGCCCCGAGGCGCTAGCACGGGTCGCCTCCCCGGGGCAAGCGCAGCTTCAAATCTTTGACCTTGCTCTGATACCAATTGTTAGAATTCGCCCACGGATCAATCACATGAAGCTACACAAACACGGTGGGAGAAAAGCAAAAGAAATAAAGAGAAAAATAGAGGGCACGATACGTGCCCTTGGCGATAAACTTTGTCTCTGTGTGTGTTTGTGTAGCTTCATGTGATTGATCCGTGGGCGAATTTTAACAATTACCAATTGTTGGAATTCGCCCACAGATCAATCACATGAAGCTAGACGAACACGCGCGGAGACTACTTTTTATCGCCAAGCGTGCGTATCACACACTCTAGACTTTTTCTTTTTATTACTCTTTTCTCGGTGTTACAAAACCTTGACCACCTGCTGCACTTATATACACGAGCAGCCAGGTCTAAACCGACTCAACTACGACTCGTACACAATCTCCTAGTACTACACCAACTAGAACACCTAGTACCACTCACGGCAAACTTGCCTATCAAGGACTCCACCTCGTACATGATCTTCTTGGTCCTACTACGGACTACAGAGCTCACATACGTTTGTATACAAACTAAGACAACCGTTCAAGCTAGTTCTAATCCTATTCGACCTTGAACAAGACTACCCGACACGATATAGACTAGGCAAGATTATTGCTAACAGGTACCCCTGCGCGAGATACTTCGTTGGTGTTGAGGAATCCAATATCCCCCTATATGCTCTGTAAAATTTAGTTAGTATTCTTCAAAATATAGCCGCAGGATACCCAAGGCTCTCAGGCCATCTGAGGCCACACATGGTCCGCACCGTTGGATCAAGATGGTCTGCTTCATCCTGGCTATCTGTTCTTCTTCCCTTTTCTTCTTTCACACGTGCTAAGCCAGCCAGTCTCACTGAAAGGTGGACCAGCGTTGTGCGTGGACCTATCGTCAGTGACCGTTCCACATTTCGTCTATGGTGCAGGGTGGAAGAGCGAGGAGAGAGACGCGGTGGCATACTTGTGGTTCTGCCAGTGGATAGGGGCAAAATCGACATTTCACGTGCCATTTCGTCCTCCCCCTTCCCAGGTCGTGCGTTCGTGGCGGACGGCGAGGCGCCGCCGTACTGCGTGCTACACCGTCGCCTCCCTGCCCAGGTGAGCTGGTCCTTGCGGGTCCACCTCCTTGCCATGGGGAGAGAGGGCCGGGACAGTGGAAACCCCCACTTATTCTTTCCCTTTCCCCACCTCCCTCTCCCATGCTGCTCCCGTGTCCCCTCGAACCCTAGCCGCCGCCGCCGCCGCCGCCGCGGGTCCTTCTCCTCCAGGATCTCACCCGCCTAGGGTTCCCAGACCCAGCCGCCGGAGCTTTAGGTGGCGGACAACGCCAAGCAGCGGTGAATCCAAGCGGCGCCGGTGCGCCGCTTGATATTGGTCGACCCTTGCGGTGCTCGCCCGCAGGTATGTCCTGGTGGCCTCTCCCTTCCCATCTCTGCTATCTCTATCTCTCCAATCTCACTTCCTCTATCTACCCCGAGACTGACCTAGAGCGTAGCGGCGGTGACCTCCTTCCCTGACGCCTCTCCCTCCACCGAGTCGGCGCAGCTAGCAGGATGCGAGAGAAGGATGGATGTAGCTGGCCTCTTCTCTCACTGCCGCCTTGCCGTCTTCCCTGCCCGGAAGGAGAAGAGGGCCGGCGGATCCAGGCTTCCTCCCTGCAATTGATCAGCGGGAGTCACATGGATTGAAGAATCCACCCAGGCCACATGCGTAAGTATTCCATCTGTCTGTTCTCTTTTCCAGGCATGTACGATGAAACAAGGGGCTTCCTTCTGTACATCGTTGTCTCTCTTTGTACTTTTGATTTTGTGGCAGCAAGTATAGAGCTTATAGTGCGGGTGGTCGACGATCTAGGCGAATCAGTTCCGTGTGCCCTGTATTACTCTTGGATGGTTCATGCATCAAGCCCAAGTCCTCTCGCAGATAGTGCTGACTGATTTCTTCAAGGCTAGCAAGTTTTCAAGGTGGAACAAGAGGGCCAAATGACAAATTTATTGGAGCTATATTAGATTTGTTGATAATCAAGATGTTCTTGACCTTATTGAGAAGGTATGATAAAGTTTTTAATCAATTTAATTTTGTTTAGTGCTATGATAGGGAAATCTGAAGTCTATTTCCCAATTGCGCTTTCCTCTGAAGCACCTCATTTGACTCGGATGCAGGTCATGCATTTCAATAAGGCGTATATGCTCTCCCTATAATTGCTCATCTAGTGACACCGTTTACCACTGCAGTGATGTCATTCCAACCACCTTGTTTAGGCACTGGAGTGAGCAGTATACGCATAGTGTTTCTAAGATTTTTATGAACGTTAGGATGGTATACTGTATATTACTTCTGCAAAGTTTAACTATTATCGTCTAGAGCTTGTCCATATCTTGTCAGGGAGAGTTGAGGATTTTGGAGGTGATAAGCATGGCTATATTAAATTAACCAGAGGTAGTATCTAAGTAACATGTTGCCTTTGCAATCATGTCCTGGATAAAATTAAGCTACTATTGTCAGGCTTTGAACACTACCGGTTCTTACGTACACTAGGATGGTATAATGAGATTTGGTGCCATTCTTAAACTACTGTTTCTGATGAATTATTTTTGCGGTGCTCATATCGTTTCTTTGTTTTATTAAAATAGAGGATTTCCTACATTATATGTGCCTACTTTTTTATCCTTTTACCTAAGCTAAGAATCCGAGGCTTCTTCCTAGCTTGTACATGATTGTGTATTTGTATTATCTATTTATGGTATGCATGGCATGCAGGGCCTTATTCTTGGTAGTTCTGTTCTCTTCACTTTTATGTTCTAAGAATAAGTCACTGCTCTTGATCCATGTATTACGCATGCTACAGGTTCTTATTTTGCAGGAGATTGGAAAAATAAGGAATTGTAATGATATCTTGTTGTCGGTTGTCGGATGTATCTGGAAGAAGAAGTAGTGTTTATGGTATGTTCTGACATTTCTCTTGAAGTAAATGATTTTTAATTGAACAATAGTGCATACAACATACTATCAGAGTGTGTGTGCTTGCAATACTTCCATAATTAGTTATAATCAAATGTACAGAGTTTGCAGAAGCTATGGAAGAAATGGAAAATTGTTTACGTATGAAAATTGCAATTGATTAGGATGATGTGGACAGTGGTGAGTTGTCTAGATCTGTAAGCAAGTTAGGTACAAACATTTACAAATTCCAGTGCGATGAATCCAACCTTATTAGAAACATTTGTAGTTAGGTTAAATATTGATCTTGCGTCAGCTCATACTATGCTTCTGTGCGTACCCGCACCTAATTAAGTATCGATTTGTTAATTTGGCTCCTTTTTAGTTAACTTTTTACTATTCGTGTACAGTTGTATCAGGTATGAAATAATTTACATATTTCACTTAACTTTGGTTTAATGTGGGTCATGCTGATTTACAATTTGTTTCAGGTTTGCTTAGTTAATCTGCTCACTACCAGTTTTGGAAGAAATGGGCTTGTCATCCGGTTTCTACCAGTGGGTTCTTACCACCTCTCCGCTTTCACAACTTCACTGGTATACAAGATCTTACCTTGCCTGCCCAACTCCTGTCCCGAAAAACTTCTCTCATATCTCCCCCATAGATCTATCACACCTTTTTCTATCCTGTTGTATGTATGATAAATACATGGCTAAGAAGATTGCAATCCCTATTTATACTTGAGTGCATTTTTCTAACCTTTTGGGACATCACTATCATTTTTGGCTTTGTGGGATATCCACCGCACCGGCTCTCACGAGCTAGATTTACTGAATTTTAGCTTATATTTTAGGCTCCAAATTGATCCATGGGTTGGATCAGTAGGTTGGGTTTTACTTAAATTGTCTTCTATCTCAGTTGATTGTCAAGGCGATGGAATCTTCATTTGCAAAGGTTTTCCATCTGATTAGGATCTGAGATGAAATTAGCTTTGCTTAAATTAATCAGCCCCTACTTTATGTTGTAAACATATGCAGTTTTTCTGGATGTAAGTCACCGTTGATAAGTTGAGCATAATTTCATTGTCCTACTTTTTTCATGTAGATTTCAGAGAGATTGTCCAGGCTAGAAAAAAAAGGATGAAGGCCAAGGAGAGTTTGTGATGGTCGTGGAATAAGAAGATTTATATTGGTCAAATTTTTCAGTTAAGACTTCAGATATAGGTGAACAATGCCATTAACAAGGTAATCATCATTGTGCTCTTAACTTTTTCCTTAAATATTAATACTTGATTGAGTGTACTTACAAGTTAAGTGTGAAATGCTCTGAGAATGTAATGTGTATATTTATAAAATAGTACTTACTTCATACTGCTATATTAGATCTATTCCTTTTATCTTTGCCCTTTATGTTTCAAAAAATACTACTTTCAATACAGATGTTCTTTTACTTACTTCATACTGCAATAAAAATATTGCCTTTGCCTTGATATTAAGCAACGTAGGTTCATTTCTAGTTGAACGATCTGGCGGAGGTGAACATGAAGACATTTCTTTCTTGGAAAACGCTACCTTTCCCCGAGGGATCCAAGCCTCCCATACCCCGCCTTGTAGATGCACCACGTGTCCTTGCTTGTGGCAAAAAGAAACGAGACCACCGAGAGGGTGTGGGTCCCACTAACGCTCGTTCCCTTATCCTCTCCCTCGTCCAGTTTCCGTTGACTCACAAGAGAACGCGAGATGCATCGAGGCTGCTCCACCGTCGCCCCCTTGCTGCTGCTCCACCGCCGCCCTCTTGCTACCGTGCCACCGCCACCCCCATGCTGCCGCCCTTTTGCTCTTTACCACCGGAGCCTGCCTGTCCTGCATATCGCCGCCAGAACCCGTCCACGAAGGTGGGTCGCTGAACGGCGGGGCGGCCGTGTGGCGCCCGCCTACAGGGAGCTTCTGTCGCCGCGGGGGGCCTGCAGCCCGTCACACCACGCGCTGCCATCGTGCCTTCCCTTTCTTCCACGCTGATGGATTTACCCCCTCTCTCCTCCTTTACAACCTTACAACCTCGCCAGATCCCTAGACCGCCACAACCTCGCAAGATTTTCCTGGCAGCGCGGTCTCCAAGGGTCTCTCATCGTGGTCTTCCAGGATCTCTCGATGCCGACATCTCCAACTCTGCCGCGCCTGCTCCATCACCAGCTCACCAGCATCACCGCAGCCGCTCATGTTTGCCTGAGTTGGAAGTGGCAGGGCTGCAAGCGGTGGGTCGTGCTGCTACCAGCGGTGGGAAGCACCGCTACCAGCGGCGGGCCATAGTGATGTGATCCGTTGGTGGTGGTACTGCCAGCTAGTGCTACAGGCGTTGAAAGGGCCTGCTACCGAGGAAGGTCGTCGATGGGACCATTGGTGGTGGGCGATGCTGTAACATCCCAAGTTTTTATCAAAATTTGGAACAATTTTTTTTGTTTTGTATCTATCGATTTAAAAATCCCAGGGAATTAATTTTTTTTGAGTTTAATTAAATGCTTTTCCCTAAAGTTTTAGTAAACCCTTAATTCAAACCTTTTCACTTCGAAGGTTTCCATTTTATTAAAAAGAGTTTCCTATAAATATCCCATATTCAAAAGTCTATTAGAAAAAACTATTTCAAATTTTGTATCAAGCTTTGAAAGACTCCTTTGAGGAAATAGAATTTCAAAATACTACTTTGAAATTATATGAAACCAATGCAAGCTTATTTGCAAAGGTAAATGTTTGCAAAATGTTTAAAATAAAATAAAGGTTATAATTTCAAAATTAGTGCTGAAAATAATTTCAGAGATTATTTTAAAGATATTATTTTACTAAGTTTAAAGACTTTACCTTTAGAACTCAAACCCTATTTTGCTTTATGCAATAAAGTCCCTAGGCCAAATTTATAAAGTTTTGTTAAAAAAACATTATTTGATTATGAAATCATATTGTTTACTGTTTCATATTGTTCTTTTGATTTAAAGAAATTTTTCCTTTTTGGTTTGAAGTGATTTGAAGTAAAAATGCAAAAGATATAAAGAAAAGGAGAAAACAGAAAAGAATAAAAGAAAGAAGAAAATAGTTTTTTAAAAAAGGGGTCAGGCAACCAACTGGGCCAGCCCGAGGCAAAACGGCCCAGCCAGTGAGCCAACCCAGCAGGCCTCAGCCCGCACCCCCTCTCTCTGCTCTTCTTTCTTTTTCTTTTTCTTTTCACGATGACAGGTGGGCCCCACCTGTCTGCTCTACCTTCAACCCCCAGCGGTTTCTTCTCACTGGAAACCGTCGCCGTTGATCTCGCCCCCTTTACTCCCGAGACCAAAATGGCCTCCGCATCGCGCCCCCATCTTCCCCCAGACTCCTCTCCCTTTCCCCTCTGATTTTGCAGAAAACCGCCGCGAGGACGGTGTGATATTTCTCGCCGGAGAAGCGAATCTCCGCCACGGTAATCCGTCGATTCCGACGAACCGCCGGTACCCCTCCTCCTCTATCTGGTCATGTCCCCTCTCCCTCTTCTGTGCGCTCTTGCTCATTGGTTGTTTTGCCCTAGGAAGCCCCAGAACGTCTACCTCGCCGACGCCAGGAACGCACCGACGCCATCGCCCAACTCCAGCCGCCCTTCTGCTTCGCCTTAGGACGAGTTTGATGCTGCCGATCAAGCATCCGGGTTCGCCGTCGTCGCCCGCATGCCGTCCATGTTTCCCTCGCCGTCGCAGACCACCGGAGTGACCACGCCGTCGGCCTCCAGTGCCGCCTTGCCGGAAAACAGCATCGCCGGTGAGCTTCCCCACTTCCCACCTTTTCTGTCCCTCTGATCTAGATCCGTCGGCTCAGATTAGATCTTCTTAACCGAAACGGTACCAGCCTATAAGATTCTGCCACGTTGGCCAGCTTGGTCAGCCCCCTGGTCAACCGAGTCAAAATTCGTTTTTAAATTCAAATTCAATTTCCAGATTTCTGCTGCAACTTGTAAAATCAATATAAAATCAAATACTTGGCCAAAATTTACAAACCAGGTATCCATGGATTCCTTGCAATGTTTAGAATACACTTATGCAGAGAAATCATAGTGGTGTTGTACAAAGTTTTGAAGTGAAATTCAAATGGTATAAATAGCACTTTAGCACCAAATAATTCTTATCTTTTGCTCTGGTCATCCAAAAATAACAAATTTGTAGTCTATGGATTCCTCAGAACTTGTACAACACTTTAGAACTAGTTATTTTCAAATTTGAATTGTGCACACACTTGCTACCTTCAAATTTAATCAAATCACTAATTTGAGCACCATTTGAGTTCAAAAATAGTTTTTGGAGTGAAACCACTTGCAGTAACTTTGTGTTACTGTCTCCAATCCAGTAGCATCACTATCCAAAATTATTGAAACACCTTGTAAATATTCAAATTCAATTATGAGAGTTTGAGTATTTTCATTATAGAATTTGTGTTTACTTTGTGTATATCTATATTATAGATTGGTTTGTAGAGCCATACATTTTGTTGAGAGAAGAGAAAGGGTTTAAGCTTCAAAAGGCAAGTGACACACATACTTCCACCTATCTTTTATTATATGTATTAGTGGTTTCAATACTGTGCATGACATGAAATTTTCAAAGTGGTTATGAAATGCTTAGCTCCTAGTAGTGGTAGCTATCTCTTAAACCCCACTTGCTAGGATTGCAAAACTTACTATGGAAAATGATGCCATGCTTTGTTTTCAAAATTGTTACGAAAATTAAACTACAACCCCCAATGAAACACCTGGGTGGAAATGGCATTGCTTGGTTTATGTTGAGTAGCTACCCAGGACTACACACCTGGCTATCAACCCAGGATTTGTGTGGTTGTCGTCGCCTAGAGGTACACTTGTGGACGGCCACCCAGGAACAAAGAGACTACCATGTCTTCCTTGCTTAGTGAGCTTCCAGTGCAGCCTTATGACAATATGAGCTCTGTCTTGATTGAGTATGATGTGAGGGTTCATCCATGGGTACTGACAGAGGGTGGTATTTTGCGCACGGTCAGATCCGGATGGTTGAATGCTCCTTCTGAAAGGTCTTGTCTCATTTTATGTATGGGCGTAAAATGAGTCTTAAGGTGAAAGTGCACAACCCCTGTAGGGTGTAAAACTAATCGATTAGCCGTGTCTCCGGTTATGGACAACTTGAGTTCCTAGACATGGATGTACGAAAGAGTCTCATTATCATTTCTAAATAAAATAAAATTGTTTAGAAACACTCAGGACAGGGACTACTCAGGGCTACACACCTGGCTATCAACCTAGGACTTGTGTGGTGGTTTTCACCTGAGGGTTATCCTGGTTTTGTTGAGAAACTACTCAGGGCTGCACACCTGGCTATCAACCCAGGATTTGTGTGGTGGTTTTCACCTGAGGGTTATTCTGGTTTTATTGAGTAACTACTCAGGGCCACATACCCTGCAAGTGTGTGGTTGTCTTCGCCTGGGGGTTATCTTGACCTTAAAAGTTTTTAATGATTAAAAAAAAGTTGTGATTTGAAAATGATAGGATAAAATTTGCTTTGAGCAAATCAGCCATAAGCTCCACTAGCCAAATATCATGTAGATAGTTCTTTCACAACAACCACCAAATAAGTGTCATTTGCCAGTACATCATTGTACTGACCCCCATTCATGGGGCTGCATATTCAAATGTGCAGGTTTTCAGGTTAGGATTTGTTTAGTAGGATCTCGAGACTGCATTCCAACATATCTGCCTATGGCACGTGATGAAGATGGAGGCTCATTGCCACTTTGTTTTCCGCTGTGTATCTGTAAGGTTTGAATACTTGTATCTGGATCCACGTTGTAATATTGATACTATGCAATGATTACTTTATTTTGTTATGTGGTGCTATCAGTGATCCAGAGAATAGCACTTAACACAGGTGTTCCAGCTTAATCCAAAGGTGGGGCGTTACAAAATGGTATCAGAGCACAGTGTTGCCTGTAGGATCGAGCCCTAGGTTTGGACTAGACTGGGAAACCCTAGAATGATATCAAAAGAGTATCATTGCGTTTAGGATATGTCTTAAAAAATTTATTGCTTTACAAATACTGTTTGTCTCATTTTCTCGTAAGACTTAACACATTCATTTATTCACACTGTTCTTCTTTCAAAATTTTAGATGACGTTCACCAAGCTGAAGATTCCCTTTGACGATGACACCGAGTGTGATGCGTGGTGAATGACCAGCCCGTTGGGAACCCCAAGAGGAAGGTGTGATGAGTATAACAGCTAGTTTTCCCTCAGTTAAGAAACCAAGGTTTTATCGATCAGGAGAAGAGCGGGCAATACGACTGAAGGTGATGCTCGCTAGCTTGCGACAGCTTCGGAAAATTTATATATGGTGCCTCGTCCAAGCTTTGCTTGCTAACTGCAACGCGGAACCTGCACACAACACAACTAAATACTTTGCTCTCAACTTGCGATGAGGTTGTCAATCTCACCGGTTTACTTGAAACAAAGGTTATGAGCGTATCGAGTGAAAAACAGTAGAAGTATGCGAGTAAAGTAAACAATGCGAGTAAAGTAAACATGTGATAGCAATATGATAGAAATAGGACCGGGGTCCACAGTTCACTAGTGGTGTCTCTCCATAAGATAAATAACACATGTTGGGTAAACAAATTACAGTTGGGCAATTGATAGAATAAAGATAAACGTGATATGTCGAGAAGATCACTATGCAATTTACTCTGGGCATTATAACAAAATACATAGACCGCCATCCAACTGCATCTATGACTAATAATCCACTTGTGGCGAATCAATCCGAGAACTCCACAAGTATTAAGTTGCGAACAACAGATAATTGCATTAAGCAAAGTGTGTAATGTAAACAAAGCATATGCCCTTGAGCATATGAATGTTGTTTTCTCCCTAGTAGCAACAACACATCTACAACCTTAGAGGTTTCTGTCACTCCCCCAGATTAAATAGAGGCATGAACCCACTATCGAGCTTAAATACCCCCTCTTGGAGTCACTAGCAACTACTCGGCCAAGATAGCTACTAACAACGGAGAGCATGCAAGATCATAAACAACATAGAGATAACATAAGATATATTTCAGTATAGCAACTCAATCATAACACCAATATTCATCGGATCCCAACAAACCAAATATGTAGAATTACATAACGGTGATCTCAATCATGTAGGGCAGCTCATGAGATCTAAACATGAAGCACATGGTGGAGAACACAACCATCTAGCTACTGCTATGGACCCATAGTCCAAGGTAGACTACTCACTCATCGCTTCGGAGGCAAGCATGGCAATGAAGAAGACCTCCGGTGGCGATTCCCCTCTCTGGCAGGGTGCCGGGAAGAGCTTCTGGACCCTCCCGATCTTCGGGTCGACGGCGGCGGCGGATCGCGATGTGTTCTGGAAAATTGATCGGGTACTTAGGTTTTTTCCGTCAGGGGGTCTTTATAAGCGAAGGGGCATCGTCAGAGGTGGCCCGAGGGGCTCTCACACATAGGGGGCGCGGCCAGGCCCCTGGCCGCGCCGCCCTGGTGTGTGGGGCCCTCGTGGCCCCCCTCCAACTCCTCTTCGGATCTCTGGAAGCCTCCAGGAAAAATAAGACTTCAGGAACTTGTTTCGTCCAATTCTGAGAATATTTCCCGTGTATCACTTCTGAAACACAAAAATAGCAGAAAACAGGGAACTGGCACTGTGGCGACTTGTTAATAGGTTAGTTCCGGAAAATGCATAAAAGTGCCACGAAGTGTAATGAAACAGTAGGCAAATGGTGTAAAGACAAGCATGGAGCATCAAAAATTATAGATACGTAGGAGACGTATCAAGCATCCCCAAGCTTAACTCCTGCTCGTCCTCGGGTAGGTAAGTGATAACAAAAGAATAATTTTTGAGGTGACATGCACCTACACAATCTTGATCATATATGTAAGCATTTGTGAGCTGGGATCATAAGAACTTAAAACATGGGCATGAAGATATAATCTTGACAAAAAGAACTTAGCAACCATGTTGTAAACATGAAAATGAACACAAACAAAAGATCATAAAAATGAAATAATGAAAGTCAAATGTGTGTTCAAATCATAAGGAAAAACATACAAATGGTTTTCAGCTTGTCCTTCAAAGAGAGCAAAACATAAATGCATAGGACACCTTCAAGTTTAAGAGGGCGACTAGATACAAATAATATAAGAACAAGTGAAACCAACAATATGAATCAATCAATGAAAACTTTGGGACAATGCACATTATACTAAGAATAACAACTATGCTCTCTTATGGTGCATAAAGATAGAAGGTGGTGACTCAACAAAAAAGTAAAAGAAAGGCCCTTCGCAGAGGGAAGCAGTGATTGCAAGTTTTATAGACCTTCAAAAATTGTGTTACTTACCGGCTTTGAGCTCTCATTGCCCCCATCATAAGCATCTTGAATGGTTAGATTTAATGCGAGAACAATTATGATGCATATGCTTGACAAATCATAAGTCGAAAACCTCGTGTCCCGTGAATACGAGTACCCAAACCTCATGCTACTCAACTTAGAGTCCCAGGCAAGGCTCTTGTCATTGTAAGTATATATGTATCATCGAGAACTGCCAACGGGGTACCTCCGTGCCCGATGACATGGAACAAGCCCACATCAAAATGACATGACAAGCAGACAATGAACACCTCGACATCTCTTTTATTTACCATTTGTATAGCTTTTTATTTTGAGATGCGTCGTCGAATGTCCACTATGGGTATGCTGCAAATTTCCACCATGAATTATGCATGGCTTAGATTGGCGGCCCAGGCGTTTCCCTAACACATATACAAACTCCATGATCCCCACAAGATTCCCAATTCATTGCACACCGTGGGCATCCATGAACAAAAGATCACGATATCAACTCAAATAAGAAGTGCAATGTTGAAAGCTTGCCCCATGCCAGCATGGATGGGCTAGAATCCAACTTACAACTTGCAAGCATAACAACTCAACATAAGAGACCACAATGTCAAATTTTTAAGAACAGGAAAAAGTAAAGTGTGCCTTCCGGTTCATGAGAGCTTTACTAACCAATTTTCGCATAACACTGGTAAGAGTTTAATTTGAAGAGAAGATAAAAGCAAGTCAAATTTACTTGGAATAGCAAATTGCTAGTAGGTATGTATGGTGGACACTTTGGCAAACTTGGTTTTTAGGAGTTGGATGCACGAGTAGAGCTCATACTCAGTACAAGGCGTGGGCTAGCAAAAGACTGGGAGCGACCAACTAAGAGGGCAATAATGGCCATAATCATGCAAAGCGACAAAGCAACATTAAAAGAAGCATAAGATGGCATCAAAAGTCAAAAACTAAATGATCATAGAGGCTATTGGCGACTTTGGATGAGTCTAACATGTGTGAGCATGCGCCAAGTCAACCCAAATAAAGCATCAAGGAGAAAACCAAAATAATGCTTCTAAACGATAAAAACAACGCATGATTTTTCAAAGGCTCATTAAGCAATCTCAGTTATTTGAGACAAGTCATGCTACAGCAAAACCACTAAGCATACTATCAAAAAGACATCAAGCACGACATGAAAAAGCCTAAGCCGCAGTCTACACAAGCTCCTTCTTGTACCACTTTTTTGCATAAAGCTTTTTCTCTTTTCCAACACCATTTGAAATTTTTAGAGACACCTCTTTTGATGAAAACCAATAAAGATCAGAGGCAAAAATACACCTTGATGAAAAAATATGACAAGGTCTGAACGCAAATCAAGGCAAAAACAAAAACCAAAAGCAATAGCGGAAAAAGAAGAACACTCGGTGAAATTGTACGAATGAAAAACAGAGTGTTCTTGGCAAATGAAAACGAGTACATCTCCTCCAAAGGAAATTTGTTGGGGTCCAACCATTTATTGCAGCAAACAAAACTAAACTAACTAAGAAAACTAAAACAACTGACGCTCCAAGAAAAACACATAGTGCATGAAGCAATAAAAATATAGTGTTTTGAAAGGTGACCTGATTTTTTCCGATGAAGAAGGGGTGCCTCGGGGGCATCCCCAAGCTTTGACGCTTGTACTTCTTGGATATTTCTTGGGGTGATGCATGGGCATCCCCAATCTTAAGCTTTTGTCCATTCTTCAACTCATCTCATCATTCTCCAATCCCTACACTTGAAAACTTTCTTCATACAAAACTAAACACAAATCTATTAGCAACATTAGTGTAGCATAACATATAATCAACCTCTTTTGCTTCAGGTTTTAACCCAAAACCACCACATATATAGCATATACTACTGTACCAACTTCCCCAAAAGTTCCATGATCAAAAGAACTAAAAAAGAAAGCGATAAAGCGGCAAAAACGAATAGTGGCAGAAATCTGTCAAAACAGAACAGCTGACAAAGGTCGAATTTTTGAGGGGTTTTCTGTTGCTCAAATAAAAAAGTATTCAACTGACGAAAGTTTGGATATAACCTGGGGCATATGCAAAAGAAATCGCAGGTCCAAAAGATATACAGAGAATTTATACGAATTTTTACGGTGCAGCACCGAAAACAGTTTCAGGACAGCAATATCCCCAAATCTTTACCTCATTCGAATTAGAGGCTTCTCTTGGCACAACAACAAAATAAAAAGGGTAAGGAGTGGTCATTACAGTAGTAATGAATTCCAAGACTCAAATAAAAGAAAAAGTACTGAAAATAAAATATTGGGTTATCTCCCAAGAGTGCTTTTCTTTAACGCCTTTGAGCTAGGCGCAGAAAATTGCGAATCAAGTAACATCAAGCGATGAAGCATCAAGCTCATAATTTGCTCTAAGAATAGAGTCAAAAAGTAATTTCTTTATTTTCCTAGGGAAGTGTTCCATACCTTTCTTTAGTGGGAATTGATATTTGATGGTGCCTTCCCTCATATCAATGATGGCACCTACAATTCGAAGAAAGAGTCTTCCCAAAATAATAGGACATGAAGCATGGCATTCAACGTCCATAACGAGAAAATCAATGGGAACAAGGTTATTTTTAACCACAATAAGAACATCATTAATCCTTCCCAAAGGTTTCTTCTTAGCAACATCAGCAATAGGAACATCATAATAACATTTTTCAAGAGGTGGTAAATCAAGCATGTCATAAATTTTTCTAGGCATGATAGAAATACTAGCACCTAGATCACATAAAGCATGGCAATCAAAACCATTAACATGCATATCAATTATGGGTTCTGAAAGGACATTTGTCCCTTTCTACTTTTTTGATTTACAATGACATGACTATGTTTGTGTGTGAACTAATGTTTGAATTATATGCATACAGGTTTAAGTTCACAGGTGAAGGGGTTCGTTTGCTTAAAAAGAAATCTGGAGGAAATTAGGTTAGGCCGGCCCCCAGACCGGACCATCCGGCGGCAGACCGGACTGGCCCGGCGGAGCCGCCGGACTGGTATTCTGGTCCGGGTTTCGGCGGACCGCCGGATCCGTCCGGTCCACCGCCGGACTCCCGGCGAAGCGTCCGGTCCCGCCGGACTGACCGCCGGGCCGTCCGGTCCAGAGGCCGGCGGCGCCGGACTTATCGCCGGAAATGCTGCTGTGTGCTCCCTCAACGGCCAGATTTCCACCTACCTATAAATACCCCTTCTCCTAGCTTGGGTAGGGTTAGAACTTCACCAACCATTGTTCATCTTTGAAGCTCTCACCTACCCCCATTAGAAAAACACCAAATTCCATAGATCTCCCCTTCTAGCCAACCAAAGCTCTTGATCTTTGGAGGATTGAAGGAGGAGGCACCGATCTACATCTTCACCGAAGGAATTTCATTTCCACCTCCATTTGCTTGGAGGATTTGCACCTTGGGGCTCTTGAGACCCTAGGTGTTGTAATTGGTTGATTGACTTGTCTTTGTGGTGATTCTTGCCTCCGTGGCTATCTTGGGAGCCTCCAATTGAGTTGTGGAGTTGTGCCCCAAGCTCCGTGTAAGGGATTCGTGGTTCCCCCAATACCACCGCTTAGTGGAAACGAGCTAGCCTCCGTGGCTTGCTCACCGGAGAACAAGGTGAGCCTTTGTGGCGTTGGTCGACTCCGTGTCACCACACCTCTCCAACGTAGACGTACTTCCCCTCAAAAGGAAGGAACTACGGGAATACATCCTTGTGTCTCCGGTCTCCACTCTTCGGTTATTTCTTTCTCTTACTTGTATCTTGCTAGTTACTTGTTTACTTGCATGCTTGTCACTTATAGGAAATTCACCTAGTTGCACATCTAGTGAATTTACTTTGTGTCAAGCCTTAAAATTGAAAAAGATTAAAAATTGACTTAGCGCCTATTCACCCCCCCTCTAGTCGCCCGTACCGATCCTTTCAATTGGTATCAGAGCCTAGTGCTCTTTGATTGGGCTTAACCGCCTAAGAGGTTATGGGCGATGAGGAACCCGCCACTAAGGGGGATCTTAATAGTATAATGGCACGTATGGATGCTATGATGGCAGCCATGGAAAGCCAAAAATCTCAACTTGACGCCCTCGTGAGTGGAACGTCTAGTACCACTCCACCGACCCCGGTTGATTCCTCGGGTAAGCACAACTTAAACGAGGATGATCCGGATGAGGATGGGGATGAGGGCGGAAAGGAACCCCCCAAGGTAGATGACACACCCAAGAAAGATGACACCTCTCGGGAACATAGCTCGGAGATTCCACCTCCTATGAGCTATGTCTCCGGAAGACATCTTCAAATGCCACACCTTGCTTCTTGCGGCCCGCCACCACCACTTGATGCTTCTAGCTTTGCCAATTGGCAAGATAACATGCGCTCTCACATAAACTTTGTGTCTATTGAGCTTTGGAGGATCATTGAGCAGGGTTTCCATCCAACTTCCAAGGATTTGAACAACTTGCTACCTTGGGAGCAAATTGACAAGCAACTCAATGCCTCCGCCTTGCATCTCATTCACATGTCTCTTACCGAGAAGGACAAGGCCTTCGTTCGCAACATCACCTCCGCCAAAGAAGCTTGGGATATTCTCACCAACCTCTTCATTGGGAATGAGAGCATTCAAGAATCCAAGTTTGATGAAGCCTCCAATGAAGCGGACAACTTTGCCATGCTTGATGGTGAAACTCCCGAAGAACTCCATAGGCGTCTCTCGTCACTCCAAGTGAAGCTAACGGATCTTGGCTCCACTCAATGTGATTGGAGATGGATGAAGAGGAAGTACATTCAAGCTCTCTTGCCCTTCCATAGGGAAACCGTGAACTCCATCAAGGGAAATGCAAATTTCCGAACGATGTCCGCTCATGACATCTTGCAAGAGATAATGACAAGAAAGATCTCCGAGAAGAATGCGGATGATGCTCTAGCTCGTGCACGTGGTGTGCGTACTCCCAACCTTGCTTTGAAGGCCAAGGTCGTCTATCATGAAGAAGAAAGCTTGTTGGAAGAGCAAGATGTAATGGGTGGAAGCCCCGATGATATGAAGTATGAATATGCCAAGCACATGGCACTTGCTCAAAGGGCATTCATGAAGAAGTGGAAGTCATCTAGCCCCTCCAAGCCAAAGGCCACAAGTAGAGTGAGGACTTGCTACAATTGTGGTAACACTAACCACTTCATTGTCGAGTGTCCATATGAAAGAGTTGAAGATCACAATGGAAGGCTTGTCCGCAAGGAAATGAAGTCCACGTCATACCCAAGAAACTCCGACAAGAAGAGAGTCCTTCCGACTCACGCTTTGATAACTCAAGAGGAGTACCTCTCCGAGGATGATGCAAGTGACAAGGAGGAAATAGGAAGGGCCGCCATCGCCATTGCCCATCCTACCCCCTCATCATCCCTATTCGCTTCCGCAAATGAATCAAAGCGCTCCAACCACAATGCGACTTGTCTCATGGCTCACGCTACAAAGGTATCACCGCCTCTCACACCCATCATACCTAAAAGCTTATCTTTGATGGATTGTGTTGAACGAGTTGGTGAAAATGATGATCTAAATGAAATGGACAAGTTTATGTCAACCTTGCATGGGGAGATCAAAGCTCGCTTTGAGATCCTCCTAGATCAACTTAGTGAGGCCATCCAAGTAAATGATAAAAATGATGATCGCATTTTTGAACTTGAGGGGCATGCTCGTGACTATGCCGATGAAATTGCTTCTCTTTCTCAATCTCTTGAGGAAGAGCAAGACATAAGGATGTCACTTGAGACATCCATGTTGAGTCTTGAAGAATCTCACAATTTGGATATTGCCAAACTTAAAAGTGATCGTGATATTGCTCAATCCGTTGCTAATGAACTTAGGTTGCAAAATGAGAAACTAAATCTTATAATTGCTAATGAAGCAACCAAGTCTCTTTCTAGCACTTTTGTTGCAAGTTCATGCTCAACTAACCCCCCTTGTGAGAAAGCTCCCTTAAAGGGAAACGAGATTCTTGATGAGCTTTTGAATGCTCAAAAGCAACATGGTGACAAAACGGGACTTGGATTTTCATCTAAGTCCAAGAAGAACAAGAAGAAGAAGAACAAGAAGAAGAAGAAGAAGAATGTTCCCGCGCCTCCTCCCTCATTAAAGAAGCATGTTCCTAGTGAAATATGCTATGATGAGAATGGTAATGTATTTGAGGAGGAGGTGAGGGAAGTTATTGGGAATGGCAAAAAGGCTATGCCCAACCATAATAACTTTGCGGGAAAATATAATCCTTCCTATGTTCTTTGTCGTGCACAAGATGGACATGTTTATGCTAAATTTGTTGGTTCATCAAATGAATATGTTGCATGGTCTATTTGGGTTCCAAAGACCCTTGTCACTAACAAGAAAGGACCAATTGAGAAATGGGGACCTAAAATCAAGACTTGATCTCTTGTAGGGCTTTGCTTCCGGTGGTGGTCAATGGATAATTGATAGTGGTGCTACCAATCATATGACCGGGAGCAAAGAAATGGTGAAGGAGCTTCGCACCGGTTCAACCCATGCGGGCTACGTCACCTATGGGGATTCTTCTAGATCAAAGGTATTGGGTCTCGGCAAGGTTGTTGTCTCTCACAATGTTACCGTGGAAGATGTCATGCTTGTTGAGTCCCTTTCATATAATCTTCTTTCCGTTGCTCAACTTGCTAATATGGGCTTTGCAACTTTCTTTGATGTTGGGATTGTAGTTCTTTTGTGGAGCAAGTCTCTTAATGTGGCTCATGTAGGGCATGTCGAAAATGGCTTATATGTGATCGACTTCTCGAAGGAGGTCACTAAAGCCGCGACATGCCTCATGGCTAAAGTTGATGTGGGATGGCTTTGGCATCGCCGGCTAGGCCACGTCAATATGAGAACTTTGCAAAGTCTCCACAAAGGCAACCACATCCTAGGACTAACCGATCTAACCTTTTCAAAAGATCGTGTGTGTAGAGCTTGCATTGAAGGAAAGATGCATGAACTTCCTCATCCTAGCAAGACCATTATTTCATCTAAGAGGGTCCTAGAGCTCCTTCACATGGATCTCTTCGGCCCTCCCTCTTATGAAAGTCTTGGAGGAAAGAAGTATTGCTTGGTGATTGTCGATGACTATTCAAGATACACTTGGGTCTTTTTCTTGTCTCACAAGAGCGAGACTCAACAAACCGTCAAAGACTTCACAAATGAAGTGCAACGCCAATATGGTCAAGACATATTGATGATCCGAAGTGACAATGGCACCGAGTTCAAGAACTACACTTTGAATGATTTTCTTAGTGAGGAGGGGATCCGTCATCAATACTCATCTCCCTATACTCCTCAACAAAATGGTGTAGCCGAGCGGAAGAACCGGACTCTTATTGATATGGCTAGGACCATGTTAGCGGAATTCAAGTCTCCGTATAACTTTTGGGCCGAAGCCATTAATACCGCATGTCATGCATCAAACCGGTTGTATCTCCGCAAGGGCTTGAACAAGACTCCTTATGAGATCCTCATTGGTAAGAAGCCTAATATCAAGTACTTCCGGGTATTCGGTTGTAAGTGCTTCTATCTTAAGAAAGGTGTTCATTTGTCCAAATTTGATTCAAAAGCTCTTGAGGGTACCTTTGTTGGCTATGCCGCCGAATCTCACGCCTTTAGAATCTTTGACAAACTCTCCGCTCGAGTGGTTGAAGTTTCTAACGTGAGATTCGACGAGAATGACAGCTCCCGTGTGGAGCAACGTGGTGTTTTTGATGTAGGTGACGAAATACCTCCTCTTGCCATAAGAAGAATGGGTGTGGGTCATCTCATACCCGTTGAGGGACACCTTTTGGCGGAAGGAGAAGGACTATGCTCTACTCAAGTGGAGCCTTCACCCTCTCAAACACAACAAGCTCTTCATGGTCCTTTTGATGCTAGCCAAAGACAAGCTCAAGCCCCTCAACCGTGTGAGCATGATCAAGATCAAGACCATGAGCATGATGGTGATTTCTCACCAAGTGGTGATCAAGATCATGCTCAAGACATTGAGCAAGCTCAAGATGTTGAGCATGCTCGGTTTGAAGGTCAAGGCGAGGACCAAAACCGTGGTGATGACCAAGTGGCCTCTCAAGAATCTCTTGAAGAAGCTCAAGCTCGCCGTGCCATGAAGATTGCAACAACTCTCCAAAGAGGTAGCCATACCTTGGAGAATGTGATTGGAAGTGTAAGGAAAGGGGTGTCCACAAGGAGGCAATTGGCAAACTTTAGTAACCACCATGCCTATATCTCTTGTGTGGAACCTCAAAAGGTGTTTGAAGCTCTTGAAGACCCGGATTGGGTAGAAGCCATGCATGAAGAACTCAATAACTTCGAGCGCAACAAAGTTTGGTCATTAGTGGAGAAGCCCAAGGATTGCCGCAATGTCATTGGAACCAAGTGGATCTTCAAGAACAAGCAAGATGCAAATGGAATTGTTGTGAGGAACAAGGCTCGTTTGGTTGCTCAAGGATACTCTCAAATTGAAGGCATTGACTATGGAGAGACTTTTGCACCCGTGGCTCGCCTTGAGTCCATCCGTATCCTTCTTGCTTATGCATCACATCATAACTTTAAGTTGCAACAAATGGATGTGAAGAGTGCTTTCTTAAATGGTCCTTTGCATGAGTTAGTATTTGTAAAGCAACCCCCGTGTTTTGAGGATCCTAACTTTCCGAACCATGTCTACAAGCTCGATAAGGCACTCTATGGCCTTAAACAAGCCCCACGTGCGTGGTACGAGCATCTTAGAGAGCTTCTTGTAGACCGTGGGTTTGAGATTGGCCTCATTGATCCCACTCTTTTTACTAAGAAAGTAAACGGGGAGCTTTTCATATGCCAACTTTATGTAGATGATATCATTTTTGGTTCTTCTAACAAATCTTTCAATGATGAATTTGCAAGACTAATGACAGATAAATTTGAGATGTCTATGATGGGGGAGTTGAAATTCTTTCTTGGCTTTGAGATAAAGCAATTGAAGGGTGGCACCTTCATCAATCAAGCCAAGTACACTCAATACATGCTCAAAAAGTTCAAGATGGACACCGGAGTGAAGGGAGCCAAGACTCCCATGCCTACAAAGGTTACTCTTGATCTCGATCCTAATGGTAAAGAAGTGGATCAAAAACTTTATCGCTCTATGATTGGGTCTTTGCTCTATCTTTGTGCATCTAGACCGGATATCATGCTTAGTGTGGGAATGTGTGCACGATACCAAGCCGCCCCTAAGGAAAGCCATTTAATGGCGGTCAAAAGAGTCTTTCGATATTTGATTGATACCCCAACTTTTGGCCTTTGGTACCCGAAGGGAGCAAGCTTTGAGCTTGTAGGGTACTCGGACTCGGATTGGGCGGGAGACAAAGTGGATAGGAAGTCAACTTCCGGGGCATGCCAATTTCTTGGTAGGTCTTTGGTTTGTTGGTCTTCCAAGAAGCAAAATTGTGTGTCTCTCTCCACCGCCGAAGCCGAGTATGTGGCGGCCGCGAGTTGTTGTGCTCAACTCCTTTGGATGAGGCAAACCATGGAGGATTATGGTATTCACTTCGACAAGGTGCCACTCTTGTGTGACAATGAGAGTGCCATCAAGATCGCTCATAATCCGGTTCAACATAACAAGACCAAGCACATCGAGATCCGCCACCACTTCATCCGTGACCATGTCAGCCGAGGTGAGATTAACCTATCTTATGTAGGTACACAAGACCAACTCGCCGACATTTTCACGAAGCCTCTTGATGAAGCAAGATTCCGAGAGTTGAGGCATGAATTGAATATCGTAGACTCTTGCAATGTGGCTTGATCGTGTGCACTCATTCCCATATTATAGTGTGTTGTTCTAGTCTAGATGCGCATAGTTGAGGATAGTCATCGTGTCAATTAATGGCATGATGCATACTCAATTGTGCGACATTATAAGATCACTAATGTCATTTGAGCCCAAGCATGTCTCTTCGCGGTGTCACGACATTGGTGATCACACATAGGGGGAGAAATCCCCCACCATTGCATGTCTTCACATCTCGTGTTTGTTGTTGCTCTTCGTTGGAAGGCATGCAATCTTAAGATGATTTTCTTGCAAACAAGTTTGATATCTGTTGGTTTCTTCCGCACACCATGCTTTTCTTGTTGATACATGTCACATATCATTTTTTGTCAAAAATTCTCAAGACCATAGGTGTTTCGGCGGCCTGCCCGGCGGTCGCCGGACCTGGCGCCGGACTGCCCGGCGGCTCACCGGGCTATCTCGGCGGACCCGCCGAACTGGCTTGCAGTATAGCAGTTCGGCGAGCTCGCCGGAATGGCCCGGCGGCCCGCCGGACAGCCCGGCGAATGGTCCGGTCCCGCCGGACTTACCGCCGGACTGGCGCCCCCTATTTAAACTCGTGGGGAGGGTTCCCTGGGCGGTTTTCTCCCACTTCCTCCCTCCCCACGCCCGCCCCCTACTCCATTGGCGCCGCCCCTCCAAGCTTTTCCTTCCCCTAGCCTCTCCACCCAACCAATCCCTTCCAAACTTAGATCGGGTATAGATCGGGGTGTGTTGAAGCTTTTCCCCGAAGATCTTCGCGTTTCGTCAACCGCATTGGGAGATCGGGACTCATCCTCATCTTCTTGTGCACCATGTCTTCGGGTAACTTCCTTGTTTCAATCTTCTCCCTCTAGCCCTTGCCTCATACTCCGTTTGTTCATGCTCTTGTATGAATAGATCTAGTGTGTATCTAGGGTTAGTTTCTTCAAATCTTGAGTTAGATTCATCTTGTCTAGGATAAATCCTTTTAGGGTTTCGTTCCTAGTTGGGCTAGTGTGTGTGTTCCTTGGCATCCTTGTATACTTAAGGTTGGTAGAAACAAGTTTATTTGAGTCAAGATCGCGGATAGTATGACTTTCGAGTTTTTCGGCGAAGTGCCCGGCGGTCGCCGGACCTGGCGCCGGACCACCCGGTGGCCCACCGGGCCAGCCCGGCGGACCCGCCGAACTGGCATCCAGTATACCAGTTCGGTGAGCTCGCCGGACTGACCCGGCGGTCCGCCGGACGGTCCGGCCCCCAGTCCGGTCCCGCCGGACCTGGCGCCGAACCTCGAATGCCATACTACCTTTCCATCTAGCACTTGTTTCTTCCAACTTTGAGTTTCCTTTTCTGTGACATGTATCTTTATCTGGTGTTGCTTTGTTTTGCTTGCGTTTTTCAGATTCCGACTCTTATTCGACTGAGGACAGTAACTACCGGATTGAAACCGCTGAAGAGCTCCACGCCTTTGAGGCCAAGAAGAGGAAGATTGGTGAGGTTGAAGGGCAGTCTTCGCGCCGTACTCGTCAGACAGGAAAGACTGCAGCAGCAGCAGCGGCTGGGCCGCACATGAGGACCAAGACTGTTCATGCTCGTGGGCCTCCCCCTACCCGGAGGGGAAGGGCTCGTGGGCCCGTGGACGTGGAGCAGGAGGAGGAGATCACAGAGAACTTGGGTACAGCCCATATTGACGTTTGGCGCAAACTTCGCCGTCTGAACCCGTACCGCTTTCATGAAAGGCAGTACTCTGGCAGTGACAAGAAGTTCTGGACTGATTCTCAGCATACTATGTGGAATGATTACTATGATGCAGATGAGCACATGAAGAGTGGATTCTATGTGGTGCCAAAATCTCTCAATGTCGAGCACTTTCAGCACTATGCCTCCAAGGACTTCCGCCACATCAATGAGGCTCTTCTGAAGATGGATATTATGGACCTTGTCACCCTCAATGAGTCTATTCAGCCTTTGGTGGTCCGTCAGTTCTGGTGCACTGTGTTCTTCCATAATGACCCAGAGGAGTCCTTCTCTTGGATGACTGGCCAGGATGTTCTCACTGCCACGTTTGCTGATTTCTGTGATGCTTTGGGCTATGGTGATGGTAGGGCTGGAGGTTTCAAGATTCACTCCGAGGCGCCCTTTCCTGATGAGAGGATCTCTCGCATTTGCTATCCAGAGAAGCCTACACTTCCAGCTCCTGCCATTTCAGGGATGTACTACTACTACAATGCTCTTGCCAAGCTCTTCCGTCAGAATCTGATAAGCAAGGCTGGAGATGATGCTAGTGTCAGGGGCTATCACAGGAATCTGTTGTTCTATTGCCAGCCCGACAAGCTTCGGAAGATTGATGGTTGTGACTTCATTTTTCAGGAGATGAAGAGGTCTTCTCTCAAGCGCATGACCCCCAACTACTGTCAGTATATTCAGCGTTTGATCAACAGGTAGCCCCGGACTCCGACTTCTCAGGTGCGTGGACAGTTTGTGGACATGGAGACTTTCTCTGTGGGTTTCCAGGGTGGCTTTGATGAGGCTCCCACTTTGCCCCGTACCAGGCCTAGAGGTCCCTCCATGGATGCTCCTGACCCTCACCGTCCCTCTGGTTCTGGTACTAGTCGTCGTCGTCGCCATCGTCACCCTAGGCCCTCTCGCAAGAAGGGTGTTGCTGCGTTCTTCAAGAACTTGTGGGAGATGTGTCGTAGCTCTTATGATGTGGCTCATAGGAGCTTGGAGATGAGTCAGGAGACCCGGAGGAGGCAGAACGAGTTCTTGGCTGCTAGGGGCAGTGCTGTTCCCCCCATTGGACATGAGTTGGATCAGGTCCCGTATGTCAACTATGTCATGCCGCCTCTTGATGATGACATGTTTGCTGGCTTTGAAGGCTTTGAAGACTTTGAAGACTTTGAGGGAGATGCTGATGAAGGAGAAGGTGCTCATGGAGAGGATGATCCGGAAGCTTCTCCTGTCCCCAGTGATGATTTTTGAGCGCTAGCATCTCCTACTCTCTTGTCCCTTTTTGGTGTTTCGATGCCAAAGGGGGAGAAGCGTGTAGAGTCTCTAGGAATAATGTCGCATGACACAAGCCTTGCTCTCATTTGCCTTGGTTCTTAAGTGGCTTGTGTCCATTTGCGTTTTATTTGCCGTTTTATCTCTCAAACTTCGTGGAACCCTATCGTGTGTGGACAAGTGTGTACTTTAATTATGCACTATGCTCTCTATGTTTTTGTTTGGATATGTCTATGCTAGCTATACTATTATCTATCCATGATATTATCTTGTCCATGCTTTGCTTGGTTCCTATTGATGGTGGGGGAGCTCCCTATAATCTAATTTTTGCACTTTGCATTTCAAAAGCAAATTCTACCATGTGCATATGTTATGGGGGAGCACTCTCACTATTCAATAGATATCTTGCTTTGGTTCTCCTATGAGACTCTAACATAGTTTGTCATCGTAAATCAAAAAGGGGGAGATTGAAAGGACATTTGTCCCTTTCTACTTTTTTGATTTACAATGACATGACTATGTTTGTGTGTGAACTAATGTTTGAATTATATGCATACAGGTTTAAGTTCACAGGTGAAGGGGTTCGTTTGCTTAAAAAGAAATCTGGAGGAAATTAGGTCAGGCCGGCCCCCAGACCGGACCATCCGGCGGCAGACCGGACTGGCCCGGCGGAGCCGCCGGACTGGTATTCTGGTCCGGGTTTCGGCGGACCGCCGGATCCGTCCGGTCCACCGCCGGACTCCCGGCGAAGCGTCCGGTCCCGCCGGACTGACCGCCGGGCCGTCCGGCCCAGAGGCTGGCGGCGCCGGACTTATCGCCGGAAATGCTGCTGTGTGCTCCCTCAACGGCCAGATTTCCACCTACCTATAAATACCCCTTCTCCTAGCTTGGGTAGGGTTAGAACTTCACCAACCATTGTTCATCTTTGAAGCTCTCACCTACCCCCATTAGAAAAACACCAAATTCCATAGATCTCCCCTTCTAGCCAACCAAAGCTCTTGATCTTTGGAGGATTGAAGGAGGAGGCACCGATCTACATCTTCACCGAAGGAATTTCATTTCCACCTCCATTTGCTTGGAGGATTTGCACCTTGGGGCTCTTGAGACCCTAGGTGTTGTAATTGGTTGATTGACTTGTCTTTGTGGTGATTCTTGCCTCCGTGGCTATCTTGGGAGCCTCCAATTGAGTTGTGGAGTTGTGCCCCAAGCTCCGTGTAAGGGATTCGTGGTTCCCCCAATACCACCGCTTAGTGGAAACGAGCTAGCCTCCGTGGCTTGCTCACCGGAGAACAAGGTGAGCCTTTGTGGCGTTGGTCGACTCCGTGTCACCACACCTCTCCAACGTAGACGTACTTCCCCTCAAAAGGAAGGAACTACGGGAATACATCCTTGTGTCTCCGGTCTCCACTCTTCGGTTATTTCTTTCTCTTACTTGTATCTTGCTAGTTACTTGTTTACTTGCATGCTTGTCACTTATAGGAAATTCACCTAGTTGCACATCTAGTGAATTTACTTTGTGTCAAGCCTTAAAATTGAAAAAGATTAAAAATTGACTTAGCGCCTATTCACCCCCCCTCTAGTCGCCCGTACCGATCCTTTCAGGTTCCCAACCATCTTCTAACTTCTTGGGAACAGAAGCTTTTTGCTGCAACTTTTCATCCCTAATTTTCATGAGAGCATTGGTAATATGCTTAGTAAAAGCAATATTTAAAGAACTAGCATTGGGAGTCAAAGCAAGATTTTGCAAGAACAAAATAACTTCAGATATATTGCAGCCATCAACATCAAAATCATTAAAAGAAGTAGAGCTATCATCTCCTACACTCCGAAAAATTTCAGCACTCTTTTGAGAAAAAGTTTTGGCAGTTTTAGGCTTTTTAACACAAGGAGTGGGAGTTTTCTCTACACCAATCAAAGTAAGAGGATTTCTAGCATTAGGAACAACATCATTAGAGGTAGTAATAGTACAAACTTTCAAATTCCTAGCAATCTCATCCTCTCTTTCCCATCTAGCATGCAATTCTGCTAACAATCTAAGATTTTCATCAATTCTAACTTGAATAGCATTAGCAGTAGCAAAAACATTGTTCTCTTTCACATCATTAGGCAACACTTTTAATTTCAGAATTTCAACATCATGAGCAAGGCTATCAACTTTAGAAGCAAGAATATCAATTTTGCCTAACTTTTCCTCAACAGACTTGTTAAAAACATTTTGCTTACCGATGAAGTCCTTGAGCATTACCTCAAGCTCGGAGGGCGCGACCCTAGTGTTGTTGGAAGAATTACCATAAGAGTTACCATAACCATTACCGTTGGTAGAAGGATATGGCCTATAATTGTTACTAGCAAAATTGTTCCTATAAGCATTGTTGTTAAAATTATTGTTTCTAATGAAATTCACATCAACATGCTCTTCTTGAGCAACCAAAGAGGCTAAAGGAACACTATTAGGATCAACATGAGTCCTATCATTAGCAAGCATAGCCATAATTTAATCAATCTTATCACTCAAGGAAGAGGTTTCCTCAACAGAATTTACTTTCTTACCTTGTGGAGCTCTCTCGGTGTGCCATTCGGAATAATTTACCATCATGTTGTCTAGTACATTTGTTGGGGCGCCCAAGGTAAGGGACATAAAAGTGCCTCCAGCAGCCGAATCAAGTAGGTTCCTCGAAGAAAAATTCAGTCCTGCATAAAAAGTTTGGACAATCATCCAAGTAGTCAGTCCATGAGTGGGACAATTCTTTATCATAGATTTCATTCTTTCCCAAGCTTGAGCAACATGTTCATTATCAAACTGAGTAAACTTCATAATATTGCTACGCAAGGATATAATCTTAGCAGGAGGATAGTATCTACCAATAAAAGCATCCTTACACTTAGCCCATGAATCAATATTATTCTTAGTCAAAGACAGCAACCAATCTTTAGCTTTTCCTCTCAAAGAAAAAGGAAACAACTTGAGCTTAATAATATCACTTTCTACATCCTTATATTTCTGCATCTCACATAGCTCAACAAAATTGTTGAGATGAGCTGCAGCATCTTCAGTACTTGCACCAGAAAATTGCTCTTTCATAACAAGGTTCAATAAAGCAGGCTTAATCTCATAAATATTCGCAGTAGGAGCAGGTGGTGCAATAGGAGTGCAGATAAAATCACTATTGTTCGTGCTAGTAAAGTCATACAACTTGGTGTTTTCAGGAGTAGCCATTTCAGCAAAACTAAAGTAAACAAGTAAAAACAACTACCAAGGATTCTAATTTTTTTGGGTTTTCGATATAAAACAATGCAAGTAAAAATAAAGTAAAGCAAAACTATAAAATAAAGTAAAGGATGTGTGTGCGAAAAACTCCCCTTGCAGAGGTCTTCCACTCTTCCCCGGCAACGGCGCCAGAAAACTATGCTTGATGCGTGGTGAATGACCAGCCCGTTGGGAACCCCAAGAGGAAGGTGTGATGAGTATAGCAGCTAGTTTTCCCTCAGTTAAGAAACCAAGGTTTTATCGATCAGGAGAAGAGCGTGCAATACGACTGAAGGTGATGCTTGCTAGCTTGCGACAGCTTCGGACAATTTATATATGGCTCCTCGTCCAAGCTTTGCTTGCTAACTACAACGCGGAACCTGCACACAACACAACGAAATACTTTGCTCCCAACTTGCGATGAGGTTGTCAATATCACCGGTTTGCTTGAAACAAAGGTTATGAGCGTATCGAGTGAAAAACAGTAGAAGTATGCGAGTAAAGTAAACAGTGCGAGTAAAGTAAACAGGTGATAGCAATATGATGGAAATAGTACCGTGGTCCACAGTTCACTAGTGGTGTCTCTCCATAAGATAAATAACACATGCTGGGTAAACAAATTACAGTTGGGCAATTGATAGAATAAAGATAAACGTGATATGTCGAGAAGATCACTATGTGATTTACTCTGGGCATTACAACAAAATACATAGACCACCATCCAACTGCATCTATGACTAATAATCCACTTGTGGCGAATCAATCCGAGAACTCCACAAGTATTAAGTTGCGAACAATAGATAATTGCATTAAGCAAAGTGTGTAATGTAAACAAAGCATATGCCCTTGAGCATATGAATGTTGTTTTCTCCCTAGTAGCAACAGCACATCTACAACCTTAGAGGTTTCTGTCACTCCCCCAGATTAAATAGAGGCATGAACCCACTATCGAGCATAAATACCCCCTCTTGGAGTCACTAGCAACTACTCGGCCAAGATAGCTACTAACAACGGAGAGCATGCAAGATCATAAACAACATAGAGATAACATAAGATATATTTCAGTATAGCAACTCAATCATAACACCAATATTCATCAGATCCCAACAAACCAAACATGTAGAATTACATAACGGTGATCTCAATCATGTAGGGCAGCTCATGAGATCTAAACATGAAGCACATGGTGGAGAAGACAACCATCTAGCTACTGCTATGGACCCATAGTCCAAGGTAGACTACTCACTCATTGCTCCGGAGGCAAGCATGGCAATGAAGAAGACCTCCGGTGGCGATTCCCCTCTTTGGCAGGGTGTCGGGAAGAGCTTCTGGACCCTCCCGATCTTCGGGTCGACGGCGGCGGCGGATCGCGATGTGTTCTGGAAAATTGATCGGGTACTTAGGTTTTTTCCATCGGGGGGGTCTTTATAGGCGAAGGGGCATCGTCAGAGGTGGCCCGAGGGGCTCTCACACATAGGGGGCGCGGCCAGGCCCCTGGCCACCCTGCCCTGGTGTGTGGGGCCCTCGTGGACCCCCTCCAACTCCTCTTCGGATCTCTGGAAGCTTCCGGGAAAAATAAGACTTCAGGAACTTGTTTCGTCCAATTCTGAGAATATTTCCTGTGTATCACTTCTGAAACACAAAAACAGCAAAAAACAGGGAACTGGCACTGTGGCGACTTGTTAATAGGTTAGTTCCGGAAAATGCATAAAAGTGCCACGAAGTGTAATGAAACAGTAGGCAAATGGTGTAAAAATAAGCATGGAGCATCAAAAATTATAGATACGTAGGAGACGTATCAGAGTGCTTTAGCGATCAGTTTTCCTGCCTCTCTCGGATGCTGAACTTGACCCCTCCCACTTTTTGGGGTAGAGTGATACCCTGCGTTGTTCCAGAGATCGTCCGCTGGGAGATCGAGACTAGGATTGAAGGACGAACCATTGATACACCCACAGAGACAGTGGTGTACTCGAGGTTGTACCCAAGTTGGGAGACTGGTGTCTTGATGGCCATGGAGGAGGCATTAGCACGCATCTGCGGTATGTACGTCCAGGAGATATCAGAGTTGGACAACTCTATCCATTAGTTTGGGAGACGCAACCCTGATGGATGGGCCTTGAGGACTCCAGGGCATCGTGAGGATTTACCATGGACTGAGATCCAGTTAGAGGACATGGAGTCCTATGCTTTCAACCTGGAGCACATGCTGCGCAGTGAGATGGATGCCACGGATGATGCCAAGTATCAACTCCAGGAGAAAGATGAGAAGATAGAGCAACTGGAAAACACCATACAGAAGCTGAAGGAAAAGAACAAATCACTTGAGGTGGCCAATGATAAGATGTCAGGCAAGGTTGAGGATCAGGAGGCACAGATTGTAGGCTTTCAAGGACAATGTATTTATCTTCACCAGAACCTGATGAAGTATAATCCCTGGCCGACCAAGAAAGAAGCATCACCCGCTGTGGAGAGTAAGAAGTCGACCTTGGAGAAGGTTGAAACAAACCCCAAGAAACTAGAGACTTGCCAGCCCACAGTAGAAGAGGGTCCTATCAAGAAGGACTAGGAGGCACCACCGAGCTCTGAGGTGAAGCGCCGCAAGACAGGAAACACCAAGGCATATCTTGCGCAGTTCAAGTAGTAAGACCAGCATATCATGTAATAAATCGATGATCGTATAATGGTTTAGTCGTGCCAATTAGTGGTATGACTTTGCTAGTTCCTTGCTTTCCAAAAACTTGTAGTACAACTTGATTGTGTTTGAGGATCTTTATTTGGTGTGTTGATCCATGCTTTGAAATAGTTGTTGCATGGTAGAAATGACTGTTAAGACTTTGTTTGTAAGATGAATTCTCTTGATCTGCTGTGTTTGGGTAGGAATCATCTTTAGAATCCCTTCTATCTATTTCTCAACTATGCTAAGACCTAAACCTGTCCTAAACCTCAAACAGATGCACCCTCAGATGGCGACAGCAATGCAACAGATGGTTGAGGAGCATACTGAAATGATGAGAGTGTTAACTCAGAATATGGTCAACTACGACACCAACAAGATACCTCCAGGAATGCAACAAGTACTGAATAATCATACTCGAATAATACAAATGATGTCCCAGAATTTGGCTAGCACCAATAACAACCTGCCACGAAAGGATCATGGTGGCAAGGAAACAAGGGATGATGTTGAGATGACTCTGCGAGCTTGCAAGAGATGTGGAGAAATAGGACACACGTCTAAGGAATGTCATGAGCAGTGTCCTTACTGTGTTACGAGCCACGCAGTTGGGGAATGTCCCATGACTCAAGTTACATGTTTCCTATGCGAAGGAATCAATCATGTTCTTGTTGAATGCAAGTTTTATTCCACGGTGCAACGAATGAATCATCAAGCCAAGAATGGACCATGCCAATTGCTTGGGAAAACCCAACAAGATGGAAGATCCAAGATGATGGTAGAAGATAAAGTCCCAGAAACAACACCCAGCCATACCACCAAGTGTTGCTATTCATGTGAAGAAGAAGGACACTTATCTAGAGATTGCTTGAAGAAACAAGAAAGGTTTCCCATAGCTATAGTGGAATATGGAGAAAAGGAGGTAAGAGAGCTCCTAGCCTTAGAGAGACCTCAAAAGATGAAGGACAACAGATGTGTTTCAATTGCAAGGAGCTAGGGCATTATGCGAACAAATGTCCAGAAAAGGACAACAAAGCAAACAGTACAGGTGGTGTTAAGAAGAATCTCAACCATATCACTTGTTACACATGCAAGCAACAAGGACACTATTCGTATCAATGCACAGAGGAAAGTACTTCAAGACCTCAGTGAACTGGGATAACAGAAGGATGCCACCAAAACAAGGTGAAGACACAACAAAGTGTAGCCAACTTGAAGGAATATTGTGTGCAACTACAACCTTGTAATAAATATTGTAAGGACTTGTAAGGGCTAAGGACAACCTTGTTGAATGAATTATATTTCACAATGAAATGGCAAGCTGAAGGATTTGTAACTCAAGAGTTAACGTCATACGACAGAGTTTACGCAAAACCCTAGCTAAGGAACGATAGATTTGTTTTCAAAAATTAGATTTGGAACATTTACTTTCATTTCCAAGAAAATTTTGTCAAAACCAGTGAGGTTGACCCAGAGTTAGAATACGAGGTTTAACAAACCATGTATGAAGTAATGATTTGGGTGCAGGATGGATTGATCACCATTCCTACCAATCTTATTATTCGCTCTCATAATGTTGGCTTTACAAACCTAGAGAGACATACCTACATGCGAGACGACGTTGTTAAACCTTGACCTTAGAAGGATAATATGTTACACCCTTATAGTGAGCCAGTGTGGCAAAACGTAGAATTGTGATGAGGTAAACCACAAGCTTACCACTGAAGAAGACTGATACATCTCCAACGTATCCATAATTTTTGATGCTCCATGCTTGTTTTTACACCATTTGTTTAGTATTTCGTTACACTTTGTGGCATTTTTATGCATTTTCTGGAACTAACCTATTAACGAGATGCCATAGTGCCAGTTCCCTGTTTTCTGCTATTTTTGTGTTTCAGAAAAGTTACACAGGAAATATTCTCGGAATTGGACGAAACCAAAGCGAGTCGTCCAGATATTTCACGGAGCTTCCAGAACACCGAAGATGAGATGGAGCCGGACCAGAGGGTGGCCACACCACAGGGCGCCGTGGCCTAGGGCTGGCCCGCGCCCCCTGGTGGTGTGGGGCCCCTGGTCCACTTTTGACGCCGCCTCTTTGCCTATAAAGACCCCCCGACGGGAAAAACCTAAACGTCCGATCACTTTTCCAGAACACATCGCGATCCGCCGCCGCCGTCGACCCAAAGATCGGGAGGGTCCAGAAGCTCTTCCCGACACCCTGCCGGAGAGGGGAATCGCCACCGGAGGTCTTCTTCATCGCCATGCTTGCCTCCGGCGCGATGAGTGAGTAGTCTACCTTGGACTATGGGTCCATAGCAGTAGCTAGTTGGTTGTCTTCTCCACCATGTGCTTCATGTTTAGATCTCGTGAGCTGCCTTACATGATCGAGATCACCGTTATGTTATTCTACATGTTGTGTTTGTTGGGATCCAATGAATATTGGTGTTATGATTGAGTTGATGTACTGAATTTTATATTATGTTATCTCTATGTTGTTTATGATCTTGCATGCTCTCCGTTGTTAGTAGCTATCTTGGCCGAGTAGTTGCTAGTGACTCCAAGAGGGGGTATTTATGCTCGATAGTGGGTTCATGCCTCTATTTAATCTGGGGGAGTGACAGAAACCTCAAAGGTTGTAGATGTGCTGTTGCTATTAGGGGGAAAACAACATTCATATGCTCGAGGGCATATGCTTTGTTTACATTACACACTTTGCTTAATGCAATTATCTGTTGTTCGCAACTTAATACTTGTGGAGTTCTCGGATTGATTCACCACAAGTGGATTATTAGTCATAGATGCAGTTGGATGGCGGTCTATGTATCTTGTTGTAATGCCCAGAGTAAATCTCATAGTGATCCTCTCGACATATGCACGTTGTCTTTATTCTATCAATTGCCCAACTGTAATTTGTTTACCCAGCATGTGTTATTTTATCTTATGGAGAGACACCACTAGTGAACTGTGGACCCCGGTCATATTTTCTTTATATTGCTATCACCTGTTTACTTTATTCGCACTGTTTAATTTACTTGCATATTACTATCACTTTCCACTCGATACGCTCATCCCTTTGTTTCAAGCAAACCGGTGAGATTGACAACCTCATCGTAAGTTGGGAACAAAGTATTTGGTTGTGTTGTGTGCAGGTTCCATGTTGCTACTGGTTGAAGACGCGCTAACAAGTTATCGTTAACGGCGCCCTTGTTAGAGTATCACACAGCTAGTGGGCATCACCTTCAGTCGTATTGTCTCCCTCCTACTGGATTGACTACCTTGGTTTCATAACTGAGGGAAAATTTGCTGCTATATTCATCAAACCTTCTCTTGGGGTTTCCAACTGGCTGGTCATTTACTACACGCCAACAAGTGGCACCATCAAACACAATCAAGTTTTCTGGCATCATCATCACCGCGCCATCAACAAGTTTTCTGGCGCCGTTGCCGGGGATTGAACTACTTTTTCCCACGTCAACTACACGCCAACAAAACGCCAAGCAAGTTTTCTGGCGCCGTTGCTGGGGAGGAAGAAGACTTCTGCAAGGGGAGTTTTGCACGCACATCCTTTACTTTGTTTTAAGTTTTGCTTTACTTTATTTTTACTTGCATCGTTTTATCAAAAACCCAAAAAAATTAGAATCCTTTGTAGTTGTTTTTACTTGTCTGCTTTTAGTTTTGCTAGAATGGGTACTCCTGAAAACACCAAGTTGTGTGACTTTACTAGTACGAATAATAGTGATTTTATCTGCACTCCTATTGCGCCACCTACTCCTGTTGCAAATTTTTATGAGATTAAGCCTGCTTTGTTGAACCTTGTTATGAAAGAGCAATTTTCTGGTGCTAGTACTGATGATGCTGCAACTCATCTCAACAATTTTGTTGAGCTATGTGAGATGCAGAAATATAAGGATGTTGAAAGTGATATTATTAAGCTTAAGTTGTTTCCTTTTTCTTTGAGAGGAAAAGCTAAGGATTGGTTGCTGTCTTTGCCTAAAAATAGTATTGATTCATGGGCTAAGTGTAAGAATGCTTTTATTGGTAGATACTATCCTCCTGCTAAGATTATAGCTTTGCGTAGCAATATTATGAAGTTTAGTTAGTTTGATAATGAACATGTTGCTCAAGCTTGGGAAAGAATGAAATCTATGATTAAGAATTATCCCACTCATGGACTGACTACTTGGATGATTGTTCAAACTTTTTATGCAGGACCGAATTTTTCTTCAAGGAACCTACTTGATTCAGCTGCTGGAGGCACTTTTATGTCCCTTACCTTGGGCGCCGCAATAAAGCTTCTCGACAATATGATGGTAAATTACTCTGAATGGCACACCGAGAGAGGTCCACAAGGTAAGAAGGTAAATTCTGTTGAGGAAACCTCTTTCTTGAGTGATAAGATTGATGCTATAATGCTTATGCTTTCTAATGATAGGACTCATGTAGATCCTAATAATGTTCCTTTGGCCTCTTTGGTTGCTCAAGAAGAGCATGTTGATGTAAACTTTATTAGAAATAATAATTTTAACAACAATGCTTATAGGAACAATTTTTCTAGTAACAATTATTTGCCATATCCTTCTACCAATGGTAATGGTTATGGTAACTATTATGGTAATTCCTCCAACAACACTAGGGCCGCGCCCTCCGAGCTTGAGGTAATGCTCAAGGACTTCCGGCAAAATTGATATTCTTGCTTCTAAAATTGATAGCCTTGCTCATGATGTTGAACTTCTGAAATTAAAACTGTTGCCTAATGAGGTGAAAGAGAATAATCCTTTTGCTACTGCTAATGCTATCCAAGTTAGAATTGATGAAAATGTTAGGATGCTAGCAGAATTGCATGCCAGGTGGGAAATAGAAGATGAGATGGATAGAAAGATGAAGGTATGTACCATTACTACCTCTAATGATGTTATTACTAATGCTAGCAATCCTCTTACTTTGATTGGTGTACAGAAAACTCCCACTCCTTGTGTTAAAAAGCCTAAAACTGCCAAAAAAATTCTCAAAAGAGTGCTGAAATTTTTCGGAGTGTAGGATATGATAGCTCTATTTCCTTTAATGACTTTAATGTTGATGGCTGCAATATATCTGAAGTTATTTTGTTCTTACAAAAGCTTGCTTTGACTCCCAATGCTAGTTCTTTAAATGTTGCTTTTACTAAGCATATTACCAATGCTCTTATGAAAATTAGGGATGAAAAGTTGAAGCAAAAAGCTTCTGTTCCCAAGAGATTAGAAGATGGTTGGGAACCCATCATTGATATGCATGTTAATGGTTTTGATTGTCATGCTTTATGTGATCTAGGTGCTACTATTTCTATTATGCCTAGAAAAATTTATGACATGCTTGATTTACCACCGCTTGAAAAATGTTATTATGATGTTCCTATTGCTGATGTTGCTAAGAAGAAACCTTTGGGAAGGATTAATGATGTTCTTATTATGGTTAACAATAACCTATTTCCCGTTGATTTTCTTGTCATGGATGTTGAATGCAATGCTTCATGTCCTATTATTTTGGGAATACCCTTTCTTCGAACTGTAGGTGCCATCATTGATATGAGGGAAGGCACCATCAAATATCAATTTCCACTCAAGAAAGGTATGGAACACTTCCCTATAAAGAGAAAGAAATTGCTTTTTGACTCTATTCTTAGAGCAAATTATAAGCTTGATGCTTCATCACTTGATATTACTTGATTCGCATTTTCTGCGCCTAGCTCAAAGGCGTTAAAGAAAAGCACTCTTGGGAGATAACCTAATGTTTTTACATTCAGTTCTTTTTATTTTATTTGAGTCTTGGAAGTTATTACTACTGTAATGACCTCTCCTTATCCTTTTTATTTCGTTTTTGTGCCAAGAGAAGCCTCTAATTTGAGTGAGGTAAGATTTGGGGATGTTGCTGTCCTGAAACTGTTTTCGGTGCTGCACCGTACAAATTCGTGAAAATTCTCTCTATATCTTTTGTACCTGCGATTTTTTGTGCATATGCCCCAGGTTATATCCAAACTTTCATTAGTTGAACACTTTTTGATTTGAGCAACAGAAAACCCTCTAAAAATTTGACCTTTGTCACCTGTTTTGTTTTGACAGATTTTTGCCAATATTTGTGTTTGCCGCTTTATCGCTTTCTTTTTGAGTTCTTTTGATCGCGAAACTTTTGGGGAAGTTGCTACAGTAGTATATGCTTTATATGTGGTGGTTTTGAGTTGAAACCTGAAGCAAAAAGGGTTGATTCAATGTTATGCTTACACTAATGTTGCTAATAGATTTGTGTTTAGTTTTGTATGAAGGAAGTTTTCTAGTGTAGGGATTGGAGAATGATGAGATGAGTTGAAGAATGGACAAAAGATCAAGCTTGGGGATGCCCATGTCACCCCAAGAAATATCCAAGAAGTACAAGCGTCAAAGCTCGGGGATGCCCCCGAGGCACCCCTTCTTCATCGGCAAAAATCAGATCACCTTTTAACACACTATATTTTTATTGCTTTATGCATTATGCGTTTTTCTTGGAGCGTCAGTTGTTTTTAGTTTTCAGTTTTGTTTGCTGCAATAAATGGTTGGACCCCAACAAATTTCTTTTGGAGAAGTTGCCTTGCTTTTCATTTGCCAAGAACACTCCGTTTTTCACTCTTATCGTTTGAACGAGTGTTCTTCTTTTTCTAGAACTGCGTTTAGCTTTCGATTTTCGCCTTAATTTGTGTTCAGATATTGTTATATCTTTTCATCAAGGTGTATTTTTGACCTTTGGTCCATATTGGTTTTCATCAAAAAAGTTGGTTATAAAAAGTTTGAATGGTGTTGGAAAAGAGAAAAAGTTTTATGCAAAAAAGTGGTACAAGAAGGAGCTTGTGTAGACTGCAGCCTAGGCTTTTGCATGTCGTGCTTGATGTATTTTTGATAGCATGCTTAGTGGTTTTGCTATAGTATGACTTGTCTCAAATGACTGAGATTGCTTAATGAGCCTTTGAAAAAATCATGCATTGTTTTAATTATTTAGAAGCATTATTTTGGTTTTCTCCTTTGATGCTTTATTTGGGTTGACTTGGCGCATGCTCACCCATGTTAGACTCATACAAAGTCGTCATTACCTCTATGATCATTTAGTTTTTGAATTTTGATGCCATCTTATGCTTCTTTTAATGTTGCTTTGTCGCTCTGCATGATTATGGCCGTTATTGCTCTCTTAGTTGGTCGCTCCCAGTCTTTTGCTAGCCCTCATTTTGTACTGAGTATGAGCTCTACTCGTGCATCTAACTACTAAAAACCAAGTTTGCCATTGTGTCCACTATAAATTCCTATGCATGGTATTTGTAAGCCATTCCAAAGTAAATTTTCATGTGCTACCTTTCAAAACTTTCAACTACTTCTCGTTTTGTGCCACTATTTTTAGCTCATGGGGACGTAGTGGTCGGAATTGCTATCTTCCATATTAAATTTAGTACCCCTCGACTAGGCAGCTTCATCTGCTCATCATTAATTTTGCATGAGAGCTGGTCAGACCATTGCAATCTAATTTTAAAAGAAAAGAAAAAAGGCACTCCTCCATGGTATGTGAATGTTGGTGGGCACCCGATGAATCGGTTAGCCATGGTTTGAGAAAGGAAAAAAGGTGGGGAGGAGTGCCAAAGCTTTATAAAAGAGCACCAATGTGCCAAATTTTCAAAGAACTCGGAACCGCTCTCACTTGTTTATTATGGAAGATAGTAAGACCCCATTGCCAGTCGTTGACATGAAACAACCACCCCTCAAAACCAATTTTTATCTCTGTTTTACAAATGAAAAGCTCTAGCACATGTTTAATCACTGCTTCCCTCCGCGAAGGGCCTTTCTTTTTCTTTTATGTTGAGTCTCCACCTTCTACCTTTATGCACCGTTAAGAGAGCATAGTTGTCATTCTGAGTATAATGTGCATTGTCCCAAAGTTTTCATTGATTGATTCATATTGTTGGTTTCACTTGTTCTCAAATTATTTGTATCTAGTCGCCCTCTTAAACTTGAAGGTGTCCTATGCATTTATGTTTTGCTACTCCATGAGGGACAAGCTGAAAACCATTTGTATGTTTTTCCTTATGATTTGAACACACGTTTAACTTTCATTATTTCATTGTCATGATCTTTTGTTTGTGTTCATTTTCATGTTATAACATGGTTGCTAAGTTTCTTCTATCAAGATTATATCTTTCATGCCCATGTTTTAAGTTCTTTTGATCCCAGCGCACAACGCTTACATATATGATCAAGATTGTGTAGGTGCATGTCACCTCAAAAATTATTTCTTTTGTTATCACTTATCTACTCGAGGACGAGCAGGAGTTAAGCTTGGGGATGCTGATACGTCTCCAACGTATCCATAATTTTTGATGCTCCATGCTTCTTTTTACACCATTTGTTTAGTGTTTCGTTACACTTCATGGCATTTTTATGCATTTTCCGGAACTAACCTATTAACGAGATGCCAGAGTGCTAGTTCCCTATTTTCTGCTGTTTTTGTCTTTTAGAAAAGTTACACAGGAAATATTCTTGGAATTGGACGAAACCAAAGCCAGTCGTCCAGATATTTCATGGAGCTTCCAGAACACTAAAGAGGAGATGGAGCCGGACCAGAGGGTGGCCACACCACAGGGCGGCGCGACCTAGGGCTGGCCCACGCCCCTGGTGGTGTGGGCCCCCTGGTCCACTTATGACGCCGCCTCTTTGCCTATAAAGACCCCCCGACGGGAAAAACCTAAACGCCCGATCACTTTTCCAGAACACATCGTGATCCGCCGCCGCCATCGACCCGAAGATCGGGAGGGTCCAGAAGCTCTTCCCGGCACCCTGCCGGAGAGGGGAATCGCCACCGGAGGTCTTTTTCATCGCCATGCTTGCCTCCGACGCGATGAGTGAGTAGTCTACCTTGGACTATGGGTCCATAGCAGTAGCTAGTTGGTTGTCTTCTCCACCATGTGCTTCATGTTTAGATCTCATGAGCTGCCTTACATGATCGAGATCACCATTACGTAATTCTACATGTTGTGTTTATTGGGATCCGATGAATATTGGTGTTATGATTGAGTTGATGTACTGAATTTTATAGTATGTTATCTCTATGTTGTTTATGATCTTGCATGCTCTCCGTTGTTAGTAGCTATCTTGGCCGAGTAGTTGCTAGTGACTCCAAGAGGGGGTATTTATGCTCGATAGTGGGTTCATGCCTCTATTTAATCTGGGGGAGTGACAGAAACCTCTAAGGTTGTAGATGTGCTGTTGCTACTAGGGGGAAAACAACATTCATATGCTCGAGGGCATATGCTTTGTTTACATTACACACTTTGCTTAATGCAATTATCTGTTGTTCGCAACTTAATACTTGTGGAGTTCTCGGATTGATTCACCACAAGTGGATTATTAGTCATAGATGCAGTTGGATGGCGGTCTATGTATCTTGTTGTAATGACCAGAGTAAATCTCATAGTGATCCTCTCGACATATGCATGTTGTCTTTATTCTATCAATTGCCCAACTGTAATTTGTTTACCCAGCATGTGTTATTTTATCTTATAGAGAGACACCACTAGTGAACTGTGGACCCCGGTCCTATTTCCTTTATATTGCTATCACCTGTTTACTTTATTCGCACTGTTTAATTTACTTGCATATTACTATCACTTTCCACTCGATACGCTCATCCCTTTGTTTCAAGCAAACCAGTGAGATTGACAACCTCATCGTAAGTTGGGAACAAAGTATTTGGTTGTGTTGTGTGCAGGTTCCACATTGCTACTGGTTGAAGACGCGCTAACAAGTTATCGTTAACGGCGCCCTTGTTAGAGCATCACGCAGCTAGTGGGCATCACCTTCCGTCATATTGTCTCCCTCCTACTGGATTGACTACCTTGGTTTCATAACTGAGGGAAAACTTGCTGCTATATTCATCAAACCTTCTCTTGGGGTTTCCAACTGGCCGGTCATTTACTACACGCCAACAAGTGGCACCATCAAACACAATCAAGTTTTCTGGCATCATCATCACCGCGCCATCAACAAGTTTTCTGGCGCCGTTGCCGGGGATTGAACTACTTTTTACCACGTCAACTACACGCCAGCAAAACGCCAAGCAAAGACTCGTGATGGAAGGAATCTTATCAATCTGAAGAACTTCGTTTGACCCCAAAAGTGCTCACCAAGGAAGCAACCACAAGATAAAGGAACTTCAAGGATGTCAGCAAAGAGGATGAAATGAAGTTACAGGATCATCTTAACTTGGTCTTTTGATTGACCCAAAGAGTAAACCTTTAGTGTCCAAAGTAATTCAACAAGCTACATTGCTGGATAGAAGCTCCACGATGGAGCAAAGTTATACTCAAGCTCCCTTGAGAAGTACTAGAAATCCAAGATTGTGAATAGACACCCACTGGAAACAAAGAGAGGTTCTAACTATAGATTCAAAAGATGACCCAGTGCCAAGTCAAATTCCAGGTGTGCTTACTTTGAACCAAGACCTAGACTACCTACAAAAGTTTCTTTTAAGGGTGGTAGCCACCTAAGTACCCCAAACCCTTCTACCCTTCTAGCTTCTTTAAATCTCGGGGATGAGATTTTTTTTAAGGGTGGTAGTCTGTAACATCCCAAGTTTTTATCAAAATTTGGAACAAATTTTGTTTGTTTGTTTTGTATCTATTGATTTAAAAATCCCAAGGAATTAAAAACTTTTGAGTTTAATTAAATGCTTTTCCCTAAAGTTTTAGTAAACCCTTAATTCAAACCTTTTCACTTCGAAGGTTTCCATTTTATTAAAAAGAGTTTCCTATAAATATCCCATATTCAAAAGTCTGTTAGAAAAACTATTTCCAATTTTGTATCAAGCTTTGAAAGACTCCTTTGAGGAAATAGAAATTCAAAATACTACTTTGAAATTATATGAAACCAATGCAAGCTTATTTGCAAAGGTAAATGTTTGCAAAATGTTTAAAATAAAATAAAGGTTATAATTTCAAAATTAGTGCTGAAAATAATTTCAGAGATTATTTTAAAGATATTATTTTACTAAGTTTAAAGACTTTACCTTTAGAACTCAAATCCTATTTTGCTTTATGCAATAAAGTCCCTAGGCCAAATTTATAAAGTTTTGTTAAAAAAACATTATTTGATTATGAAATCATATTGTTTACCGTTTCATATTGTTCTTTTGATTTAAAGAAAATTTTCCTTTTTGGTTTGAAGTGATTTGAAGTAAAAATGCAAAAGATATAAAGAAAAGGAGAAAACAGAAAAGAATAAAAGAAAGAAGAAAATAGTTAAAAAAAGGGGTCAGGCAACCAACTGGGCCAGCCTGAGGCAAAACGGCGCAGCCAGCGAGCCAACCTAGCAGGCCTCAGCCCGCACCCCCTCTCTATGCTCTTCTTTCTTTTTCTTTTTCTTTTCACGCCAACAGGTAGGCCCCACCTGTCAGCTCCACCTTCAACCCCCAGCCGTTTCTTCTCACTGGAAACCGTCGCCGTTGATCTCGCCCCCTTTACTCTCGAGACCAAAACGGCCTCCGCATCGCGCCCCCATCTTCCCCCAGACTCCTCTCCCTTTCCCCTCCAATTTTGCAGAAAACCGCCGCGAGGACGGTGTGATATTTCTCGCTGGAGAAGCGAATCTCCGCCACGGTAATCCGTTGATTCTGATGAACCACCGGTACCCCTCCTCCTCTATCTGGTCCTGTCCCCTCTCCCTCTTCTGCGCGCTCCTGCTCATCGGTTGTTTTGCCCTAGGAAGCCCCAGAACATCTACCTCGCCGATGCTAGGAACACACCGACGCCATCGCCCAACTCCAGCCGCCCTTCTGCTTCGCCTCAGGACGAGTTCGACAATGCCGATCAAGCATCCGGGTTCACCTTCGTCGCCCGCACGCCGTCCATGTTTCCCTCGCCATCGCAGACCACCGGAGTGACCACGCCGTCGGCCTCCAGTGCCGCCTCACCGGAAAACAGCATCGCCGGTGAGCTTCCCTACTTCCCACCTTTTCTGTCCCTCCGATCTAGATCCGTTGGCTCAGATTAGATCTTCTTAACCGAAACGGTACCAGCCTATAAGATTCTTCCACGTCGGCCAGCTTGGTCAGCCCCCTGGTCAACCGAGTCAAAATTCATTTTTAAATTCAAATTCAATTTCTAGATTTCTGCTGCAACTTATAAAATCAATATAAAATCAAATACTTGGACAAAATTTACAAACCAGGTATCCCTGGATTCCTTGCAATGTGTAGAACACACTTATGCAGAGAAATCACAGTGGTGTTGTACAAAGTTTTGAAGTGAAATTCAAATGGTATAAATAGCACTTTAGCACCAAATAATTCTTATCTTTTGCTCTGTTCATCCAAAAATAACAAATTTGTAGTCTATGGATTCCTCAGAACTTGTAGAACACTTTACAACTAGTTATTTTCAAATTTGAATCGTGCACACACTTGCTACCTTCAAATTTAATCAAATCACTAATTTGAGCACCATTTGAGTTCAAAAATAGATTTTGGAGTGAAACCACTTGCAGTAACTTTGTGTTATTGTCCCGAATCCAGTAGCATCACTATCCAAAATTATTGAAACACCTTGTAAATATTCAAATTCAATTATGAGAATTTGAGTATTTTCATTATAGAATTAATTCTATAATTCTTTTCAATATGATTCCTTTTACAAAAGTGAATCATATGATTATACCCATCTATCACTATCATGCTTACTCTTGATCATCACCCAATGCCATGCCAACTAATACTGTGGACCCAGTTCACAATATTCAAATTACATTTGAGTAATTTGAGTAATGTGTGGTAGGACCCATTTAGGTTCCCTTGCTTGTGTGGTAGTACACTCCACCCCATGCCACACATATCATAAACCATCCAAACCAAACACTATTCTTGAACTATAAACAAAACTAGTTTGAGTTCTTCAAAGAAGAATTTAAAACTCTGACTTAGCCATATCTTCAAAAGTTAACCCTAGTTTAATTTAAATCTCTTGTCCAAGAAAATCTTGTGGCCAAGAAGCCACCACCACTCTAAATAACTTTCATACCTATTCAACCCCAAGCCAACTTAGCCTTGGCCTATATTGAACTACTCAATTCACAAATGAGTTAATTGAGTAATTCAATGTATCACCAATACATACCCAAGCCTATGTGTAACCTATACTATTATGAATAAGTGTTGTCACACTTTATTCAGTAGTGTTTTGTTGCACTATTCTATACTCATGTGAATCCATCCACATGAGTCATCTCTAAACTCTACCTTTGCTTATGCCAAGCACAAGATTTATATCACTACATTGTACCTTGGAGGACCAATCCTTTCCAATCATTAAACCTTGCCATCCAAACTCTCAATCCATATCTTGTAAGCCAAGCTTCTAGCCATATCTCTCTCATCACAGAAATCATAAGAAATTTAAAATGTTAAACCAATCCTTTTCATTTGCTTGTCTTGCTTGATTTGTTGTTTTGGTGTGGTGTGTTTACTTTGTGTATCTCTATATTATAGATTGGTTTGGAGAGCCATACATTTTGTTGAGAGAAGAGAAAGGGTTTAAGCTTCAAAAGGCAAGTGACACACATACTTCCACCTATCTTTTATTATATGCATTAGTGGTTTCAATACTGTGCATGACATGAAATTTTCAAAGTGGTTATAAAATGCTTAGCTCCTAGTAGTGGTAGCTATCTCTTAAACCCCACTTGCTAGGATTGCAAAACTTACTATGGAAAATGATGCCATGCTTTGTTTTCAAAAATTGTTATGAAAATTAAACTACAACCCCCAATGAAACACCTAGGTGGAAATGGCATTGCTTGGTTTATGTTGAGTGGCTACCCAGGACTACACACCTGGCTATCAACCCAGGATTTGTGTGGTTGTCATCGCCTGGGGGTACACTTGTGGACGGCCACCCAGGAACAAAGAGACTACCATGTCTTCCTTGCTTAGTGAGCTTCCAGTGCAGCCTTATGACAATATGGGCTCTGTCTTGATTGAGTATGATGTGAGGGTTCATCCATGGGTACTGACAGAGGGTGGTATTTTGGGACGGTCAGATCCGGATGGTTGAATGCTCCTTCTGAAAGGTCTTGTCTTATTTTATGTATGGGCGTAAAATGAGTCTTAAGGTGAAAGTGCACAACCCCTGCAGGGTGTAAAACTAATCGATTAGCCGTGTCCCCGGTTATGGACAACTTGAGTTCCTAGACATGGATGTACGGAAGAGTCTCATCATCATTTCTAAATAAAATAAAATTGTTTAGAAACACTCAGGACAGGGACTACTCAGGGCTACACACCTAGCTATCAACCCAGGACTTGTGTGGTGGTTTTCACTTGAGGGTTATCCTAGTTTTGTTGAGTAACTACTCAGGGCTGCACACCTGGCTATCAACCCAGGATTTGTGTGGTGGTTTTCACCTGAGGGTTATTCTGGTTTTGTTGAGTAACTACTCAGGGCCACATACCCTGCAAGTGTGTGGTTGTCTTCGCCTGGGGGTTATCTTGACCTTAAAAGTTTTCAATGATTAAAAAAAAGTTGTGATTTGAAAATGATAGGATAAAATTTGCTTTGAGCAAATCAGCCATAAGCTCCACCAGCCAAATATAATGTAGATAGTTCTTTCACAACAGCCACCAAATAAGTGTCATTTGCCAGTACATCATTGTACTGACCCCCATTCATGGGGCTGCATATTCAAATGTGCAGGTTTTCAGGTTAGGATTTGTTTAGTAGGATCTCGAGACTGCATTCCAACATGTCTGCCTGTGGCACGTGATGAAGATGGAGGCTCATTGCCACTTTGTTTTCCGCTATGTATCTGCAAGGTTTGAATACTTGTATCTGGATCCACGTTGTAATATTGATACTATGCAATGATTACTTTATTTTGTTCAGTGGTGCTATCAGTGATCCAGGGAATAGCACTTAACACAGGTGTTCCACTTTAATCCAAAGGTGGGGCGTTACAGATGCTGCCATCGATGGGGGTGGTGATGGCTTGGTGCTGCCATCTGAGATGGTGGTGCTGCCATAGGTGGGGTGCTACCACCGATGTGCAGCGATGATGCAAGGAAGGATGGCTATGCGCAACGATGCTGCAACGAGGGGCGGCGGTGCTACCTGTCAGGTGGCCATGCTGTCGGCGTTACTACCATAGGCCATGCGCGACGCTACTATCGGTGGGAGGCTGTGCTGCAAGGAGAAGGGGCGATGCCGCAAGGACAGATGGCGGTGCTGCCAACTGAAGTTGACATGCTGCCGGCGAGGTCCCTCGCTGGACTTTCTTTGTGTGTCGAGATGATGGTGCGGTCGTGTGGCTGTAGGTGCGTCGTCTGCGTGAGGATTTTATTGACTTTTCTATGCTGCGCGGGGAAGAGAAGAGTGCACGTAGGTGGTGGTCCCGGAGGGACACATGTTGCTCAGGGGAGGTGGGGGATCGGGGGAAATAGTCCCCCAGGGGACGCTCAGCGCTCCCCTTTCTTTTATACCCACACATAAGATTTCTATGTGCTACCCCAATTTACCTATTCCTTTTTTATGCAACTTCATATTCTTATGTAGTCGAAACAATTTTTATAGCCTAATACCTAAGACAACTCCTTGTGTACTAAGATGGTATGTGCATGTACAGTTTAATCTATACACTTCTACTCCCTCCGATCAGAAATAAGTGTCGGCAATTTTGTACTAGCTTAGTACAAAGTTTGTACTATGTCCCCGACAGTTATTTCCGATCAGAGGGAGTAGAACTATTGTTGATATCCAATTGTGAAAACTGTGGTTGATATCTAATTGTGCTTATGCAAGCATTGCTCGGTAGACACAGTTTCCTACATACTTTTGTATTTCTACATGTACCTCAAGCAGCTCGTCTTTTTTACATATGCTACCTTAGTATTGTGTTTGGCTTTACCTTCTTTCAAAATGTTATTAATAACCGGTTGCCCATCATATTTGCAGGAAATTCGCACAGATCTTCATGTCAAATTAGTGACGGAGCAAAGAGGTAAGGTGAGCTTCCAAAAGGAATTGGTTCTTTCTGCCAAAACAATGATATCGTTTTCTCACAGCTAATAACTGTTATGTAGGACAGGGTGATGAAGTTGATGACCACAATAATGATACTTGAGCTCTTGAAGAAGGTAGATTTTGATCTTTAGCATGCTGGCCAACAAGTAAAAAGCCATTTGAAAAATGGCAGGGAATAACCGTGACTACCCACTCTCTTCACTATTCTGCAAGATCAGTTTAACTATGGGCGCTACTAAAAAAGGATTAGAAGGAGTTCCTAGACCTAGGACAGTTTGCCATTGCTGCCTTTCACTTGGTTATATTGTTTTAGGATTACCGGTATCTTTTCATATGTAATTAAGCTATAAGTTACTACGTAATTTTGATTAAGTCCTTGCCATGTGCTCTATGCTCCTTGAATTTTTTCTGCCATTGTGATCATCCTACTGTAAAAAGGGTCCTTAATTTGCACCCGATGTCATGTATTACTATGTAATTATCATGTGTAAACCATCTACTACCTATTGCATTATAAAACTATACTTTCTGAATTTAATTTCATAATGTTTTTTATGCTTGCTTGCCCACCGTTAGGCGGGCAAGCGCGCGGCAAGCCGCGCTTTTCTACCTAGTTGAGTACGACACTGCTGTTTGTATCGTGCGTGCAGGATATTTGGATGTTTAGAATGTCAATTATCCCCATTACTTACCGACAATATTGAGTAGGCTTGAGCAAGTAATGGCTTCCAAGTGACGAAAACAATCAATTTAAATATAGATCCGGAATGTTGCCCTTTGTTTAAAGGATTGACCAGTCTATCATACTATATTTGACGATGATACAATGATACTCTAAATTAAGCCTGATTCAGGCAAGAATTCATGGTGTAGATATCTAATGCTGCTGCCTAAGCCTAAAAAATTAGATTATTATTAGAACAACATTTGGTGCCATCTCTATGATGCTGTTTTCGAGTGCTTATGTACTATATAGTTGTCTCTTATGTCATACGAAGCTATGTGTACGAGTAAAAAAAATACTTTGTAGTGGTAGTCTAATTCCTTGGTGTCCATTGAGCTCACTTGTCTATCTGTTTCTCTATGTACGTATAATATAGTACTACTGCTACTGTATGTGCAACTTTTGCATATGGATTCCGTAGGATCTTTGTACCTGATTTCTACCAATCTTCAAACAAATGCAGATCATGGGCTGGATGAATATTATTAGCAGCTAATGTCATACAAATTTTGATCATGTATATCAACCTTTATCGTTAATTAATGTCTTTTATATATAATTGATACACCACTACTTTCGTTTTTCAATCACACATCCAAATTTTTGACAAAAAGCTACCAAGTTACTGTTTGAACTACCACAAGATATTGGTCTATGCCTTGTGCACAACATATAGCTAATGTCTTCTCTCTCCCAGTAATTACTCTCAAGTCACCCTAGCCAAGTAGCTACTGTTGTATGAGTTGATTTGTAACTCTCTTTTTCTTCACATTTTTATTGTCAAGGATAATTTGCACCATAGCCAAGTAGGTACTGTTTTAATTACTGCCCTCTTTTATGGTATGAAACACTGCAACCTCTCTTTGATTTCATATTACTTTCCAATATCAGGTTCAAGGAGGAACTATGGTAGCAGTGGTGCAACATCGATTCTATATCATTACATTTAAGTCGACCAGTTTTCTGGTTTTTCGCACAACACATTGTGCTCCTATGTATTCAACAATATTTGAGGCAAGCTAGCCTGAATTTTAATTTCAAAAACTGAGTATGACATGAAGCACTGAAGATATATTTGTATTTCTTTCTTTATTGTTTGTTGATTTTGTGCTACCATGCAGGCTTGAAAGTGATGACTTTTATGAATCTACATCACGTACCTTGGGTGGAGCACACACGGAGTTCTGGCAAAGTGGGCAGATTGGCGAGACGGCGGCGGGTGGAGCAGACTGAGTTCCGGCTACGGCGACAATGTGCAGGATGAGATGAACTGCGAGATTGTAGGCCTGGGAGGTGAAGGAGCTCATGATTACTGCCCTCTTTTATGGTATGAAACACTGCAACCTCTCTTTGATTACAGCGGCAATGTGCATGATGGGATGAACTGCGAGATGGTAGGCCTCGGAGGTGAAGGAGCTCATGTACCTTGGGTGGAGCACATACGGATTTCTGGCAAAGCGGGCAGATTGGCGAGACGGCGGGTGGAGCAGACTAAGTTCTGGCTACGGCGGCAATGTCTAGGATGGGATGAACTGAGAGATTGCAAGCCTGGGAGGTGAAGGAGCACGGATCGAGTTCCAGTCGGAGACGTGCGCGGTCGTATATTTTTCCTCTGTTGTGACAGGCCCGGGGGTGTTATTAGGAGGAGGAGTACGTGCGTGTGCGTATATTTTTCACGAGAAAAGGATGTGCGTGTCCGCTCGGCAGAACTTCTAATCTGAACCATCGATCTGTTTGGAGCACAATTGATGTAACATGGTCTCTTGGATATGTTTAAGGGGATCAAATCCGAGGGTCCTGGATATCCTGTGTACAATTGTTGTTGTGTTTTTAGGGTAATAATAATTCTAGTTTACTCTTTTATTAGTAGTTTAGAAAAAGCGATATTGTTAAATGACAGGTATGATCAGAGTTCATTGCCGCCGCAATATGAGGTGAAAAGCTCTGCATCCACACTGTGGTTCTACCGTCTACTCGACCAAATTGAGCCAGACTGCGACTTGCACAATTTGCTTCACGGCTGACTTTTATTACCCTAGTTTCTCTCTCCCTCATCCTCTCTCGGATCATACTAATCCTCCTTGCATGGCTCAAAAGATTTGGATGTTTCTCGCCAATGAGCTTAATGGCCTCCAAACAATCGATCTCCATAGTGATCGGATCCTTGTCCGGTGCAAGGCAAGGGCCATATCCTCGCCTATAGCGGCCAGCTCATCCTTAATCCTGTAGTTGCCGATATGCGGTGAAGATTACTGCACCCGTACTACTAGTAGTATCTCGTATAAGATTACTGCTCGATCATCTGGTGTAAATGCACCATCGACGTTCAGCTTAGTCACCCCTCCACCGGGGGCATCCACTTTTGCTTGAACTTTTTGTGCTCTTCTTCGCGAGGTTTATCCCTGCTGAAGTCCTGAGACAACTTGCTTACCTTTATCGCAACCACTTTATTATTCAAGAAAAAAATTGACGCTCGACTTTTTGTTCGCCCGGTTATATGCATGGAATTGATCGTGTTTAGAAATAGTTGTGTGAGGATAAATTCCGGTCCGGTCTATATGGGCTTAGATTTGTCATTTGTATCTCATAAATCGAAGTGGGAGTAAAAAGTTCAATTGACTTACTCCATTGCTGTCAAAAAAATTCCTAACAAAGAAAAGGAATATTAGCACTATTAATCCGATCCATATCTTAGCTCTCATCATTGTCTGCCTCGCTTAGCTTCCCAATGCACGCACGCACCGAGCTAATCGAGAAGCAGCAAGCAAGCTGCCTTGGCCTCGTTCGCCGTGCCGTGCGACGAGAGACGAGTCGAACCGGCGGCAGGCTGAAGTGACGCATCGGCCGCCGCCCCTCGACGACCCTGCCGCGCGCCCCTCCACGTCTCCACCCAATCAACTCGCTCGCCGCTCCGTATTCTTCGCCACTCCACAACGAGTACTAGTATACTCCATCCACCTCTAGCCTAGCAGTACCAGCTAAAGCTTTCGCTGCGCCTGAGCTTGGTAGCAAGCCGTCATGGGAGTGCCTTCCTTCTACCGATGGCTCGTGGAGAAGTACCCCAACATCGTCACTCCCGCCGTCGAGGAGGACGACGAAGGCCAACCCGTCGGCCCTGCTGATGGCGCCGCCGCCGAGTGCTACGACAACCTCTACCTCGACATGAACGCCATCATCCACCCCTGCTTCCACCCCGAGGACGAGACGGTAACTTTGATCTCTCTACGCTGATGCGCATCCACCGATCCATGTGATCTCTCTAGTTCTTGATTGAGTGAGCGAGCCGGTACCCAGTATCTCTCACACCTGCGTTTTGTGCACGCAGTCACGCACCGACGCACGCACGCGGGGGTGCCCTCCTCCGGCGACGTTCGACGAGGTGTTCCTGTCCATGTTCGACTACATCGACCGCCTGCTCCGCATCGCCAGGCCCCGGCGTCTCCTCTACCTGGCCGTAGGTTCGTCCATGGCTTCTCCTTCTTTAGTTCCTCCTCATGTGCAGCTTCGTCCCCAATCCCTATGTGCGCACTAAGGCCGGCATGCATGCTCACTTGATGGAACTTCCATGGCCGCGCGCGTGCATGCAGATGGCGTCGCCCCTCGCGCCAAGATGAACCAGCAGCGAGCCCGGCGTTTCAAATCCGCCAAGGACGCCAAAGAAGCCGTACGTCGTGAAGAAGCTTCTTCCATTTCCATTTCGTGCAATCTTGTTACAAAAACCTCTTAAAGATCTTGCGTCGTTTTTCTTCCAGGAGATTGAGGAGAACCTCCTGAGGGAGAGGTTCAGGGCTCAGGGGAAGGAGGTGCTGCCCCGGGACGAGACGGCGCCTGAGGTCTCAGACCCCAACATCATCACGCCGGGGACGGAGTTCATGGAGAAGCTCTCGGTGGCACTCGAGTATTACGTCCGTGCACGGTTGAACAGCCACCCCCGGTGGAAAGACATCAAGGTTTTGTTCTGGTCCTAAACTTGCAGCAAGTGTACGCCTCACGTGTTCATACGAACTGTTCACTGTTTAATCTGAACAAAAACTTATGCCCGTCCCTGAAGGTGATACTATCTGATGCAAATGTTCCCGGAGAAGGGGAGCACAAGATCATGTCGTTCATCCGCGCGCAGCGGTGCATGCAAAGTTATGATCCGAACACGCGCCATTGTCTCTATGGGCTGGTATGAAATTTAACTGCATGAAGAACTTGATTGTCTCAAATGTTTGAAGGTATATGTTGCACTGAACTCTGAATAATTACACAGGATGCGGATCTGATAATGCTCGGTTTGGCATCTCACGAAGTTCACTTCTCTATATTGCGTGAGGTATGTTAGTATCTCAAATAGCTTGATGCACAAATGAAATGTGGCCTGTCGAATTTAACTAGGCAGTATCTCATGTCAAAGTATAGCATTTGCAGTTGCACTGGAGCTGAGAATTCTCTTCTGCTAACTTGAAAAGGATGTGCTACGCCAAAACCACCAGCCAGAAGCTCGTATTCCTGTGACTGAAACAAGTTTCACAGCCCAAGAGTTACGAAAAGTTAAGTGCAGAGGCTGGTTCCCCAGGATAACACAGGCAAGACCTGAGGGCAAGTTGCCCAAGAAACCCTACCAGGTTTGTCCCCGTGCGATAATATTACTGGAAGGCTATTATTCTACAACTATGCAAATAACACCATTTATCCTGTTGCAGTTCATCAAAATATGGGTTCTGAGAGAGTACTTGGAGCTTGAAATGAGTATACCGGGTTACAATCATGAGATCGAGAGGCTAATAGATGACTTCATCTTTATTTGTTTCTTGACCGGAAATGATTTCATACCACACATTCCTTCACTCGAGATACATGAAGTATGTTTAGTGTATGGTTTTAGCTGCACTTGGTCTTTTGCTGAAACAACATTGTAATCTCTAATGTATTTTCCATTTGATAGTATGCAGTTGATCTTCTCATTGACGTGTACAAAACCGCGTTCAACAAAATGGGGGGTTATATTGTCGACACAGACAAAGTATCTCATGAATTTGAACCCCTTATTTTTCATCAATGGTTATCATTGTGTTAGTTTAATGTTGTTTAATTTGTTCTACTGAAAACAGATCAAAGATAAGCATGCCGCTTATCTGAAAGTCTCAAGGTTGGAGAAGTTCTTCCATGAATTGTCGTTGCATGAAGACAACATATTTCTCAAAAGATATGAACTACGACAGGTATCTTATCATCCTTGGCAAGAGTTTGCATGCAGCCTCGATCAGCATTTGTTGATGTCTGTTGTTGTGTTACTTGCAGAATTTTCTTCGCAAGATACAACGTGAAGCTGCAGAAAATGATTGGAATGAAAGAAACAATGACATTGTGGTAAGGATCTTCTGTTATAGCAAAGGAAAAATGTACATGTACAGACATCTCATAGATTCTTCTGTGCAGGAAGAAACTTGTGGCCTTGACTTGATGGACAAATCGTTTTTGGAACAAGACAGCATCTCTTCTTCTAACGATGACAAGCCTGATGTATGGGCGTTTTGTTTATTTCTGCTACATATTAATACACTTTTGAACATATTGGTTTCCTGTATGTATTTTCTGCCATTCTGATTGCGTACCTATCTGTCAGATTAATGAGAATACCTTAGAGTTGAGGACAAATTTAAAGGATAATCTTCGTAGTAAGCAAGACCTTTACAAAAGTGGATTCTTTAAACATGACAAGGTTAGTGTCACCTATTGGGGTAATATTTCTTCTATGTGCAAATATTGATATATCTACTACAGATAAGACTGGGATTGCCAGGATGGAAGTCCCGGTTCTACAGAGAGAAGTTTGGTGCTGAAACCTCCAATGAAGTCGGCAGACTGCAAAACGAAATGGTTCTGATTTTCCTTGGTTCTTGGTGCAAATGGAGTATCTAACGAGGCTTGCTAGGGTTATAGCATTTTTGGTTGTCTAATATGTTTTATTTGTATTTTTGCTGATTTAGGTTCAAAAATATTTAGAAGGATTATGTTGGGTGCTGCGATACTATTTTTCCGACATGCCGTCGTGGAGTTGGTAGGACAAAACATTTTTTTCTATACTTTGTCACATACTATCATTTAGTTGAATTATTATGATAAATTGGTCACAAAGGACACTTGATTTCATCATATTTCCATGCTAGTGACTTATGATAGTATAGTAGACAAATGTTTGATGGTGCAATTTTTTATGCAGGTACTATCCATTCTATTATGCTCCTTTCGCATCGGATTTGAAACACCTATCTCAGTTCAAGATATCCTTCACTGTGGACAAACCACTAAGGCCATTTGATCAGCTAATGGCAGTGTTGCCACCAGAAAGGCATGTTGTCATGCACATTAATCATTTCCTGCGGGCTTTGCCTTCTTTTAAAAAAACAAATTAATCATTGTCATTTGCTAATTAACGACCACTGTTTTCTGCAGCTCATGTGCACTTCCAAAATGCTACAGCAAATTAATGGTCCATGAAGAGTCCACAATACAAATATTCTACCCATCAGGTATATCATATCATGTATATGCTAGTTGATGTCGTCAGATTATTGGTAATACTAAAGTAGCATGCAATTCACTTGTTGCCAGAGCTGGAGATTGATACACATGGAAAGCGTTTCTTGTGGCAGGTAAGCTATTCGTTCATATGCACTGGTTCAACCGATAATTTCAATCTAAACTGATCAAGTGACCTTGTGAGTTTTAGGTGCTATATCTTAACAGAAATGGCTGATGCTGATTTCCAATGAATTTAATTATTTCAGGGTGTTGCAAAGTTGCCATTCATTGATGTGAACAAGCTGCTTTCAGCCACCAAGATGGTAGAGAAAGATCTTGCGGTAAAACAACGCCTCGTTAATTCAGTAATGCTACACTAAATTAAAAATGCTATTTAATAAATCACAAGTCATGGTCATACGGTATTTTACCTTGCTTGCACATCAGCCTCACGAGATGAAACGGAATACTGTCCGGCAAGAGAAGATCTTCCTAAGAAACTCTAATGCTCTTGAGAATAATGCAGCATTTACGGAAGTGTCCAAGTATACAGCAAAAAAGCTCATGATATCCACCAGGTACTGGAAGCCTGAACAAATGTAACCCTAAACATTATATTCTGTTCAGAGTTTCACAGCAATGCAGAATTAATCCTGAAATTTCCATTCGTATCTCCATAACAGTGAAATCTCAGGCTGGTTATCTCCAGATGAGGATGCTCCTGCAGGAAATCATCTCTTTCGCTCACCAATAAAAGATTTGCCGGACATTGCGTGCGATCAAACAATGCAAGTTTTCTTTGGCCTATAATGTTGTCACGCATTGGGGGGTCGCCTGGGCTATCTCATGCTGATTTTATTTTCCCTCCTGTGATGTTTCAGATCAGCTGTGTTCTTCAACCCTGACGCAGCGAAGCTAATCTCAAGGCTCCTGGACAATGTCAGAGTCCCCGACAAGGTAGATTAATACTACTTTGGTTTGTCAATTGTCATTTCGATTACTCAGTTTGGAGCCCCATTCGATATCTGAATGTTTCCGTGTCCTCCAGACTTTAGATGAATCCGACATCCGGAAGAGACCGATCTGGCACACGTATCCGGGCTCAAGGCCGCCGATAGTCAGCTGCAGGCCAGAGACTATGTGGAAGGTGAGCTCGCCGGCGATGCAGCCGAGGGAAGAGACCAGGAACGCCGGAACGGGGTGGATGGGGCGTGGGAGAGGAAGCGCGGTGGCGGCCGCCGCCACCACCGAGACGCGGCAGATCGGCAGGAGCAGCTACGGGCGGGGGAGAGGGAACGCCGCAGTTGCCGCAGAGGCGCTGCAGCGGGGACGTGGCAGCTACGGGAGAGGTTTCGAAGGCGGAAGGTTCGACGGCGACGGCGGCGCGTACAGCTTCCGACCCGGAGGAGCTTGGGCAGGAGGGGCCAGCGCGGCGCAGAAGCAGCAGACGGCGTGGCGGCCGGTGGGAGCGTGGGCGAGAGGAGGCGGCCGTGGCGGTGGCGGTGGCGGGCAGCCCCGTGCCTGGTAGAACTGATGGAGTGGCGCGGTCGTGATCGTTGGTCTCTGTAGTTTGCAGCAGACTTCATCGTTTGAAGAACTGTGTGCCAGAACAATGTGGCATCTAGTACTGTATTATTTTGTGTCGGGACTCATGGAGTACCGAAAGACATACAGTACAACTTCTTTTAAGGTGGTAGAATGTTTTATGTAACGCAAGGAGTAGTAGAATGTTTGTGGTATTAGTCATGTTTTCACTACAAATTTGTTTTCATTACTCCGTGTTGCTATAAAAAAAAATATACTAGTAGCCTCTGGTAACTTTGTCAATCTTAAGATCTGTCGGCTCCTTTAGAGGTGCTCGGTAGGGTGTGTGCATGTATGTTCATAGGGGTGAGTGTATATACGTGTTTGTAAACGTCTATCTGTGTTGTATTGTTTTCTCAAAAAAAAAAACTACATTGGGCAGCCTTTACTGATAGGAATACAACTGCTAGAGATTTGCTTGTGAGCAAAACAATGTTTGCACCACAAACATGCTTTTCCTTATTTTGAAATGCTAGTGTCTGCTCTAAAAAGTTAGATCATACCAACTTTAAAGGTAAGCGAAACAATTATATGACAGAAACTATTGATAAGAGATGGTCACTTGTCAATTTATCGGTTTGTAAGCTAAAATTATATTTGTACTACAAACTTGTCATTTATGATACAAAATGGGTTTTGCAACTTTCTTAAAAAATATGCCATGTGGGATCCAGTTTGATGGTCCACTCATGAGGACACTTTGGAGAATTTCGATTTGGACGAATTGGGTTAAATTACATGTTTCAGTTTTAGAATTGTTTTGCATTATGCTAACATGAACTTTTTGTGTGTGTATATAATCTATTTTGTTTGGTGCCGTTATAAAGTACAACAACAAAAAAACTTGGTAGAAATTGGGTGTGCCCCGCAACCTCAAGAAACCGTGCAAGCACCGTAAAGCTGCGCCATACTAGACCACTCTCCAATGTTGCATGTTCCGCAAGTGCAATATTTCGAGGAACCACAACTACATGGATAAAGGTTCTGAAAATTACAACTATTGGGGAAACGGTTAGACCGCCCAAAGGTTCCTTAATACTAATACTCCATATCTGGATATATTTTATTTTGATGCATTCATATTAGTGACAATTAGACTTTGGGTATCCACTAGTATGCGGAAAAAGGCCAAACAAGCCGTCTCCTCGGACCTCTTCGACTTCAACCTCCGAATCTGGAGGCGCTTCTTCGACTCCGAGATGGCATCCATCGTCTCCCTCGCGCCAAGTGGCTTGTTCCCCGGCGGTGAGGTCGCAGGCAGCCGTCCTTGGGCTCGACGCACAGGCGGCGACCAAGGACCTGATCGCGTTTTCGAGAATATTTTTAGGTTCCTCAATGCATATTTCTAGGACCAGCCTTTAATTTCCTTTTTTCTTTGGGTCCTTATTGTAATTTGGTCTATAATCGCTAAGAACTAATGCAGCTTCCAGGCCTTTTTGGGCCTATCCCGTTCAAAAAAAAGCCGTCTCCTCGGCTGCGTGAGTGGCAAGGTGGCGGTCGTGGTGTGGTAGCTGCTCTGACCCTTCCTTGTTAGATCTGAAAGTAAGCCTTTTTCATCCTTTTGGAAGGTTGGGTTGGTAGTGTTGTGAGACCGGGACTGGTGGAAATCCTTGGTCGGTTGACCTGACCATGGCGCGGCGATGCTTGGGGCGGTGGAAATCCGCGGGCGCCGTGCTTCCTCTTGAGGCATTGTCGAGGTCTCGGTTCTCCTCACCCTGACCATGTTCCTAGGTGAAGACCTATTATCCTTTAGGATTGGGCAACGATGGTGCCATGGGTGTCGCTTCCTACTTGGAGGCGTCGTTAGGGGAACTACTTGCCGGTGAGGGCTGTTATGGTTGGTAGGCTGCTGGAGGTTGATCGGATGTCGTCTTTGGCTAGGTTGGTGATTTCCCAGCCATCTTTCAGGTTTGTTCTCTGCATCTCCTTGTGATGCTGTTCATCGGCAGGGCCGGCCTCCTCGAACCTGAGCAGAAGGGAAAAGGGTTCCCCTTCCCTGCGGCAGTATTGCCAGTGGCTACGGAGTGCTTGATCTTTCTTGCTGTTGTTGGGTCCCTGCTTGCCATCGTGGTCTACATCTCGGTGCCCCTACTCCTTCATCAGCTACTATGGCCCCTGCTTACGCTCTGCGATTTGACTCCTCCGAATTTTGACAGTTCATCTTCAAACCTGTGATATCTTCTTCTTTGGTGGCTTCGCGGGGAGGGCATCAACTTCTTCAAGCTGTGATATCCATTTCTTATTTGTTTGTGCTTTTTGTTGTTTCATGTGTAAGCTGGTTTAACATCTTGTCTTAAACTTTGGCTGTTTGGGGCTTTGTTAATTCAAAGCGGGCACTTGTGCCTTTTATTAAAAAAACTCCTCCGATTAAAAATATATGTCGATGATTTTATCTAACTTAGTAAAGAGTACAAAATTATCGACACTTATTTCTAATCGGAGGTGTAATATGTAATAAAAAGATAGAAAAATTTACTGCCTCAATCTAGTGTAAACATGATACGCTCACTTTGATAGAACACGTGAAAGGCGATTCATCGGGGACAGTCCTCTCTCGAAAACTAACTATGAACAATATATTCAGAAAGAAAGGATCGAGCGATCTATATATAGAAGTCAACTTTTGACGAGACCAAGCCTGCTGCTGCTGGGCCTTTGCGTCGCGTGTGCTTTGATCGATGGGCCTACAGGTCAGATTTGCAATCAACCGACCTAAGCCGGATGATTCGCGTGAGATGTCGCTGACACTGTTCCTTGAGTTGAGCAATTCGAAAGTGAAGCTAAAGCAAGTCCTCGTTGGGAGCAAACCAAGATCATGATTTCAAACTGAAATCCCGATAGCCGCCTCCCTCTGCCACCAGGTGTTCGACGTCGGACCTGCACGGCCTGGGAACGCCAAAGGGGGCCTGGAAATGACAGCCGGCAACAGGCGTGTCACACACAAGCCTCCGGTGATCGTGGTTGAGAGTGCTCCTGGTCAGCCTCCCATGCTGCATATCCCCTTGACTGATGGCTTGGTAGCTTCCGTCCTGGCACAAGGAGTGGGAGTTCGGACTGATGGCACCGATGGGGTGACAGCAGATGGTGCATCGATCCCAACTACTTCAGATAGCAAGGTAATCCAGTTCGTATGTGTATGGCTTATTTTCATTATCTGGTATCGTAGTATGAATGAAACTCGAGAGAGGAGTTTTGTTTGGCTTTCAGAAACACGATCATGGTTTACACGACAAATGCTGCAACTATATAATATAATCACATTAAGCCTCTTAGGAGAAAAACATGATACACGATAGCTGTAGGTGGACTGTCAACAACCAGGGCAGTTGGCCCAGTCTGGAACTTTGAGCACATGCTTGAACTTTATGGCATCTTGGAGGCCAAGGGAGTGTCAATTAGGGGGTGAGATGTCAGCGCCCAAATCTGGGAGTGTTACAGTTGGGCAGATACTTGAGATGATTTGAACTGCGGTCTCTCTTGTAAGCTTATGTGAATGTGGTTTAACTATAAGCCTGTCTGCTGAGAGAGGAAGCGCTTGAAATGAATACCCGATTCCCCAATCTCTGTTGTTTTTTCTCTATCTCCTTTATATCTAGTTAATTTGATCTTCACTAGGTTGAGGGTACCTTTTGTTAGCAGATGATGTGCGTGGCTCATGATTAGGGCATGCATGAAGAGGCCCATGTTACAATACATGTTATATTTTAGTTTTAGTGACATTCTTACTGTTGCTAATTATTATCTGTACAATTTAGGGAGGACCGACCCAATGGATGAAAGTGTTTAGGGGCCTGCTTCTTGCACACGTGTTCTTTGCATTGCCTTTAGTTTTGATCTTCTTCCCGAGATATGATAAGGGGCCGAAGACTGATGTGCTGCTCAGTTTGCTTGACAACAAGAAAGAAGATACCGAGAAGCTTATTGTTTTAGGACTATTTGTAATTCATGCAAGTCTGGGTTCGCTTGGTGTTCTGCTTGCCCATATCGCAGATGGTCCAGATTGCACTGGTATAGTTGGCTCACTCACTTTGTGCGTCACCATTTCTGTTGTGGGGTTTATCGACTACATCTTCCGGAAGACTCTTCCACCTGAGACCACCTACGATGTAGTCTTTGGGGTGCATTTCATTGTGATGCTAGTACTGATCTGTGGTCTGTGGGCAAGATTTATTGGGTTTTCACCATGCTGCTGTTCCAAGGTAAAGTATCATCTTCACTTTTTTGTGTTTTCCTGGTACTATCATCTGCTAGCAGATTTTTCTTGTTGAGATTTGAAAATGAATATGTTTCTCATCCATGTACAGCTGGATGCAAGACGTCGGCCGCCTGTTTGACCTGCTTGCTGGACACTTTTCGGCGTGATCTGACTCTATAGGCTGTGTTGGATACTTGGATCGCCTATTTTACTCAGGCTGTTTGACCTGCTTGCTGCACTCCTTTCACCCTCCGTGGCAACTCTATAGTCAGCAAGGAGGCAATACTTTTTTGGTGTGGCCTATTTGAATGGATTGGCAACAAGCTGGTGGGTTAAACTTCGTTCAGTGTTTCGCATAATCGATGCTAGCATTTTGTCACCTTTTACCAAATCTGTGACTGCAAGGTCTTATTCAGAGTATGATGCCTTCAATGGAACTGATCCTGCTATATGTTCAATTCACGGATCTATTCTTGTTTTGCTTAAATGCTGCCTGCTTTTAGGATTGTAGAAATTGAGTTTCATATTGTAGACAAGAGCTGCTAAGTTTCCTAGGTGTGCTGAACATACAACTTTCAGGATCCATTGGTTTGTGTCAACTGTTAACTATTGTTAACATTCATATGTTAAATGTACATGCTCTCTCTGTTCTCTTGTTTGCTATGTGCATCACTATCTGCTTAGTTATTTATCTCATATGGTGATATGTCTACAACTACAGGTTGCTTTCTGTCTATGACAGGTTGCTCATCAGTTTTTTTAGGATGGAGCAATTGTTTTTTCATGAGACAAATAGCACTTTTCCACTTTTTGCATGTGCTTAATTTTCCTAAAGTTATCATTCTGGAAGAGAGAATTTTCATGTTAGGAGAAAAGAGGAACTTGACAGTTTTTGATATGCTTCAGGATGGACTCTGAATTTGTTCTTAAGTGGGGTAAAGTTTCTTTCTGAAGGCTTGTACAATGTTTTCCTAATATAGCAAAGAAAAAATGTTTTATCTGTTGGATTCACTGTGTAGTTTACATGCTACAACAGTAGTTCACGAATGCTGAGTGGTAGATTCAGTGCATTCTTAGCCTACAGCCACATTTAGTTGCATCTAGATAGCTAGATATATATATATATATATAGCAAGTTGTTCAGTTGTGGTTGGGTACCACGTGTATCATAATATATATGGCAACTATTCAGTTGATAGTGTTATAATACCTTTTGTGGTGTGGCCTGTGAATAGACCTGCAGGGATCTTTGTGCAGCGTTACAATCGCTGAGTGCACTTTTGTCACCTCGTACAGAATCAGTGAGTGAACTAGTCTGATTCTGAGTACGATTCTGTTCTTGAAACTGATTGTGCTCCGAGTTCATTCTGTTGATTGTGTCCTTGTTGCATTTTTCTCTTGGTCTGCTGCGCGTCAACTATTGTTAATCTTTCTCTGTTGGATGCACAATCTCTCTCTGTTTTCCTTTTCCCTATAATTCACCTCTTATTTAGGCTAACTATTTTCTGTGCTAGTAATATCATCAGGCTATCTGATGCACATCTGGCCTTTTGGGCCTGACCAATTGTTTGCATAAGTTGAGGCTTGAGACAAGTTTCTTTAGTGTTCCACTTTTAGCTTGTCAGTACACGTTGAGGACTGCCACTATATCAGGGGTAAGTTTTGCATTCTTGGTGCAGCAATTCACATGTAGTTTGTTCATAAATGGAATTAGTTGTTCTTCTGATAGTTGGTAAGGAATTGATCTAAGATACAATTATTGGGACTGGAGCTTCTTTTATGGCTTACATTTTTTATGCATTTCGTTTAGAAGCTGCCAGTAGCTGTTTGCATTTCCTTTTGTATGATCAGATTAAGTGTAGGCAGTCAATATCGAGCATTGTAGTTCATTGAAATATAGGACAGCTTTAGATCTCTTGATGCATGTTTTATAGTAGTAGTTCAGGAATGCTGAGTGGGTAGATTCTGCCTATTAAAAGTTGCTGCCCTGGACACAAGTCGTAAAACATGTAGTTGCACCTAGATAGCTTAGTCATATACCGTCACAGTTGACAGTAAGTCGTCTGACTGTCGTCACCGCCCCGTATAACAATCTATGTGATTCAAAGGAATTTCATAGGATTTTCGGAGGACTTGAATCCTTAAGGATGTTTTTATGTGTTGATTGTTTCAATTCAAAGCATTGAAATTCTCTGTGCGCTCTGTTTTGGAGAAAAAAAAATCTAGAATAAAATAGGCTCTGTCATTTTTTCAGGTCACTGTTGATGCAACGTGAGTTATTTTGGCATTACTTCTGATTCTGCTCCAGGTGTCAGTATTGTCTAAATCTGATACAGCCAGGCTTGTAGAAGTTGAGTTTGTATGGACTACTGTCGATGTGTTCGATTTTGAGCATGGATATTTTTGTGCTACTCGGTTTGTACATGGTAGCCTCTCAGGGTCCAGTTCGGAGATGTATATGGTTTCAGGCTGCAATGCGTCTCTCCCTTGGATTGGAGGAACTACTTTCAACGTTTCCTAGGCGGAGTAGACAGGGGACTCCTGTCCATAAACGTTTCTCCTGGATTGCATAACTGTGTGCCTTAGCCAGGTAGCTGCTCTTTCACCCTAGGTCCTTGTGTCGACATATCGATCTCTTTCCGCTGACATCCTTGTACCATGACGCCGGCGAGCGGCACCACCACGTGTGCCGAGCCGCCGCAGCAGCAACAGCCGCCGCGCCGCCTGATCGGCAGGATCGTGTGGGAGGAGGCGACGACGACGGGGGACGACGGCGGCGGCGTGGCTGACGCGCCGCTCCTGGAGTCCGGGCCGACGGCGGCCACGTCTTGCTGCGCTTGCTGCGAGAGCGATGCTGCTTACATGTTCTGCATGACATGCGGACACGTACGTCTTCGATGAGTCCTGTCTCCGCGGGCACGGTTTCGTCAGCTACTATATTATTTTTCTACTCTTTTCAACCCATATTACTTATCGCTGATTTAGTATAACTTTAAACTAAATTAATAATAAGTAATATGGGTTAGAGGGAGTATTAATAATGCTCTCAGTTCTAGTATGATTCTACGAACTAATACACATACATTTGTTTTCCTTTTGTTGTTGCTTGTAGACCGCTGTGATCGTGTTCGGTGCTTTTGCCTACATTATGCTCTGCTTCCTGCACCATTAACATGCTAGAGCTAGCGATGACGTGTTGGCGGTCCCCGCAAAAAAAAAAGATGACGTGTTGGCGGAGTATGATGCTAATAAATGAGAATTGGTACCTGGGAGATGCACGAGGTTTGAATGACCACGCAATTGTAACAACTGGGCATGTCTGTCCTCTATATTCCGATCTTTGTTCCTCGCAGGGAATTTGAAGTCAAATTTCGTGTTTTTTTTCCTTAGAAGTAATCAAAGATTGACGGTCAAGACTGATATGTGTGTGGATTTTCATTGTAGAGTAACATATCTGTAGTTGTTGGTTCAGATAAAGCTCATCACGGGTAACCTCTTTTTTCGACAAAGTCATCACTGGTAGCTAAAGGGCCTCTTTGATTCCAGGATTCCCAGAACACATGGTTAGAGTGTCAAGTCAACATCACAGGAAAAACCAAAACGTATTTTTTTCGACTTAAGGAGCAAAAGCGCCCATCTTCAATTAAGAAGCTGAAGTAGCAGCACATAATAACATCCATTACAAGCTTTTAACCAGTAGGCGAAGCATCAGCTTCACCACGAAACTTTCTAGCTACCCAAAGCAGAGACAGGACCCATATATACTAAGAAACCACAAATCCAGAGTAGAAAGTAAAACAAGTTACAGGTAAAAAGCTCTAGTGCCACAACAAAACACTTTCTTAACACACTTCTAATGAGCCTCCCATTCTTCACTTTTTCTCAAATCAATCTTCTACCTCTACTCTTATGATAGAATTCAGGAGCTACCTTGACCAACAACTTGGCTCCTAAGAGCATCTCCACCGGTGGCCCCAAAACGCCTCTCAAAACGCGGCCGACGCGTAATTTGGGCTTGGGGCCAACAAAACGGCCCGCACCGGCGCCCCCAAAATCGCGTCGGCGTGTGGGCGAGCCCAATAAATGAGCCGGTGCTCCCGTGCCGGCCCCTGTGCGGCAGGATCCTAGCGGAAGCGTCGGCACACCGCGGCAGCGCCAATCCAACGCCCAGGGCCCCCTTGCCAGTGACACCACCGCTTTCTCCCGCCAGAAACTTCCCGCCGCTTTCTTTCCTGCCGCTTCCTTTCCGGGCGCTGTTTCCTGCCGAGGAGCCGGCTTCCCGCCGGTCGGCAGCTATAAATAGAGGTGCCGCTGGCGGAGGGGAGACACCCAAAAACAATAGCAATGGCAGACCACCGGGCGACTTGGGTGAGGCTGAGGGAGGTGGCACGACAGCGCTACCCCGACGACGACATGGCGGCCGAGGCCGCGGCGAGGGCGCTCTTCGACAAGGAGTAGGCGGCCTCGTACACCGCCGACCTGGACATGCGAGCGGAGGAGCAGGACGTCCTTGACACGGTGCGTCGCCATGCACCTTAGGGGCGAGCTCCGAGAGGAACTGCGAGCGGAGGGCTCTGACACCGGCGGCACCGAGGAGGATTACATGCACCTCGACGATGCCGACCTGGACGATGACCTCGACGCTGACGACCTCGCCTACCTCGAGCTCCCCACCAACGAGGAAGCCACGAAGTCCGCTGCCGAGCAGAGGGCGCTGATGGCGTCGTTCGAGAAGAAGCGCTGCGACGAGACTGCCCGGCGTCTCATGGCGGCCGAGAGAAGGGCGGCGGCGGACGACCTGGCGGCGGTGCACCAAAGCGCACGCCAATCGACATACATCCGGAACTTGGCGGCGGCGGACGAGTTGAGGGTGGTAGCGGCGGCGGACGAGCTGAGGGCGGCCCCGGGAGGACCGCACGAGGGTTGAGGCGGAACGGCGGCTGCAGTACGAGCGTGCAAGGGCGGCGGAGTTGGCTTCCATACGCCAACACCAATACCCCCTGCCCTCCTACTTCGCCGACGCCGTCATCGCAGAAGATGCCCAACGCCGCCGTCAGCAGGTGCGGGAAGCACGCCTCCGCCGTCGCCTGGAGACCATGGGCGCTCCAGCCATTCCGGCGCGGGCGGCTCCGGCGCCCAGTAGCAGTAGGTAGTATAACTGATGTTCAAGCGGTCTATACTCCGCTTGAATACCAGTTTTGCATGTTTCTGCTCCGAACTCAAATATGTAAAATATGTCTAATTCTGATGAAATCTAGCAAGTTTAATGAAAATTTCACAAATATAAATTTTCAAATTTTTTTGGGGCCGGCGTTTTGGGGCCGCCGGTGTGGGAGCCCGGCCCCAAAATTTTGGGAGGGCCTGCCGACGCCCCTGAAACGGCCTGTCCGGCGCCTGCCGGCCACCATTTTGGGGGCGCCGGTGGAGATGCTCTAAGGGCAATCACAGTGTTGCCATTGCTAAATCTGACACATAGCAGAATTTAGCGTTGGAGTAAAATTTGGCAAGCACTCCACAACGTTCCTATAGCCAAATACCTATATCATGGGCCCAACAGCAAATAAAAGAACATAGAAAAAACAGTTTTCACTATCTACCTCAAGTTTACTAATCTGTTTTTGGAAGAGATATACTATTTTATTATGGGTATGGAATTTGGCATCGGGGCAACAAGTTGCTCCGGTTCCTATTTTTGTAGTTTTGGACCAGGAAACAAGTACTAAAAGCCAAAAAGCAAATATCGAACCAATTTTGAAATCTATGAAGCCCTTTCTTCCATAAAATGTTCCAGGACAACAGAAGCTGAGAAATAAACATAACAACACTGTTAGGATGAATATCACCCGGAGGTGTCACAACTTCACTTTGTTTTTTCCCAAATAAATTATGTGATTCCTCAGTAACAGTTTCAGATTCAAGGCGAGCATTTTTAGCAGCAAGTGAAGACCTAAGAAATGATGACACTTAATTGAGATAAGAGGGAGTAGCAGCTACCTTTGGAACAACAGTAGCAGCATCAATAGAAAATTGTGGCCTTGTTGGCAATCCTCCTCTAGTTGTGGAAGGTAAAATAGTCCCTTCCAGAGTTTTTATTCTTTCCCATAGCATAGAAATAAATAAGTACAGAAAGTAAATGAAAAATAATGGTCTTACCAATAATGCTACACTCCCCAGAAACGGACTAGAAAGTATCTTGATGCCCACAAGCGTAGGAAACCAGTGAAATCTTCGTTGGGTAGTATTAATCCAAATTTGTAGCTCGACACAAATGAAACAGAACAATACCAAAAAGACTTTAACAATTGAGACGTCACTCTCAACCACGCCTGAGTATTAATATCCTTAGAGAAACAATTTGTAAAGTTCAACAATTAAAAAAGAAACATTAAAGTAAAAAAACAAAAGTAGTAGCAACATATTTTTAATTTTCACTGAAAAGTTCTAAAGAAAATAAAAGTAGTAGCAACATATTTTTAATTTTCACCAAAAAGTTCTAAAGAATACTTCTAGTGCCTAAAAACGTAGGCATAGGGTGATATAGGAATGTTGCATGGATGAGATCATACATATAATAACATAGTGGGTACATCAATACTTGACTCTAATTCATTTGCTAGTAGGTACATGTGCGTGCTTACAAATAAACTTGTATAACATGTTTTTTCCAACCCTATTTCACCAGGACCAAAAGGAACTAAGGGTAATTAAGTATGAACTTTCCAAGACATCTGAATCAAAGTGTTAACACTCTATGAAAACATGAAGTCCTCAAATTATAACATATAACATTTGTTTCCCAATCCATCACAATAGGGTTCGTAGGATCAAGACTATAATAGGTAAAACAACATGCATATCGATACCAAACTCATATACATATATACATGATAGGGCAATTAAAGTTCAGTACCAAGATCATGTCACTCATGTCCTAGTAACAACCATTACGCAAAACAATACTGTAATAATAAACCTACATGAATATTCTCAAGTCTATGCATATTACATAATTGATCTCATCTAATTCCCATCCACTCATTATGCCTACAAAGAACTACTCACACATGCCGATTGGTGAGAGAGATGAAGACATGGTGATGGAGATTGGCGTGCTGTTGATGGTGATGATAATGGCAACGAAAACCTCTCTTCGACATGGACAGAGAAATCAATCTGATCCCTAAACCCTTTGTTTTTTATGGTGATGGCGCTCTGAATCGCGAAAAACTTAATGTCCCCAGAATGACATGTTTCTTATGTATTTAAATGGTCACGCGAAAGGAGACGGCGAGGGGAGCTCCTAGTGGGCCACCCTCACGGGGCCAGAAGGTTGGGCTGTGTGTTGGGCCCAGAAGGGGCCTCATAGTCCTTCTGGTCTTCTTCTTCGCCTCAGATTGCTTCTCATGTATAAAAAGTGTCCAGATTTTCCTTGAATTTATTTTCTTTGTTTCCTGCATGAGAAAACAAAAATAAATTTTGCTAAAAACGGCATTACTCCTAGCAGTTTTTTATCAAAGTTTCAGTGAAATTCCAGACAAACTACGAGCAACGTAATTAGAAAATCATGTACATTTTAGATGTATCAATAGCTCTTTTTGTTTTCTCGGTTTGCAAATGACTTTGTATCTTGGTTTTATTTTGGAAATGGTTCAGGCCGGCTTTGTGCCTGCCATAGATCCCTCAAAGAGAATTGTTTTTTTTTTTACTTCCCGCACCTCGTCTGAGTTGTGGTGCTCACCGTGCTTTAGAGAAAAAAAAGGACTTCTTTCAATCCAAAATCGAGTTCTTCGTGGATAAGTTTCCTAAGTAGTAGTGGGCTTTAGATTCGCAAAACAAAAAGCAGTAGACCAGGCAGTAGACTCTCGCCGGCTAGTAGAAAAGAACTCTGCAGGACAAATCAACACGCCTATTCGCTACATATAGATGTACTGATATTGCATAATTAATCGAAAATAGGATAAGGACAGGATACCAAACCTTCGTGGAAACTAAAGCGAATCGGCAAAGGAAAAAGCGGTTGCCACTTGCTAAAGAAACGACTGCCTCTATCGGTCTTCTTTGCTAGTGTTTCTACTCCAGTTGCTCCTGCGAAATCAACCTCTCTTTCCCCTCTCTATCCATGCCAGGATCCTCTACTAGCTCCAGTAGTATCTGCCATGGGAATACCTTCTTTCTTCAGTTGGCTTGTGTGCAAGTACCCAAACATCATCTCCCCTGCCTACTACAACGATGACGACGACGACAAAGAAAGCGATGACACTGCCAGTGCCGGAGAAGAAGACCATGACGTTGACAAAGAAGATGAACACGGCGACCGAGAAGAAGACGAGGAACCACATGCTCAGCGCATCATCTTCGACAACCTCTACCTTGACATGAATGACATCATCCATACTTGCTCCAGTCCGAAGAACAGAGGGGTAATTAATGCGCATCTCCATCCATGGCAATCTGCTTAATTATTCTGGTGAGTTTTGAGATTGGCCTTCACTTGCATCTCTGCAGTTTTTGTGGCACATGTGTAATTACATAGATGACTTGTTCCGGATCGTCAGGCCGAGGAGGCTCCTTTACTTGGCAGTTGGTACGTATATGGATTCTTTTCTCAATTTAGCAGCCTCCTCTTCTCGTGTATATGAATCTGCTTTCAAATAGTATATCATAAAGGTTGCTAATTCCCAGTTACCTGAAACTTAACCACTTAATGTTGTGTGCTACTTAGCATAAAAATGCAGCACGAAAAGTGTGCAATATCAGCAAGAATGAAGCATTTAACTTCCAGCTTTTGGTATACTGCAATCCTGGGTTAGGAAGATTGATTTGCCAAGTAGACCACAGCTCTTCGAGGCCACATCGTCCCTTTCTTCTCTTTGTGTGATAATTCTGTTAAGGCATTGTCACCGCTTGTAGAAGCTGTAAGAATATTGTAAAACTTTTTGGTCTTCGCCGTTGGTGAATCCTAGGCAACTTGTGAATAAACAATTATCCGTTCAGATCTTTACTTTTGGTTCGGATCAAACTGCAGATGGCGTTGCCCCTCTCGCCAAAATGAACAAGCTGCGACAGGGGTACTTCAAAAGTACCAAGGATGATACAGATTCGGTGAACTCTTAACTGTATTTCCTTTTCATTTTCCTGCATCTATGGCATGATAAATGTCATATTAACTCAAATCGTATCGGTCATCTCTACATCCTTGGATCTAATTGCCAGGAGGTTGAAGCGAAGCTCTTGACAGAGATATTCAAAGCTCAAGGGAAGGAGGTGCATCCACGAGATACATATGAGTTTGAAGATCCTACTGTCATCATGCCAGGCACAAAATTCATGGAGAGAATATCAGGAGCATTGGAGTACTACATCCGCTGTCGGATCAGTCATGATCCATGGTGGAAAGACATCAAGGTTTGGCTTTGTTTGTGGGTATTTTCCTCTCCATTTCACCCCTCATCACTGAAACAGAAAACAACACTCTTAGTTGTTAATAGCGTCTAGATTGTCCCTGACCCAAGTCAAAGCCATTTTAGTCCACGCGAAGGTGAGGCGAGCAAGCACTGAAGCACATGGGCAGAGTAAGGAAAGGAGAAGAGAGAGTGGAAAGGAGGAGGACCTGGATGGCACTTCTGTTGAAGAGGCGTTAGAGTGGATCCAGGCAGTTTCTTTGGTGACGATGTTGCAGGCAAGGGATGTTCGAATGGTCCAGTGTTTTGTTTATAGCCTTGCATCGGAATTCTGTCTACCTAAGGCATCTTAATCTGGTTTCGGTATTGTACTGCATTTAAAAGCGGGTGTTTTGTTAATAGCCCTGCATTTAGCACGGCATGAGGGACGTGAGCGTACCAGCACTAAGACACCAGTCCCATCATAGAACATTTTATGGGTGTGAGGCTATTGATTTTGTTTAAAGGTTGGTCATTGCTTGATGAGTTCAAAATATGTCGGTTTCTGAAGGTAATATTGTCTGATGCAAATGTTCCTGGAGAAGGGGAGCACAAGATCATGTCTTTCATTCGCGCACAACGGAGCATGGAAAGCTATGATCCGAACACTCGCCATTGTATATATGGGCATGTATGAACTTTAACTGCACAATGATTATCTCAGTGTTCAAAATTTTCCGCTCATGTCAGTTATGTCACTCATGTCAGTTATATAGTTAACTCTGATGAATTATTGCAGGATGCAGATCTGATAATGCTCGCTTTGGCATCTCACGAAGTTAATATTTCAATCTTGCGAAAAGTATGTTACTCGCTGCTCATTGCTACTTCAGGTTTTGGCAAGATCTATAACATGCTTAACCCTGTAATACCATATACAGAAACCACATTCAACAGAAGCAAGTCCCAAGGGCAAGCTACCAGACGAAGTGCATCAGGTTTTGCCCCTTGGACATTACCATGGAAGGGTTCTCATTGTGATTATGCAGATAACGCCATTTACCTTTGCTGCAGTTCCTAAACGTATGGGTTCTTAGAGAGTACTTGGAGCTTGAAATGGCGATACCAGGTTGGAAACATGACACAGAGAGGCTAATAGATGACTTTATCTTCATTTGTTTCTTGACGGGAAACGATTTCATTCCACGGATTCCCTCACTTGAGATACATGAAGTATGTATATGTGTTTTTAGATACTAATAATGCTTAAGCTTGTTAATTGTTGTGATTGTTTTCCTTATCCATGTTCCATGTGACAGTTCGCAGTTGATCTCCTCATTGAAGTGTACAAAATAACTTTCCACGAAATGGGAGGTTATATTGTCAACACAGAAAAAGTACCTAACAGATGTCAGACTTTTATTTTATCGATGGCTGCCTATTTAGTTGTACCTTCATGTAATTGTGTTGCTACTGAAAACAGATCAGAGATAAACATGCTGCGTACCTCGATGTCTCAAGGTTGGAAAAGCTCTTTCAGGCACTGTCCTTGAGTGAAGAGAAAATTTTCCTTAAAAGATTTAAACTGCGACAGGTATGTTAACATCCTCGTTAACAGTGTGCACTTGTGCCAATTACCACTGCTCCATTGTTTATTTTCGGGTTGCTTGCAGAAGTTGCTTTGCAGGATACATCGTCAAGCTGCAGAAAACGAATGGAAGGAAATAAACTCTGACAATGTGGTAGGATTAATTGCAGTTACAAAATGAAGTGTATGTGCGGCAATCTTATGGTTCCTCTACTCAGGAAGGAAGTCCCAGTGTCTCAGACCCAGCTTCGAAGATGGTTTTGACACAAGGCAGTACTTCTACATGCAGCTCTGATAAGTCTGATGTATGTTTTTTTTTTCTTCTACAAATCAAATATGCTTGAAATTAGCTCCTGATTGATTCCCTATATAGATGTTCTTGTTCTCTGAGAGTCTGTTTGCAGATTGATCTGAATACCACAGAGCTCTGGAGAAATGTGAATGATATTCTAAAAAATAAGGATGATCTTTCTAAAAATGGAGCTTGTAGTCATGACAGGGTTAGTGACACATCCTTAATGCTATAAATAGTGTTCTTCTATGTGCAATTTCTCACTTCTATTGCAGATAAGACTGGGCTCACCAGGATGGAAACCCCGATTCTACAGAGAGAAGTTTGTTGCTGAAACTTCTAGCGAAGTCGAAAGCCTTCAGACTGAAATGGTTGTGAATTTCTGCATGCAAATGGAGTATCATGAGGCTTGACATGGGGCATTTTGTTTCAACATAATGTCCTTTTGCTTGCACTGTTTTCCTTTTCAGGTTCAGAAGTACTTAGAAGGATTATGTTGGGTGCTTCAATACTATTTTGCTGAAGTGCCGTCATGGAACTGGTATACAGATAAACCAATACAAATTCTGTCTTTTATCTCTGTATTTCCTTAGACACTGCAATTTCATGGATATGTTTTTTTTAATTACATCATTTGACTGAAGGACTATTAGGTTTCATAACATTCTGATAAGAGTGATAATGGGTAGACTATAGATTTGTGTGCTTTCATTATCTTATGGTAAACTTTGCGTGTTCTTGCAGGTTCTACCCATTTAATTATGCTCCTTTCGCATCTGATCTCAAATTTCTGTATCAATTCAAGATATCTTTCACAACGGGAAAACCACTGAGACCATTTGATCAGCTAATGGCAGCTTTGCCACCAGAAATGCATTCATGTGCCCTTCCAAAATGTTATAGTAAATTAATAGAATGCGAAGAGTCTACAATACAGTTGTTCTATCCATCAGGTATATATAAAATAATTAATACATCAAGTATATTTGTTATTCTTGAATTTACATCATCAGATTGTTGATCAACTTATGTAGATGAAATTCTTTTGTCACCAGAGCTTGAAATCGATGCAGATGGGAAACGTTTCTTGTCACAAGTAAGCTACTCTCGTGCACCAGGACAAACTGAATCAACAGATAATTTCAACCTAAACTAATCAAGTGTCAAGGCGCTTAGTATGGCCAAGCTACACTTTTTTGGTGCTAGATTGAATAAAAAAGGACTATGATGCTAATTTTCAACGAATAGATTGTGGTAAATTTCAGTGAATAAATTGTTTCAGGGTATTGCAAAGTTACCATTCATAGATGAGAAGCTGCTGCTTTCAGCCACCAAAACGGTCGAGAAAGATCTCACGGTAAACTTACTGAACTAATATTGCATAAATTACAAGTCACAAGTGATGGTAGTTTACCTTGTTTACACACTAGGAGAATGAAATTGGACGGAATACTATTCGGCAAGAGAGGATCTTTCTGAGGAACTCAAACAACCTGGCAAATGATGCAGCATTCGTGGCACTGTCTGACTGCTCGCAGAAAAAGCTTCCGTTGCCCACCAGGTAATTGAAGTCCGAACTGAACTTATGTATACTTGATGAACATATTCGGGCGTTTACATTTTATTCAGAGTAATGCACAACTGATGCTGAATTTTCTGATTCCATGTGGCAGTGAAATCGGAGGATGGATATCTCCAGATATCGATGCTCCAAATAGCTTCTTTGAGCGTTTACGGGTCATCGTAGATGAACAGACGATGCAAGTTCCCTCTAGAGGCTATCATGTTCATGCATTGGAGATAGCTGCCAGCTCATGTCCTTTTTTTTCATATCATGTTTTTGTGATGTTTCAGATCAGCCGTGTTTTTCAATCCTGAGGCAGTGAAGCCGGTCTCCAGACTGCTGGACAGTGTCATCATACCTGACAAGGTAGATTGGTACGAAGTGGTAGATAATCTCGATTGATTTGGAGCTTCATTCGATCTCTGAATGTTCTGCAGACGGTAACTGAATCTGACATTCCGAAGAGGCCGCTGTGGTACACGTACCCAGGCGCAAGGCCGCCGCCGGTCATCCGCAAGCCAGACACCCTGTGGAAGGCAAGCTCGCCGGCGATGCCGAAGGAAGTGGTCAAGAACGCCGGAACGGGGTGGTTGGGTCGGGGCAGAGGAAGCGCCGTCGCCATCGCCCTCGCTGCCGAGACGCGACAGATCGGGGGGAGCAACTACGGGAGGGGGAGAGGCGACGCCGAGACGCTGCCGCAGAGGAGCGGCGGGTGCGGCTACGGGAGAGGTTCTCACGGGGTGGCTCCGGCGCAGAGCCGAGGTGGGCGGTTCGATGGCGGCGGCGGGTACAGCTCCCGACCTGGAGGAGCTTGGACAGAAGGGGGCAGCAGTGTGGTGCAGAGGCAGAACACGGCGTGGCGGCCGGCGGGGGCGTGGGCAAGAGGAGGAGGCCGAGGCGGGGCCGGGAGCGGGCAGCCCCGTGCTTGGTAGAAAAAGAATCCATATGGAGTAGAAATGATGAATCCAGTTTGTGTGGTATCTTGGTTTCGGGGAGATTTACAAGGCCATAATAAGTAGTTAGTATTAGTACTCCTCCGTTCTAAAATATAAGATGTTTTAGCTTTTGTGAAACAAATATATCTAGATATCTTTTAGTGTGTAGGTTCACTCCAAACCTACACACTAACATCTAGATACATTAGTTTTATGAAAGGTAAAACATCTTATATTTTAGAATAGAGAGAGTACATATTAAGAAGGCGTGATTAAAAAATTATTATTTATCATGTTTTATGGCTGTTTTTATGAGCTATTGCTCATAGTTTTAGGATTCTGCGACAATATACAAGACTGAAAGTTTGTATATTTTTTGGAGACACGTTCAAAAACTCATCATTTTGGCTTTCATGTCCGTTTTCATGAGCTATTTCCTACAAATTTGGGTTCCGGTCCGATTAACAATGCCGGTGAATCTCGATATTGTTTGAGACGAATGGCCAAAAACTAGTTAGTTTCACGTTTTATGGACATTGTCATGTGCTATTGCTCATAGTTTTAGAGTTTTGGTGTGATTTAAATGGCACACGAGACTCGATTCATGTTAGAGGGGCGTGGGTTTCCGGGGCGATTGACAAGGCCCACAGTCGGTAGATGTTTGGGAAGCATGATAAAAAAATTCATCGTTTCCGTGTTTTATGGCCGTTTTCAAGAGATATTTCCTATAATTTGGGGTTTCTAGGCACTTACAAGGCCCGTGACATTCGGTACATGTTTGGGTGGCATGATTAAAAAAAACTCATCATTTTTGCATTTTATGGCCATTTTCATGAGCTGTTGCTCATAGTTTTGGGGTTCCGGGGCAATTTAGATGGCGCATGAGACTCGGTACATGTTTGAGGGACATGAAAAAAACTCATCGTTTTCATGTTTTATGTCTGTTTTCTTAAACTATTGCCCCCTATTTTGGGGTTTCGGGGTGATTTACAAGACCCATAACAGTCGATACATGTTTAGGAGTCGTGATCAAAAGCTCATCGTTTTCGCGTTTTATGGCAGCTTTCGCAAGCTATTTCCTACAACTTGGAGGTTCCAAGGCGATTTACAATGACTGTGACACTCGATAAATGTTTGAGACGAATGTCTAAAAAATCATCGTTCTCATGTTTTATGGAATTTTTCATGTGCTATTGTCTACAGTTTTTGGGTTATGTGAAGATTTAGATGGCACGTGAGACTGGATACATGTTTGTGGGGCATGACCAAAAACTCATTGTTTTTGTGTTTTATGTGTGTCTTCGTGACCTATTGCCCACCGTTTTGGGATTCCGGGGCGATTTACAAGGCCCATGACAGTTCATGCATGTTTGGAAGCATGATAAAAACCTCACCGTTTGTCGTGTTTTATGGCCCTTTCTATGAGTTATTGCTCATAGTTTTAGGGTTCTGGGACGATATACAAGGCCCGCGAAAATCTATACATTTTTTGGAGACATGTCAAAAACTCATCGTTTTGGCGTTTTATGGCCGTTTTCCTGAGTTATTTCCTACAATTTGGGTTTCCGGAGCGATTTACAATGCTCGTGACACTCGATGCATGCATGTTTGAGGCGAGTGACCAAAGTCATCATTTGTCGCGTTATATGTCGTTTTCATGAGTTATTGCTCATAGTTTTGGGGTTTCGGGATGATATACAAGGCTGTGAAAGTTTGTATATTTTTTTAGAGACATTTCCAAAAACTCATCGATTTTGCGTTTTATAGCCATTTTCATGAGCTATTTTCTACAATTTGGGGTTTTTCGGGGTTTATAATGCCCGTGACACGCGATACATGTTTGAGGCGAATGACCAAAAACTCATCGTTTTCGTGTTTTATAGACGTTTTCATGTCCTATTGCCCACAGTTTTAGGGTTCCGAAGGTGATTTAGATGCCACGTGAGACTCGATATATGTTTAAGATGCATGACCAAAAACTCATTGTTTTTGTGTTTTATGTTCGCTTTTGTGGTCTCTATTGCCCACCATTTTGGGATTCTATGGCGATTTACAAGGCCCATGATAGTCGGCACATGTTTTCGAGGCATGATAAAAACTATTTGTATTTGACGTTTTATGGCTGTTTTTATGAGCTATTGTTCATAGTTGGGGTTCAGGGACGATATACAATGCCAACGAAAGTTTGTACATTTTTTGGAGACATGTAAAAAACTCGCGTTTATGGTCATTTTCATGAGCGATTTCCTACAATTTGGGGTTCTAGGACGATTTACAATGCACGTGACACTCGATACATGTTTGAGCCGAATGACCAAAAACTCATCGTTTACACGTTTTATGGATGTTTTTATGTGCTATTGCCCACAGCTTTAGGATTCCTAGACGATTTAGATGGCACATGAGACTTAGTACACGTTTGAGGAGCATGACCAAAAATTCATCTTTTTAATATTTTATATCCATTTTCATAAGCTATTGCCCACCGTTTTGGTTTCTAGGATGATTTACAAGGCCCATTAACAGATATACTAAATCTTCAACAATGCCAAACGTAACTATGACTTAAGGTCAAATAAATCGTCCAAAAAAACAACAATGACATGTCTCTCGCGATAGTGTATCTCCACACTCGTACCACATAAGCATATGACAAGTAACTGAAAAAATAAAGTACACACCTCCTATATAAATCTTTTAAGAAGGGTTCGTCGCACATGTGCCGATAATGAATAGTCCACCCATAAATCGATTTTTAGGATTTTTGTTCCCAAACAGAACTTTTAGCCACCACATTCAGCAAAGACAGAAGAGATCTTGTGTTTCTACCAGAGTGCCCCGATATATTTGATCCAGATTACGGATTAAGAGCATCTCTAACAGTCGTGCGAAATGGCGCACTATCAAACTTTAACCGCTAAATAGTGCGTGTGAACCCTCCCGCGCTCCTCGAGCGGAGGCGGCGCCAAACCGGCGTGAGAAAAAAATCTTCCCGCGCGCGCTATTACGCTATCCCGCGCGCAAAAATTGCAGCGCCGGCTTGCGCGCGCACTATAAAGGTGACAAAGCGCGCGCACTTCAACCGTCAGGAATTTTCCGCCAGCGCCCCGCCGCTTCTTCTTCTCCACGCGCCAATACCCACCACTTCTTCTTCTCCATGCGCCAGCGCCGCCCGCTTCGCCTTCTCCTCAGGATCCTGCCGCGCCGCCGTGGAGCGTCCGGTTTTCGAGGTGTTAGGCCGCGCCCCAACGACACCTTCTACGCGGAGCTTCGCGCCGGCGGCTACCGGCTCACCCTCGGCACCTACCCCACAGCGGAGCTGGCGGCGCGCGCATACGACGCGGCGGCGTGGCGCTTCTGCCGCCCGCACCGCGACATGAACTTCTCGGACGTCGAGTCTCTCAAGGAAGCGGAATTCCTCGCGCCCGCCACACCGCCACGATATGAACTTCCTGGACATCGAGTCTCTCGAGGAAGCGGAATTCCTTGCGCCACCGCCACCGCCCCTCCTCACCGACGCCGATCGTGCCCGCCACCGCCAGGAGCAGCACCCGCTCGCCATCGCCGAGCGCGATGAGCGCCTGACGCAGCAATGACGCGAAGAGCACCCGGTCGACTTCCAAGACGAGGAGGCCTTCTAAGCCGCCAAGAGGGAGGAGAGGAGGGCAGATCGCCGATGTCGTCGGGAGTTCGCTGAGCAGGAGCTCGAGAACCTGTTTTCGCCGGAGACGTTTGACTCGGACGATCCGATGCAGAACGACCTCTGGATCGAGACCACCTCCAGCGACGACGAGTAGTCTACCGCTATTTATTTTATATTTCACTGTAATTTTTAGATCTTCTAATCCTACTATGTATCACGCAAAAATATTTCCAGCGCCAAATTAAGCACGTCTGCTGGAGGCATGTTTTGAGCGTGCACGCGCGCCACAAATATCGCGCCTCCGGTGGAGGTATCTTCAGCACCGCGCGTTGTATCCGATCGAACCGTGATGCAAACGATTTTTCCGGCGCTAAATCATCGCACGGCTGTTGGAGATGCTCTAAGTATAGCTGTTTTTTTTTTGCCTCAATACCTAGGTAGGTTTATCGAATATTCGAATCGAGGAAGTACTTGCTTGATAGTTATTTGACAACTTAAGAAAATAAGAAGAATGTATCACCATCAACTCAAATCTTTATAAGAGCTCCGTGTCAGGGCCGGATCTGACCCTAGGCGATCATGTGTGGCCGCCTAGGGCCCACGACCGGAAGGGGAATATTCTCTATACCTTTGCACATAAGTATTATTGTTTTGGACTGATATTTTTTAGAGAAAAGATACATATGGGTCTATCGGGGAGAGGATTAGAGGTAGGGAAACACACGCACTGATCGATCTCAAGCAAAGCAATAATTACTTGATATGCATGTCAAAAAAAATTCTTGATATGAGTACTACTAGGACACATGTTTACAGCTTCGCCCTAGGGCCCCGCAAAATATAGAGCCGGTCCCGTCCGTGTGCCTTTTTTGATATAAACTGAGGGCACTTTGCTCTCTTGGGTTCGAACTGAACTATTTAGACATTAGTTCCTCCATCCTGGGTAGTGGGCACGCTCTTGTTTCTGAATATTTATCCCTGCTTTCCGGGCTCGCCTACAAACGAGATCCTTCATCATGATTATAATACAGAGCACCGCCTTATTAGTTGGATGTGGTAAAGTGTCATCCACGTTCCCAACCTTGAGAGGATTAGTAATCGCATCCAAGCAACCAATTAAGCAGTTTAACTTTACTTTTGGAGCAGTTTAACTTTGCTCTGACGAGTAAATGTCACCCGGAGTCCCTAAACTTGTTCCGCATGTGCAGTTAAGTCACACAATTTGCAAAACAGATTAACCGGTCACAAAACTTGCAAAACAGGTGCACGGCGGGTCACAAAACGGTTTGCCGTCTGGTTTTTTGAAAAAACCGGCACATGCATGTCACGTGGGGTCAACTAGGACCTGTGTTTTTGCACTTAGCCCCCTAGTGCCCTGTCTGCTAGGGTTATAGCACATCGCCGCCGGCAAGATATGGGGGAGCTGCTCTCGCTGTAGGGTGGCGCTGCTGCTCTCGCTGTAGGGTGGCGCTGCTGCTCACGGTAGATGTAGGCGGTGATCTGGGGTTCTTGGCTAGTGCCTCTGCTCGCGGTATAGATGAAGGAGACCGCCTGGGGTTCTCTGAATTTTTCATAGCACCCGACAGCCGTGTGTTAGCTGAATTTTTGCTAGCACCTGACAGTCGTGTGTGTTAGCTGAAAATTTGCTAGCACCTGACAGTGCTGATGAGAGACGCCACCAAATCGGCCGCCGTGACGCACACGCTGCCGACGATGTTGACGAAAAACGCCTATCCATAGTACTGCGCCATCCGCTCAGCCATATCGGCCGTGCACGCAAGTATGATGTGGCCAGACTCCGGCTGCAGGTCCGGCTCGCCGCGCTTCGATACCTCCTGGCATCAGTAGGAGCGGTCGCGAACGCGGGACCAGGGTACTGGTCCACTCTTGCCTCCGCCAACTCTAGTCAAGGAACTGTCGCCGCCGCTGCCACTAACTCACAGCAGCGCCGCCGCGCATGCCGCCGCCGCTACCACTCATTCTTTGGAGAAGGGGATAAGGTTTCAGAGTGATTTGTGAATCGCTCCCTAGCTCCTAGGCATTTTTATAAAAGAGTGCTCCTGTTTTTTGGGCAAGGGGCTAACTGCCAAAAAACATCCCTGATGACTGCACGTGATGCACATGTGTCTATTTTTTTCGAAAAACCGAGCGGCAAACCGTTTTGTGACCTGCCGTGCACCCATTTCACAAGTTTTATGACCGGTTAGTCTATTTTATAAATTATATGACTTAAGTGCACATACAGTATAAGTTTAGTGACTTCGGGTGCCATTTACTCTTGCTCTGACAGTTCCAGTTTAACTGTCTACACACGTACACCTGACAACTTAAAAAAAACCGTGTCACTCCCTCACTCTTTTTTTAGACGTTGAGCTGTCAACGCAACGATCTACCGGCAGGTTAATTTCTCTCTGCATCTCGCTGCCTCTGGAAGGTGGGCCCGCACGAGTTTAGATCTAGCTTGTCATTTTCACGTCGCCATCATTTTCCACGTGCTAGCAAAGGAAGAAGAAAAGAAAGAAGAAATTATATGTGCTGCGGAGCTGATCGGCTCATAATTTTCTCTGCGGCAACTAACAGCATCTGGTGCGAGTAGTTAGGGAACAGCCTTCAGAGCTCAGATTGCTTTGCACTCAAATTACATGGCAATTAAACAAACGTCAGAATGAAGTCTCTCGCGATCGACATGAAACTGTCCTTGTCAATATGTCATGCTTTAAAAATATCAATTTTGGCGTTTGTATTAGTCTGAAAAGAACAGGCTTAAATTGAAGTCGAAAAAGAGGAGAAAAATGGAGTCGCCGGAGGAGCACATGGGCAACATGGAAAAATCTTTGGAGGCCGGAGGGAGCGGCGGCCATCACGGTAGGTGGGAACCGAGGACCCAGCCGATCGAGAAAGGTTTGGCAGCCAGCCAGGCCGCCGACTAGCCTCCGCGTGTACGTCCACAGTCCACTGCCACAGACCGAGAGGAATACCGCGTAGCAGCTAGCTAGCACCGACGACGAGCTCGACTCTCTCGCCATGATTTTCCTTCTTCGCGGTGACGGTGAATACCATCGGCCTGATTAGTCTGGGATACGTCTACGTCGCGATAGGTTGTTATTGTGCGTATTTCGTACTCCCTCTGATCAGAAATAAGTGTTGGTGATTTTGTACTAACTTAGTATAGAGTTTATACTAAGTTTTCAACATTTATTTCTGATCGGAGGAAGTAGTCAGACCGCATGGATTGTGCAACGACTTGCAAAGGCGAGAGAATGTCATTTGCTACTAGTACGTGGTTAGCCAATACTCCCTCTCTTTCACCAAAATTTACAATGCATAAATCATTGAAAAAAAGTCTCATTATAAATTTATAATGTACATGGTTCTTGCTTTGGTACATTACCTTTTCTCCTAAGTTAAACACGTCAAGAGTTGAGATCGCTTCGTACACCTTCGGGGTATAAAAAGGTACATAGCGATCTCAACCTTTGCATTTGCGTTGATCGACTCATATGCACACCGGTAAAAAGAGAGTACCCTAGAAAATGAAAAAGTTACTATTAGAGGAGATAGGGAGAAATTGCGGTGATTTAAAATTTTAAGAAGTCATTCTTATCCGTTATATTTATTTTTTTAAATGACAACCCAAAAACACATAAATAATTTGATATGGAGCAAAAAACACAAAGTATATGCCTCTACGACTAGACATTACAATTCTTCAAATCAATTGATAAATGTAGATGTTGTAAATATAATCATATTTACATCCTCGGAGAATAAACATGTGTTGCACTGTAGCAGGATAGCTGCACCATTGAGTCCACAAGAGCCAATCTACCGGACTAACGCTTCAATGACTTATTAATTTGAATAATTCTCTCCGTGGAGGCAATAACATACCCCCCCCCCCCACCCCACAAACCCTAAGTTGGTGTGTGAATACTTACATGAGTTATAATGCGACATACAACATAACATCTTCAAAGAAGACTTATGCAGAATATGAATACCACAGTACCATGCAATATGTTGATGACACCCTGCTTTTTTTTTGAAAAATGATCTAGCCTCTGCCATAAACTTGAAATGGATCCTGTCATGTTTTGAACAAATGTTTGGCATGAGGATAAATTTCCATAAGTTTGATATGATTTCAATCAATGTGGAACAAAATAATGCTCAATTTTTTCCCAATCCCTTAGTTGTAGACTAGGGCATTTCCCCTTGAAGTATCTTGGGGTGTCTCTACATTATAATAAACTAAGGAAAGAAGACATGCAGAGCTAACCTGGTGGTTGGAGGGGTAGATTACTAAATCATGCTACTAAGTTGGAATTGGTCATAAGTGTGCTTTCTAGTGTAACTCTGTACCTCTTAAGTGTCATCAAATTCCTAAAGTGGGCTATTACTGACAAGGGGTTAACTCGACAAATGTCCTAGATGAAGGACTTAGGATCGGGGAGATAGGGCGTCGGATGAACTCGAAGATAAACTCAGTCAAACAAGGTGGCTATGAAAGTAAACGTGGGTGTAGAACCTGGCTTCCTTTCAATCTGTCCCACACCGTCCCCTCCTGGCCCCTATATATAGATGGCCAGGTCTCGAGGATCGGGTGGGATCCGACATAGATTACAATACTGATATACGATATGAACTCGTATATCGGCTAGTATTACAATTGGGCCTAGCTTAACGGGCCTCAGGGGTACTCAACTGATGGGCTCTACTATCTATACCCTTGTCAGTAGCCCCCGAGATTCTACCAGAATTGCAGATTCGGGTTGAATCTCAGATCTTCAATTCTTCGACTTAATCAATACTTGACTTCTTCAAATCTTGAAATCTTCAACTTGGTCTTTCGATTCTTCTTTTATTATAATATCTCGCAAGGGGTTTTGATGAACAAGCCTGACAACTCTGACGGATCAAGAGGTCAGTTAACTGCCGGAACAGATACTTGCCACCTACTTCAAATTCAATCCCATTGGACTTGAATTCGGGAAACCGGTCAAACCCATCCTTTTGCCGCATTTAGGACTTACAAAGAATGAGTCCCAGTGGTTCTCAGGGTACCCAGTGCGTCCACCAGTATTTTTCTTTGCGTCGTAGACACGGATACATACCAGCAGAGCGCATCCATGTGCGTACACCGGGCCACATAGGACGGATCCTGGGATCTTACCTTCGTGATATATTTTAATCACGACATTCAAGTTTTGTCGCGATGACGCAACCCGAGAATCATATGTCGCAGCCTTGTTTGACTGTTCTAGTGTACAAAATATTCGGGTTATTTAACCTAAACCGATAAAAACTTCCCTCCCGATGGGAGTAATGATGCTTCCTGAATCTTCTTTCGCCTTCTTTGCTCCAGTATGCATGAATAAATATCATCGGGTGCGCGCCCAGCGCTCCCGATGGGAGTAACCCCCGAGGCTATAGCTGAATTTTATCGGGTATAGGCTCAAGAAAAATAGACTGACCTGTTCCATATATTTCTTCTCGCGACATTTGTCGACTTTATTTGCTTTTTCAATTGTTCTCTCCTTCTCATGACGCAAGCCCCCGAGTCAAGGACGAGGTGAACTTGTGTTTTTTTATGGATATTTGCTTATCCCCTGTCCTTTCTTCTCTCCTTTTTTTTATACGCATCTTTTTCCTTGATACGTTGACCTTTCTTTTATCGTCTGCATTAGGCAGCATATAAGAGCCTATAATAATATGTTGGACCGTACTTTCGTAAAGTCCCATTAGTGCGTGCTTATAAATAAAACACGCCTGATGAGGGTAAAAAACCCTAATCCAGTTACTAGCTTCTCCTTTCGCCACATCATCTTTTTCTTCTTGAACTCATATAGGGTTTCTTCTTTTCCACCACCTGTCTCCATGGCCGATGCGGGTGAATCTCGCCTGAACATCGGTGCCCCAATGGAGAAACGGGATCGCGGCCGCCCTCGCGGCAACAAGAACAAGGCTTCAATTGGCGCTGCGTTGGCTTCATCGTCTGCTCTAGCGAAGCGGCGCCCCGGCCGTTCGGCTGGGAGCAAAAATAAGCCCAAGGTGGCTCCTGCTGCACCAGGTCCAAGTGCCCCATCTGCTAATGCTTCTTCTCCCAGGATCTATTCCTTTTTCTGCATCGCCGGCGCATAGTGCCGTGAGATTCAGCGCTTACCGCTGAAATTCACCCAGTTTATGGACGGGCGAGAGCTGCGAGAAGCGATTCTTCATGAGCACTCCGGGGGAGGAACTCCCTATGAAGTGGAGGTTTGGTACGACGGCGCCGGTGAGCAATACTTCAAGGGCGGCTGATCGCAGTTTGCGGAGGATCACGACCTCCATCAAGGCTTTTTCATGACCTTTGACTTCCACATTGGCACGTCAAAGTTCGATGTGAGAATCTAGGACGGCACCCATTGCCAGAAAGATTATGAAGCCGAAGTGCACTTTCATTAGTTTTTCTTTCTATGTAATCCTTTTGTTCGAGTTGTTCTTCCTTGTGCTATCCATAGGAAGAAGTCGTGTTTATGTACTGTTCTCATGCTATTTAATAGACCAGGGAAACAAATCATAGTTCCGAGGTGTTTTATTTAATATATTATCGGGTTCTTCTGAACCGGCGTGTGTTTCTGCCAAATGTCGGGTTGTGAACAACCTTGCAGTATTTCGAAGATAATAATCATTGTACTCGATAATAACTTTTTGTTCTTTACTTCGTACGACTCGAGGGTCCGAGCCCCCGAGTGGAAAAAATAAAATATTTACACATATTGTCGAGTTGACCCAAGGAACCCGACCTATGGCCTCATGTTCTGGGTTCAGAAGATCAGAACTCGAAGAAATCCTTCATCACCTTATGCCGTCTATGCGTAGAACCGTCGTAGTTGCTTTGCATTCCACGGGTTACTCTCGTTTTCCCCTGTTTTCTTGTCTTGTAGTCGATAAGCTCCTCCAGGTATTACTTCTGTCACGATGTAAGGTCCCACCCATGGGGACTTGAGTTTTCCATGGCCATTGATATGTCTCAAACGTATCTATAATTTTTGATGCTCCATGCTTATTTTTATACCATTTTCCTTGTGATTGTTACACTTCGTGGCGTTTTTATGCGATTTCCGGAACTAACCTATTGACAAGATGCCACAGTGCCAGTTCCCTATTTTTCTTCTATTTTTGTGTTTCAGAAAAGCTACACAGGAAATATTCTCGAAATTGGACGAAACAAGTTCCAGAACCCCTATTTTTCCCGGATGAAGGACGAGGACCGAAAGAGAACCGGAGGGGGGCCAGGGGCCAGCCTCACAATGAGGGGGCGCGGCCCAGCCCCTGGCCGCGCCCCCTACGTGTGAGGGTGCCCTGCCAGCCCCCTGATGACGCCCCTTCGCCTATATAAAGCCTCGGGACGGAAAACCCTAGGGGAGTTGGCGTTTTTCCCAGAACAGTTCCACAGCGCCGCCACCGTCGAAGACAAATTTTGGGGGATAGAAGTCTCTGTTCCGGCACCCTGCCGGGATGGGGAAGTGCCCCCAGAGCCATCTCCATCGGTCTCCATCGCCATCTCCGCCGTCTCCATCGACTTCACCACCATCTCCATCAACCTTGCTGTCTCATATGATAAGGAGGGAGTAGTTCTCCCCCGGGGCTGAGGGCTCTACCGGTAGCTATGTGGTTTAGCTCTCTCTTCCATGATGTGATCTTTATGTGATCGTGAGCTTTGTATCTAGTTGAATTGGTAGATATTATTATTCAGATATTATGCTACTCCTATGCTTTATTATTATACTCTCCGGAGATACCTCGTATCATGGTGTAAAGGTGACTAGTGTGTGCATCATGTGTATCTTTTTGGTTAATGTCTCTATGAAATGTTGGTGTTTGTTGGAACCATCTAGTGCGTTCATGGTGATAGTGTGGGACAATCTAGTTTGGGTACATATGGACTTTGAGGAGTGCTTCGTAGCCCTATGCATGATTAGTGTTTGTTTTCCATTGGAGAATTGTTTTGAGTTGCATATTGATGATAGTATCTATTGGTTCAATTATGTTATATTTGTTGAGAGTGTATCCACTAGTGAAAGTATGATCCCTAGGCCTTGTTTCCAAGCTTTGCACACCGTTTATTTCCTGTTTTGTTTCATGTTTGCTCGCAGCGATATTTATTTCAGATCACATTTGCTACTTATAATCATCACTACTACTTGTATTTCACTATCTCTTCGCCGAACTAGTGCACCTATACATCTGACAAGTGTATTCGGTGTGTTGGGGACACAAGAGACTTTCTGTATCATAATTGCAGGGTTGCTTGAGAGGGATAGCTTTGACCTTTTCCTCCCTGAGTTCGATAAACCTTGGGTGTGATACGTCTCCAACATATCTATAATTTTTGATGCTCCATGCTTGTTTTTACACCATTTACCCGATGTTTCGTTACACTTCGTGGCACTTTTATGCATTTTCCGGAACTAACCTATTAACAAGTGCCACAGTGCCAGTTCCATGTTTTCTGCTGTTTTTGTGTTTCAGAGTGATACACAGGAAATATTCTCGGAATTGGATGAAACCACATCCTGAAGTCTTATTTTACCCGGAAGCTTCCAGAGATCTGAAGAAGAGTCGGAGGGGGGCCACCAGGGCCCCACATGCATGGGTGGCGCGGCCAGGCCCCTGGCCGTGCCAGCCATGTGTGAGGGCGCCTGGTCCCACCTCTGACGACGCCCCTTCGCCTATATAAAGCCTCGGGACGGAAAACCCTAGAGGAGTCGGCAATTTTCCAGAAAGAGTTCCGCAGTTCCGCCGCCGCCACCGACGAATTTCGGGGGACAGAAGTCTTTGTTCCGGCACCCTGCCGGGATGGGGAAGTGCCCCCGGAGCCATCTCCATTGGTCTCCATCGCCATCTCCGCCGTCTCCATCGACCTCACCGCCATCTCCATCAACCTTGATGTCTCCTATGATGAGGAGGGAGTAGTTCATCCCCGGGGCTGAGGGCTCTACCGGTAGCTATGTGGTTCACCTCTCTCTCCCATGATGTGATCTTTATGTGATCGTGAGCTTTGTATCATGTTGAACAAGTAGATGTTATTATTCAGATATTATGCTACTCCTATGCTTAATTATTATAGTGTACTCTAGTGGTTGTTATTAAAGTAATCTATTCCTCCTGCCATGGTGTAACGGTGACAGTGCGTGCATCATGGTGGTACTTGGTTTAGGCTATGATCGTGATCTCTTGTGGATTATGAGAGTAATTATTGCTATGATAGTATTGAGTGATCTATTCCTCCTTTCATGGTGTAATGTTGACAGTGTGTGCACCGTGTTAGTACTTGGTCTAAGTTGCAATGATATCTATCTTGAATTGTGATCTGATCTGGATGTCTCTATGAGTGGTGTTTGTCAAGTACTTGATGAACTTTAAGGGGTGCTTCTGTAGCCACTACACAATGATTAGTGTTATTCAATAGGAGAGTAATTCAGAGTACCATCGTGGAGAGAAGTTGTTTATTTGTTCAATCATGTTATATTGTTGGGAGTGTGTCCACTAGTGAAAGTATGATCCCTAGGCCTTGTTTCCAAGCATTGCACACCGTTTACTTGCTATTTTGTTACTTGTTTGCTCGCAGCGATATTTATTTCACATCACGTTTGCTACTTATAATCATCTATACCACTTGTATTTCACTATCTCTTCGCCGAACTAGTGCACCTATACATCTGACAAGTGTATTGGGTGTGTTGGGGACACAAGAGACTTTCTGTATCGTAATTGCAGGGTTGCTTGAGAGGGATAGCTTTGACCTCTAACCTCCCTGAGTTCGATAAACCTTGGGTGATCCACTTAAGGGAAACTTGCTGCTGTTCTACAAACCTCTGCACTTGGAGGCCCAACAACTGTCTACAAGAATAGAAGTGCGTAGACATCAAGCTCTTTTCTGGCACCGTTGCCGGGGAGGTAAGGTAAAAGGTACTCGCATCCTCCTGTGTGAGTGCTCGAAGTTATTTCCTTTAGATTCTGTAATTACATCTTTTTGTTTCTTGTTTTTATTTTCACTAGTTAGGCTTAATGGAAAACAAAGAGTTCTGTAGTCTTTTTCCTGAGTTTAGATATGAAGTGTTTGAAGAGGAAATTGAAAAACCTTTGGAGCTTAATTTGCATGCTAATAGTGATGTTAGTATGAATGCTTTGAATACCGTTATTGCTAATGCTATAGAAAAGTCTAAGCTTGGGGAAGCTAGATTTGTTAAGCATGATGTTTTTATTTCCCCAGCTTTAGTGGAGAAAGTTTGCTCTGATGATATTTTATCTCCCATATGTGATGTTCCTTCTTATGATGATATGTTTGATGAGTATGCTTTGCGACATAGTAGTTCTCTAGCTTGTGATGATACTAAACCTCTAGTTTATGATGGCTATGATGATGAGTATAATATTTTCAGTTCACCTACTATTGAGGATAAAATTAGTTATGATTACAATATGCCTCCTATTTATGATGATTATGGTGATGAGAAAGAGGACGCATATAATAGCAAAAGAGGACGTTCACCAGAAGTCGACAGAATAAGTAGACAGAGGAGACGACACCGCAGCCGGGATAACCAAGGAAGGCGAAATCAGGTAGGCGCGGGCTACGTAGCAGAAGAAGAGGAAGGATATGAAAATAGGAGGTTTTAGGCAAAAGGAGTAGAAACATCGAGATACTCCGGTCCTTCGGCCAAGGATATGCTATACGGACCTTGTCGAATCCACTACGCATATCTTGACGGGAAAAGATTCTCAAATCACCAGATGAAGGATTGTAGAACATTTCTAAGGCTGCAAAGCGCCATGGGCTCAAGCCAAGGAGGGTGGCAAGGAGAAAAACACATAAGTCAAGAATATCAAATGCAAAGGCCAGTAAGGCACCTAGAGTCAAAAGTTTACATATCAGCTATGATTCAACCGGTGCCCAAGTCAAAGAAAGAGCGAAAGAGCATATCCAGGCAAGTAAACCTAGCAATATCGTCACCACCAGCTACCACAGAGTACCTACGGTGGTCAGATCAACCAGTTAAGTTCAGTAGAGCAGACCACCCAAGGAAAGTTCCCAGGCCAGGCCACTCGCCTATGGTTTTAAAGGCGCAAATAGGAGGGTACGACATCGGGAGAGTGTTCATGGATGCAGGGAGTGGCATAAACTTAATATATGCTAGAACCCTAAAGGCAATGTGCATCTCGCTATCGAGTCTGAAGCCAACAGATTGCTCCTTCCATGGAATAGTACCAGGAGCCGCAAACTACCCTTTGGGAAGAATAGAACTCGATGTCTGCTTTGGCAGTAGCAGCAACTACCGCAGAGAGAAGCTGGAATTCGAAGTTATGGACTGGCCGTCACAATACCACGCAATCCTGGGGCGCCCAGCATTTGCAAAATTCATGGCAGTACCTCATTATGCGTATCTTACGTTAAAAATCCCAGGACCCAAAGGAACAATTACGGTGCAGGGGAGCTTTGAAGTAGCCAACACATGTGACAGAGAATTCAATAGGATGGCGCAAACCTCCGGCATGACAGCGGAATATGAGAGGCTAAAAGGAGAAACGGATCATAATGTTCTACCCGACGTTGGACGATCCCTGCCAGATCAGGCTTTCGATACAGCTCAGGACTCGAAGAAGATCCAGGTCCACCCTACAGATCCAAACCAGACAACATCAATTGCGGTGAACTTGGATCCCGCATAGGAAAGCGCGCTCATCGAGTTCCTCCGTGAGCGCTGGGAAATCTTCGCCTAGTGTCCATCAGACATGCCAGGGGTTCCCAGGGAACTCGTCGAGCACGCATTAAATGTAGATCCCAAGGCAAAGCCAGTCAAGCAACCGTTGCGACGATTTGATGAACCTAAAAGGAAGGCGATAGCATCAGAATTGCACAGGCTAGAAAATGCCGGATTTATCAGAGAAATCAAAACTTTGAGTTGGGTGTCGAACCCAGTCATCGTACCCAAGAAAAACACAGATGTACAAAGAGTATGTGTCGACTACACATCTCTCAATAAGCATTGTCCAAAGGATCCCTTCCCTCTACCCCGCATCGATCAGATAATCGATTCAACAGCGGGATGCGCGAGACTTTCCTTTTTGGACGCATATTCTGGTTACAATCAGATCAAATTGAAGAAACAAGAAGAAGAAAAAACGGCCTTCATCACACCGTACGGAGTGTTTTGCTACCAAGTTATGCCGTTTAGCCTAAAAAATGCAGGAGCAACTTATCAACGGATGATGCAAAATCGCCTCGAAAGCCAAATAGGACGCAACATCCAAGTCTACATTGATGATGTAGTCATCACCACAAGAGAGGAGAAATCTTTAATCAGCGACTTGGCAGAAACCTTTGACAACCTGAGCAGGTACAAACTTAAGCTTAACCCAACAAAATGTTCCTTCGGCGTATCAGCAGGGCAACTTTTGGGGTTTCTGGTATCGGCACGAGGAATAGAGGCGAACCCAGAGAAGATTCAAGCAATTTTAACAATGGGGAAACCCACGAAGCTGCACGACGTACAGAAACTCGCAGGATGCGTTGCGGCATTAAGTCGCTTCGTTGCTCGATTGGGAGAAAAGGCGCTTCCTTTCTATGCACTTATGAAGAAGTCAGATGATAAATTTGAATGGACAGAAGAAGCAGATGCAGCTTTTGCACAGTTGAAAAAAGTGCTTTCCACGCCGCCAGTGTTGGTCGCACCAAAAGAAAAAAGAACCACTACTACTCTACATCGCCGCAACCCACCAGATGGTAAGCACAGTATTAGTAGTCGAAAGAAGTGAAGAGGGAAAAGCCCACGGCATCCAGAGGCCGGTATATTTAATCAGTGAAGTATTATCTCTGACAAAACATAGGTACCCATATTATCAGAAACTCGCGTATAGTGTTTTCACAACTGCACGAAAACTGCGACAGTATTTTGCGGTGCACCCAATTATAGTGGTCAATGAAGCGCCACTGTCGAATATATTGAACAATCCTTCAGCAACAGGACGTGTCTCTTTGTGGGGAATCGAGCTATCTCCCATGGACATCACGTACGAAAAAAGAAAGGCGATTAAGTCGCAAGTCTTGCCAGATTTTACGGCAGAGTGGCTGGAGCTGCAAAGCACGTGACCACCAGACTTATCCAGTGTTTGGACAATGTACTTTGACGGTTCTAAAAGACTCCAAGGTGCAGGCGCAGGAGTGGTCTTGATATCGCCCCATGGCGACAAATTGAAGTATGTCTTAAGGATGAGCTTTCCACAGGCTTCTAATAAAGAAGTAGAATACGAGGCTTTGTTGCACGGAATGAAGATGGCTAAAGCATGTGGAGCAACTCGCCTAAAAATATTTGGAGATTCTAACCTCGTTGTCCAGCAAGTTATGAACAGATGTGACACAATTAATGACAACATGATGGCCTACAAGAATTTATATCATTATCTCGAAGGAACATTCGATGGATGCGAAGTCTCGCACATAAGCAGGAATAGTAATGAAGAAGCCGACAATTTAGCAAATATCGGGTCACAGTGCTTACCCGTGCCGTCCGGAGTATTTTGGGAAGAAATAGTAGAAAGATCAATAAAAAGTGGAAAAAGCTCGACTACTGCAGCAGACTCGGGGGCTACGTCGGAGCCAGAGGGGGTCATGATGATAGAAGAAACCTGGATGCAGCCATATCTTGCATACATTATAAATAAACAATTACCAGAAGATGCAGTGGAAGCCAAGAGGATAACTCGACGATCGAAAGCGTTTGTCGTGTTGCAGGGGAAATTATACAAGAAGAGTATTACCGGCGTTTTGCAGCGTTGTGTAACGCCCCAGGAAGGACAAACAATAGTAAAAGACATACACGGCGGAGTGTGCGGCCATCATGCTAGCAGCAGAGCAATAGCGGCAAAGGCTTTCCGAGCAGGATTTTATTGGCTAACAGCCATCGAAGACGCGAAAGATATAGTTCGAAAGTGTGAAGCATGTCAAAGATTTGCATCTAGACCGCATGCACCAGCAGCAGAGCTACAAACAATACCATTGTCCTGGCCCTTTGCGCAATGGGGCCTCGATATGGTGGGAAAATTGTACAAATCTTAGCCAGGAGGACATGTTTACATGCTAGTGGCAGTCGATAAATTTACCAAGTGGGTGGAAGCAGCCCCGGTAACAACTCAAGATTCGACAGCAGCAATCAGCTTCATCAAGTCGATAGTATTCCGTTTTGGTGTACCATATAGCATCATCACAGACAACGGGACAAACTTCACTTCAAAGGAATTCAAGAATTATTGCGAAGGACTAGGGATCAAGCTCAAATTCGTATCTGTGGCACACCCGAAGACAAATGGGCAAGTCAAAAAAGCCAATGGCCTAATATGTAGTGGGATAAAAAAGAGGCTCTTAGCACCTCTCGAGAAAGCCAAGAGCGCTTGGGTAGAAGAATTGCCCTCCGTTCTTTGGAGCCTAAGAACTATGCCTAACGCAGCAACTCAAGAAACTCCTTTCTTCCTGGTCCATGGCGCAGAAGCCGTGCTTCCAGTCGAAGTTACACACGAGGCCCCAAGAGTGATGGCATACGACAAGACAACATCAACAGAAGCATTGCAAAATGATGTCGATGCACTAGATGAAGCAAGAGATAAGGCCTTAGAAAGAGCGACGCAGTATCAACAGAGTCTACGAAACTACCACAGCAGTCGAGTTCGTCCGCGATCCTTTGTGGTGGGAGACCTAGTTTTGCGACTCAGGCAAGACAGCCACGGCAAATTGGAGTCCCCTTGGGTAGGACCTTACATCGTCACAGAAGTAATACCAGGAGGAGCATATCGACTACAAGACAAGAAGACAGGGAAAGATGAGAGCAACCCATGGAATGCAGAGCAGCTACGGCATTTTTACGCGTAGAGTAAATCTAGTGGTGTCAGTAAACTCGAGTTAACCTTCTGAACCCAGAACATGAGGCCACAGGTCGGGCTCTTTGGGTTGAACTCAACAAAATTGTACAAATATTTTTACTTCTCCGCTCGGGGGCTTCAACCCTCGGGTCGTACGAAAGGAATTTTTATCGCGACTTGGAGATCTTTTTTCACTATAAGGTTGTGCAGACAACCCGATAACTATTCAAACAACTTGGTTCACAAAAGAACCCGATATTCTTCATATCAATTGGTTCGCAAAGAACCCGATATATGGAAAGTATACCTCAGACCAATGACTTGTTTTCATGGTACTAGTAAAAACATCAAAATAGAGTACGAATATTCATAACATGGCAGCAAAGACATTATCAAACGAAATTACATAAAAAACAGATCCTAATGGAAGTGGACTTCAGCTTCATACTTCTTCTGGCACTGGGTGCCGTCATAAATCTTCACGTCAAACTTCGACGTGCCGATGTGGAAGTCGAAGGCCATGAAGAAGCCTTGGTGGATGTCGTGGTCTTCTGCAAACTGCGACCAGCCACCCTTCAAGTACTGCTCGCCGTCGCCATCATACCAAACCTCCACCTCGTATGGAGTCCCACTGCCAGATTGTTCGCGGAGAACCGCTTCTCGCAGTTCTCGCCCATCCATGAACTTGGTGAAATTCAGCGGCAGGCGCTGAATCTCACGGCACTGCGCCATGGCAATGCAGAAAAAGGAAAAGATTCTGGGAGGAGCGGCAGGAGCAGCGAGAGCAGCAGGAGGAAGAGCGCTTGAACCTGGGGCAGCCCTAGCCACCTTGGGCTTGTTCTTGCTACCAGGTGGACGGCCGGGGCGGCGTTTAACCGGAGCGGCCGATGATGATCCTGCGACGCCCGGGGTTGTTTTGTTTTTGCTTCCACGAGGGCGGCCCTGACCTCTCGGCGCCACCGAAGATCTAAGGTTCAAACGAGAACCATCTGCGTCAGCCATGTGGACGAGGAAGAAGGCTAGAAACCCTAGATGACGAGAGAAGATGATGCGGCAGAGGAGGAATCTGATTAGGGTTTTTTTACCCTTGCCAGAAAGTGCTTAATTTATAAGTATGTATTACTGGGCCTTCGTAAAGCCCATAAGCGTATTCTACAAAAGAGTTAAATTCTGCACGTAGCAGACGATAAGTACCAAAGAAGAAAAATAAGAAGGGGAGAGTGTGGTTGCACGATATACAAGACCTCACCTTGCGCTCGGGGGCTTATAAGCAGGAGGTATTACAAGAAAGAAGATGAATTGAATTTTGAGCCTATGCTCGACTACAAGTACTCAAACATAGCCTCGGGGGCTACTCCCATCGGGAGCGCTGAGCGCGCACCCGATGGAGGATAAGATATTCAATGGTGGAGATGAAGAAAGATTATCATGCGAACTTCGACTACATAGTCGACCAAATATAGAGAGACTACTCCCATCGGGAGGGACTTGGAAGAAGTTAATTTAAGTTCGAAATTCTTTGATTTTATCAGTCAAAACTTGGCTGCGACATAAGATTCTCGAGTTGCGTTATCACAACAAAACTCGAATGCCATGATTTATTACGAAGGTAAGACCCTGGGATCCATCCTGTGTGGCCTGGTATACGCACATGGATGCGTCTGCTGGTATATATCTGTGTCTATGACGCGAAGAAAATCCTGGTGGACGCACTGGGTACCCTGAAAATCACTGGGATTCATTCTTTGTAAGTCCTAAATGCGGCAAAAGAATGGGTTTGACCGGTATCCCAAATTCAAATCCAAGGGAATTGAATTTGAAGTAGGTGGCAAGTATCTGTTCCGGCAGTTAACTGACCTCTTGATCCGTCAGAGTTGTCAGGCTTGTTCATCAAAACCCCTTGCAAAAAAATATCATGAAAATAAGTCGAAAGACCGAGTTGAAGATTTGAAGATAAGAAGAAATCAAAGAATTGATCAAAGTCGAAGATTTAAAGATTAGAGATTCAACCCGAATCTGTAATTCTGGTAGAATCTCAGGGGCTACTGACAAGGGTATAGTTAATAGAGCCCGTTAGTTGAGTACCCCTAAGGCCCGTATAGCTAGGCCCAATTGTAATGACAGTCGAATACGAGTTCTTGCCGTATGTCGATATTGTAATCTGTATCGGACCCTACCCGATCCTCGAGACCTGGCCACCTATATATAGGGGCCAGGAGGGGATGGTGTAGGGCAGATTGAAAGCAAGCCAGGTTGAACACCCAAGTTTACTTTCGACACACACCTATTTCGACTAAACTTTACCTTCGAGTTCATCCGACGCCCTATCTCCCCGATCCTAAGTCCTTCATCTAGGACATTTGTCGAGTTAACCCCTCGTCACCGATGAACAATCGCGACAGAACGCGGCTAACCAACTCAAAAGTCTCCTGGATAGATATCCAGTTTGCCTCGAGTAGGTTAACCGCGGTCAGCAGAGGATCATCGCCCGTTGGCAAAGATGAAGAAGACACCTTGGTGAATCCTGCGCGACAAAGGAAGACAAAGGAAGACAAAAAGAAAGAAGTAAAGGAAAGCATTAGCGAAGTTCAACAATATAACAGAAGTCGAAATAGAAGGCAAGACGAAACACTTACTTTCAGCAGAGGTAGACATTGTGTGAAGGCGCTCCATTACGGCCTGCTCTCGCTGAGTGTGCTCCCTGTTGGCATCGGCCAAAGCTTTTTCAGCTTTCTTCGCCTTACCAAGCGCTGATTTCTGCGACTTCTCAGCGCTTGCTTTGGCGGCAGCCGCAATATCATATGCCTTCTGCGAGGCACTAAGCTCAGCCTCTAATGACATAATTCAGGCATTGGTTGTTGCTAGAGCAACTACAGTAGAAGAAGAAAGGAAGTCAGATAAACAGCAAAAGATAAGCGTGGAGGAAAAAACATGACTAGATATAGAACATACCTTCAGAAGCTTTCGCAACCTTTAGGTACCCAGCACATTCAGTGCCCAATACGACGAATCTCTTCAACAAGGCCTGGGAGAAAAGGCGTATAAGAGCACAAGTGTATGAAAAGAGAACAACCAAAGGGAAGTTACTCACATCATGGGGGGAAATCGTAGATGCATGGGCTTCAAGAGCAACGTCGACTTCCTTGGCCTTCTTCGAGCGTTTGAGGCTTCGGGTCTAAGGAATCTTCTTGACAGAAGCCCTGGTAACCCTAGGCGCAGCGTCTGGTTCAGCGGGCTCATCGACAATCGCAGGCCAAATCGAGGGAGCGGTTGTGCCATATTTTGGTGACTCCTCGTCATCTCTACAAGAAGACAAACAAGCTATGAATAACTGGACAAAGCAGGAATGGCGCAAGCGAGGAACTCGAAGAAAAAACTTACGATGCCAGGAGGTCGAAAACTTCCATATCTCCGACAAGAGCAGGGGCCTTATCAGCCGCTGCAGAACTCGAAGAAGCAAATTCGTCGACACGCTTCCTTTTCTTGTCGACACCAGTATCTTCAGCAAGCACAGGAGGAGGCGATGTCAACGAGCTAGTATCTTCTTCTGATTCTTCGGCATCATCTTCATCCTGACTCTCTTCAGCCTCGGGGGCTTCAGACACAGAAGAGGCCAGGTCAGCCGGAAGAGGCCCTGCCTCTGGAAGAGGAGGGTGCGAAGCAAGGAATTGGTGACCCTACGTATAAATAAGTCAGCAGAGTATAAAGGCAAAAAATAATGCAAGTCAAAGTAAACAAAATTCGACAACAAGTGAACACAAAGATACATACCTCGGGCAGAGGGTGCACGGAGTCGAAGTAGTCAGTGGTCAAATCAGCAACCGCATGATCCTTGGTGAGCTTGGTAAGGTTCCTAACTCGCTTGTCGATGATACGTCTCAAACGTATCTATAATTTTTGATGCTCCATGCTTTGTTTTACACCATTTGCCTATTGTTTCGTTACACTTAGTGGCATTTTTATACATTTTCCGGAACTAACCTATTAACGAAGTGCCACAGTGCCAGTTTCCTGTTTTCTGCTGTTTTTGTGTTTCAGAAGTGATACACAGGAAATATTCTCGGAATTGGACGAAACAAGTTCCTGAAGTCATATTTCACCGGGGAGCTCCCAAACATCCGAAGACCTGACGGAGAGGGGCCACGTGGGCCCCACACACAGGGGTGGCGCGGCCAGGCCCCTGGCCGCGCCGGCCCCGTGTGAGGGGGCGTGGGACCCCCTCTGACAGTCCCCTTTCGCCTATAAGTACCCCCTGACGAGAAAAACCTAAGGGCCCGATCAGTTTTCCAGAATACATCGCGATCCGCCGCCGCCGTCGACCCAAAGATCGGGAGGGTCCAGAAGCTCTTCCCGGCACCCTGCCGGAGAGGGGAATCGCCACCGGAGGTCTTCTTCATCGCCATGCTTGCCTCCGGAGCGATGAGTGAGTAGTCTACCTTGGACTATGGGTCCATAGCAGTAGCTAGATGGTTGTCTTCTCCACCATGTGCTTCATGTTTAGATCTCATGAGCTGCCCTACATGATTGAGATCACCGTTATGTAATACTATGATGTTGGTTTGTTGGGATCCGATGAATATTGGTGTTTATGATTAAGTTGCTGTACTGAATTATATCTTTTGTTATCTCTATGTTGTTTATGATCTTGCATGCTCTCCGTTGTTAGTAGCTATCTTGGCCGAGTAGTTGCTAGTGACTCCAAGAGGGGGTATTTATGCTCGATAGTGGGTTCATGTCTCTATTTCACCTGGGGGAGTGACAGAAACCTCTAAGGTGGTAGATGTGCTGTTGCTACTAGGGAGAAAACAACATTCATATGCTCAAGGGCATATGCTTTGTTTACATTACACACTTTGCTTAATGCAATTATCTGTTGTTCGCAACTTAATACTTTCGGGGTGTTCGGATGATATCCCTGGGGGTGGATTATTAGTCATAGATGCAGTTGGATGGCGGTCTATGTATTTTGTTGTAATGCCCAGAGTGAATCTCATAGTGATCTTCTTGACATATCACGTTATCTTTATTCTATCAATTGCCCAACTGTAATTTGTTTACCCAACATGTTATTTTATCTATGGAGAGACACCACTAGTGAACTGTGGACCCCGGTCCTATTTTAATCATATTGCAATCACCTATTTACTATTCCCGTACTGTTTACTTTACTAGCATTTTACTACTATTTTCCACTCGATACACTCATAACCTTTGTTTCAAGCAAACCGGTGAGATTGACAACCTCATCGCGAGTTGGGAGCAAAGTACTTGTTTGTGTGTGTGCAGGTTCCGCGTTGCTGCTGGCCGAAGACGAGTCAACAAGTATCGTTAACGGCGCCCTTGTTGGAAGCTACTAAGCCAGTCCGCATCACCTTCAGTCGTCACCGTCTCCCTTCTCCTGATCGATATTAAACCTTGGTTTCTTAACTGAGGGAAAATTTGCCGCTACACTCATCATACCTTCCTCTTGGGGTTCCCAACGGGCTGGTCATCACCACGCACAAGGACAGTTTGCTCCCACATCAATTTGGAGTAGCAGTCGACATCTTCTTTCTCTATCAAATCTTCAGAGACGCGAGTAGGATCTTCCAAGCCAGAGTAATTCCAAAGCTTGGTGAGGCGGTGCTGTAGGGGTTGAACTCGGCGTTGCACAAAGAACGCCATGAGTTGGATACCCGACAAAGCTCCTCCTTGGCCTCCTTTCAAAGCTTGAATGCGAGACAGAAGAGGAAGAACTTGTGCTATCTCCGCATCTAAGGGAAGCGCATCCCAAGACGCCAATTTCTTCACTTCCTTGGAGGCTTCGAAAGGGGCTAACCCATATTGATCTTTAGGGGAGGCTTTGCGGTCTTTGATATACCATTTGGTTCTCCACCCCTAGACAGATGCAACAAAGGAAAACTCCAGGTACTGCGCTTCAGGGCGCACAGAGACAACGGCTCCGCCCAATTCAGGCTTTCTAGCCAGAGCAACATTGGGGCGAAGCCGAAAGATTGACCTCCAGAGAAGAAAGTGGGGCTCAATGCCCAAGAATGACTCACAGAGAGTCACGAAACAAGCAACGTGCAGAAGGGAATTCGGTGTGAGCTGATGGAGCTGCACATCGTAGACAAAGAGAAGCCCACAGAGAAACTCGTGGGCAGGAAGAGAAAGGCCCCGGAGGAGGAAGGCAAGGAACATTACCCGATAACCGCTCGGGGGCTCCGGGATCCGTTCAGTGCTTGGAAACTTGATGGAATCCTGGGCGGAGATGAGGCCGTCTGCTTTGGCTTTCTCCACCTCCTTCTTCGTGATGGCGGAGCGCACCCAGCTGGTGGCATAAGAGGTCTTGGCCATGGTGTTCTTGGTGGCTAGGTGTTTCACACGCATCTAACACGCGGAGCGCTTGGGGGCTGTGCACGAGAGGCGGAGGAAAAGGAGATCAGCAATGGAGGCGGCGGAGGGAACGAGCTGCTAAACAGTAAAATCCCCCACTACGCCCCTTATATACCTTCTGGGAGAAGGATCGTGGGCTGAGACGTGGCGCAAAGAGCGGAAACGGCAGCCCACTAACGGTCAAAAAAACGCGAAAATTACAGTGCTGCCCATAAAACGGTTCGCACTCATACAGAGTGACGTATTCATTGACGTCATAAAGAAGATGATATAAGCAAGAAGAAGGATGGTGCCGACAGGTGCAAAATTTATAGACAAGATTATATATGAAGGATTTTCGATTATAGCCTTGGGAGCTACTACTATTAAAGATATTGAAAACAACTCTTTACTGGAGTAGTGGAAGCGTATTCGATGACAGGATGTTATTAACATATCTCGAGTTGAAGAATGATGGGTCACACTATATTTTGAGCCTATACTCGAAAAAAGTCTTTTTCGGCTATAGCCTCAGGGGCTACTCCCATCGGGAGCGCTGAGCGCGCACCCGACGATATTTCTTGGTCAAGCATTGTGCAGGAGTGTTACTCCCATCGGGAGCGAGTTTTATGGTTGTTGAAACCCGAATATTTTCAGTCAAAACTTGACTACGACATAAGATTCTCGAGTTATGTTATCACAACACAACTCGAATGCCGTGACTTGTCACGAAGGTAAGACCCCGGGATCCGTCCTGTGTGGCCTGGTATACGCACATGGATGCGCTCTGCTGGTATGTATCCGTGTCTACGACGCGAAGAAAATCTGGGTGGACGCACTGGGTACCCTGAGAATCACTGGGATTCATTCTTTGTAAGACCTAAATGCGGCAAAAGAATGGGTTTGACCGGTATCCCGAATTCAAATCCAAGGGGATTGAATTTGAAGTAGGTGGCAAGTATCTGTTCCGGCAGTTAACTGACCTCTTGATCCGTCAGAGTTGTCAGGCTTGTTCATCAAAACCCCTTGCGAAAAAATATCATGAAAATAAGTCGAAAGACCGAGTCGAAGATTTGAAGATAAGAAGAAATCAAAGAATTGATCAAAGTCGAAGATTTAAAGATTAAAGATTCAACCCGAATCTGCAATTCTGGTAGAATCTCAGGGGCTACTAACAAGGGTATAGTTAATAGAGCCCGTTAGTTGAGTACCCCTAAGGCCCGTATAGCTAGGCCCAATTGTAATGACAGTCGAATACGAGTTCTTACCGTATGTCGATATTGTAATCTGTATCGGACCCTACCCGATCCTCGAGACCTGGCCATCTATATATAGGGGCCAGGAGGGGACGGTGTAGGGCAGATTGAAAGCAAGCCAGGTTGAATACCCAAGTTTACTTTCGACGCACACCTATTTCGACTAACTTTACCTTCGAGTTCATCCGACGCCCTATCTCCCTGATCCTAAGTCCTTCATCTAGGACATTTGTCGAGTTAACCCCTCGTCACTAAGTTTCTTCTATCAAGATTATGTCTTTCATGCCCATGTCTTCAGTTCTTTGATCTCAGCACTCAATGCTCTACCTCGTTGATCAAGATTGTGATGGTGCATGTCACCTCAAAAATTATTTCTTTTGTTATCACTTACCTACTCGAGGACGAGCAGGAGTTAAGCTTGGGGATGCTGATATGTCTCAAACGTATCTATAATTTTTGATGCTTCATGCTTGTTTTTACACCATTTGCCTTGTGTTTCGTTACACTTCGTGGCGTTTTAAATCGATTTCTGGAACTAACCTATTGACAAGATACCACATTGTCAGTTCCCTATTTTCTGCTATTTTTGTGTTTTAGAAAAGCTACACAGGAAATATTCTCGAAATTGGACGAAACAAGTTCCAGAACCCCTATTTTTCCCGGACGAAGGACGAGGACTGAAAGAGAGCTGGAGGGGGGGCCAGGGGCCAGCCTCACAATGAGAGGGCGCGGCCCAGCCCCTGGTCGCTCACCCTACATGTGAGGGTGCCCTGGCAGCCCCCTGACGACGCCCCTTCGCCTATATAAAGCCTCGGGACGGAAAACCCTAGGGGAGTCGGCGTTTTTCCCAGAACAGTTCCGCAGCGCCGCCGCCGTCAAAGACAAATTGTGGGGAATAGAAGTCTCTGTTCCGGCACCCTGCCGGGATAGGGAAGTGCCCCCGGAGCCATCTCCATCGGTCTCCATCGCCATCTCCGCCGTCTCCATCGACTTCACCGCCATCTCCATCAACCTTGCTATCTCCTATGATGAGGAGGGAGTAGTTCTCCCCCGGGCCTGAGGGCTCTACCGGTAGCTATGTGGTTCACCTCTCTCTCCTATGATGTGATCTTTATGTGATCGTGAGCTTTGTATCTAGTTGAATTGGTAGATGTTATTATTCAGATATTATGCTACTCCTATGCTTTATTATTATACTCTCCGGAGATACCTCGTATCATGGTGTAAAGGTGACTAGTGTGTGCATCATGTGTATCTTTTTGGTTAATGTCTCTATGAAATGTTGGTGTTTATTGGAACCATCTAGTGCGTTCATGGTGATAGTGTGGGACAATCTAGTTTGGGTACATACGGACTTTGAGGAGTGCTTCGTAGCCCTACGCATGATTAGTGTTCGTTTTCCATTGGAGAATTGTTTTGAGTTGCATATTGATGATAGTATCTATTGGTTCAATTATGTTATATTTGTTGGGAGTGTGTCCACTAGTGAAAGTATGATCCCTAGGCCTTGTTTCCAAGCTTTGCACACCGTTTACTTCCTGTTTTGTTACATGTTTGCTCGCAGCGATATTTATTTCAGATCACATTTGCTACTTATAATCACCACTACTACTTGTATTTCACTATCTCTTCGCCGAACTAGTGCACATATACATCTGACAAGTGTATTGGGTGTATTGGGGACACAAGAGACTTTCTGTATCGTAATTGTAGGGTTGCTTGAGAGGGATAGCTTTGACCTTTTCCTCCCTGAGTTCGATAAACCTTGGCTGATCCACTTAAGGGAAACTTGCTGCTGCTCTACAAACCTCTGCACTTGGAGGCCCAACACTGTCTACAAGAACAGACGCGTGCGTAGACATCAGCCTTTTTGCTTGAGTCATAGAACTAGATCTCCTACCACGAAAGATCGTGGATGAACTCGACTGCTGTGGTAATTTTGCAGATTTTGCTGATAATAAGTAGCTCTGGCATGCGCTACATCTCTTGCTTCATCAAGTGCATCGACATCATCCTGATTCTGTGGAAGTTGCCTCATCATATGTCGCGATTCTTAGAGCTTCATGAGTTATTTCAACTGGAAGCACAGCTTCTACGCCGTGGACCAGGAAAAAAGGTATTTCTTGAGTAGCTGCATTGGGTGTAGTTCGTAGACTCCAGAGCACGGAGGGTAACTCATCTACCCAAGCGTGCTTGGCTTTCTCAAGGGGTGCCAATAGCCATTTCTTTATCCCGTTGCATATTAGGCCATTGGCTTTTTCGACTTGCCCGTTTGTCTTTGGATGCGCTACAGATACAAATTTCAACTTGATTCCTAATCCTTTGCAATAGTCCTTGAACTCCTTTGACATGAAATTTGTGCCATTGTCCGTGATTATGCTGTGTGGTACGCCGAAGCGAAAGACTATGGACTTGATGACATTTATTGCGGCTTTAGAATCTTGGGTTGTTACTGGGGCTGCTTCTACCCACTTAGTGAATTTGTCGACTGCCACCAGCATATAAACGTGCCCTCATGGCCAAGACTTATGCAGTTTTCCTACCATGTCGAGACCCCATTGCGCAAAGGGCCGGGATAATGGTATTGGTTGTAATTCTGTTGCTAGCGCGTGTGGCTGAGATGCAAACCTTTGACATGCTTCACACTTTTGAACTATGTCTTTGGCGTCCTTGATGGCTGTTAACCAATAGAATCCTGCCCGAAATGCTTTTGCCGCGATAGCTCTGCTACTCGCGTGATGCCCACATACTCCTGCGTGAATATCCTTTAAGATTTCTTGCCCTTCTTGAGGAGTGATGCATCGTTGCAAGACGCCTGATATACTTTTCTTATATAGTTTTCCTTGTAACACGACGAAAGTCTTGGATCGTCGTATTATCCTTTTTGCTTCTACCGTGTCTTCGGGTAGCATTTTGTTTATCATGTACGCCAGATATGGCTGCATCCAAGTTTCTTCTATCATCATAACTTCTTCTGTTTCTGCTATACTTGCTTTTCCAGCCCCCGAGCCTGCTTCTTGGTGCTGACCTTGTTCTTCTGTAGTCGAGGTTTTGCTGTTCTTTATTGATCTTTCTATGATTTCCTCCCAAAAGACTCCTTGTGGTACGGGCAAGCATTGGGACCCGATGTTTGCTAAATTGTCGGCCTCCTCATTACTAGCTCTGCTGACGTGCGAAACTTTGCATCCATCGAATGTTCCTTCGAGATAGTAGTATAAATTTCTGTATGCTGTCATGTTGTCACTGATGGCATCACATCTGTTCATTACTTATTGGACAACGAGATTCGAGTCTCCAAATATTTTCAGTCGAGTTGCTCCGCAGGCTTTTGCCATTTTTATTCCGTGGAGCAATGCCTCATATTCAGCTTCATTGTTGGAAGCTTGGGAAAAACTCATCCTTAGCACATACTTCAATTTGTCGCCTTGTGGTGATATCAGAACTACTCCTGCTCCGACGCCTTAGATTCTTTTTGAACTGTCGAAGTACATTGTCCACACACTCGATAAATCTGGCGGACCTGCACTTTATAACTCCAACCACTCTGTTGTGAAGTCTGGTAGGATTTGTGATTTGATCGCCTTTCGTTTTTCATACGTGATGTCCAGGGGTGATAGCTCAATTCCCCATAAGGAGACACGTCCCGTTGCTGAAGGGTTATTCAATATATTCGATAGTGGAGCTTCGTTAGCCACTATTATTGGGTGCACGGCAAAATACTGTCATAGCTTCCGTGCTGTTGTGAAAACATTGTATGTGAGTTTTTGATAATATGGGTACCTTTGCTTTGTTGGAGAGAATACTTCGCTGATAAAATATACTGGCCATTGCACGCCGTGAGCTTTTCCTTCTTCACTTCTTTCGACTACCAATACTGTACTCACCACTTGATGTGTTGTTGTAATGTATAGTAGTAGTGGTTCTTTTTTCCTTTGGTGCGACCAACACCGGAGGTGTGGAAAGCACTTTTTTCAACTGCGCGAAGGCTACGTCCGCCTCTTCTGTCCACTCAAATTTATCATCTGATTTTTTCATGAGCGCGTAGAAAGGTAGTGCTTTCTCTCCCAATCGAGCCACAAATCGACTTAGCGCCGCGACGCGCCCTGCGAGCTTCTGTACGTCATGTAGCTTTGTTGGTTTTCCCATTGTTAATATTGCTTGGATATTTTCTGGGTTTGCCTCTATTCCTCTTGCTGATACTAGGAACCCCAAGAGTTGCCCTGCTGATACACCGAAAGAGCTTTTGTCGGGTTGAGCTTGAGCTTGTACCTGTTTAGGTTGTCGAAAGTTTCTGCCAGGTCGCTGATCAGAGACTCTTCTTTCCTCGTGGTGATGACCACGTCGTCGATGTAGACTTGGATATTGCGTCCTATTTGACTTTCGAGGCAATTTTGCATCATCCGCTGGTAGGTTGCTCCTGCATTTTTTAGGTCGAAAGGCATGACTTGATAACAGAACACGCCGTATGGTGTGATGAAAGCTATTTTTTCCTCGTCTTCCTTTTTTAATTTGATCTGATTATAGCCAGAATATGCATCTAGGAAGGAAAGCCTTGCACACCCCGCTGTTGAGTCGATTATTTGATCAATGCGAGATAGAGGAAATGGATCCTTTGGACAGTGCTTGTTGAGAGATGTGTAGTCGACACATACTCTTTGTACGTCTGTATTTTTCTTGGGGACTATAACTGGATTAGATACCCAAGTCGATATTTTGATTTCTCGGATGAACCCTGTGTTTTCCAGCCTATGTAGTTCTGATGCTATTGCTTTCCTCTTGGGTTCATCAAATCGTCGTAATGGTTGCTAGACTGGCTTTGCTTTAGGATCCACGTTTAGTGCGTGCTCGACGAGTTCCCTGGGAACACCTGGCATATCTGAAGGACACCAGGCGAAGATTTCCCAGCGCTCACGGAGGAACTCGACAAGCGCGCTTTCCTATGCGGGATCCAGGTTCACTGCTATGGAAGTGGTCTTGTTCGAGTCCGTGGGGTGGACCTCTATTTTCTTCAAGTCTTGAGTTGCATCGAAAGCCTGATCTGGCAGGGATTGCCCGACGTCGGGTAGCACGTTGTGGTCTGTTTTTCCTTTTAGCCTTGCGTACTCTGCTGTCATGCCGAAAGTTTGTGCTAACCTATTAAATTCTTTGTCACAGGTGTTGGATACTTCAAAGCTGCCCTGTACCATGATTGTTCCTTTGGGTCCTAGGATCTTGAGTGTGAGATACACGTAGTGAGGTACTGTCATGAATTTTGCAAATGCCGGGCGCCCCAGGATTGCATGATATTGTGAAGGCCAGTCCATGACTTCAAACTCCAGCTTCTCTCTGCGATAGTTGCTGTTGTTCCCGAAGCAGACATCGAGTTCTATTTTCCCCAAAGGATAATTTTGTGGCTCCTGGTAATATTCCATGGAAATAGCAATCTGTTGGCTTTAGATTTTCCAGTGATATGCACATTGCCTTCAACGTTCTTGCGTATATCAGGTTTATGCCACTTCCTGCATCCATGAATACTCTCCCGACATCGTATCCTCCAATTTGTGCTTTCAGCACCATTGGTGAGTGGCCCGGTCTAGGCACTTTTCTCGGGTGGTCCGCTCTGCTAAATCTAACTGGTTGATCGGACCACTTTAGATACTCCATAGTAGCTGGTGGAGATGATATTGCCAGGTTGACCTGTCTTGATATGCTCTTCCTTTCTTTCTTTGACTTTGGCACTGGTTGGATCATTGCTGATATATACATTTTTGACGCCAGCTGTTTTGCGAGTCGCTGCATTTGATATCCTTGATTTATGTTTGTTCCTCCCTGTCGTGCTCCTTGGCTTGAATCCATGGCGTTTTGCAACCTTAGGAAGGTTCTGCAATCCTTCATCTGGTGGTTGGAAACTCTTTTTCCATCTAGGTAGGCATAGTGGATGCGACAAGGACCATATAGCATATCTTCTGCCGAAGGACCCGAGTACCTTGGCTTCTCCTTCCCCCTGCCGTCTCTCGTTGGAAATTCGACGTTTTCATAGCCTTCTTCATTCTTTCCGTCATATCCTGCAGCTATCTGATTTCGCCTTCCATGGTTGTCGCCATTGCGGTATCTTCTCCTTTGCCTGCTTGTTTTGTCGACTTCTGGTGAATGCCCCCTTTTGTTCTTATACGCGTCTTCTCCATCGGCGAATCTATTGGCTGCTTCCATTAGCTTAGACACTGTTCTCGGCCTTGTTCTTCCTATCTCTTCTACTAGGTCCGAACGACGAAGGCCGCTCGAAAAAGCATCTATCGCTCTTTCGTCAGAGACATCTTCTGCTGAGTTTTTGATTACACTCTAGCGTTGTATGTAAGAATGTAAGGTTTCGCCTTTTTGTTGCATGCACGACTTGACTTCTTCTAGCGATACTGGGTGCTTATACGTTGAGCAAAAATTTCTCGCGAATTGATTCTCTAATTCTCCCCAACTTCCAATGGAATCATTGGATAGGGTATTTAACCAGGACCGTGCTGCGCCGGTGAGGTGTAACTGCAAACTTTGTATGGCTGTTGCTCTTGTTCCCTCTAGTATTTGTACTGCTTGCAGGTAATCTGACAACCATAGAGTTGGCTCTTGCGACCCATCATACTTCTCTTGGTCATGTGGCAACTTGAAGCCTTTGGGTACCCGCGTTTTGCGAACCCTGCGGGTAAAGCATAGCGTGCCCATCTCCTTCTCATCATCTTCATAATTTTCCTCTCTCCACACATAGCGTGAGTTGTTTACTCGTGCTTGTGCTATTATGTTTCTTGTGTCCTCCTTCCTTTTTTGTCGCCTCTCATCTTCTGATGAATCACTGGAGTTTTTTCGCGAGGGCTTGCGCTTGAACTCTTCTTTTCACCTTTCCTTTCGATGTGTCACCTTTTCCCCTGGAAGATTTCCCATCAATCTGTTTTCTACTAGCCCGAGGCTTCATATTGCATCCTGATGCATGTGCTCCCGTGGATCTTCAGGCTCTGGTTGTGTGGTTAGTAGGTACGCCTGTGCTGCTACCAACGTTGCTTCTGGTGTCTCTTGAATGAAATCTTCTTCCTCTTCTGACTACTGTGCGCTCTGACTTTTCGCGTAGCTCTCTTCTCTTACCTGTGCTGTTGTCCTCCTACTATGTTTTGGGTCTCTGTGTCTTTCCATGCCCTTTCTGATGCGTCGCTGTACTCATCCCAGTATCCTCCACTTGACGTACTGTCGTCACCTCGGCTTCTCATGAACATGTCTCTTTCCTCCCTTAGCTTCTTTTTGTGCTGGTGCAGTGCGTATTGGTACCCCATCAGAAGTTCTCTCCTTGAATCTGTGGGTACCTCTGTGCCGTGATTGATGGCTGCCATTATGATTCTCCACTCTCCAGTTGAAACGTGAGTTTTCTCTTTTTCCTTTTTGCTGTTACTCCTCGATTTATCGACTTGCAAGTCGACTTCTTTGTTGCCTTCATGGTTGTCCTCTTCTGCTACTTCAGTGATAATGACACATAGCTGATGCACACTTCTGGAGACGCCATTATTTTTGGTGGTGAAATCCCTTGAGCTGTCGTGAGTTTTGGCCACTGCTTCTTCTATGCCGGGCTTTCCCTGAGTTTCGTCGAGTTCCTTGAGTGTTTCTACCATATCTTCTATTGCTGTGAGACTGACCGGTGAGTTTACCTCACTGGAGGAGCCCACGGATGATCCAGATGTTGTGATTCTCTTGATTTTGCTTGCTGACGAAACTGATTTTGTCGGATCCGAAAGGCGAGTTGAATCCAAAGGTCCGATGTAGAAGCTTAAGCTTCCGAAGGTGAGCTCCATCTCCTGATTTTCATCGACTTCTGGATTGTTACTAGTTAAAGGCAAAAAAGCCGTCAAATTTATGATTCCAACGCCCCGAGTCCCCACGGTCGGCACCAATTGACGAGGGGTTAACTCGATAAATGTCCTAGATGAAGGACTTAGGATCGGGGAGCTAGGGCGTCGGATGAACTCGAAGGTAAACTCAGTCAAACAAGGTGGCTATGAAAGTAAATGTGGGTGTAGAACTTGGCTTGCTTTCAATCTGTCCCACACCATCCCCTCCTGGCCCCTATATATAGATGGCCAGGTCTCGAGGATCGGGTGGGATCCGACATAGATTACAATACCGATATATGACATGAACTCGTATTTCGGCTAGTATTACAATTGGGCCTAGCTTAACATGCCTCAGGGGTACTCAACTGACGGGCTCTACTATCTATACCCTTGTCAATTACCGAATTAACTCACATATGTCACACTATTTGTGGGATGATTATAGGGCACCACAAATACCATTTGGCTAACTGGGGCTTGGTGACACATAAGAAAGAATTGGGGTTTGGGATTCCAAACCTGGATAAGATGAATATGTGTTTGTTGGCTTCCTGGAAAAATGTATCATTTAGATAATCATAAACTTTGGAAGCACATAGCGGACCATAAGTATAGGATAGAATAACCCCAACCTCTTTTCTTGCTCCTCTTCTGGTGCCTCCCCCTTTTGTAAAGGTGTGCTTTGGGCCACCGATGATGCTAAAATAGGATACTAGTGGAAGGTAGGAAATGGGAGGAAAGTAAAATTTTGGGAGGACACTGGGTTGGATCCTCTAGCCTTGCCATCCAGTACTGGAAAGTGTATGACGTGGCTAATGAACAAAACTACACTATTTCTGAACTTTGGGATGGAAAGGATCATAGAGTTACTTCTAGAAGATGTTTTGATCATATACATGCTCTAGTGGTATGAGATCTTGCAGATTGCGCAAAATCTACAACTTACTGCAAAGAATGATGCCCTACTGTGTAAATTTGAACCAAATGGAAATTTTAGTGTGAAAATTCATATAGGCAATCATTTATTTTAGAGTGATTACGCTTGTGCATGTCCACTTAGTGTGGAAAATAAATTTTTGCCCAAACATCAACTTTTTATTTGCTTAGTTTCTCAAAACAAAGTGCTCACTAGAGACAACCTAGTTAAGAGACAAAATATGGATGATCAAACCTACATGTTTTGCATTTTGCAACGAATCTGAAACCTGCAACCACATTTTTTGACTATGTTGTAGCAGCTGCCATGTGGGTGGAGGTCATGAACATTTTGGGTCTTTGTTGTGGCTCCTGTTGATTATATTAATGTTGCTAAGTTATGAAAGAGTGATAAGAAAAATGTTGTAGCTAATATAGTCCATGCAGCCATGATCTGGGTGTTTTGGCTTATGAGAAATTGTGTGCTTCAACCGCTCCATGTGGCCTAGTATGCAGGTTCAATGGAGGCGGTCGGCTTACACCCTTGCTCAATGGAGCATTATGCTGTCTGGGGCAAAAAAAGAAAAAATGAAGGCTGTGGTGGCCAATCTGAGGGATTGGCCTATGCGCCACAGCTGCTCTTATGGCCAGAGCCTGGGTGACCCCTGAGAAGAAAACAAAGGCAAAAATGGAACTGGCAATTCACAATAAGTTTTGCTCAAAAGCGAATGGCTAGAAGATTGTTGCTGAGGACCTGACAAGGACACTGAAAGCAAATTCTATGGTGCTAATCAAGGATGGAGAGCGCTTGAGGGTGATGACCAAGGAGTAGGAAGGAGAGAGCTGAAGCTCACCGTTCATTCTTTGTAGTTCCTTTAGAATTTCCTGTTTCATTTCCAGGCTTAGATTTTGTTGCTAAAAAAACCAATGTCCCAAGAACTTATGTGGTTTATGTAATAGGCCAGGTTGTTAGATCTGGGTGCGCACTCTGCATTCCTCGTGTGCATGGAACTTGTTGCTATACATGTGGTTTCAATAAAATGGAACCAATTGATGGATGTAAAATGCATACATGATCTTTACACTTTACCACTTGATATTCCACCTTATTTGCATCATATATTGGTTATATTCATGCTTTTTGATGATTATTGGGAATAATTCACATGTTCCCTAATTTTATCGGATTAACCTGGGAAAGCCAGAAAACCTATTTTTCTATGTTTTTGACTTTCACGGACCCAAACATAGTCCAAATTACCTGAAACTTTGGGGGGACAAGTTTTTCCACATAACAAGACTTAGGAGCGAAGGAGATGCAACAGGGGAGCCACGAGGGCCAAATGGGCATGGCCCATGTGGCCATATTCCCTGGCCGTGTGGGGCCTACCCGTTCCTCCCTCGTTGCTCTGATATCGTCGATCTTTGTCTTGTTGGATGTGTCTTGACCTAAAACCATCTATAAAAAGGGTCCCCTGCGGGTCGCGAAAGGGAGCGCCGCTGAAACACAGAAACACGAAACAGAAGCCTGGGAGATCGAAGATTGGAGGGGAAAACTTCGGTGGGGAGCTGCCGGTGTGATCTCCATCCCCTTCAATGACTCTACCTTTGTCACCATGATGAAGAGGGAGTAGTCCACCTCTTGACTACGGGTTTATGGTAGTAGCTATATGTATCTCTCTCTTGTTATTCATCGTTTTAGCGCCATATGAGCTGCATAACATGATTATGGCCATTTTTGTATCACTTTTGTGGTGGATCTTTCTATGATTAATATATGAGATTGCAATTTTTCTTTAATTTTAGTGCATGAGTAGATGCATATTATGTACCCCGTTCTTGTTTACTCCCTCCATGCTGGATTATAGGGCAATTACGCATTTCGAGACAAATTTTGACCTTTAATTTTAATCAAGAAAATATAATATATATTATATACAAATTATATCATTGGATTCACATTTAAAAGAACTTTCCAATGGTATAATTTTTATGTCAAATATCTCATATTTTCTTGACAAAAATTAATGGTTAAAGTTTGTCTTAAAATCTATATATTCCCAATAATCCGGTATGGAGGGAGTACTTGTTATGATCAAGCATATTTATGAGAGCGTGTGTGGGGGAACGTGTGCATTAGTTGGAGTAACGGGGGTGATATTTCCGAGGAGGACAGTCCTTTGGAGTCACTTGGGTGTTTACCTTACTTTGTTGCCTCACTAGGGATAAATAAAATACCATGCTACAGGGTATCTCTAGTGTGACCTTGCTGAGTATCCGTGACTAGATCTAGCATGTTCTTATTTTAACTTCATGTCATTGTGCTTAATGCTATGTTCTGAGTTTATCTTAATACCGAGGTGACTAGATTAAATTCCCATCTTGGTGGTGTATGAGAGAGATGAATAACCAAAACATCTCTATATAGGACATGATGCCTATATGAATTTATTTGAATGTGAACTTTGTTGCAATCTTTTATGTTAATTGTATGATCTTTTGTCCGTCATATCTTTTATGAGAGAGTGCATTAGTGAACCCATGAACCCCGGTCCACTTTTTATTATAAGAAACAAATTTCCATTCACTTTATCGCTGTTTTCATTTTCATTCATAATTAATTTCGAAAATACAAAAACATTTCCTTTATTTCATTTCACAAACCAAAACACTACAACTATATCCTTTACTGTTACCATTTCATTGCATATTACTTTAGTTTGCATATTCCCGCGGCAAGAGATTTTTTGGCGCCATTGCATTTGCATATTTATTTATTTTATATTACATATTCATTTGCAGTTTTGTATACTTACACACACCTTGTGCTTGACAACCACTTGGTGAGGTTGAGGGCACAAAGCAAATTTATTTTACCTTGTAGGTTGTTAGAAGAAGGACAGGAAGGATCCTTGTACACACAGTTCCCCGAGAGTTCGATATAAACCCTTGAGTCACCTTCGTGGGGAAAATCAAGCTTCCCTATACTCAGCACTCTGCACTTGGAGTCTCAACCTAGTGAATCCATCAAGCAATTTTCTGACGCCTTTGCCGGGGAACTAGTAGAAGGATTGCTCACAAGAAAGTCTTCATCACCAACTTGTGCAAACGCCTAAGAATGGGGAGGTTGCACCTACGTGAGTATCATCTTGTCCTTTTAGATTTGCAAAGTACTTTATTTTTGTTTTGTTATTGTCTTGCATATCATTTTTATTTCAATTTTTCATTTACTTTATGTTTTTGGTTTGCATTTTTATTTTTTGTTTTGCAACTTGTTTACTACTTTTTTATTTTGGTTGCATTAGTTATAGTATCATTTTACTTTCAGTTTTCATTCTAAAAGCTAAAAACTCATAAAAACTTGCATATAGGGAGAAAGAGGTAGAAGAAATAAAAATGCTTAGTGAAGTTAAAGATCCTTTGCTTGATTTGTAAAATTATAGCTTGCATGAACTCATTAATATATTACAAAAAGTTTGCAAGTGATCCATCTATAAACATTAACCAAGCAGGTTTTGGTTCTTATATTGCTAATCATGTCTTAAAAAAAAGATTGCTAGGTACAATCAGGAGGCCATGATACCACCAAAGCTTGGGGATGCATGGATCCCAAAGGTACTAGTAACTATTGGGAAAAAAACACATCATGCTATGTTAGATCTTGGATCTAGTGTTTCTGTTTTATCTAAAGAGCTATATGTATTACTAGAGTTACAAAATATTGAAAATGCTCTATTGATTTTCTACTTGCTGATGATTCTATTAAACATGTTTTAGGCAAGGTTGGTAATGTTATGGTAGATCAGCACATGACTTTTGTACCTATTGATTTCATTAGCATGGATATGGGGAATAAAACCTCTAGTCCTATTATTCTTGGTAGACCTTTTCTTCGTACTATAGGAACTATCATTGACTCGAAGGAAGGCAATATGAAATTTCAGTTTCCACACAAAAAGTATATGGAACACTTCCCAAGGAAGATAGACATGCCAAAGTTCAAGTTCCCTCATGAGCTTCACCCATCTTAATTATCAAGTAAGTAAGCCAAGCTATATGGCTATAAAGAAAGCACTTTACGAGAGGCAACCCGATTGTTTTTGTTTTGATTTTCTTTGTGTCCTCTTGCTGTAACAAGAGACTTTGTTTTTGGTTTTGCTACTGGTGTTTTTAATAAAGTGCCAAGTTGTACTCATTTTGGATTGTTAAAGTTGCCAAAAACTTATGGAGCAGAAATTCCTGCACGAACTCTTTTCAGTAAAAAAATTCTCAAAAATTCTATGTAGCTCCAATTGAGCTCTCTTTTTAGCTAAAGTTGCAACTTTTCATCCTCTGTATGCCTGATTTGTTAATATTTCTGGACAGATTCTGTCCTATTTTATTTTATGCATTCTTTGAGCTTTAAAGCTAAATATTTTTGATTGGTTTGAGTTTATGAGAAGGAATACAACATCATATACCTACTGGACAATTTTCATGCAATTTGTTTTGAGAATTACATCCAGCAAGCATCATGCTTCTTATGCCTACTAATGTCACCCCACAGAAAAGAGATGGGAGATATCTTTGTGTTGAAGTTTTTTCACAGGAATTAGAGGAGCTGCACCAAGAGATATTCAAGAATGGTGAAAACCATAAGCTTGGGGATGTCAATACCCCACTGGACTACACACACTCTCGGTTTGTACACGTCTACTTTTTGTTTTTCTATCAACGCAGTTTTATCGCATAAACTTGGAGCGTCTTTTATAGTCTTGTTATAATTTTTTTGCTTTGTTTTCTTTTTATTTGGGTGAGACCACCATGTTTATTTACTTTGAGATAAAGCTACTGTAGGTTTGGTTTGATTTGATTTGGATGCATTGAAAGATTTGGGATTGAGATATAGGAGTTGATTATTAAGATACATATAGTTGCATGCTTCATATGCTTTGAATAAGTTTTGATCTGCATATGGTTTTTTAGGAGCTATCTTGTATTCATTGTTTTGATGCTTATTACTTGTTTACATTGTTTAACATGGATTGTTTAGTTCTATGGACACCTATGCATGCATGTAGTTGGTCAACTTTCTCCCTTTTGCTAGCCCAAATATAAAAATCCAACAAGTCAAATATTTGTTTTTCCAACACCTTCAAACCAAGTTATTCCAGTGAGTCCACCATATCTACCTATTAGCATTGATGCTATTTCGAGTATGTTTCTCATGTTTCATTGTTTTACTTAGTTTCCAAATGTTAAAAATTCCTATGAGTATGTTTGTTACGAGAAAAGTGGTCTAAAGGCTCCCACGAACTTGAATGCACACTTTACTTTTCTTGCACTTGATAAACATGAATCATTGTGATTAAGATTATGAAGTTGTGAGCTTGACAAAGTCTAAGGTGGGAGTTAGCTCATCTATGCTTTCATAGGGCAAGCTTTCAACATTGCACTTGTTTATATCTAGTTGATGTCATGTTTCTTTTGGTTTTGGATGCTTATCACTTGTGAACAGAGTGAGGAAACATTGTTTATTCATGGAGTTTGTATAAATGGTTAGATAAAGCTCTCGGGCTGCTAATCTAAACCATGCATCATTCATGGTGGAAATTTACAGCATCCCATAGTGAACATTTGACAATGCATCTCATAATAAAAATCTATACCCAATGGTAAATAAAAGAGATGTCAAGGTGTTCATTGTCTATTTGTCTTATCATTTTGGTATGTAAAAGCTTCCATATCATCGGGCAAGAGGTACCCCAGTTGAGAGTCTCTATGATACTATTATACTTACAATGAGAAGAATTTGCTTTGTATCCCGAGTTAAGTAACATTTGGTGTAGGCACTTATTTCCAAGGGGCATGAGGCATTCGACTTATATTTTGTCAAGAGCACTACTCATATTTGCTTTCACTTTAACCTTTAACCACTTCAAGATGCTAATGATAGGGGCAATGGGAGCCTGAAACCAGTGAATACCATGTCTGAAACATAAGCTTAAGTTGAAGTATTTGGAAGCTATATATTACTTTACTCATGTTTTACCTCTGCTTATCATCTGTTTATCTTTAGTGTCCACCTTTACATTCAGTTTCAAGAAGAATACTATATGACCATTATAGGATGTCTTTACTTTGTTTTATTTCATTTTGCATACATTTGGTCCATAGTGCTTTCTTCTATGTTTTACTTTGTGAATTATTATTAGACATCCTTACATTGAAATGTTGATATCCATTGATAATCTATCTTGCATATTGCTACTTATTTATATAATGAATCATTTGATTATGTGTAGCAGCAATAATCTTCTTTGATATCTTAGATAGTAGTAAAGTACAAAGCTCATGTTGGTTTTATCACCTTTATACTCGAGGACGAGTATAGGTTAAGCTTGGGGATGTTGATGCATGTAAAATGCATACATGATCTTTGCACTTTACCACTTGATATTCCACCTTATTTGCATCATATATTGGTTATATTCATGCTTTTGATGATTATTGGGAATAATTAACATGTTCCCTAATTTTATCGAATTAACCTGGGAAAGCCAGAAAACCTCTTTTTCTATGTTTTTGACTTTCAGGGACCCAAACAGAGTCCAAATTACCTGAAACTTTGGGGGAACGAGTTTTTCCACAGAATAAGACTTAGGAGTGAAGGATATACAACAGAAAAGCCATGAGGGCCAAACAGGCATAGCCCACGCGGCTAGATTCCTTGGCCACGTGGGGCCTACCCATTGCTCCCTCGTTGCTCCAATGCCATCGATCTTCATCTTGTTGGATGCGTCTTGACCTAGAACCATCTATAAAATGGCCCCCCCTACGGGTCGCAAAAGGGACTGCTACCGAAACACAGAAACACAAAATAGAAGCCTGGAAGATCGAAGATTGGAGGGGAAAACTCCGGCAGGGTGCTCCGGTGTGATCTCCATCCCTCCAACGACTCTACCTTCGTCACCATGATGAAGAGGGAGTAGTCCACCTCTGGACCACGAGTTTGTGGCAATAGCTATATGTATCTCTCTCTTGTTCTTCATCGTTTTAGCGCCATATGAGCTGCATAACATGATTATGGCCATCTTTGTATCACTTTTGTGGTGGATCTTTCTATGATTAATATATGAGATTGCAATTGTTCTTTAATTTCAGTGTATGAGTAGATGCATATTATGTACCCCATTCTTGTTTACTTGTTATGATTAAGCATGTTTATGAGAGGGTGTGTGGGGGAACATGTGCATTAGTTGGAGTAACGGGGGGTGTTTTTTCCGGGGAGGACAGTCCTTTGGAGTCACTTGGGTGTTTACCTTACTTTGTTGCCTCACTAGGGATAAAGAAAATACCATGCTACAGGGTATCTCTAGCGTGACCTTGCTGAGTATCCGCGACTAGATCTAGCATATTCTTATTTTAACTTTATGTCATTGTGCTTAATGCTATGCTCTGAGTTTATCTTAATACCGAGGTGACTAGATTAAATTCCCATCTTGGTGGAGTATGAGAGAGATGAATAACCAAAACAACTCTATATAGGACATGATGCCCATATGAATTCATTTGAATGTGAACTTTGTTGCAATCTTTTATGTTAATTGTATGATCTTTTATCCACCATATCTTTTATGAGAGAGTGTATTAGTGAACCCGTGAACCCCGGTCCACTTTTTATTATAAGAAACAACTTTCCATTCACTTTATCGCCGTTTTCAATTTTATTCATAATTAATTTCGAAAATACAAAAACATTTCCTTTATTGCATTTCACAAACAAAAACACTACAACTATATCCTTTACTGTTTACCATTGCATTGCATATTACTTTAGTTTGCATATTCCCGCGGCAAGAGATTTTCTGGCGCTGTTGCATTTGCATATTTATTTATTTTATATTACATATTCATTTCAGTTTTGTATACTTACACACACCTTGTGCTTGACAACCACTTGGTGAGGTTGAGGGCACAAAGCAAATTTATTTTACCTTGCAGGTTGTTAGAAGAAGGATAGGAAGGATCCTTGTACACACAGTTCCTCGAGAGTTTGATATAAACCCTCGAGTCACCTTCATGGGGGAAAATCAAGCTTCCCTATGCTCAGCACTCTGCACTTGGAGTCTCAACCTAGCAAAGCCAGCACCGATTGATGTCTACGCACGCGTCTGTTCTTGTAGACAGTGTTGGGCCTCCAAGTGCAGAGGTTTGTAAAGCAGCAACAAGTTTCCCTTAAGTGGATCACCCAAGGTTTATCGAACTCAGGGAGGAGGAGGTCAAAACTATCCCTCTCAAGCAACCCAGCAATTACGATACAGAAAGTCTCTTGTGTCCCCAACACATCCAATACACTTGTCAGATGTATAGGTGCACTAGTTCGGCGAAGAGATAGTGAAATACAAGTAGTAGTGATGATTATGAGTAGTAAATGTAATATGGAATAAGTATCGCTGCGAGCAAACATTAACAAAACTGAAAGGAAACGGTGTGCAATGCTTGGAAACAAGGCCTAGGGATCATACTTTCACTAGTGGACACACTCTCAACAAATATAACATAATTGAACCAATAGATACTATCATCAATATGCAACTCAAAACAATTCTCCAATGGAAAACGAACACTAATCATGCGTAGGGCTACGAAGCACTCCTCAAAGTCCATATGTACCCAAACTAGATTGTCCCACACTATCACCGTGAATGCACTACATGGTTCCAACAAACACCAACAATTCATAGAGACATTAACCAAAAAGATACACATGATGCGCACACTAGTCACCTTCACACCATGATACAAGGTATCTCCAGAGATTACAATAATAAAGCACGGGAGTAGCATAATATCTGAATAATAACATCTACCAATTCAACTAGATACAAAGCTCACGATCACATAAAGATCACATCATGAGAGAGAGAGGTGAACCATATAGCTACCGGTAGAGCCCTTAGCCCCGGGGAAGAACTACTCCCTCCTCATCATAGGAGACAACAAGGTTGATGGAGATGGTGGTGAGGTCGATGGAGACGGCCAGGGTGCCAGAACAGAGACTTCTGTCCCCCGAAATTCATCGGCGGCGGCAGAGCTGCAGGACTGTTCTGGGGAAAACACTGATTGTTCTAGGGTTTTCCATCGGGAGGCTTCTTATAGGCGAAGGGGCATCGTCAGGAGGCGGCCAGGGGGGCTTCACCATAGGTGGGCGTGGCCAGGGCCTTGGTCGTGCCCCCTCATGGTGTGGGCAGCCTCTGGCCCCCCTCCGGCTCTCGTTCGGTCTTCGGTCCTCTTCCAGAAAAAATAGGAGTTCTGGAACTTGTTTTGTCCAATTCCGAGAATATTTCCTGTGTAACATTTCTAAAACACAAAAACAGCAGAAAACAGGGAACTGACACGGTGGCATCTTGTTGTAGGTTAGTTCCAAAAATCGCATAAAAACACCACGAAGTGTAATGAAACACAAGGCAAATGGTGTAAAAACAAGCATGGAGCATCAAAAATTATAGATACGTTTGAGACATATCAGCATCCCCAAGCTTAACTCCTGCTCGTCCTCGAGTAGGTAAGTGATAACAAAAGAATAATTTTTGAGGTGACATGCACCATCACAATTTGATCAACGGGGTAGAGCATTGAGTGCTGAGATCAAAGAACTTAAAACATGGTCATGAAAGACATAATCTCAATAGAAGAAACTTAGCAACCATGTTATAACATGAAAAAGAGCACAAACAAAAGGTCATGAAAAATGAAACAATGAAAGTCAAACGTGTGTTCAAATCATATGGAAAAACAGAGCAAATGGTTTTCAGCTTGTCCCTTATGGAGTAGCAAAACATAAATGCATAGGACACCTTCAAGTTTAAGAGGGTGACTAGATACAAGTAATTTAAGAACAAGCAAAACCATAATGATGAATCAATCAATAATAAACTTTGGGACTATGCATATTATACTCAGAATGACAACTATGCTCTCTTAGACGGTGCATAAAGGTAGAAGGTGGAGACTCAACATAAAAGTAAAAGAAAGGCCCTTCGCAGAGGGAAGCAGTGATTTAACATGTGCTAGAGCTTTTCATTTGTAAAACAGAGATAAAAATTTATTTTGAGAGGTGGTTGTTTCATGTCAACGACTGGCAATGGGGACTTGCTATCTTCCATAATAAACAAGTGAGAGCGGTTCCGAGTTCTTTGAAAATTTGGCACATTGGTGCTCTTTTATAAAGCTTTGGCACTCCTCCCCACCTTTTTCCTTTCTCAAACCATGGCTAACCAATTCCATCGGGTGCCCACCAACTTTCACATACCATGGAGGAGTGCTCTTTTTCTTTCTTTTTAAAATTATATTACAATGGTCTGACCAGCTCCCTTGCAAAATTAATGACGAGCAGATGAAGCTGCCTAGTCGAAGGGTACTCAATTTAATATGGAAGATAGCAATTCCGACCACTACGTCCCCATGAGCTAAAAACAGTGGCACAAAACGAGAAGTATTTGAAAGTTTTGAAAGGTAGCACATGAAAATTTACTTGGAATGGCTTTGAAATACCATGCATAGGAATTTATAGTGGACACAATGGCAATACTAGTTTTTGGGAGTTGGATGCACGAGTAGAGCTCATACTCAGTACAAAATGAGGGCTAGCAAAAGACTGGGAGCGACCAACTAAGAGAGCAATAACGGCCATAATCATGCATAGCGACAAAATATCATTGAAAGAAGCATAAAGTGGTATCACAAGTCAAAAACCAAATGATCATAGAGGCTATAGGTGACTTATTTTGTAGTCAACATGGTGTAAGCATGTGCCAAGTCAACCCAAATAAAGCATCAAAGGAGAAAACCAAATTAATGCTTCCAAATAATAAAAACAACGCATGATTTTTTTCAAAGGCTCATTAAGCAATCTCAGTCATTTGAGACAAGTCATGCTACAGAAAAATCACTAAGCATACTATCAAAAAGACATCAAGCACGACATGCAAAAGCCTAGGCCACCGTCTACACAAGCTCCTTCTTGTACCACTTTTTTGCATAAAGCTTTTTCTCTTTTCCAACACCATTCAAACCTTTTTGAAACAACTCTTTTAATGAAAACAAACATAGACCAGAGGTCAAAATACACCTTGATGCAAAGATATAACAAGATCTGAACAAAAATCAAGGCGAAAAACAAAAGCTAAATGCAGTAGCAGAAAAAGAGAACACTCGTTGAACGATAAGAGTGAAAACTAGAGTGTTCTTGGCAATGAAAAACGGAGTTCATCTCCTCCAAAAAGAACATGATGTGATCCAACCATTTATTGCAGCAAACAAAACAAAAAGAACACTGAAATAAAAAACAACTGACGCTCCAAGAAAAATGCATAGTGCATGAAGCAATAAAAATATAGTGTTTTGAAAGGTGACCTGATTTTTGCCGATGAAGAAGGGGGGTGCCTCGGGGGCATCCCCAAGCTTTGACGCTTGTACCTCTTGGATATTTCTTGGGGGTTGCATGGGCATCCCCAAGCTTGAGCTTTTGTCCATTCTTCAACTTATCTCATCATTCTCCAATCCCTACACTTGAAAACTTCCTTCATACAAAACTTCACACAATTCTATTAGCAACATTAGCATAAACATAATAATGAATCAACCCTTTTTGGTTCAGATTCCAACTCAAGACCACCACATATTAAAGCATCTAATACTGTAGCAACTTCCTCAAAAAGTTCCCAGATTAAAAGAACTCAAAAAGAAAGCGATCGAGAGGCAAACACAAATAGTGGCAGAAATCTGTCAAAACAGAACAGCTGACAAAGGTCGATTTTTTAGAGGGTTTTCTGTTGCTCAAATCAAAAAGTGTTAAACTAATGAAGGTTTGGATATAACCTGAGTCATATGCACAAGAAATCGCAGGTCCAAAATATATACAGAGAATTTTCACGAATTTTTACGGTGCAGCACCGAAATCTGTTTCAGGGCAGCAACATCCCCAAATCTTACCTCACTCAAATTAGAGGCTTCTCTTGGCACAACAACTAAATAAAAATGATAAGGAGCGGTTATTACAGTAGTAATAACTTCCAAGACTCAAATAAAAGAAAAAGTACTGAAAGTAAAACAATGGGTTATCTCCCAAGAGTGCTTTTCTTTAACGCCTTTGAGCTAGGCGCAGTAATTTGCAAAGATGCTCATGTAGGTGCCATAAAAGAGCTTAAGGCAAAGGCGCTATATAGGAACTTAAAGCAAAAGAGAGCATCAAAAAGCAAATATGAAACACATTTAAATCTAAACCACTTCCTATGAAAAATAGTCTTGTAAAGAGACAAGTCATGAAAGCAAAAAGGAAAAAGCATAGGAAGGCAAAACAAGTACAACTTCAAGAATTGCAATATAAAGAGGGGAAACTCAATATTGTTGAGATCCATCAAACCATATTTCCCTCTCTCATAATAACTTTCAGTAGCATCATGAATAGAATTAACAATATAACTATCACATAAAGCATCCCTATCATGAGCCACATGCATAAAAGAATTAATACTCCACACATGAACAATCGTAGTAGGAGCAGATTCAACAGAATAATTATTCTCATCACCATAATCATCAAAAACATGAGGCATATTGTAATCATAGCTAATTTTCTCCTCAAAAGTAGGTGAACTGAAAATAGTATACTCATCATCATAACCATCATAAACTAGAGGTTTAGTATCATCACAAGCAAGAGAACAGCTATTTCACAAAGCATACTCATCAAACATATCATCATAAGAAGGAACATGGATAGTACTAATGGTACAATAATTATTAACCTTAGAATTGGTACCAAAAATATTTTCAATATCAAAAGTAGAGTGCTTTTCCCAATCATGATCACTAACGTAGGTAACAGGCATAGGAACATCATCCCAATCAGAATTATCATAATCTATAAGAGGATCATAATGCTTAGGGGAAGATACCGCGTCCTCTCGCCTTTTACTCCTCTTTTTCTTATTCATACTCTTCTTACTCTCTCCTTTAGGTGGGAGAGACTTGAAGGGCATCTTCTCCACATATCCTTTAGGAGGAAAAGGCATCTTTTCCACATAATCTTTAGGAGGGAAAGGCATCTTCTCCACATAATCTGGTTTACTGACAGAAACAACAGAAGAAACTTTGGAGGATTCCTCCTCTCTATTAATAAGATAAAAACATCTATCAGTCCTGTCATAGCTTGGCAAAACATCATGTTTTATAAGATTTTGTAAGTAAGTATTTGCGAGGCAATCTTTGACACAATAGAGACGACAACCACGAAGGGTGCTATTAATATCAGCATCATTCATTTCTATCAAAGAAGTCTTTCTAGATATCTCTTCACACCCCAAAAACAAAGCAAGCTCATCATGCTGATTGAGAGTAATCTTGTCATCACAATACAAATTTGCGGTGCTCATTCGAATAGAAAGGTGACTATTAGGCTTTGAGCATTGAAAATTAAAATGTCCTATGTCATTGCAAAACTCACAAAGAAAAGGATAAAGCTTGCAGACCTTTTCACCAAGCTCGCCTATAGCCTTGTACCACATTCGGGTTTCTTCATTTGCGTGGTGGACATAATAATCTTCCTTGTTGTGACTCTGTTCACAAGGTCTATGTACTCCACAAAAATTAACATGCTTATAAGAAATAGGACTTTCAGAAGTTCGAGCATGTTTATTGCAATCATCAACAACAATATCACTTTCTATGCAAGTGTCCTTAAAAGGTTCATGATACACATCCCCATTTCCCTTGGGAACATTAATATGAGAAGCAAAGGCTTTAAAACAATCAACCATAATTTAAAGATCAAGACCATACTTAGCACTAAGCTCTTAAAAATTAGCAGTTTTAGCGAAAGACTTAATGCAATCAAACTCGTAATTCATACCTGATCCTTTACCTTTGTCGCTATCCCAACCTTCAATATTGTTTTGAATTGTTTCAAGCAGATCCCACTTGGTGTCAACATCCTTGCTTGTGAAAGACCCATCAAAGCATGCATCTAGATAGTCCTTGTAATATCCTGAAAGCCTTGCATAAAAATTATTAATAACAATATTACGGGGAAGATCATGAATAGGACATTTATGCATTAGTAACTTCAATCTTCCCCACGCTTGGGCAATGCTTTCTCCCTCATGCGGATGGAAATTATAAATGTAATTTCTATCTTTATAAACCTCACTAGAAGGATAGAATTTAGAATAAAAGAGAGGTACAATTTCCTCCCACTCAACAGGTCAGCCATCCTTCAGTGTTTTATACCATTTCGTAGCTCTGTCCTTCAGTGATAAAGAAAATAGCTTCCTCTTAACTTGGTTCATTGAAATGCCTGTACACTGGAACAACTCGCATAATTCATGTATAAAGAGCAAATGATCACCGGGATGGACAGTTCCATCTCCTAAATAGCAGTTATTCATAGCACGGTCGACAATTTTCATAGGTATTTTAAAAGGATGAGGAACACAAGCTGAAAGGAATATGCCCGAGAGGCAATAATAAAGTTGTTATTATATTATTCCGTGTTCATAATAGATGTTTATTTTTTCATGCTAGAATTGTATTAATCGGAAACATTAATACTTGTGTGATTAATAAACTAAAAGGGTTCCTAGTAAAGCCTCTCTTTTATACTAGCTCGTTGATTAACTGATGATCAAGGTTTCCTGATCATGAACATTGGATGTTGTTAATAACGGGGTCATATCATTAGAGGAATGATGTGATGAACACACGCACCCACAGTACGAATAGCAATACGATCAAGTCATCAAGTTCATTGCTATATCAAACTCATGCGAAGTAGTTCTAATCCTTAGACCATGAGATCATGTTAATCACTGATACCGGAAGGGTACTTTGATGATATCAAACGTCACACCGTAATAGGGTGATTATAAAGGTTGATTTGGGTACTCTGAAAGTATTAGTTGAGGCTCATGGATCAAGAGTGGGATTTGTCCATCCGAATGACGGAAAGATATTCTCTGGGCCCTTCTCGGTGATATTGCATTGGAATCGCTTGCAAGCATGTGACTAGGTCACAGGAATGCATTATCACGGAACGAGTAAAGAGACTTGTCGGGAACGAGATCGAACTAGGTATGGTTGATACCAAATGATCGGATCTCGGACAAGTAATAATATCGTGAGACAAAAGGAATTAACTATGTTCGTTACCGGTTCACACGATCACTAGTTCATCGTTGAGTAAGTGGGAGTCATCATGGATTTCCAGATCCCGCTGTTGATTATTGATCGGAGAGGAGTCTCGATCATGTCCACGTTATTCACGAACCGTAGGGTGACACACTTAAGGCTCGTCGTCGTTTTTGAGTGGATACGATACTCCGATCGAATTACAGGACAGCATAAGGGTTGTTTCAGAAAAGCACCGAAACTGTTTCGGGATATCGAAATAACTCAAGGGTGTATTTGTTAATGTTTGTTAATTGAATGAATTAACAAATATTAAAGAAATAAAAATGTTTTATTAAATCAATAAGTGTGAATTTTAATTGGCATGAATGTCATGCATTAAAATGGGGGTTACCTCATGTTGATGAGGGATTAATCTCCATAAAGGGAATAAAGAGGGGAAATGAAGAGGAGGGGAGGCCCTTGGCCGGCCAGCCCCTTGGCTGCCCTCCTCCTCTATATAAACCCCCCCTCTCTCTCCCTTGGACACACACTTCTTGATCCTCCCTCCTTTGCATAGTTGCTGCCCACTTTCCGTCTTGGCTTAGCGAAGCTCTGCCGGAATAGTAGTTCGTAGTTCACACACTTGGAGAAGTGTGTGGAGGAGTGTCCGGCGGATCCCTTCTTCCGCTGCCCCGCTGGACCGAGGGCGTGGAGGAGTCGACGTCGAGCTGCACGTGTGTGCGAGTACGGGGGCGCTGCCACTTGTGGCGCCGGCTACACGATCTTGTGATCGTCAAGTGAACCACGACGTCGACTACATCAAGTGAACAACTACGTCGACTACGTGCGTCTTCACCAACTCTCCATCGTCAACGTTTGTGCGGGAACGTAATCCCCGCTCACGGTCGTCGAGGGTGAGTATCCGTTGCTACCATCTCGTAGAGTTTCTTGGCCAGTTTATGCGTTCATGCGTAGGAAAATTTTTGTTTTCTATGCTACGAACCCATCAGTGGTATCAGAGCCATCTCTATGCGTAGTTGGTATGCACGGTTAGAACACATATGGATGTGGGCGTTGATGATCATGTTATTGCAATTTTTTGGTATTTTGGATCATAGTGGCATAGTGGGATTGAAGCTGCCCGAGACTAACCTTACGTGACCGCGTTCACGAGACTTGTCCCACACTTGACATGCTTCGGCATATGTGGCTTTGCGGGTGCACGTTTCTCCCACTATAGTTATGATCTATTATACAAAGAATTGTTAATAATATTTTTATCACCGTTGTGGTTCTTGTTCGTAGGTAAGAACGGTTCTTCCTAGAAAGCCCCAAACCACGTAAAATATGCAAGACAAATTAGAAACGTCTAACTTGTTTTTGTAGGGGGCATGTGATGTGATATGGTCAAATTGTTTATGTTACAAATTGTATGCGATGATCCTTTTTGTAAGTTATAAACAACCGGCAGGAGCCATATGGTTGTCTTTACATTTAAATGGCCTGCGTGCCGTATATATATCCAAGTGATATATTGTAATGGAGGAAGACAACCAAGTTGGCGCGCCATGGACCTTGGTGCTGCGCCGGTGGAATGATGGAGATCATACCATGACGCACAAGATGGAGATCGAGTGCATGAAGGACCATATCATATCACATTATTTATGCATGTGATGTTTATCCTTTTATGCATCTTATTCTGCTTAGATTTGATCGCGCGGTAGCATTATAAGATGATCCCTCTCACATAAATATCAAGATAAAATGTGTTCTCCCATAACATGCACCGTCACGAAAGTTCGTCGTTTTGAGACACCTCGTGACGATCGGGTGTGATAGACTCTACGTTCACATATGACGGGTGTAAGACAGTTTTACACACGCAAATGTTATGGTTCTACTTGGCGAGCCTAGCATGTACAGACATGGCCTCGGAACACGAACCGAAAGGTTAAGCATGAGTCATATGGCTGATATGATGAACATGGTGATGTTCGCCTTTGAAACTATACCGTTGCACGTGATGATCGGTTTCGGTATAGTGGATTTGGTTCGTGTAATCACTTAAGAAAACTAGGAGGGATGTTGTTTTTAAGTGGGAGTTCACGTAGAATTTGATTTAACCTGAACTCATTCTATTTGAACTTAGTCTAAGTTAACTTTGCAAATAATTTGTAGATCATGGCACCACCTGCTCTGAATTTCAATGCGTTCATGGAGAAAGAAAAACTAGCCACCAACGGTAGCAACTTCACCAATTGGGCACTCAACTTGAGGATCCTCCTCAATGCCTCTCAAAAGGGCTATGTGCTTGAGGCACCGCTAGGTAACCCACCTGCAGAAGATGCTCCCGATGAAGAGAAAAATGTTTTTCTGACTCGTAAGGAGGACCACAGTTTAGTTCATTGCGGCATACTGTATGGACTTGAGCCGGAGCTGCGAAAACGTTTCGAGAACAGCAACGCTTATGATGCAATGGGAGAGTTGAAATTGATCTTCGACTCCCATACTGCCGTGGAGAGTTATGATGCTTCAGAAAAGTTCTTTAGCTGCATGATGGAAGAGAACAGCTCCGTTAGCGAGCACGTACTCAAAATGTCTGGGTACGCCGATAAGCTCATCTCTTTGGGAATAACGATTCCCAATGAGTTGGGAATACATCGGGTTCTCCAATCTCTCCCACCTAGCTTCAAAGGCTTTGTGATGAACTACAACATGCAGGGCATGAGGAAGTCTCTCCCCGAGCTTCTCTCAATGCTTAAGACTGCAGAAGTGGAGATCAAAAAGGAACATCAAGTGTTGATGGTCAATAAGACCACTAGTTTCAAGAGAGGTAGAAAGGATAATAAGTCCAAGGGTAGAAACAAGAAGGACGGCAAATCTGTTGCCGGTTCTGAGAGGAAACCCAAGGCTGGTCCTAAACCTGAAACTGAGTGTTTCTACTGCAAGGAAACGGGGCACTGGAAGCGCAACTGCCCAAAGTATCTGGCGGATAAGAAGAACGGGAAGATTAACAAAGGTATATATGATATACATGTTATTGATGTGTACCTTACTAGTAGTCGCAATAGCACCTGGGTATTTGATACCGGTTCGGTTGCTCACATATGTAACTCGAAACAGGGGCTAAAGAGTAGGCGGCAACTTGCGAAGGATGAGGTCACGATGTGCGTCGGCAATGGATCAAAAGTTGATGTGATCGCCGTCGGGACGCTACCTCTACATTTACCATCTGGATTGGTTTTAAACCTGAATAAATGTTATTTGGTGCCTGCGTTGAGCATGAACATTATATCCGGATCTTGTTTAATGCGAGACAATTATTCATTTCAGTCTGAGAACAATGGTTGTTCGATTTATATGAATAATATCTTTTATGGACATGCACCTGAGAAGAAAGGTTTATTTCTTTTGAATCTTGATAGTAATGAAACACATATTCATAATGTGAATGCCAAAAGAATTAAGTCAAATGATGATATAGCCGCATACATGTGGCACTGCCGTTTAGGTCATATTGGTGTTAAACGCATGAAGAAACTTCATTCGGATGGACTTCTGGAATCACTTGATTATGAATCATTTGAAACATGCGAGCCATGCCTTATGGGCAAGATGACTAGAACGCCGTTTTCCGGTTCAATGGAACGGGCGACAGACTTATTGGAAATCATACATACCGATGTATGTGGACCTATGAGTGTGCCGGCGCGTGGTGGATATCGTTATTTTGTTACTTTCACTGATGACTTAAGTAGATATGGGTATATTTACTTAATGAAACACAAGTCTGAAACATTTGAAAAGTTCAAAGAATTTCAGAGTGAAGTAGAAAATCATCGTAACAGAAAGATTAAATTTCTACGATCCGATCGTGGAGGAGAATATCTTAGTTACGAGTTTGGCGCACATATGAGAGAATGTGGAATAGTTTCACAACTCACTCCCGCTGGAACGCCACAACGAAATGGTGTATCCGAACGTCGTAACCGTACTTTATTGGATATGGTTCGGTCTATGATGTCTCTTACCGATCTGCCACTATCCTTTTGGGGTTATGCGCTAGAAACAGCCGCTTTCACTTTAAATAGGGCTCCATCTAAATCCGTTGAAACGACACCGTATGAATTATGGTTTGGAAACAAACCTAAGCTGTCATTTCTAAAAGTTTGGGGATGCGATGTTTATGTGAAGAAACTTCAGCCTGATAAACTCGAACCCAAAGCGGAAAAATGTGTCTTCATAGGATACCCTAAAGAAACAATTGGGTACACCTTCTATCATAGATCCGAAGGCAAAGTGTTTGTTGCCAAGAACGGATCCTTTTTGGAGAAAGAGTTTCTCTCGAAAGGTGTGAATAGTAGGAAGGTAGAACTCGATGAGGTTATTGAACCTCCTCTTCATGAATTGGCGAGTGGCGCAGTGCCGGAAACCGTTCCGGTGGTGACTTCACCAAATGAAGTGGGAGCTAATGATAAAGATCATGAAACTCCAAAAGAGGATACTACCGAACCTCGTAGGTCGACAAGAACACGCGCTGCTCCTGAATGGTACGGTGATCTTGTCGTAAATGCCATTGTTGAGAACGATGACCCTGCGACGTATGATGAAGCGATGATGAGCCCAGATTCCAACAAATGGCATGAAGCCATGAAATCCGAAATGGAATCCATGTATGAAAACCAAGTATGGACTTTGGTGGAACTTCCCAATGACCGAAAGGCCGTTGAGAATAAATGGATTTTCAAGAAGAAAACAGACGCTGATGGTAATGTGACCGTCTATAAAGCACGACTTGTCGCAAAAGTTTCCGACAAATTCAAGGAATTGACTACGATGAGACTTTCTCACCCGTAGCGATGCTAAAGTCTGTTAGGATTATGTTAGCAATTGCTGCATTTTTCGATTATGAAATTTGGCAGATGGATGTGAAAACCGCGTTCCTTAATGGTAACATTGAGGAAGAGTTGTACATGGTACAGCCCAAGGGTTTTGTTGATCCTAAGGATGCTGACAAGGTATGCAAGCTTCAGCGATCCATTTATGGACTGAAGCAAGCATCCCGGAGTTGGAATCTCCGTTTTGACGAAGTTATCAAAGGGTTTGGATTTGTCAAAACTTATGGAGAAACTTGTATTTACAAGAAAGTGAGTGGGAGCTCTGTAGCATTTCTAATATTATACGTGGATGACATATTGCTGATTGGAAATGATACGGAACTTTTGAAGAGCGTAAAAGATTACTTAAACAGTAAGTTTTCAATGAAAGACCTTGGTGAAGCGGCGTATATTTTAGGCATCAAAATCTATAGAGATAGATCGAGACGCTTAATTGGGCTATCGCAAAGTACATACCTTGACAAGATTCTAAAGAAGTTTAGAATGGAAGATAGTAAGAAAGGGTTCTTACCTATGTTGCAAGGAAAGATCTTGAGTAAGACTCAAGGTCCGGCTACAGCTGAAGATAGAGAAGAAATGAATAAGATTCCCTATGCCTCTGCCATAGGCTCTATCATGTATGCCATGTTATGTACAAGACCAGATGTGGCACATGCTATTAGTTTGACTAGTAGGTACCAATCTGATCCAGGTTTGGAACACTGGACGGCGGTTAAGAATATCCTTAAGTACTTACGAAGGACTAAGGATATGTTTCTCGTATATGGCGGTGAAGAAGAGCTCGTCGCAAGTTGTTACGTCGATGCTAGCTTCGACACTGATCCGGATGACTCTAAGTCTCAATCCGGGTACGTATTTGTTATGAATGGAGGAGCGGTAAGCTGGAGGAGTTCCAAGCAAAGCGTGGTAGCGAGATCGACTACAGAGGCGGAATACATTGCTGCTTCAGAAGCGGCAGAAGAAGCAGTTTGGATGAAGGAGTTCATATCCGAACTGGGTGTGGTTCCGAGTGCATTGGATCCAATGGTTATCTATTGTGACAACAATGGTGCCATAGCCAATACTCAGGAGCCAAGGTCTCACAAGAAATTCAAGCATGTAAAGCGCCGATTTCACTCCATCCGTGAACATGTCGCGGATGGTGATGTAAAGATTTGCAAAGTGCACACGGATCTGAATGTGGCAGACCCATTGACTAAAGCTCTCCCCAAGGCAAAACATGATCAGCACCAGAACTCAATGGGTGTTAGATTCATCACTATGTAATCTAGATTATTGACTCTAGTGCAAGTGGGAGACTGAAAGGAATATGCCCGAGAGGCAATAATAAAGTTGTTATTATATTATTCCGTGTTCATAATAGATGTTTATTTTTTCATGCTAGAATTGTATTAATCGGAAACATTAATACTTGTGTGATTAATAAACTAAAAGGGTTCCTAGTAAAGCCTCTCTTTTATACTAGCTCGTTGATTAACTGATGATCAAGGTTTCCTGATCATGAACATTGGATGTTGTTAATAACGGGGTCATATCATTAGAGGAATGATGTGATGAACACACGCACCCACAGTACGAATAGCAATACGATCAAGTCATCAAGTTCATTGCTATATCAAACTCATGCGAAGTAGTTCTAATCCTTAGACCATGAGATCATGTTAATCACTGATACCGGAAGGGTACTTTGATGATATCAAACGTCACACCGTAATAGGGTGATTATAAAGGTTGATTTGGGTACTCTAAAAGTATTAGTTGAGGCTCATGGATCAAGAGTGGGATTTGTCCATCCGAATGACGGAAAGATATTCTCTGGGCCCTTCTCGGTGATATTGCATTGGAATCGCTTGCAAGCATGTGACTAGGTCACAGGAATGCATTATCACGGAACGAGTAAAGAGACTTGTCGGGAACGAGATCGAACTAGGTATGGTTGATACCAAATGATCGGATCTCGGACAAGTAATAATATCGTGAGACAAAAGGAATTAACTATGTTCGTTACCGGTTCACACGATCACTAGTTCATCGTTGAGTAAGTGGGAGTCATCATGGATTTCCAGATCCCGCTGTTGATTATTGATCGGAGAGGAGTCTCGATCATGTCCACGTTATTCACGAACCGTAGGGTGACACACTTAAGGCTCGTCGTCGTTTTTGAGTGGATACGATACTCCGATCGAATTACAGGACAACATAAGGGTTGTTTCAGAAAAGCACCGAAACTGTTTCGGGATATCGAAATAACTCAAGGGTGTATTTGTTAATGTTTGTTAATTGAATGAATTAACAAATATTAAAGAAATAAAAATGTTTTATTAAATCAATAAGTGTGAATTTTAATTGGCATGAATGTCATGCATTAAAATGGGGGTTACCTCATGTTGATGAGGGATTAATCTCCATAAAGGGAATAAAGAGGGGAAATGAAGAGGAGGGGAGGCCCTTGGCCGGCCAGCCCCTTGGCTGCCCTCCTCCTCTATATAAACCCCCCTCTCTCTCCCTTGGACACACACTTCTTGATCCTCCCTCCTTTGCATAGTTGCTGCCCACTTTCCGTCTTGGCTTAGCGAAGCTCTGCCGGAATAGTAGTTCGTAGTTCACACACTTGGAGAAGTGTGTGGAGGAGTGTCCGGCGGATCCCTTCTTCCGCTGCCCCGCTGGACCGAGGGCGTGGAGGAGTCGACGTCGAGCTGCACGTGTGTGCGAGTACGGGGGCGCTGCCACTTGTGGCGCCGGCTACACGATCTTGTGATCGTCAAGTGAACCACGACGTCGACTACATCAAGTGAACAACTACGTCGACTACGTGCGTCTTCACCAACTCTCCATCGTCAACGTTTGTGCGGGAACGTAATCCCCGCTCACGGTCGTCGAGGGTGAGTATCCGTTGCTACCATCTCGTAGAGTTTCTTGGCCAGTTTATGCGTTCATGCGTAGGAAAATTTTTGTTTTCTATGCTACGAACCCATCACAAGCATCATTAGAAACATCACATATGGGAGATAAAATATCATTAGAGCAAACTTTCTCCACTAAAGCTGGGGAACTAAAAATATCATGCTTAACAAAACCAGCTTCCCCAAGCTTAGACTTTTCTATAGCATTAGCAATAATGGTATTCAAAGCATTCGTACTAATAACATTGCTATGCGAAACAAGCTCCAAAGGTTTTTCAATCTTCTCTTCAAATCTAAACTCAGGAAAAAGACTAAAGAACTCTTTACTTTCCATTAAGCCTAACTAGTGAAAATAAAAACAAGAAACAAAAAGATATAATTGCAGAATCTAAAGGAAATAACTCCGAGCACTCACCAGCAACTAAAAGACTTAGTAGCCAAAGGATGTGAGTACCTTTTACCTTACCTCCTCGGCAACGGCGCCAGAAAAGAGCTTGATGTCTACGCACGCTTCTATCCTTGTAGACAGTGTTGGGCCTCCAAGTGCAGAGGTTTGTAGAACAGCAGCAAGTTTCCCTTAAGTGGATCACCCAAGGTTTATCGAACTCAGGGAGGAAGAGGTCAAAGCTATCCCTCTCAAACAACCCTGCAATTACGATACAGAAAGTCTCTTGTGTCCCCAACACACCCAATACACTTGTCAGATGTATAGGTGCACTAGTTCGGCGAAGAGATAGTGAAATACAAGTAGTAGTGATGATTATGAGTAGTAAATATAATATGGAATAAGTATTGCTGCGAGCAAACATGTAACAAAACTGAAAGGAAACGGTGTGCAATGCTTGGAAACAAGGCCTAGGGATCATACTTTCACTAGTGGACACACTCTCAACAAATATAACATAATTGAACCAATAGATACTATCATCAATATGCAACTCAAAATAATTCTTCAATGGAAAACGAACACTAATCATGCATAGGGCTACGAAGCACAGAGAACGTAAACTGTTTGGGTAAACGCCACACGAACGGGGCGACCTCATATTAGCTTTATATATGGTACAAGGCTTGACGTACAAGGAATATCTAGACCAGAATCAATTTAAACAGAGATTTGGTCGGTAGCCTTAGGCGCTAAGCTATACATGGATGTGTACAAGTAGTATACGTTAACATCCCCCCTCAGTTTGTGCGTCTGCTGGATGCACGCATAAACTGGACCGGAAGTCGATGAAAAGCTGAGAGGGGAGACCCTTCGTCATGATGTCAGCATACTGATGAGCAGAAGGAACGTGTAAAACACGGACCTGACCAAGTGAGACCTTCTCCCGGACGAAATGAATGTCAATCTCAATATGTTTGGTGCGACGATGTTGGACCGGATTGGAGGCCATGTAAACTGTACTGACATTATCACAGAAAACCACAGTGGCCGCGGTCAAGGGCTGATGAAGCTCAGCCAAGAGCTGACGGATCCAACAACACTCGGCAACAGCATGAGCAACAGCGCGATACTCCGCCTCGGCACTCGGCCGAGAAACTGTAGTCTGCCGTTTAGAAGACCAGGAGACCAGGTTGTCACCGAGGTACACACAGTATCCAGAAGTCGGCCGTCGCGTGTCCGGACACCCAGCCCAATCAGCGTCAGAGTATGCAGTGAGGGATGTTGTCAAAGAGCGAGTGAGATGCATACTGAGATCAAGAGTGCCTTTGACATAGCGGAGAATCCGCTTCACCAAGTTGAGATGAGGCTCGCGAGGTGCATGCATGTATAGACAGGCCTGTTGGACGGCATGGGCAATGTCAGGGCGGGTGAGCGTCAGATACTGCAATGCGCCTGCAAAGCTGCGATACTCCGTGGGGTCTGGCAGGAGAGCACCATCAGTGGCCGACAGTTTGCACCGGACATCGATGGGAGTGGCACAGGGGTTGCACTCAACCATCCATGCACGCTGTAAAAGCTCGACGGCGTACTGTCGCTGAGAGAGAACCATACCCAATGGAGTCCGGGTGACCGAGATGCCGAGGAAGAAAGACAGATCTCCGAGGTCAGTCATGGCAAACTTAGAATGCAACTGTGTGGTGAAGCGCCGAAGTAAGGTGTCCGAGGAGGCGGTGATAACAATGTCATCCACATATAGAAGAATATAGGCGAGCTCCTGTCCATGCCGGTAGATGAAGAGAGAAACATCCGACTTTGACGCAACAAAGCCAAGGCGATGGGCGAAGTGGGCAAACCGCTGGTACCATGCCCGGGGAGCCTGCTTCAGGCCATAGAGCGACTTGTGAAGGCGGCACACATAGTCGGGGAAGCGAGGATCAACAAACCCGGGCGGCTGCTGACAATAGACCTCTTCGTCAAGTTTGCCATGGAGAAAGGCATTCTTGACATCAAGCTGATGGATCGGCCATGAGCGGGAGATGGCGATGCTAAGGACGATGCGAATCGTGGCCGGTTTGACAACCGGGCTGAAAGTCTCGTCGAAGTCGATCCCCGGCTGTTGAGAGAAGCCGCGGACCACCCACCGAGCCTTGTATCGAGCAAGGCGGCCGTCAGAATGAAACTTGTGCTTAAAGATCCATTTGCCTGAAACAACATTAGCACGAGCAGGACGAGGAACAAGTGTCTAGGTCTCGTTAGTACGAAGAGCCTCAAACTCATCATGCATGGCACGACACCAATTCAGATCATGTAGCGCACCCCGGTATGTTTTTGGAATTGCCGAAAGAGAGTTGTGTGTGGCAGATAGGTTGAGGCGGTTGACAGGTTTGAAGAGACCTGTTTTAGCTCGTGTGACCATGGTGTGTGTGTTGGATGGGGAAGTCGGTCGATGGATGACGACAGGAACGGACGGCGAGTCAGCAGTGGGTGACCCAGGGGGCGATGCGGTGGGTACTGGAGGGGTGCCAGGCGCGGTGCACGGGCTGCCAGGCGCTGTATGCGGGCTGCCAGGTGCGGTGCGCGGGCTGCCAGGCGTAGTGCACGCGGTGCCATGCATGGCTGGAGGCGAGTTTGCATGCACTGCGGGCTGCGGGTGCGCATGCAGGACGGGACCAGCCGGGGCATGTTCAGATGCTGCCAGATCAAGCAAAAAATCCAGGCTCGAGGCCGTGTCTATGGAGCGGTCTGGTAGAGTGGCGAAGGGAAATACCAGCTCGTCGAATACAACATGGCGGGATAGAATGACACGTCGAGTCTGAATATCTAGACAGTGATAACCTTTATGGTTGCTAGGATAGCCGAGGAAGACACAAGCGGTGGAACGTTGTGCAAGTTTGTGTGGAGCAACGGCGGATTGGTTAGGATAGCATAAGCAGCCGAACACGCGAAGGGCACTGTAGTCAGGGTATGTGTTGTAGAGGCGATGGTAAGGAATGGCAAAGTTAATAGGTTGGGAGGGCCTAACATTGACGAGGTATGTTGCCGCGGCGACTGCCTCAGCCCAGTATGAGGATGGCATGGATGACTGGAAGAGGAGCGTGCGGGTAACATCATTGATAGTGCGGATGGCACGCTCTGCTTTGCCGTTTTGAGCGGATGTGTAAGGACAAGAAAGGCGAAGGCGTATACCATGCTTAGTAAAATAAGAGGTAATGGTGGAGTTGATGAACTCAGTCCCATTGTCAGCTTGCATGGCAACAAGGGGGCGGGAAAATTGCGTGCGTATGTAGGCAATAAAGGCAATAAGAGTGTCGGCGGTGTCGGATTTGCGGCGGAGTGGAAAAGTCCACATAAAGTGGGAAAAATCATCAACAATTATGAGGTAATATTTCAAACCAGAATTGCTTAACACAGGAGAGGTCCAAAGATCACAATGTATTAACTCAAACGGCACGACACTTATTGAAGTAGACCTAGTGAACGGCAAGCGCACGTGTTTACCAAGCTGGCAGGCGTGGCAAACATGCGAGGCTGCTTTATTACATGGAATAAAAGACTGTTTATGAAGATGTGACATTGAGTCACGACCCGGATGACCAAGACGACGATGCCATAGTTCGGTGGTGGTGGAGGTGGCGAGTAGTCCATGGGCAGAGTGGGATGACACCGATGATGGAAACACGTAGAGGTCTCCACGACTATTGCAGCGAATGATCACGGCCTTGGTGCGAAGGTCCTTAACAGAGAAACCAAACGGGTCAAATTCAATGGAACAAAAGTTGTCAGTAGTGAAACGACGAATAGAAATCAAGTTCTTGACAAGATGTGGAACTACCAAAACATTGGAAAGAAGAAGTTTATGAGCGGAAGCGGGAAGTGTGGTATGACCAATGTGAGATATAGGAAGGGTAGAGCCATTGCCCACTGTTACACGAGAAGAAGGAGATGGTGAATGTAAAGAGTGGAGCATACCGGGGTCGGACGCCATATGGGCAGTGGCGCCAGAATCCATCACCCATTCGCCAACGGAGGAGGGTGTAGCAGCGTTGTTCAGGGCAGCGACCAGGGAAGAGCAGTCCCAGCTGGGTGACGCGCCATTGTGAGAAGGCGCAGGGGGCGGGACGTAGTAGCCTGGCACGGGAGGCGGGTTGGAGCCAAACGCCTGGCCGTGCATGGGGGCGAGCGAGGTGAACGCCTGTGCCGGTGGGAGCATAACGGGCCATGGCCCGAGGAGGCCGGCACCTTGAGTGGGCCGGGAGGCAGGTTGGGCCGGAAGCTGCTGCCCGGTGTAAGGATTGAAGCAGACCCATGGGCCGAGCGCGGGCGTACCGCCTCGGGAAGTGTCGTTGCGGTCGTGGCCGCTGGAACGGTTGCCGTTCCCGCTGCCATCGCCACCGGCGTGTCCGCCGGCGTGTCCGGCGCCGTTCCCACCGCCGTTCCTTCTCCGGCGGTAGTAGCCGCCGCGGTTGCCGTCGCCACGGTTGCCGTCCCCGCGGTTGCCGTCCCCGCGTTTGCCATCGCCGTGGTCACCGCGGTAGCCGTTGTTGTTGGAGGAGCCGGCACCGTGTGAAGGAGCACCGCCGTAAAGGGCGGTCTGGTTCGCCGGGAGGGCGGCGTTGGGGAGCTGTGTCTCCCGCAGCGTCAGAAGGGAGCGAGTCTGCGCAAAGGAAGGGAGAGGGTTTTGCATGGTGACAATAGTGGTGATGTCGGCAAACCGAGGGTTGAGGCCGCGGAGGTAGTTGAGGACGAGCGTCTGGTCGGACACCGGCGTGCCCACGTCACGTAGGGCATCCGACAAGGACTTCAGGCGATGGCAGTAGCCGGTGATGGAGAGATCGCCTTGAACGAGGCCGCGGAACTCCGCCTCGAGGTAGACGGCCCGGGTCATCTGGTTGTCGAGGAAGAGGTTGGTGATGAGCGACCACGCCTCCTGCGCGGTCTGGTCCTCTGCCATGATGATGTCGAGGATCTCCTCGGAGATTGATCCGTAGAGCCACGACCGGACAATATAGTCCTCGCGGGTCCAGTCGGGGGTGCGGTCGCCGGCAGGGGTGACGGTGTTGACGTGGTTGAGGAGGTCGTACTTGCCGAGCAGGACGCGAATCAGCATCCTCCACTTCGTGAAGTTTGAAGACTTCAAGTTGAGCGTGACCGGGACGTGCGTCCGGACGCTTGCGACGTTGGCGGCCGAGGCAGAAGGAGCAGTGGGGAGGGAGGTGGTGATGAGGGCGCCTGCAGTGTTGTCACCGAGCGCTGGCATGGAGGGTGAGGTGAGAGCGCTCGAGGTGTTCATGGAGGTGGTTGGGCTGGTCATGGTGGGGTGGCTTGAAGAAGGCTAGCTAGATCGATCTGGGAAGAGTAGATTGGATCGGGGAGTTGCTCTGATACCAAGAGAACGTAAACTGTTTGGGTAAACGCCACACGAACGGGGCGACCTCATATTAGCTTTATATATGGTACAAGGCTTGACGTACAAGGAATATCTAGACCAGAATCAATTTAAACAGATATTTGGTCGGTAGCCTTAGGCGCTAAGCTATACATGGACGTGTACAAGTAGTATACGTTAACAAGCACTCCTCAAAGTCCGTATGTACCCAAACTAGATTGTCCCACACTATCACCGTGAACGCACTAGATGGTTCTAACAAACACCAACAATTTATAGAGATATTAACCAAAAAGATACACATGATGCACACACTAGTCACCTTTACACCATGATACAAGGTATCTCCGGAGATTACAAATATAAAGCACGGGAGTAGCATAATATCTGAATAATAACATCTACCAATTCAACTAGATACAAAGCTCACGATCATATAAAGATTGAATCATGGGAGAGAGAGGTGAACCACATAGCTACCGGTAGAGCCCTCAGCCCCGGGGGAGAACTACTTTCTCCTCATCATAGGAGACAACAAGGTTGATGGAGATGGCGGTGAGGTCGATGGAGACGGCGGAGATGTCGATAGAGATCGATGGAGATGGCTCCGAGGGCACTTCCCTGTCCCGGCAGGGTGTCGGAACAGAGACTTCTGTCCCCCGAAATTTGTCTTCGACGGCGGCGGAGCTGCGGAACTGTTCTGGGAAAAACGCCGATTATTCTAGGGTTTTCCGTCAGGAGTCTTCTTATAGGCGAAGGGGCATCGTCAGGAGGCGACCGGGGGGCCTCACCATAGGTGGGCACGGCCAGGGCCTGGGCCGTGCCCCCTCATGGTGTGGGCAGCCTCTGGCCCCCCTCCGGCTCTCGTTCGGTCTTCGGTCCTCTTTCGGGAAAAATAGGAGTTCTGGAACTTGTTTCGTCTAATTCCGAGAATAATTCCTGTGTAACATTTCTGAAACACAAAAACAGCAGAAAACAGGGAACTGGCACTGTGGCATCTTGTTAGTAGGTTAGTTCCGAAAATCGCATAAAAACGCCACGAAGTGTAACGAAACACAAGGCAAATGGTGTAAAAATAAGCATGGAGCATCAAAAATTATAGATACGTTTGAGACGTATCACCGATGCGAGGATATTTCCGTCTAACGTCTCCAAATAATATGATTGTGCACTACTTGGATCATATTTTGGCTATTGGTGTGTGTATACATTTTATAACCCTCCATAATTAACCATTTCAAGAGTATGTAGTTGGTATTAATTTTATATTGTATTTGTTCTCATGAATATGAAGCTACATGTCGGTACTACCTGTCTCTTCTTACAATCTCTTGTAAATATATTTTCAACTATCAAAGGTTGTTGGGAAAGAAATACACATACAAGGCCACACTTTTTGTGTGCATGTAAATTCCATGGGAAAAGACAACTTCGCCTTGTGTTAATAAAAAGTGTGACCCTTTTTCTTTATTCTAGAGCTTTATTTATGTTTTTGCTAGTGCACAATTTTGTTTTCTTTGAATCTTTACATGAGCCCATCAAACATAAACATGTTCAAACTACTTACAAATTTTAAGCCTTTGACAAATTTGTAGTTTGTCGTAAAGCACGTATTCCGTGGAGTCATATTGTGCACTCGTAGAAAGTCTTGGCATTATATCGACTGAGCTTATCCCCATTAAAGAACATCGTCATTCACAGTTGCCGCTCTTGCACAACTTTCCTAACATGGTTGCGTATGTCGATCACCTACCCCACCGTCACCTCAATGCTTGTCCTTTTCCCTCATATAGTTGACCTTTGCTCCTTGTTTGCTCGGCCACCCCGCCAACAAGGGCTTCACCTTCGCACTCTCTAGTCCTCTCAGACACATCATTGCCAATGCGTAAGATAGAAAGTGAAGTTGGATGTTTAAAAACACGTCTCATGTAGATATACTTATTATCTTGGATCCATCATTCTTCCAGCCTCATAATTTTTCATCTTGCCTCGCCACAAACTCTGTGTATGGTATGTGACCACAATGCATCAATTATGATTAGGCATGCCATTTTTCAATTGACATAATAATAATATTTTCACGATCAACATTGATAATCATCCGATATTTATCATTTCCTCGTACTTATAAAAACATCAATGGTTAGATCATCGTATGATTCTTGATCTGCTTTGAAATAGATATTTCTTAGTCCCATTAAAACTAGAAAAACTATTATGATGAATAACAAACTTAAGCAACTTGTCAACTAGTTTGCATGTACCATACTTTATCACACCAATTGTTGATGAAGTTAATTATCCGGGTAATTTGTGATGAATCTAGGCACTCGCTAACACAAATCTTCACATGAAAATGGTCAAGAAGCTAGAAAAGACCAAAAATAAACTAAAATGCCAATGTGAGAATATTCTCATCAAAACTTTGGCAACAATCAATGAGTTTGATAAACTCATCGAATGGATAAGCAACTCATTTATCAGCTCTTGAAATAGAGTTTTGCTTCGGCACACCCTTCCATCGGATAACTACTCAATTAATATCAAGTTATTTTCCTCCAAAATTTATACTACTCCCTCCGTCTCGGTGTATAGGTCTTGCACGTATCCCTAGGTTACTATTTTGACCAACATAATATAAGACATATATTAAAAAAAAATATCACGGGAAACTTCAGATTATATACTTTCTAATAGTATAATTTTTATGTTATAAAAATTATATTATATTTATCAAAATAACGATCTAGGGGTACGTGCAAGATCTATACACCGGGACGGAGGGAGTACTCCCAATTTACAATAGCTACTAACACCCCGCCTCACCAAGAAAAACACTCCCAATTTAAAAACGTGTGAAAAGACTGAAGAAAAATAAAATGGAACCGGTGTACTGCCTTAAATATGTACCTCGGCAAAATTGCCGCGAAATAAAAGGCGAGAGATGGAAATCAATTAAAACCTGCCAAAAAAAGAGAGCGAGGGGGGAAGCAGCAAGGAACGGCAGCAGATCTGAGGACCCGTTCGCCCCGATTTCTCCTCCCCTATTTATAGGGCCCTCCCCTCCGGCTCCGGGCACCACCAGCACCACCAGTTCGCAACCTCTCCTCCACCCCCGTTCTCCTCATTGTCCTCGCGCACCGACGACCGACCGCGCCACCCACCCAGGAGTAGGCTGCCTGCCTGCCTGCCGCCAAGGTATACACCAGATCACTCTCCTCCTCCTACCTCTCGATCCGCCAGTTAGCTTCGCGCCTGTTCATCCCGTTTGCGTGTGCGTGGCGGGATCTTGTGGTTGTTGCGTGATCCTGATCCGCGAGTCGCTGCTTGTTCGTTGCGGTGTCCGCGTAGTGAGATCTGGGCTGTCGCCGGACCCCTGTCCGGCGACCGGCGATCGAACTCTCTTCCGGGCTTCGCGCCACCTGCGTACCCATTATACCCGGTTGCCGTGGAAGGGGGAGATCCGTCCGGTTTGGCATGGTTTTGTTTGCTGGTGGAGTACTGAATTACTGATAGCAGTTTATTTCACAGAAGCATCGGGGTTCAGTTCTCTGTCGTACTACCTGTAGATCTTGGTACTGTACATTATGCGCCAGGTAGCAGTAATTTTCAAATATGTTTTTTTATGAAGCCTCAATGGTCTGAGTTCCTAAGAAAATTAACAGGGGCAATTTCACCTAACTATTCGGCCAATATTTTGTAAATTGTGTGATTGCATGACATGTAGATAGTAACAGATTCATGTATACATGTTGCCCTCTTTTGCATTTAAGCACGGCATCGTAAAAATTTGTAGTGCTAAACTGTCGGCGCTCTCTTGTGATTAAAAATTCAGATGAATAGTTGCAGTAACTTTTCAGTAACATTGACTGTTTAGTTCATGGAAAATTGTCTTGTATTTTGATTGGGGAGGATTAGGCAGTCATGCTAATTTTGTTTACACTTCGAAACTTTTAATGCTTCATGTGGTGTGTGCTTTCTGAAATTTTCTCTGCAGTAATACCCTGCTGTTCCTTTTATTTCTTATTGCTATGTTATATGCTGAGTTCTTGTGCTGTAATCATGACAAGTTTTTTCAAAAAAACAGGCAAAATGGTGAAGATCTGCTGCCTTGGAGCTGGCTATGTCGGTGGCCCGACAATGGCAGTCATCGCCCTCAAGTGCCCTGACATTCAGGTGGTTGTGGTAGATATCACCAAGGCCCGTATTGATGCCTGGAACAGCGACACCCTCCCAATCTATGAGCCTGGCCTCGACGATGTCGTAAAGCAGTGCCGTGGAAAGAACCTCTTCTTCAGCAATGACATTGAGAAGCATGTTAGTGAGGCTGACATCATCTTTGTGTCTGTAAACACTCCAACCAAGACCCGTGGTCTGGGAGCTGGAAAGGCTGCTGACCTCACCTACTGGGAGAGTGCAGCTCGCATGATTGCCGATGTGGCCAAATCAGACAAGATTGTGGTCGAGAAGTCCACTGTTCCAGTCAAGACTGCTGAGGCAATTGAGAAGATCTTGACCCACAACAGCAACGGCATCAACTTCCAGATCCTCTCCAACCCAGAGTTCCTTGCTGAGGGTACTGCCATCCAGGACCTGTTTAACCCTGACCGTGTTCTTATCGGAGGCCGTGAGACCCCGGAAGGCCAAAAGGCTGTCCAGACGCTGAAGGCTGTGTATGCTCATTGGGTTCCTGAGGATCAGATCCTGACAACCAACTTATGGTCTGCAGAGCTGTCTAAGCTTGCAGCCAATGCATTCTTGGCCCAGAGGATCTCCTCCGTGAACGCCATGTCAGCCCTCTGCGAGGCCACTGGTGCAAATGTTTCGGAGGTATCTTATGCTGTGGGTAAGGACTCTAGGATTGGCCCAAAGTTCTTGAATGCCAGTGTTGGATTTGGAGGCTCTTGCTTCCAGAAGGATATTCTGAACCTGGTTTACATCTGTGAGTGCAATGGCCTCCCTGAAGTCGCCAACTACTGGAAGCAGGTCATCAAGATCAATGACTACCAGAAGAGCCGGTTTGTGAACCGTGTTGTTTCCTCTATGTTCAACACTGTTGCAAACAAGAAGGTTGCAGTCCTTGGCTTTGCTTTCAAGAAGGACACTGGTGACACTAGGGAGACTCCTGCTATTGATGTCTGCAAGGGTCTGCTTGGTGACAAGGCTAAGATCAGCATTTATGATCCTCAGGTGACTGAAGACCAAATCCAGCGTGACCTTGCGATGAACAAATTTGACTGGGACCACCCTGTCCATCTTCAGCCAATGAGCCCCACGACCACAAAGCAAGTCTCAGTTACCTGGGATGCATATGAGGCAACCAAGGATGCCCACGGCATCTGCATCTTGACCGAGTGGGATGAATTCAAGACACTTGACTACAAAAAGATCTACGACAGCATGCAGAAGCCTGCCTTTGTCTTTGATGGCCGGAATGTTGTTGACTCTGAGAAGCTCAGGGAGATTGGATTCATTGTCTACTCAATTGGCAAGCCACTTGATGCCTGGCTCAAGGATATGCCTGCTGTGGCTTAAATGAACTTCTGATCCAGGAAAGACAGGCGGGTTGGCGGGATCCATGAGCAGCTATTGATAGGGTTCAGTTATAGTTGTTATTTATCTTATGCAGAAATTCAGAATGTTATTCTTTGCTTCCATTCTAAGTTTTTCCGGGTTTACAGTCCTAGAATGGCATGGTCATTGGGATGTGCGTCTTCATTCCTTTGCTCCATTGTCACAGCTTTGTAGCGAATGTCTGTTGTTGCATTTGTATTATGTTACTGGTGATCATGCTGTTGGTTATACATGTGCCTTGAGTTACTTAAAGATTATTTTAGCAGTCTATGTATTAGCCCCACTCATCATTTCTTTGCTTTGATGTAATTTGTGTGAGTTTTGCTTCTGACATGGCTGCAGTTTGGACATGACTGTTATGTAATTGTACAAACGAACAATTTGACCCAGTTCCTTTGAATCCTGATTAGTCTGTTCAATTATTGTTCTGATTAGTTCCTTTCAATTATTAATAACCATGCTGGCTCAAGTTTGGTCGGTCTGTGCTCTCTGTTCCTTGGCTGCAGATCCCTGTGGAACACTGTCGACTCAATCAGGTTTTGAGGTTTCTAAGAGTTTGTTCCCTTTGCAAGGCTTGTTCCACCATGCCTTTTCTTACATTTTGTTGTGTTTGTCTCAGTTCTTCCAGAAGTACCATCACTACTGGCAAGTGAGATTAGAGGCTGATGAGCTGTGGTTGAGATGCCAAAGGTCAGTCCATGTCAGGATGTATGCTTCCATTAGTTATTATCACTGTAACGTTGCATCTTGAGCAGTATTCAGTAATATTCAGTAACCTCTCAGATGAATGAGCACGATGGTAGAGACTGAAGAAAGATATCCACTAATTGACATGTTCAATTTCTTCCTGCAGTCTGCTTGTTCTCATGCAAGTTGCAACTCTGATAATAATCATTAGGTTGCTTTGAACTGTTATAACTCTTATTTTTTTCATACTTCCATGTAAACGGAGCAACCTTGGAGCCTTTTTCCATGCGATGTTGCTTAAGTTTTTAAATAAACACGGGGAACTCAAAAGCCACCTCTTTGGTGGGTGGCGGGGGAATTTTGCGGATTTATCTGAGATCTCTCTCAGTTTAGGTGTGTATCAAGGAGCCACACTCGGCTTGGATGTGTCCGTTGTCATGTGTATGAGTTATTGTACATGACAAAATGTCACCCTGGTGTCGGTGGATGATTGGTATGTCCTTGATGACTGATAATTCTGCCAAGAGGTTGTTGTCCAGATCTGTGAATGATCATCCAGCTGGTTGTCCCATCAAAACGTGATGCGCATTTGCTTCGCGCCAAGGACACATCTCGTTTTCAGGTCCTTGTCCAGAATATTCCAAACCATGCAGGGCCATGTCTCTGTTGTGAAATGTAAGTGTACACAGGTAAATGTCAATTTGCACCGAAAGAAATCAAGTGATCACTATTCAGCAAGAGTCATATTTGGTCTGTTGCTTTTTCTGGGTTCCAATTGCAACTGTATGTTTTGCGGAAGAGGAATGTTGACCTGAAAACTAGACGGAATACTCTTGTAGCTCTATGATTCTTTTTTGAAGAACAAACTTGCGGGTTGTTTAACACATGATATCTCTGCACGGTTTTTGAAATGCTTTTAGGCATGTTATTATTTCTTCTGGATGAACTTTGGTTGGTTTGTGCTGTTTCTGGATGAACAGGGGGAATTGTCAATTAGGACCGAGAGTCTGTCACGTTTTGGTGTTCCTACTTACCGTTATGCAGTTGCGCTTTCATTCATGGTTGCTTTACTCTGCATAGTCTTGCCTTTTTGTTTGTTTAGTTCAGTTCATCAACCACTGATCTCAATAACTCAAGCAAATGAGATCAGAGATTGATGATGTTGAGTTTGTGATGCCTTAGGTCATTCCCAGGACAAGATCTATGCTTGAAGTAAGTATTATCACTGGACTCATGGCATCTGGCCATCTGGGGGAGAAACACTCGCTCCAGGTAAGCACACATTACAAATTCAGTAATCTCCCTTATGAATGAACATAAAACTAGGGACTGAAAAAAAACTTGATTTCAGGTTGAACTTTGGGGATTGTTTCTGAGGAACAATCTTTGAGCCTCTTGTTTTGCTTAAGCCTTTTTCATAAATTGTGCATGCAAATTAAAACCACCAGACTTCAGATCTTGGTGCTCGCCTGTCGCCTGTACATGAATTCACCTCCTATCCTTCGCGAGTTTGGGTACTCATGAAAGGGGACATACTCGTACTGTGTGCCTGGGGCGCTACACATGCCAAGAGCAAGATGCCACCAAAGGTATCTTTGGATGATTGGTACGGACATTCAGACTGCTGACGACTCTACAAGAGGTTGGTAACAACCAGATCTGTGGCCAGGTAACCAGTTGTCCCATCCAAAAACGAGAAATACTAGACGGGCCGGCGCGCTTCGCCGTGCCCGCCTGCTGCATGTTTTTGCACCATGTCTTTTGATGCATTCTGCTAACCCTTCTTTAACCTGTTTTAGCGTTACGTTCCATGTATTAGCATGTGTTTATGCTGTGCAATTAAGCTGGTCGGTGAGGGTGCTGGTCAGTGCACGTAGTGCGATGTGTATGCATGCAGGTGGCGTGCAAGCTCTGATGGAAGGCGTGTGTGGCGCCGGTCCTGCGTGTATGTTCCTTTAGCTTCTTTCTGATGTCTCTGCTGGCAGAGCTTTCCTTAATGCCTATAAATTCCATGCAAAATTCCACGCAAAGCTGTTGTAGTCTCTTTCTCATTGCTCTAGCATGCATGTGTGTCCGTTTAGGTCTCAAGAAGATGATGTATGTTCAGAACGGTCTTCCGCGCCATGCGACAGACAGCGTAGGCAGTACTGTGCATGGAGGCGTTGGTGCCGACCTTGGGGAAGGCGAGGTGTTGTCCTTGGGTCAGCCTAGAGGCGTGGCCGGAGGTGACAGTCGCTGGCGGTGGTGGCAGCGCACTCCGCCTTACCACGATGTCGAAGCTGTCGGCATCGAGCATAGTGTTCTTGTGCACGGCTTGCCTATGCAAGGAGCTGTTGGAGGCGCTATCCCTGGGCCTATGGACGCCATGGAGGCGCCTGAAGAAAGATTTCTCAAACACCTGCCCCAACCTGAAACATACACCAGCAGGGCTCTCCCATCGAGCAAAATAACTAATCATAGATCACATGCCACCTCCTACTCAAAAATGATGACAACACAAGACAAGATTAGACAACATTTTTAGCTAAAAAAGTAATTACGGCAACCCTTTGTTAGATCAAACAACCTGAAGACATAATTACATCTACATAGGTTATAGCTGGCAAACCTTTTTTTAGTAGATTTTGTTCTAGGAAGCAGAATAAACATATCACCAGTCAAATACAACGCGGCATCAAGAGCCAATAAGAATGAATGCGGACACAAAGCAAACATATAGGCCGCAGAAAAGAAAACTCCAATTCTTAGTTCTCTCATTTCCTGAAAACACGAAAGAAAAATCTCGGAATCACACAGAGTATACATACACACAATGTGATTGCCGAACAACTAACCATAAAGAACACACTGAGCTCAATCAGCAAGACCTTACTCACGAGGCAACGTGTAAGAAACGCAAATTTAACTTAAATGCCAACAGTAATCCGAACCTTCTGCATGTGTAGAGAGGAATTTAGCAAAACATTTTACTACACAGAACTGACATACATTAAAAAAAGTAAAAGAAAACGGAGAGCGCCACAATAACTCTGCTCCCAAAAGCAAAGCGCCGGTTAAGGGAGTGCACCAGTCTTTTGCACACCCAGATACAAAGAAGTCCAAACATAATGAACAACAGGTCTATATCTAGAAAACGCATCCTTCTACAGTTAGCCTCTTTCCCAAAACATGTTTACCTCCTCGTGACGTAACATCCACTCAACAGCAGCAAAAAAGCTAACAGCAGGTGCACGCACCCATAAGACATCATTTTTTCGTCACTGAAAGCAGTACAGAAGCAACTCTGGTCACGTAACATCGACATCACTGAAAGAGCAGCCAATGTAAAATCAGATATATTTTGAGCCTTATTACTGGACTTAAAAAACACCAAAGTTACATCTAAATAGATATGTCTAGTACCTTTCAGTCGATGTCATCGAGACCTGTTTCATCTTCTCGTGCTAGATTAACCGCTCCCTTTCAAGCTCCTCCATCCGGCCTAGTGGCAAGCCGACATCTTCTGCATATCTTCCATTTTTTTCACTTTAGAAAAGGGAAGTACATCATTATATTCAACAAAAATGCTCTTGAGCCTGGGCATCAACTCGTCGAACTTCAGCGTGGCAACACGCCTGCCTTCCTGAACGTAATATGCCATCAGAGTTGCCCCCGCTGCGATTCAATGATGCTCTGTAAACTGACTGCAAGCCACATGCAAAAGCGATAGTTTACATCGCCCACATTGTACCCAGTTTCCAGCATGATCTCCTGAATCAGCCGCTTGCCCAGACTTTCCTAGGCCTGCGCTTCCGCTCGGCAAGTTCTTCCATAGGTTTCCTTATCTTAAACCCTTATGGATTCGCTCTAGCTGGCAAATTGTATCTCAACCAGGCCGACTTTCTTCCAGATCCTGGCCTATACAGACCCTCAGAATAAATTGTCAGGCCAAGCTGCGTGATCATATCACGTGCTACGACCATCCAAGACAGCCGTATCGCCTGTAAGATGTAAAAAAATATCAAAGATCAGGAAAAAAGAAACTAAATTTTCATATAAGGATTTACCGTGAACAATATTAAGAAAACACTTTGTTTGCACCAACAACAATGAAACAAATTTGAAGAATCTGAACTTTAAAAAATTACTGAAACAGTCGTTCTATCTAGCTATATGCTGCATGTCTACTTAACATGTTTTTCTATATACTGAGAAATATCAAAGGCACTGTAACATACACCGCAAACTTCAGAAGCAACTAAAACAACAGTACATATCCTGCAAGGTACCAACTAGGAAAACACCAAGAGAAAAAACCAGGCCACGAAAAAATTGACCAATATGAGACGGCGTGGCTGAAACACTTCAGTCTCGGTGATACATAACATGAACGCCCACACGTGGAGTTCGAAGATAAATGCAAACTATATACATCTGCTAGATGTATTTCACATTTCCAGGTCAACAGATTGGATAAAAAAAGTAGCTGTAATTCGTATCTGAAAGTCAACAAACTGGATCGGAGGAACGCACACTTACCGGCCTATTGCCAAAATACGGAACAGAGGCAGCCGACGCCACCCCTAGTCAGAACCGGATGGCACGCATCACCAGCTCTCACGAATGCTCCAGGAGGCATGGGCGGCTCATGAGCCCGCAGCAGAAGAGCAATATTCACCGTGCACCATTAGAGCGAGAAGAAAATCCAGCGCTGCAAATGAATACAGAGAAGTAGAACTCGGAACTAATAATACAAAAAATGTATCAGCTTTTCGCCCACTCTTGAACCGTGATAAGCAGAACACTCAAGCAATGCATCACTAAGCAAGACCACTATCTACAAACATGTAGAGCAACATCTAAAGCGACGAATTCGACAGCAATAATCACAACATTCAAAACAATACCAATTCATCCTACCAAGCCAGTCATGCATGTAACTAAACTCACTGAATCAGCCCCCTATCGTAAACAGATTGTAGCCCTCATAAACAATACAATCCAAAATTGCAGACCATACCTAGCAATCAACGACATCATTGCCTAGACCTACGGACGGCAGCATCTGGACCAACAAATTGACCCCTGAGATGCCTCAAAAGGACAATAAGAAAACTAACCTTGTCCAGACAGCAGTTTTTAGCAACAGAACTGACCGAGAACACCAAACCACCCGTTTCAGACAACCGCATCCGAAAAGAAACACATCAGGCAACATGCAACAGCTAACAGCAGGGTACTCATAAGAATAAGATAAAAACTATTCTGCAGTCCTTGACTTGGGATCACATGTCCCCTCGTGCAAGAGAAAATATTGAATTCAATTTAATGTCACTAAACAACCAATTGGCAGGGGACAAGGGAAAATAAAAGATCAGCTAATTTTGCGCCGCACTGTTCAGTTCAGCAGCTCGCCAGTGACGCCTCCCGTGAGCTGCGTCATAGCCGACTGTCAAAACTAATGTGGCACCGGCGGCGAGCGCGTACGGCCTCCTGCAGCGGCAAGTCCAGGAGAACGGGTGCGTGGTGAGATAGGCAGATAGCAAAGCAGAGGCGCCGCATCAGTCAATCAGCTTGATCCATTGGTGCGTAGCTGTCTTCATCTCTTGCTTTGGTGGAGCTGTAGGCGAGAAGACAAGAAGATAGAGCAAATTGATCTGGGGCAAACGAATAATTTGGGTAATCCGGTGGGTGACGGGTATTAGCCTCCCAATACCCAAAATAAAATGGGTAATTTATTTTCTATCCATACCCTACCCAAAAATCTGGGTCTCAATAAACCAGAAGAAAACTCAATGATTCATATATGTCTTTTGTTCAAATTGATTCACATATGCTGAAAAAGCTAATCATCTGAATACATGGAAATTTTTAATCCAAATCTAGCACATCCTTAGTAAGGCATTTACTGCAAGCACGACTCATCATACCATTCTAGTTACCTGCACTACACCAGATCAATTCCACATCTAGTGGAGATAAACCGGAATAGAGTACAAGGGGGAAAGAAAACGCCAGATGTGGTTACCTAGAAGTCTTGGAGAAGCTCCCGAACCTGATCAGCAAGAGGAGCGTCGAGGTCGTCAGGTCCACCATTGTGTCTCAAGTGCTCACACCGGAAAGCATGGACCAGGCAACAACAGAAATGCCGGAAGCCACGGGCCTGCTCCATGTCATGCATCTCCGCCAACAGAAAAATATATACTGTATATCACAATGGTGCTCCTATTAATCATGTTCAACCTAGCAAAAGAACAAAGATTTTGTTATAATTTCTGAAGAACACACGTAATGTGCTTAATCCTAATAATTTTCTAAAGCTTCTAAGATTTCATGTTTTCAACCCAACATGAGTAGAACTTTTTAATGGAACAACTTTACACTATCGCACATACAAAATGGTATTTACCTTACTAAATCTAAGTCAAGATAAAAACCCTACCATTTCTAGCAGCAACCTCACATTGGTATGTTTAAACACCCAGAGAAGAATTCAGTGTGCAAAAAATGTAGCACCCAAAGAAGACTTTAGCAGTTCAAGAATCATATTTCATACCAGTAAGTAGAACAGGGTTCATAGAATACAAAACCTGCTTGGGATATATGCCAGAAACACTACAACTTGACACACAGTTACGACATAAAACCTCATTGTGGCATGCAATAAACATCCAAAGATCCAAGTTATTTTCACTAATGCTAGTCTCCAAAGCTCACACAAACAGAAAATGTGCAAGAGGCATTAGTATCCGGTAATCAACTCTCCTGAAAGTAAAATAAATAAGGAAGGACCTAGAAGAAATATATTTATTTTCACGTCTCTAACTCTATTATGATCCTCCAAACTCCAGACAGTTAGCACCTCTTTAACCTTCGGCTCAAGGTCAACTGGGAGAACAAAGAAATGTTGGCAACTGTTCTATGTAACGTGACAACATACTTCACTACAGTAGCTGACATGAATTACTGAAACGGATCTATGAAGAAACATTTGCCACCTGACTACAGAAAAGTGTCAGCACAAAACACCCAAAGGAGCAGAAGTGAATACAAAATAAAAGTGAATAATCCTGATCAGTGCAGAGGTAAAACTAATTCAACAGCATATTCTTGTACATTGCATCTTGTAGTACCAAGGATCATCAACTTCTAATTCAGAGAGCTAATAATTCATACCAACGAAGCACCCAACAGAAGTATGGAATCAAGTAGGATTAGTTTACTTTCCTTAGACCCCTCTTTTACTCACCCCTCTCCAGCACGCCGTTGCTACTATCTTTGCAGCCGGCGGCACTCTCCTCTTCGCATGTCACTGTCACACGGGTGGTGAAAAGGGCGTCCAAATCAAAATTACTGCACCATTTTTTAGAGCGGTGGCTTCATGTCGACCAAATTTTTTAGCAACATAATGAAAGGCTTGCAACTCGTGAGAATGGTGCAGAATAAAAAGAACCCGGCACCCTGCAAGCAAACATACGCAGGTCAGCAAACATGCAGCAAGGTCAACCACCTAAAATAATGCACCAGGAAATATCAAGCAACTAAAAATACAGGAATAGAGTAGACATAGCGCACCTCAACAGTAGAAAACGCCCGACGTCCGGCAGCAGCAGGCGCCGCTGAACCGGCGAGAACGGAGACCGGGCGCCGCCCAACCAGCGGGAAAGGAGAACGGCTGCAGAGCCCGGTGAGAATCAAGGAACAGAAACTCTCCGGAAAAGCGGGCCAGCAGATCCAAGCAACCGAAATGAAACCAACTCCTTTTTTTAGAGATAACCGTGCATTTCATTCAACAAATAATAACAAGATTACAAGCACCAACACACACGGAAAACGTCCATAGAAAAACGGACCAGGAACAATTACTGGGAACAAGCAGAAGATCCCCAAAAGGAAGAACAAAAGAACTACGGGGAAACTGCCAACAGTGTCGACCACAACCAATGGAGAAGATTCTGCGCCATCGCCGCAGTGGCTTTCAGGTTCGAAGAAGAAGCCTGCCAATGGCAGAGCCCTTTTCGCTGGGGCATGTCGACCGGGGATCCTCCCCATGCTCGGCAACTCCCAAATCTGCCGTTCGTCGAGAAGACACGCCAAATCCGCCACCTTCAAACAACCGTCCAGCTCCTGGAGCACCTTCCTGCCGAGCTCTCTTGTTTTTTTTGAAATGGGGCGGCCATTTCGGAAAAAAAAAAGAGAGCTCGGCAGGAAGGCAGCTCCTCGCGAACTCCAGATCAGCAACGGAGAGGACGCCAATGCGACAAGGTAGGAGTTGGAGGACAAAATCCACTGATGTGGCCGTCGACCTCGCATGCACCAGCCGCATCCCGGACACCTAGGCTCGTAGGTCCACCGGATCCATGAGCAGATACGGCCAACAGCCCTCCGACGTCGCCCCGGGGAGCACCGTCGCGATGGAGATTGAACTGAGGCACGTATCTCGCCGGCGTCACCTCCCCACAACGCCACCGGTGGACACAACTACCCTACTATGTACATGGCGGTCGCACAGATCCCCCCGCCCCCCGGCGGACCGGCTGGCGGAGAGGAAGAGGACCAGCGGTCTGGCCATCGGCAAACCGACAGAAACAGGGCTCCTCACTTTTGGCCTCTCTCTCCTATAGCAAAAAATAAGAGGGAAGGAAAGCAGCCGCACGGAGAAGACCAGGTTGCCAGGCAAAGAAAACCCCACCGTCCAATGAAAAATCAGAATAGACGTGCAGCTAACCAGCACACACCGACAGACAGACATGGGCCATAGAGAACGGGCCCAGCAGTCAGCGAAGGCGGAGCAGAGCATTGATTTGAAAAAAGTGGCAGCACCAACGCGTGGAAGCAAGCTAGGCCAAAGACAGTTCGCAGGACAGCTAGAGCCCACCCGCTTGAACCCTGGCCCAGCTGCAGCGAGGCAGAAGCAAAGCGGTCCACAAGCAGATAGTATCGAGCAGATGATTGATCGGCAAGTGGCCTTAGAGCATTGGGTCACCACCAAGCTTACAACTTAGGTTAATGTGCTCTAGACTTGCAATAAATTAGTAAACTTACATGAAATCTGAACTTCAACTTTTTTCCATAGAAGTAGAAAACCTAGAGATAGAATCGTATACTGTAATCCATTGGATACCACGTAGGTTTTCTGCGAGACCATCAAGATAGTAGATAACAACACTAATCTACATGTGACTTTGTAGTATGTTTCCTGGGGAAATAGCATGCATAGTACTGCAGGTGACACTTCATTAGATGAACTATGATCAAGTAATTAAAGAACATTATTTTTACTGATATGATTGAGTATGGCTAAAATATTGAATACATATCAAGAGCTAATCATCATACCGGCATGCATATCAGAACACTAAATGATAAGAACGGAATTAGAAACTCCACTCTACAAAACGATATGGAGGCTAACATTGTTAATCTTGGCTGATGACATGGATGCAACAATCATGTATCTTGGTTAAAAGAAAGATTACTCTTAACCTGGTTTAAGGATTCAGAACTCATCACCACTTTGCAGGTTTTGATGCCAGCATGAACAGAATTTTCCTAGCACCAGGTTCATTGTTCAACCTCATCCTTTCTACTCCAATTTTGAAGAAATATGGCTGGAGCAGTTGATGCAGTAAGATCTGTAGTTTGAGTAAACAATTGATATCAGACCAGCAATCCTACATTCCCACAACATTTATACGAAAAAATCTAAAATACCTACATGTAGAAACTTACAAATACAGTCAGATTTTGAGATAGACGTCTCTTCTCAAATGTTGTAGTTGTTAGTTTCCAACCGACCTGATGTTCCTACAGTTTGATCAACCCGCATGAAAGGGAAAATTAAAAATAAATCAATCAACGAACCAATTTGCAAATATCACCGATTAGTAGCGTACTGGATGGAATCTATAGGGTATCTTTGATGATAATTTTCAGTTCAGTCTACATATATGACGGACACGATCTTCAGGGTAACTATTCATGAAGGCCAAATTTCATGCAATTTAACAATCTAGTTATGGACAAAAATTGGAGAATATGCTGCATAGCAATCATGTAAAACTGCGGTAAAGAGTGGGTGTGTCTACTCCTTGGATGACGACGTGCCTTGGGTCGCCGTGGATATGCCCCGAGCAGGTCCGCGTGCTCCTGCAGCCCGCCGCTTCTCTCGGTTAGCCTCCTGAACACCACCAGCTGGAGCTTCTTCTGCCACACCGTTTGGACTGGCTGGCTGAGAGAGAGATGGTGGTGGAAGAGCCAGGTGAAGCAGCCATCGCCGGCTCCACAGATTCATGAGCAGCTCTAGGAGGGTGACCCTGTAGGTGAGGTAGACCAAGGTCGGCTTTGCTGCTTGCTATCCGTTCACTTGTCGCATCAGAAAGATCTGAAGTAGAAAGATTTAGCATGCTGGAAGAGGTAAACCGAGAAAGTTAGTTGGATAAAAGAGGACGTAGAGGAGAATATGGAGAGGCGGGCGTACGTGCACACCGGCCAGGAGCTCTCTACCGCCACGAGCTGGCAACAATGCGTGTTTTGTAGTTGCGCTTCTGCACGAGGGAGCTCGGCCTCCGACGCGGACTTTGCCCATGGAGGTTGCAGGTGGGGAGGTCGTAGGTGGGGAGGTCGAGGTCTTGGTTCACATGCTTTTTCTCGGTCATTGGATCAGCAGCATCTTCCAATCCCCGTGTTCGTCGCTGCAAAAGAAGCAAGATGCACAGATTAGAGATGAAGTGAGAAAAGAGGAAAGGATAAGCCTTCACCATATCAAACCTGAGAGCAGGCCGTGACACGAATCTGGAGGAGCCTCGCGGCCGTGCTTCCCATTCCCCTCGGTTTCGTCGTCATCCTGGCGTCCTCCATATCCTCTCCGTCACCCCCTCTTTGTCTAATTCCTCTTCCTCCGCATCCATCTCTGGCTCCCTCCTCTTCTGCCCCTCTTACTCCAATGCATCCTTCTCCGTATTCATCTCCAACCCCTTGCCGCATCAGCTTTGCGAGATCTGGATGGCAATCTTGACAAAGTGCAGGGCAGAACTCTGCAGAGTGCGGCGTCCAATCCGAGAGCGAGCCGCGGTGGCGGGTCTGTTTAGCACCACTCCATGGTAGGGCGGGTAGTCTGGGAGAGAGCAGAGGTGGCGATTGTGGGGCGGCAGCCGCAATCGCCGCCAGAGCTTGGGAGAAAGCGGAGAGGAGAAAGAGAGAATGGTGGGGAGGCAGCCTGCGGGGTTGTGTCTGGGGGTGCGAGCGAAAGCGATGTTAGCACCTTTACTTTTTACACTTACCTTTTCGCTGTGAACTATGGTCTAGAAGTAAATTGGGCCCGGTGTCAGCCGTAAAAGTGAAACAAAGTAGGTGTAAAAAATCTTACCGACCAGACTAAATGGATGACCCAGATTATTTAAGCTAGAGATCTAATGGCTACAAATGCACCCGTCAGGGAAGCCTCAGCACACAGGGTCACTCTCAAGCTTATAGCTTTAGTTAATGTGCAGGAGGGTTGTCGTCATGTGCGGTCCTCACTTAGCTCCCATCTAACTGCACATCTACTCCCTCCGTTTCAAAATATAAGATGTTTTAGATTTGTAAAGCAAATATATCTAGACACCTTTTAGTGTGTATATTCAAGTGAACCTACACACTGAAAGATATCTAAATACATTTGCTTCACAAAGCTAAAACATCTTATATTTTAAAACGGAGGGAGTATGAATCAATAACTGGAACACTTACCTTCCATCACTAGAGCATTACCCAGGAACCATGGAACACCACCTAAAAACTATCGGTACATCTGCCTCGCACTCATAAACTTCCTAAGAAAACAACATACTACAAGGCACTGTACATGTTTTCACAAAAATAATGCTATACCTCTAATTTCCGATATTTCAAGGATGGTTAGTTTTTGTAAATAAGTCGTTGCAGGAAGCCAAAAACACACATGTATTGGGACAAGCCAAAAACAAATGTTTACGCAATTACTCCCTCCGTTTAGAAATATAAGATGTTTTAGCTTTGTGAAGTGAGTGTATCTAGACATCATGTCTAGATACACTCACCTCACAAAGCTAAAACATCTTATATTTCTAAACGGAGGGAGTACGTGTGAACAATGGTCTCCAGAGGCACGTGTGTAATCTTAACTTTTTCTTTGACAGTGGAGATCTTTTCACTTTCTTGTGCTTGCGCATCCGCTTGTGGTTGCCGATGGAGGGAGGTCCTGTATCGCGCTCACTGCGGGAGCGAGCGGGGCGCCGCATGCATTGTCAGTGTTATGGGCCGCGGCCCACAGCGTGCAGCGAGTCTTCTTCTTCCCTGTGACGTTTCCTTCTCTCAAACGCCGCCACCGCACCACAGACCACACCGGTTGATTCTCTCGCCTCCTCCGCCACGATCTTCCCCACTTATGGCAGCCACCGTACTCCGGCGACCACCTCACCCTCTACCCTAAGATCCCGCACCCCCCCCACCCTAAGTTTCTCGACCTCACCTCCACCGGCGACGCCGCGGCTAGCCGCGCCGTCCCCGTCTCCGGTGAGGTCTCGGCCTCGCCTCCGCTGGGGACGCCGCGGCCAGCCGCATCCTCCCCTTCTCCGGCGAGGTCGGCTGTGTGGTCTTCGTCTTGATCTGCATCGACGCCGGGGACGCTTCGACCTATACGAGAGTGAGATCGATTCCCTGTGCGGCGTCCCGGATTGGGGCCGCAATAAGCGATAAATAGGATTTCCCGCCGATGGACCCTCTGCGGACTCTCATGGGCTTCTGCCGGTGGATCCTCTACAAACTTTTATGGGCTTCTTTTGTTGACGCAAGTTTTAGTACTACTTTGTCAGTTTCGTGGGCCAGAAAAGAGCATCCCATATCATTTCTCTTGTGTACCAGAATGACGCATGCCGCCTCATTGAGCACCTGGTGATTGCCATGAACGCGGACGCAGCAATTCCTGCCCAAAATATCTTATCTCCTTTGTTTCGTATTACTCTTCGCTAATACAGATGTATCTACCACTAAAATGTACCTAAATACATCTACATTAGCGAAGTATTACCAAAGGGAGTAATAAATGTTGCTATTTTTTAAGAAGAGAGCTGACTTTATTGATCGTTTAACCAAAAAATATATCACATCGTAAAACGTAAAATACATGTGAACAATGAAGATTCTTGATAAATCTAAAGGATCAAAAAAGGATTTCCGAAAAAAGTTATAGCATAAGTTTTTCCATGTCGTCATCTCTAGCTCCCCTTTTTAGATCTTACATTCCCCAAGGGTTAGGTGAACAAATCGCAACACAACAATCGTAGGCTGCACTAATCTTATTGGTTTTTCAGAGCCACTTAAGTCGCCACCCTAGTAATGAGAACCTAGTATCGTTAAAAGTGTTGTGGGAGGGAACAACCTTTCAAGCCAACCGATGATTGACCGCTACATGCACTACGTACTTGATAAGAACTTTGCGAGCATAAAAGCGCAAACCACGTGATAACTTGACACTACCATTTCCGCCACCATCGCTGAGACCAGCAGAAAGCCAGAAACACAAGGCGATACTCGCCAGATCCAAAGCTGACAATTTTGTCGAAACAAAACGCCACTTTCTCCCCTATATTAGTCCTATCGGCCACGACAAAAACAACATGCCGAAGACAGGGCCATGGAACTCTTATTATATGCTTGACCCTAAATTATACATTGGGACACCGTCACGAACGGACAAACATAACATCAAAGAAAATGAAAGCGCAAATGAGACACAAGTCCGGAGTCCCCTTGCCTAGATTGTCTGTCGGAGACGAGGGGGCCCGACAACAAAGACGTGTAGAAGCTCTGGCAGCGCCTAGGTTTTTGGTATGCCATGTTCTATCAATAAAGAAAAACCTGAGCACATGTACTATGATGCTATTTTAATAAATTTATAGAGAATAATTGTTGATATAGAAATGATGAAAGAGAAAAAAGTTGTTTCTCTTAGCCAAGAGATGACACTTTCCACCGCATAAACATAGAATATTCTTTCAAGTTAAAGATAATAACATTCTCTCTATTTTATGAAATGCCAACTTTTCTCATTCACGTTATTTTAATTAATTTATCTATGTGAAAGACATCCATTAAGACCAATAAATGCACAAACATGGCAAAATCTTACACAATTAAGGTATCAACTTACACTATTGCACAACCATGAGTTATGAGAGAAGCTGGCAAAATAGAAGAGCTGAAGATCTAGTTTCTTTGGGTGAAGTCAGTGCATGAAGAGTCCAAAGTGTAGCAGCACCGTGAGCAAGGTAGTCAGAGTCGAGATTCTTAGTCAGATCGATTTTCCTCCAACAAAAATGAGTCATAGTATCAGTCATAGTATCGAGTTGTAGAATCAGGGATTCTACCATACTTACTCGCAGATGATATTTTTTATATCATGCTTGAAGTTAGTGAAAAAATATAATAGAGATAAAATACTTATCCATAAAATTGCTAGCAGTAATGTTCTAGCTACAGATAATTTGGCGTCGGTAGTAAATAAAGGGCACTGGAGCAAGTGAACAGGACTTGGGATGTTTAAGTAGTATCGTTCTATGGTTAAGTGGATGGCAAATGTAATGGGTTAGTAGAATTGGGAAAATCCATAAAAGGATTAGGATTTTATATTATTGTACATGGTTCTGTGATTTAGATCATGACTCAACATGGATTCTACCCGGTTTGATTCATAGTGGAATTTGGATCGACATATTTTTGCAAGATCGTCAAATCATAGGATTCCAGGAGTAGGATCGGGATTTTGACTCTTGAAAGTGAGTGCTCCTTCACCTTCATGTTTGGCCACCATACCTGCAAGTAGATGATGGTTTTATAGGATACGACACAAAAGATGTTTTTGAAAGTGGGAATCAATGTTTATCTTATTTGTAAGATTCAACAACACCAAACATTGCGCCACATAGTAAATCCAAAGAACACCGTGGGGGTAATCCCCAAAACCTTAGAGAACTATGAAGAAATTAGGATAGTTATTCAACTAGCAATCACAAGTTCATAACCTAGGAATATTACTATTAAGTAGGAGAACAAGATTTGACCCATATTTTCCTTCTAATCATGAAGAGCACAAGATCGATTCGTAAGTCCATTATAGTTAGTAATCTGGCCATTGGGAGAAATAAAACCCTTACTGAGCTATAAAAAGGCATTGAAGTGTAGATCCCTAAGGGTTCAAGCATATGAAATATTATCCAACAACATACCCCTATGCTTTGACTTGGTTTTCTTTGATCGGGCATCCACTACTGCCATTTTTCTAACCAAAATAGTTCCTAAAGTGGATCAACTAGCTATCACATGTGGCTAATATATATAATCAGGTTCGAAAAACTAATGAAAAATAAGATATCTATATTTCAATAGACTTGGGCCATGCCACCAGTCCAACCATACCATAGTGTCATTTTCATTTTAAACCTTGTCTCTTGCTCTCAACTTAAGACACAATTGATGTAGTTCAGACTTCTCTGAACTTGGGCCAGCTCTGCCTGAGTAGGAGAAGATGGAAGTAATTCCTAAGTACTTAAATTGAGTGATCAACTCTAAGAGGCCATGCTCCTTACTGCACAACTTTCTAATATACTTACTCAAGAGAGGGATGTTCATCCATTTTGAGCTTAGCACTCCCAAGCCACCACACTTATTTGGGTGACAGTTGTAGGCTAGTTCACCAAGGGGTATTGACATTTTGGACCAACCCCTCCTAGAAAATCATCCACATTAGAACTAAATTGGAACAATATAACTTCAGCACCATTTTGTGCTAACTCAAGGATCATTGTTCACCATGAAAATGAAACACATGCATCCCACATATCTGGAGAAAAGAGATTCAACATAAATATAGGATGAGTCATGAGTATAAATGTCAACTTTTCTACTAGACGATCTCAACAAGCAGGTAGTATGTGTACTATTATCTCTAACCCCAAAAGTGTTGGAGCTACATCAACACAACGATAACTATCTTTTACATGAAAAAAATCAACTTGATGGAAAGCATGGGATGAGCCACCTAGATCATCTTCCTGTAATCTTAAATGTGAGATAAAACAATTTTTCTCTTGTAAACACTAAAGGCTTTCATACATCAAGGTTTCATGATCTTGGATGCAAACATCAACATTTGTTTCACACGAACTGAGATTGGAATAATCTTACTAAATATGGTGGAATCACAGCTTGAAGGAGGCGAGTTAGTGCATTCGGAATTCATATCCTTGGGGAACACCCATTGTTTTGATGTCAACCTTCTTTCTGAAACATCCTCTCCTTCACTTTCTCTCACTTTTCCTTGTATCGATACCTTTCTGTCACATATCTTGGTGGTGGCTGGATGATAGGCTTAACATGCCCTTCCATGATTTGCAAAGTCTAAAATGTCCATATGTCATAATATTAAAGGGTGGTGGGCTCTTTTACATATTTGGGATGCCTAAAAGCTTCATATTGTCCATATTCTAACATGTGAAGAGGATATCCTAGAATCAACTACTTAAAATATTAAGTAGCCAGTGAGGCAACTAGAGAGTAAGAATCAAGTATCTACATCTTGCTGGTTGGAAATCCACTTGGTTGTGTTACATTATTGGTTTGTATCTGAGAAATAGATCATTGTATGAAATGCTTTAAGTAGCACCAACGAAGTTCATAAACTGAGATATATCATAAGGGAAAAAAATAAAGTACAAAACACCATCCTTGTTTGTAGTTTTTTCTTGGTTAGGTTAATTAACATTTGGCAGGGTAAAGATGTCCTATCTTTCCCAAAAGTGCGCACTTGTCTTGAGTTTGTAAGAAGATGGCAACACTTAGTAAAGGTAGAGGAAATATATTTTTCATTTTGGTGTTAAGTAGACTAGCCCGATCCATTTTGGTGTGTGATAACATGGTCAAATATCCATAGAGACTGGTAAAAAGTGGGTTAATTACTAACATTATTAGGTAGATTTATGTTTACTCTAAAAGGCGTTGATGTGATCTGTTACCATACATACCAAGCTTTAAAATGGGTTTAAAAACTCACATATTTAACTATTTATCTATAAATGTGAACTTTGTACGAATGCCAATGATATTAAGTCGTGCATCCATGCACTACAAAATGGTAGAACATATCTAGAAGCATTTACCAAGTCATGTTATACACAACATTTTTAGTTGCGCAATTGTAGCGCCCTACCTTTTGCTAAAGGCAGAACTCATGTGTTAATGTGCTACTCCCTGGATCAATAGATGGCACCACAGTATAAAATATAGTAATCATTGCAATAGTATCTAATATTACAACATAAATCATGATACATAGGTCTTCAACCTTACGAGTACACAACATAAAGCATAGTAGCAATGAGCCTCCATCTTCATCACGTGCCACAGGCAGACATGTTGGAATATAGACTCAAGATCTACTAATTGTTCCTCATCCGAATAAAACCTGCACGTTTAAATATGCAGCCCCAAATGGGTCAGTACAACTACGTACTGGCAAATGATACATATTTGGTGGCATTTGTGAAAAGACTATACTATATTATATTTGGCTGGTGGATCTCATAGGCTAATTTGCATAAAGCCAAATTTATCCTACAATTCTTTTTAAAACTTTCTTTCAAAATTTTAGTTTATAAGGGTCAAGACAACCCCCATACATTACATACTAGCCGGTATGTAGTTCTGGACACAACTCAATAAAGTTGGAACAACAGAAACCACCACCCGTCGGAGTGTATGGCCCTGAGCTCCTGCCTAAGGGTTTCTAGTCAAGTTTTAAAGCATTCAGAAACGGTGATGAGATTCTTCCGAACATTCCATGACTTAGAGACTCAATTATCCATAACCGAGGACACGGCTAAACGTTTAGATTTTGACACCCTGCAGGGGTTATGCACTTTTACCTTAAGACTCATCTTACCCCATAAATAAACTGAGACAAGACCTTTCAGAAAAAGCATTCAACCAAACTAGTCTGACCGTGCTCCCTATATTTTGCTACCACCTTGTGTCAGTCCCTATTGGTTGAACCCTTAATCCTACTCAATCAAGACAGAGCCCATAGTGTCATAAGGCTGTACTAGAAGTACTCTAAAACATGGAAGACATAGTAATCTCTTTAATCCTAAGTGGCATGCCCGAGCAGTATCCTGAGTACACATCCTTACTGGCATGTGCCCCAGAACCCACCTTCTTTGCCCCATCTTATCAAACCAATCCACCCAGGTAGTTCATTTTAGTTGAAGTTGTTAATTTATTCACAAAACAACTTTAACATGGTGATCATAGCATGGCATCAATATTTTTCAAAGTATTTAGCATCCTAACCGGTAGAGTTCATGGATAGCTACACACTACTAGGATCTAGCATTTTGTAAAACAATTGTATATTCCACCAATCATGCATACTACTGAAAACACTAATGCAGTAGTAAAAGTAGGTTAAGGATATGTGTGTCACTTGCCTTTTTGGAGAACACGATCTTTTCACTCTTCTCAACTAAGCTCGTAGCTCTTTGCACAAACTATAACACAGCAATAACACAACATAAACATGCAATATAAACACAATCAAACAAGACAACAATTGAAAAGGGCTTGTTTAACAATTTAGATTTCTCAAGATATTGTGATAGAAAAGATATGGCAAAAGAATTGTGGATTATGAGATATGTATTTGAGAGCTTAAGTGGCAAGCTCAAATGATTTGAAAAGAGTGGGCTTGAAAAGATATCAACTGATAAACCTTTATGCTTTACTAAAGCATGAATAGAATCTTGAAAGGACTCATGTGAATTAGATCACATAAATGTCAATAGTGCAATAGCAATACTATTAAATAAGTGTGAAAACAAGTACTCATAAATAGTATGAATTACACTTAGGACTTGGGCAAGGATTCAAGAAGCATTGATTTACTCAATTAACTCACTTGCAAATTGAATAGTTCACTACACGTGAACAGGATTAAGTAGGCATGGGGTTGGATATGAGTGAGTGATATTTGAGAATATGGTTCAAAGAGTTTTATTGAACAACATGGAGTAAGAACAAGTACTATGGTATAGATTACAAAAACACCACATTAGCAAAGTTGAAACTATGATTGAGATGTATCACACTTTACTCAAATAACACAATTGTAATTTGAATATGTGTGGGCTAGACAAACATGATTTGAGTAGACATGATATGGGTCAAGGTGGTGTCAAGATGATCTTTGATAGCTAGCTATGATCATAGGATTTACTACTATGGAAAGAAATAAGCTGAAAAGAAATAGAAATAATCTATGAAGATTAAATACTCAAATTCTCATATTTGAACTTGAATGTTTGTGAAGTGATTCAAGAAAATTTTGGAGGTAATACTAGTGGATAGCTTGCAGTAAAATAAAGCTACTGCAATTGGAATCATTCTAAAATAAATTTTAGAACTCATATTATGATCAAATTGGTGATTTGGAGAAATTTGAATGCACAAAGTATGTGCACGTATCAACTTTGAAGTTTCTTGATTCTATGGCGTTCTACATGTTTAGAGGATTCCAAAGACTACAAATTTGTAATTTTTGGATGCTTAGAATAAAAGATATGAATTAAACAAGGTAACAGATGAGTTTGAATCAATTTGAAAATAGATTTCAAATTAATTACTGAAACTATAAGATATTATTGCACTAATGGATTCTACATAAGGTTTCCAGTGATATAACGTTTGTAAATTTTGGATGCACGGTTTGAAAGTTATGAATTTTCTAAGATTCAGCAGAAATCTGATTCAAATCCTAATTCAAAATCTGTTTTAAAACAGAGACTGACACATGGCGTAATGGAATTCATCGGTACCGGTTCGGGCAGATAACGATTGTAAGCCATCAGATCTTATGAGAATTGGACGCACCAGATTGCCCAATACCTCTTCAGTTAAGTGATCTGTTCTGCGCCGTTAGATCAGGATCGGATGGACGAGAAAGAAAGAGAGGGGTGCGCACCATGGAGACCTAGGTTTCCGATCGCCGGCGGGGTGTCTGCGGCTCGGGTGAGGTCACCGACGTAGCTCCGACGGTTCCCCGAGGAGATGGAGTCGATGACGGCATGCAGAACATCGAGGCGAACTCACGGGCTTGGTCAACGAGGATGGGCGCGTCCCGTAGCGCCGCTGAGGGGCAGCTGAAAAAGCTTCCAGTGCCGATGCGCTTAGGCCGTGGACGCATGCATCGAACTGCTAGAAGATTGAACCAGAGAAGGGGTCAGGGAGATGCGTCAGGTCGAGGAGAAGAGGATGGGAGGGAGAAAGAGGAGTGAGGCTCATTGACGATGTCGTAATCGACGAAGAACGACGGCAGTACTAGGGATTTTCGGCGAGAAATTCCACCGCGGCCGCTGCTGCTGGTGTAGGAGCAGACTGTCCTTGTGCGTGGTGGATAACCAGCCCGTTGGGAACCCCAAGAGGAAGGTATGATGAGTATAGCAACTAGTTTTCCCTCAGTTAAGAAACCAAGGTTTATCGATCAGGAGAGGAGAGACAAACGATTGAAGGTGATGCGGAACCTGCACACACACAACCAAGTACTTTGTTCCCAACTTGCGATGAGGTTGTCAATCTCACCGGTTTGCTTGAAACAAAGGTTATGAGCGTATCGAGTGGAAAACAATATAGTATGCGAGTAAAGTAAACAGTGCGAGTAAAGTAAACAGGTGATAGCAATATGATGGAAATAGGACCGGGGTCCACAGTTCACTAGTGGTGTCTCTCCATAGATAAAATAACACATGCTGGGTAAACAAATTACAGTTGGGCAATTGATAGAATAAAGATAAACGTGATATGTCAAGAAGATCACTATGATATTTACTCTGGGCATTACAACAAAATACATAGACCGCCATCCAACTGCATCTATGACAAATAATCCACTCCCGGGGATATCAATCCGAACACCCCAAAAGTATTAAGTTGCGAACAACGGATAATTGTATTAAGCAAAGTGTGTAATGTAAACAAAGCATATGCCCTTGAGCATATGAATGTTGTTTTCTCCCTAGTAGCAATAGCACATCTACAACCTTAGAGGTTTCTGTCACTCCCCCAGGTTAAATAGAGGCATGAACCCACTATCGAGCATAAATACCCCCTCTTGGAGTCACTAGCAACTACTTGGCCAAGATAGCTACTAACAACGGAGAGCATGCAAGATCATAAACAACATAGAGATAACAAAAGATAATATTCAGTACAGCAACTTAATCATAAACACCAATATTCATCGGATCCCAACAAACCAAACATGTAGAATTACATAACGGTGATCTCAATCATGTAGGGCAGCTCATGAGATCTAAACATGAAGCACATGGTGGAGAAGACAACCATCTAGCTACTGCTATGGACCCATAGTCCAAGGTAGACTACTCACTCATCGCTCCGGAGGCAAGCATGGCGATGAAGAAGACCTCCGGTGGCGATTCCCCTCTCCGGCAGGGTGCCGGGAAGAGCTTCTGGACCCTCCCGATCTTCGGGTCGACGGCGGCGGCGGATCGCGATGTGTTCTGGAAATCTGATCGGGTACTTAGGTTTTTTCCGTCGGGGGGTCTTTATAGGCGAAGGGGCGTCGTCAGAGGAGGAGCTAGGCACCCTCACGCGGGGCCCACGCGGCCAGGGGCCTGGCCGCGCCACCCCTGCGTGTGGGGCCCTGGTGGCCCCCCTCCTACTCTCCTTCGGATCTCTGGAAGCTTCCGGGTAAAATAAGACTTCAGGAACTTGTTTCGTCCAATTCCGAGAATATTTCCTATGTATCACTTCTGAAACACAAAAATAGCAGAAAACAGGAAACTGGCACTGTGGCAACTCGTTAATAGGTTAGTTCTGGAAAATGCATAAAAGTGCCACGAAGTGTAACGAAACAATAGGCAAATGGTGTAAAAACAAGCATGGAGCATCAAAAATTATAGATACGTTGGAGACGTATCAAGCATCCCCAAGCTTAACTCCTGCTCGTCCTCGAGTAGGTAAGTGATAACAAAAGAATAATTTTTGAGGTGACATGCACCTACACAATCTTGATCATATATGTAAGCATTGGTGAGCTGGGATCATAAGAACTTAAAACATGGGCATGAAGATATAATGATGACAATAAGAACTTAGCAACCATGTTGTAAACATGCAAATGAACACAAACAAAAGATCATGAAAATGAAACAATGAAAGTTAAACGTGTGTTCAAATCATAAGGAAAAACATACAAATAGTTTTCAGCTTGTCCTTCAAAGAGAGCAAAACATAAATGCATAGGACACCTTCAAGTTTAAGAGGGCGACTAGATACAAATAATTTAAGAACAAGTGAAACCAACAATATGAATCAATCAATGAACTTTGGGACAATGCATATTATACTAAGAATGACAACTATGCTCTCTTAATGGTGCATAAAGAAAGAAGGTGGTGACTCAACATAAAAGTAAAAGAAAGGCCCTTCGCAGAGGGAAGCAGTGATTGCAAGTTTTATAACCTTCAAAAATTATGGTACTTACCGGCTTTGAGCTCTCATTGCCCCCATCATAAGCATCTTGAATGGTTAAAGTTAATGCGAGAACAATTATGATTCATATGCTTGACAAATCATAAGTTGAAAACCTCGTACCCCGTGAATACGAGTACCCAAACCTCATCCTACTTTACTTAGAGTCCCAAGCAAGGCTCTTGTCATTGTAAGTATATGCATATCATTGAAAACCGCCAATGGGGTACCTCCGTGCCCGATGACATGGAACAAGCCCACACCAAAATGACAGGACAAGCAGACAATGAACACCTCGACATCTCTTTTATTTGCCTTTTGTTTAGCTTTTTATTATGAGATGCGTCGTCGAATGTTCACCATGGGTATGCTGCAAATTTCCACCATGAATTATGCATGGATTAGATTGGCGGCCCGGCGTTTCCCTAACACATATACAAACTCCATGATCCCCACAAGATTCCCAATTTATTTCACACCGCGGGTATCCATAAACAAAAGATCATGATATCAACTCAAATAAGAAGTGCAATGTTGAAAGCTTGCCCCATGACAGCATGGATGGGCTAGAATCCAACTTACAACTTGCAAGCATAACAACTCAACATAAGAGACCACAATGTCAAATTTTTAAGAACAAGAAAAAGTAAAGTGTGCCTTCCAGTTCGTGAGAGCTTTACTGATCGAATTTCGCATAACACTGGTAAGAGTTTAATTTGAAGAGAAAATAAAAGCAAGTCAAATTTACTTGGAATAGCAAATTGCTAGTAGGTACGTATGGTGGACACTTTGGAAAACTTTGGCTTTTAGGAGTTGGATGCACGAGTAGAGCTCATACTCAGTACAAGGCGAGGGCTAGCAAAAGACTGGGAGCGACCAACTAAGAGAGTAGTAATGGCCATAATCATGCAAAGCGATAAAGCGACATTAAAAGAAGCATAAGATGGCATCAAAAGTCAAAAACTAAATGATCATGAAGGCTATTGGCAACTTTGTAAGAGTCTAACATGTGTGAGCATGCGCCAAGTCAACCCAAATAAAGCATCAAGGAGAAAACCAAAATAATGCTTCCATACAATAAAAACAACGCATGATTTTTTTAAAGGCTCATTAAGCAATCTCAGTTATTTGAGACAAGTCATGCTACAGCAAAACCACTAAGCATACTATCAAAAAGACATCAAGCATGACATGAAAAAGCCTAAGCCGCAGTCTACACAAGCTCCTTCTTGTACCACTATTTTGCATAAAGCTTTTTCTCTTTTCCAACACCATTTGAAATTTTTAAAGACACCTCTTTTGATGAAAACCAATAAAGATCAGAGGCAAAAATACACCTTGATGAAAATATATGACAAGGTCTGAACGCAAATCAAGGTGAAAATGAAAACCAAAAGCAGTAGCAGAAAAAGAAGAACACTCGATTTTTAATAAGAGTGAAAACTAGAGCGTTCCTTGCAAATGAAAACGAGTACATCTCCTCCAAAAGAAATTTTGTTGGGGTCCAAACATTTATTGCAGCAAACAAACAAACTAAACTAACTAAGAAAACTAAAACAACTGACGCTCCAAGAAAAACACATAGTGCATGAAGCAATAAAAATATAGTGTTTTGAAAGGTAACCTGATTTTTGCCGATGAAGAAGGGGTTCCTCGGGGGCATCCCCAAGCTTTGACGCTTGTACTTCTTGGATATTTCTTGGGGTGATGCATGGGCATCCCCAAGCTTGAGCTTTTGTCCATTCTTCAACTCATCTCGTCATTCTCCAATCCCTACACTTGAAAACTTCCTTCATACAAAACTAAACACAATTCTATTAGCAACATTAGTGCAAGCATAACATATAATCAACCCTCTTTTTGCTTCAGGTTTCAACTCAAAACTACCACATATATAGCAAATACTACTGTAGCAACCTTCCCAAAAGTTCCGTGATCAAAAGAACTCAAAAGAAAGCGATAGAGTGACAAACACAAATATTGGCAGAAATCTGTCAAAACTGAACAGCTGACAAAGGTCGAATTTTTGAGGGATTTTCTGTTGCTCAAATCAAAAAGTGTTCAAATAACAAAAGTTTGGATATAACCTGGGGCATATGCACAAGAAATCGCAGGTCCAAAAGATATACAGAGAATTTTCACGAATTTTTACGGTGCAGCACCAAAAACAGTTTCAGGACAGCAACATCCCCAAATCTTTACCTCACTCAAATTAGAGGCTTCTCTTGGCACAAAAACGAAATAAACAAGATAAGGAGTGGTCATTACAGTAGTAATGACTTCCAAGACTCAAATAAAATAAAAAGTACTGAAAAGAAAACATTGGGTTATCTCCCAAGAGTGCTTTTCTTTAACGCCTTTGAGCTGGGCGCAGAAAATTGCGAATCAAGTAATATCAATAGATGAAGCGCTAGTTACCTCAGTAGGCTCTTTGAAGGTTCCTGAAGATGATTCAACCTGCAAGTCACCCTTAGTGGAACTAAGAGTCTTACCAATTTTAAGAACATGTTGAGATTTAAGCGCAGAAACCTTGGGAACATATATAAATTTTTGCTCTTTTCCAATAAACACTTTCTCCTTCTTAAATTTAAGAGAAGAGAAGATTAAGCTAAGAGTTTCCATAGACTCCTCTAGTTTACCAATCCTTAAGTTTTGATTGTCATGAGTAGTGCTAGCCTCTAAAATGGTAATTCTCTTACCAATGTTTTCTATTAATTCACTAACGCGGCTAGCATTTTCTAGGATACTTGGCAAACTTTTCTCTAAAGAGCTGAGCTTTTCTACCACCTCCTCCAAGGTGGTCTCGGTTTTAGCAACATTAATAGGTGGTATTCCCACTAAACTTTCAATTATAGTGCATGCTTCTCTAACGGGAGTACCCAGAAAATTACCTCCTGTAAGAGTATCAAGAACATACCTATTCCAACTGGATATACCAACATAAAAATTTCTAAGGAGGATCGTGGTAGAGTGCTTTTTGGTACACCTATGATGAGCATTGTTAATACAGTACCAAGCATCTTTTAAACTTTCTCCCCCTTGTTGCTTAAAACTATGAACTTCTACTTCAGGATTACTCATTTTCACAAAACTAAAAGCAGATAAGTAAAAACAACTACCAAGGATTCTAATTTTTTTGGGTTTTTGATAAAAAACAATGCAGGTAAAATAAAATAAAGTAAAGCAAAGTAATAACAAAGTAAAGGATGTGCGTGCAAAAACTCCCCTCACAGAAGTCTTCTCTTCCTCCCCGGCAACGGCGCCAGAAAATTAGCTGCTGCTGGTGTGGGAGCAGACTGTCCTTGTGCGTGGTGGATAACCAGCCCGTTGGGAACCCCAAGAGGAAGGTATGATGAGTATAGCAACTAGTTTTCCCTCAGTTAAGAAACCAAGGTTTATCGATCAGGAGAGGAGAGACAAACGATTGAAGGTGATGCGGAACCTGCATACACACAACCAAGTACTTTGTTCCCAACTTGCGATGAGGTTGTCAATCTCACCGGTTTGCTTGAAACAAAGGTTATGAGCGTATCGAGTGGAAAACAATATAGTATGCGAGTAAAGTAAACAGTGCGAGTAAAGTAAACAGGTGATAGCAATATGATGGAAATAGGACCGGGGTCCACAGTTCACTAGTGGTGTCTCTCCATAGATAAAATAACACATGCTGGGTAAACAAATTACAGTTGGGCAATTGATAGAATAAAGATAAACGTGATATGTCAAGAAGATCACTATGAGATTTACTCTGGGCATTACAACAAAATACATAGACCACCATCCAACTGCATCTATGACTAATAATCCACTCCCGGGGATATCAATCCGAACACCCCAAAAGTTTTAAGTTGCGAACAACGGATAATTGCATTAAGCAAAGTGTGTAATGTAAACAAAGCATATGCCCTTGAGCATATGAATGTTGTTTTCTCCCTAGTAGCAACAGCACATCTTTAACCTTAGAGGTTTCTGTCACTGACGAGGGGTAAACTCGACAAATGTCCTAGATGAAGGACTTAGGATCAGGGAGATAGGGCATTGGATGAACTCGAAGGTAAAGTTAGTCGAAATAGGTATGTGTCGAAAGTAAACTTGGGTGTTCAACCTGGCTTGCTCTCAATCTGCCCCACACCGTCCCCTCCTGCCCCCTATATATAGGTGGCCAGGTCTCGAGGATCGGGTAGGGTATGATACAGATTACAATATCGACATACGGTAAGGACTTGTATTTGACTATTATTACAATTGGGCCTAACTATACGGGCCTTAGGGGTACTCAACTAACAGGCTCTACTAACTATACCCTTGTTAGTAGCCCCTGAGATTCTACCAGAATTGTAGATTCAGGTTGAATCTCTAATCTTCAAATCTTCGACTTGATCAATTCTTCGACTTCTTCTCATCTTCAAATCTTTGACTTTAGTCTTTTTGACATATTTTTCATGATATTCTTTCGCAAGGGGTTTTGATGAGCAAGCCTGACAACTCTGACAGATCAAGAGGTCAGTTAACTGCCGGAACAGATACTTGTCACCTACTTCAAATTCAATCCCCTTGGACTTGAATTCGGTATACCGGTCAAATCCACTCTTCTGCCGCATTTAGGACTTAAAAAGAATGAATCCCAGTGGTTCTCAGGGTACCTAGTGCGTCCACCAGGATTTTCTTCGCGTCGTAGACACGGATATATACCAGCAGAGCACATCCATGTGCGTATACCAGGCCACACAGGACGGATCCCGGGGTCTTACCTTCGCGATAACTCGCGGCATTCGAGTTTCATTGCGATAACGTAACTCGAGAATCTTATATTTTGCAGCCAAGTTTCTGACTGATAAAACCAAAGAATTTTTTATTTTAAAATGATCTTCTTCGCTCCCGATGGGAGTAATCTCTCTTCAGTTTTATCGACTATGTAGTCTCCTTTTTCATCTCCAGTATTGATTATCTTATCCTCTATCGGGTGCGCGCTCAGCGCTCCCGATGGGAGTAGCCCCCGAGGCTATGTTTGGCTACTTGTCGTCAAGCATAGGCTCAAAGTTCGGCTCCTCTGTCTTCTGTAAACGTCTTACTATTGGCGAGCCCCCGAGTCCAAGTCGAGGTTTTCATATCGTGCGACCATAGTCTTCTTTTCTTTTTTTCCTTCTTTGATATTATCGTCTGCTGTGCGCAGAATTTAACTCCTGCTGTAAAATATGTTTACGGGCTTTGCTGTAGCACGGGGGGCCAATAATACGTGCTTATAAATAAAGCACCTGCTGGTTAAGGTAAAAAACCCTAATCAGATTTCTCCTCCGCCGCATCATCTTCTCTCTCCATCTAGGGTTTTTTGAGGTTTTTCCCTTGTTCTCATGGCTGATGCTGAAGGTTCTCGTCTGAACCTTGGCTCCCCGGTGGCGCCACGAGGTCGTGGTCGCCCTCGTGGAAGTAAGAACAAGAACACCACGCCGGCCGCCGCAGGAACTTCTTTGGACGCTCCGGCTAAGCGTCGTCCTGGCCGCCCACCTGGTAGCAAGAACAAGCCCAAGGTGACTGGCGCTACTCCAGGTCCAACCGCTCCTCCTCCTGCTGCTCCTGCTGCGCCTCCCCAAATCTTTTCCTTCCTCTGTATTGCCATGGCGCAGTGCCGTGAGATTCAGCGCCTGCCGTTGAATTTTACCAAGTTCATGGATGGCCGCGAACTACGAGAGGCGGTTCTCCGCGAACAATCTGGCAGTGGCATCCCATACGAGGTGGAGGTGTGGTATGATGGCGACGGCGAGCAGTACTTTAAGGGCGGCTGGTCGCAATTTGCAGAAGACCACGACATCCATTAAGGCTTCTTCATGGCCTTCGACTTCCACATCGGCACGTCGAAGTTCGACGTGAAGATCTATGACGGCACCCTTTGCCAGAAGAAGTATGAAGCTAAAGTCCACTTCCATTAGGACTTGTTTTTTATGTAATTTCGTTTGATAATGTCCTTGCTATCATGTTTACCTGTAATGAATATTCGCACTTGGTGTCGATGTTTTTGCTAGTACCAGGAAAACAAGTCATTGTTTCTGAGGTATACTTTTCCATCTATCGGGTTTTGTGCGAACCAATTTATAAGAATAATATCGGGTTCCTTTGCGAACCAAGTTGTTTCAATATTTATCGGGTTGCCTGTACAACCTTATAGTGAAAAAAGTCTTCCAAGTCGCGATAAGAATTCCTTTCGTACGACCCGAGGGTTGAAGCCCCCAAGGCGAAGAAGTAGAAATATTTGTACAATTTTGTCGAGTTCAACCCAAAGAACCCGACCTGTGGCCTCATGTTCTGGGTTCAGAAGGTTAACTCGAATTTGCTGGTAACACTATTTTTATTCTACGCGTAGAATCGCCGTAGCTGCTCCGCATTCCACGGGTTGCTCTCGTCCTTCCCAGTCTTCTTGTCTTGTAGTCGATATGCTCCTCCTGGTATTACTTCGGTGATGATGTAAGGTCCCACCCAAGGGGACTCCAATTTGCCGTGGCTGTCTTGCCTGAGTCGCAAAACTAGGTCTCCCACCACGAAGGATCGTGGACGAACTCGACTACTATGGTAGTTTCGCAGGCTCTGCTGATACTGCGTAGCCTTTTCTAATGCTTTATCTCTTGCTTCGTCTAGTGCATCGACATCGTCTTGCAATGCTTCTGTTGACGTTGTCTCGTCATATGCCGTCACTCTTGGAGCCTCGTGTGTAACTTCGACTGGAAGCACGGCTTCCACGCCATGGACGAGGAAAAATGGAGTTTCTTGAGATGCTGCATTAGGTGTAGTTCTTAAGCTCCAAAGAACAGAGGGCAATTCTTCTACCCGAGCGCTCTTGGCTTTCTCGAGAGGTGCTAAGAGCCTCTTTTTTATCCCACTACATATCAGGCCATTGGCTTTTTCGACTTGCCCGTTTGTCTTCGGGTGCGCCACAGATGCGAATTTGAGCTTGATCCCTAATCCTTCACAGTAACTCTTGAATTCCTTTGAAGTGAAATTTGTCCCGTTATCTGTGATGATGCTGTATGGTACACCAAAACGGAAAACTAATGACTTGATGAAGCTGATCACTGCTGTAGAATCTTGAGTTGTTACCGGGGCTGCTTCCACCCATTTGGTAAATTTATCGACTGCCACTAGCATGTAGACATGCCCTCCTGGCCAGGATTTGTGGAATTTTCCCACCATGTCGAGGCCCCATTGCGCGAAGGGCCAAGATAATGGTATTGTTTGTAACTCTGCTGCTGGTGCATGCGGTCTAGATGCAAACCTTTGACATGCTTCACACTTTTGAACTATATCTTTTGCGTCCTCGATGGCTGTTAGCCAATAGAATCCTGCTCGGAAAGCTTTTGCCGCTATTGCTCTGCTGCTAGCATGATGACCACATACTCCGCCATGTATGTCTTTTAATATTGTTTATCCTTCCTGGGGCGTTACACAACGCTGCAAAACGCCAGTAATACTTTTCTTGTATAGTTTCCCCTGCAACATGACAAATGCTTTCGATCTTCGAGTTATCCTTTTGGCCTCCACTGCATCTTCTGGTAATTTCTTATTTATCATGTATGCAAGATATGGCTGCATCCATGTTTCTTCTATCATCATGACCTCCTCTGGCTCTGATGTAGCCCCCGAGCCTGCTGTAGTAGTCGAGCTTTTTCCACTTTTTATTGATCTTTCCACTATTTCCTCCCAAAATACTCCGGATGGCACAGGTAAACACTGTGACCCGATATTTGCTAAATTGTCGGCTTCTTCATTGCTATTCCTGCTTATGTGCGAGACTTCGCATCCATCGAACGTTCCTTCCAGATAATGGTACAAATTTTTGTAGGCCATCATGTTGTCATTGATTGTGTCACATCTGTTCATAACTTGCTGGACAATAAGGTTGGAATCTCCAAATATTTTTAGGTGAGTTGCTCCACATGCTTTAGCCATCTTCATGCCGTGCAACAAAGCCTCGTATTCTGCTTCATTGTTAGAAGCCTGTGGAAAACTCATCCTTAAGACGTACTTCAATTTGTCGCCATGAGGTGATATCAAAACTACTCCTGCGCCTGCGCCTTGGACTCTCTTAGAACCATCGAAATACATTGTCCAAACACTGGATAAGTCTGGTGGTCCTGTGCTCTGCAGCTCCAACCACTCTGCTGTAAAATCTGGCAAAACTTGCGACTTGATCGCCTTCCTTTTTTCTTACGTGATATCCATGGGAGACAACTCGATTCCCCACAAAGAGACACGTCCTGTTGCTGAAGGATTATTCAATATGTTCGATAATGGCGCCTCGTTGACCACTATAATTGGGTGCACCGCGAAGTACTGTCATAGTTTTCGTGCGGTTGTGAAGACACTGTATGCCAACTTCTGATAGTGCGGGTACCTCTGTTTTGTTGGAGATAACACTTCACTTATGAAATATACCGGCCTTTGGACGCCATGGGCTTTTCCTTCTTCGCTTCTTTCGACTACTAATACTGTACTCACCACCTGATGGGTTGCGGCGATGTATAATAGCAGTGGTTCTTTTTCCTTTGGTGCGACCAACACTGGTGGCGTGGAAAGCACTTTTTTCAACTATGCAAATGCTGCGTCTGCTTCTTCTGTCCACTCGAATTTCTCGTCTGACTTCTTCATCAGTGCATAGAAAGGAAGCGCCTTCTCCCCTAGCCGAGCAATGAAGCGACTTAGTGCCGCGATGCGTCCTGCAAGTTTCTGTACGTTGTGTAGTTTCGTGGGTTTCCCCATTGTTAAGATTGCTTGAATCTTCTCTTGGTTTGCCTATATTCCTCGTGCTGATACCAAGAACCCCAAAAGTTGTCCTGCTGATACGCCGAAGGAACACTTTGTCGGGTTAAGCTTAAGCTTGTACCTGCTCAGGTTGTCGAAGGTTTCTACCAAGTCGCTGATTAGAGTTTTCTCTTCTCTTGTCGTGATGACTACATCATCAATGTAGACTTGGATATTGCGTCCTATTTGGCTTCCGAGGCAATTTTGCATCATCCGTTGATAAGTTGCTCCTGCATTTTATAGGCCGAACGGCATTACTTGGTAGCAAAACACTCCGTATGGTGTGATGAAGGCCGTTTTTTCTTCGTCCTCTTTCTTCAATTTGATCTCATTGTAACCAGAATATGCGTCCAAAAATGAAAGCCTCGCTCATCCCGCTGTGGAATCGATTATCTGATCGATGCGGGGTAGAGGGAAGGGATCCTTTGGACAATGCTTATTGAGAGATGTGTAGTCGACACATACTCTTTGTACGTCTGTATTCTTCTTGGGTACTATAACTGGGTTCGATACCCAACTCGAAGTTTTGATTTCTCTGATAAATCCGGCATTTTCTAGCCTGTGCAGCTCTGACGCTATCGCCTTCCTTTTAGGTTCATCAAATCGCCTTAATGGTTGCTTGACTGGTTTTGCCTTGGGATCTACATTTAGTGCGTGCTCGACGAGTTCCCTGGGAACCCCTGGCATGTCTGATGGACACCAGGCGAAGATTTCCCAGCGCTCACGGAGAAACTTGACGAGCGCGCCTTCCTATGCGGGATCCAAGTTCACCGCAATCGATGTCGTCTTGTTTGGATCTGTGGGATGGACCTGAATTTTCTTTGAGTCCTGCGTTGTGTCGAAAGCCTGATCTGGCAGGGATCGTCCAACGTCGGGTAGCACATTATGATCCGTTTCTCCTTTTAACCTCTCATATTCTGCTGTCATGCCGAAGGTTTGCGCCATCCTGTTGAATTCTCTGTCGCATGTATTGGCTACTTCAAAGCTCCCTTGTACTGTAATTGTTCCTTTGGGCCCTGGAATTTTCAATGTCAGATACGCGTAGTGTGGCACTGCCATGAATTTTGCAAATGCTGGACGCCCCAGGATTGCATGATATTGCGACGGCCAGTCCATAACTTCAAACTCCAGCTTCTCTCTTCTATAATTTTTGCTACTGCCAAAACATACATCGAGTTCTATCCTTCCTAAAGGGTAGTTTGCGGCTCCTGGTACTATTCCGTGGAAAGAGCAATTTGTTGGCTTCAAACTCGTCAGCGAGATGCACATTGCCTTTAGGGTTCTAGCATATATTAAGTTTATGCCACTCCCTGCATCCATGAACACTCTTCCGATGTCGTACCCTCCTATTTGCGCCTTTAAGACCATAGGCGAGTGGCCTGGCCTGGGAATTTTCCTCGGGTGGTCTGCTCTACTGAACTTGACTAGTTGTTCCGACCACCGTAGGTACTCTGTGGTAGCTGGTGGTGATGATATTGCTAGGTTTACTTGCCTGGATATGCTCTTTCGCTCTTTCTTTGACTTGGGCACCGGTTGAATCATGGCTGACATGTACACTTTTGACTCTAGGTGTCTTGCTGGCCTTTGCATTTGATATCCTTGATTTCTGCGCCTTTCTCCTTGCCTCCCTTCTTGGCTTGCGCCCATGGCGCTTTGCAACCTTAGAAATGTTCTGCAATCCTTCATCTGGTGATTTGAGACCCTTTTCCCGTCGAGATACGCGTAGTGGATTCGACAAGGTCCGCATAGCATATCCTTGGCTGAAGGACCAGAATACCTCGATTTTTCTACTCCTTTTGCCTGAAACCTCCTACTTTCGTATCCTTCCTCCTCTTCTAGTACGTAACTCGCGGCTACCTGATTTCGCCCTCCATGGTTATCCCTGCTGCGGTGTCGTCTCCTCTGTCTACTTATTCTGCCGACTTCTGGCGAACGTCCTCTTTTGTTGTTATACGCGTCCTCTCCATCAGCGAATTTGTTGGCTTGTTCCATTAGCTCGGCTACTGTCGTTGGTCTCGTTCTTCCTATTTCTTCCACAAGATCTGAGCGACGAAGTCCTTCCGAAAAGGCGTCTATTGCTCGTTCGTCGGAGACTTCCTCTGCTGAGTTTTTGATTATACTCCAGCGTTGTATATAAGAACGTAGCGTTTCACCTTTCCTCTGCATACATGCTTTAACTTCCTCCAGTGATGCTGGGCGCTTGTAGGTGGAATGAAAATTTCTTGTGAATTGACTTTCGAGTTCCCCCCAACTTCCAATGGATTCGTCGGGTAGGGTATTTAACCAGGACCGTGCGGCGCCGGTGAGGTGCAGCTACAAACTTTGCATTGCAGTCGCCTTTGTTCCCCCTAATATCTGTACTGCCTGCAGATAATCTGATAGCCATAAGGTAGGTTCTTGCGACCCGTCATACTTATTCTGGTCATGTGGTAATTTGAATCCTTTGGGTACCCGCGTTTTGCGAACCCTACGGGTAAAGCACAACGCACCCATATTTTTATCGTCGTCTTCGTAATTCTCTTCCCTCCAAGCATGTCGCGATTTATTTACTCGAGCTTGTGCTATTATACTCCTTGCGTCCTCCTTCCTTTTCTGTCGCTTTTTCTCTTCTCATGATTCGCTATACTCGTCATCTGTGAAATTGTATCTGAACTTTTCTTTTTGACTTCCCTTGTAACTTGTCGACTTCGTCTCTGGACCTTGTTCCCTGATCGTTCCTTCTATTATTCCGAGGCTTTGTATTGCTGCTCGGTGCATATCTTCTCATGGGTCCCCAGGTTCTGGTCTTGTAGCTAGTAAATACGCTTGCGCTGCTACTAATGCTGCCTCTGGCGTTTTTTGTATGAAGTCATCTTCCTCCTCTTCTAGATGTGGGGTAGGATTCCTTGAGTATCTTTCCTCTCTGTCACGTGCTGTCGCCCCTCTGTTGTGTTTTGGGTCTCCGCGCTTTTCTCTGCTGTATTCTGAATCTTCACTATAGTCTTCCCAGTATTCTTCCCTTGATATATTGTTGTTGTCTTGAAAAATCATGTTTATTTCCTCTCTTAGTTTCTTCCTGTGTTGGTACAATGCATACTGATATCCCATTAGAACTTCTCTTCTCGATCCTTCGGGTACTTCTGTACCATGATTAATAGCTGATTTGATCATTCTCCATTCACCAGCTGAGACATGGACTTTCTCCTTTTCCTTTTTGTTGTGGTCTTTCATTTTTTCGACTTGCCTGTCGACCTTTTTACTTTCTTCGCTGTTGCTTTCTTCTTCTGCTTCAGTGATAATGACGCATAGCTGTTGTACTTTGGAGACGCCGCTGCTTTCCACGGCGAAGTCCTTTCCGTTGTTGTGCGTCTGACACGCTTTCTCTTCTGAGTCGAAATTTTCCCGAATTTTGTCGCCTTCTGCGATTGATGCTTTTTCTAAGCTGACCGGCGAGTTTACCTCACCGGAAGAGCCTTCTGATGATTCCAATGTTTCCTCTGCTTCAGGCTCGTTTGCCGGCGGATTTGGTTTCGTCGAATCCGAGAGGCGAGACGAACCCGATGGCCCGACGATGATGCTCAAACTTCCAATGGTTAACTCCATCTCTTGAGTTCCGTCGAGTTCTGAACTGCTGTTGGCTAGAAGCGAAAAAGCCGTCGAATTCATGATTCCAACGCCCAGAGTCCCCACGGTCGGCGCCAATTGACGAGGGGTAAACTCGACGAATGTCCTAGATGAAGGACTTAGGATCGGGGAGATAGGGCATTGGATGAACTCGAAGGTAAAGTTAGTCGAAATAGGTATGTGTCAAAAGTAAACTTGGGTGTTCAACCTGGCTTGCTCTCAATCTGCCCCACACCGTCCCCTCCTGGCCCCTATATATAGGTGGCCAGGTCTCGAGGATCGGGTATGGTACGATACAGATTACAATATCGACATACGGTAAGGACTCGTATTCGACTATTATTACAATTGGGCCTAGCTATACGGGCCTTAGGGGTACTCAACTAACAGGCTCTACTAACTATACCCTTGTCAGTCACTCCCCCAGGTTAAATAGAGGCATGAACCCACTATCGAGCATAAATACCCCCTCTTGGAGTCACTAGCAACTACTTGGCCAAGATAGCTACTAACAACGGAGAGCATGCAAGATCATAAACAACATAGAGATAACAAAAGATAATATTCAGTACAACAACTTAATCATAAACACCAATATTCATCGGATCCCAACAAACCAAACATGTAGAATTACATAACGGTGATCTCAATCATGTAGGGCAGCTCATGAGATCTAAACATGAAGCACATGGTGGAGAAGACAACCATCTAGCTACTGCTATGGACCCATAGTCCAAGGTAGACTACTCACTCATCGCTCCAGAGGCAAGCATGGCGATGAAGAAGACCTCCGGTGGCGATTTCTCTCTCTGGCAGGGTGCCGGGAAGAGCTTCTGGACCCTCCCGATTTTCGGGTCGATGGCAGCGGCGGATCGCGATGTGTTCTGGAAATCTGATCGGGTACTTAGGTTTTTTCTGTCGAGGGGTCTTTATAGGCGAAGGGGCGTCGTCAGAGGAGGAGCCAGGTGCCCTCACGCGGGGCCCGCGTGGCCAGGGGCCTGGCCACGCCACCCCTGCGTGTGGGGCCCTGGTGGCCCCCCTCCTACTCTCCTTCGGATCTCTGGAAGCTTCCAGGTAAAATAAGACTTCAGGAACTTGTTTCGTCCAATTCCGAGAATATTTCCTGTGTATCACTTCTGAAACACAAAAACAGCAGAAAACAGGAAACTGGCACTATGGCAACTCGTTAATAGGTTAGTTCCGAAAAATGCATAAAAGTGCCACGAAGTGTAACGAAACAATAGGCAAATGGTGTAAAAACAAGCATGGAGCATCAAAAATTATAGACACGTTGGAGACGTATCAGCTAGTCGACGATGTCGAGGAAAAGCAAAGCGAGATGAGGAAGGAAGCCTGGGGGCATTTATAGGCACGAGGGTGGCGTGGAGGAGGGGCTAGGGTTAGCGCGGGCGAGATCGAATGGCTCAGGAGGTAGCCGTGCTCGGGCGGGGGTCTCTGCGAGGAAGAAGGAGGCCCTGACGAGTGGGCCAGGGCGGTCAGCGGGAGAAGGAGGGGCAGACGTACCCCTTCGGGATGGAGCGATGTTGGGCCGGTGCCAAAAACTGGCTTGGGCCGGTTCGGTCCCCGCAACCTCTTTTACTTTTTTTTGTTCTTTGCTTTTTCTTTTTCTGATTTCCTATTTCTTTTATAACTTTTGCAATAAAGCTTCAAATGACTTCAAACCAACTTCCAAAATTTTCTAAAATTCAAAGAAATCTATTTAAACAGTAAGAAACAAGTTTTCAAAATAAAACAAGATTTTTAACAAAACCTTATAGGTTTGGCCAAAGGGCTTGTTTGCATAATTCAAAATGGAATTAGGGTTTTCTAAATCATTCTTTTAAAATCAGAGAACAAGCTTTTTAAAGATAATATTTGAGATAAATTTTCAAGCATAGTTTTAAAGATGCAACCTTTAATACACATAACAGATTTGTGATTCATTCCTTTGCAAGCAAGCTTGCATAGGTTTGAATAAAAGAAAGAAAATAATATTTTGATATTTTTTATCAAAGAGGTACTTCAAGCAATACTAGGAAGTTTGAAATAGTTTTTATCATAAAGCTTTCAAATAAACTCAAAAGTTTTAAATCCCTGTGAAATTTCAATCATTACAACAAAAACAAAAACAAAAAATTTCCCCCAAAATTTGATAAAATCTTGGGATGTTACAGACTACCTCCCTTAAAAGAAATCTCGTCCCCAAGATTTCGAGAGTCTAGAAAGCAAGATGGGTTTGGGTTACCTAGGTGGCTACCACCCTTAAAAGAAACTTTTGTTGGTAGTCTAGGTCCTTGGGTTCAACCAGACACACCTTGGTCTTGACTTGGCACTGGGTCATTTTTTGAGTTGATACTGGGTCATCTTTTGAACCCATAGTTAGTCTTCATCTTCCTTTCCCATACGTGGGTGTCTATTCACAACCTTGTGCATCCACCGTCTTCAAGGGTTGTTTGGTTATAATCCTTGCTCCCTTGTAGAGTCTCTTTCCAACAAGGTAGTTGTTGAACTACTTTGGACACTGAAGAGTCACTCTTTGGGTCAATCAGAAGACCAAGCTGAGGGGTCTCTTGTCTTCATTTCATCTTTTTAGTCAACGTCCTTGGAGGTCCTTCATCTTATGGTTCCTTCCTTTATTAGCACTTTCGGGTCAAATGGAGCTCTCCATGTTGGTAAGACTCCTTCCATTGCATGTCTTCTTCAACGGTAAGCTTGTAGTTCATCCTTACCTATTCCTACATGTTGGTAGAACTTGCCTACTATAAGGGGTATAACATATTATCCTCCTAAGGTTTAGGCTTAACAACGTCATCTCTCATAGGTATGTCTCTCTAGGTTCGCAAAACCAACATTATATGAGCGAATAATAAGAGTAGTAAGAATGGTGATCAATCCATTCTTCACCCAAATCATTACTCCATACATGGTTTATTAAACCTCATATTCTAAATCTTGGTCAACCTTACTGCTTTTAACAAAATTCTCTGGGTAATGGAACCAAAATTCCAATTCCATTTTTTTGAAAACAAAATCTATTGTTCCTTAGCTAGGGGTTTGCGACAAAACTCATAGCATTAACTCTTCTGGTTGCAGTTTCTTCGGTTAGTCATCTTATGAGAAGGACATAAAGACTTTATTCAATATTGTTTGCCCATTGCTCTTACATACCCTTTCAACATCTATTTCAATTAGCAGCTGTATACAATTACTTCCAAGTTGACCACTCTTTATGGTGTCTTCCCTTGTGGTCTTTGAGTCCCTTTGGTCTTTTCTGTTCATGGTAGTTTGGATGCGTGTTTCTCTGGGCATAGATTTGAATAATGTCCCTTCTGTTTGCACTTGAAACAAGTAACATGGTTGAGGTCCTTCTTCACGCTACCTTGTGTGTTTGCTTTGTTGTATCTTTTCGGACATCTGGATGCATAATGTCCTAGTTCCTTGCATTTGGAACACAGCACCTTGCTATAGACATGCTTCTTCTTCTTTTTTGTGGGTAACTCCAGGGCTAGGAGATATCTTATTTCATTCTCTTGATATTCCACTACAACGGTAGGAAACCTTTCTCGTTTCTTCGAACAATTTCTAGATAAGTGTCCGTCTTCTCCACATGAATAACAACACTTGGTGGTGGTATCAAGTGTCTTTTCCATAACTTTAATTCCCAACTTCACCTTGGATCTTCCATCTACAGGGGTCCTTTCCTGTTGTTGGTATAATCCATCTTTGGCTCGTTGATTCATTCGTTGCACCGTGGAGTAAAACTTGCATTCATTGGGTACATGGTTGATTCCATCGCATAGGAAACAAGTAACATGGGCCATGGAACATTCCCCAACTGGATGGCTCATATCGCAGTAAGGGCACTATTCACAACATCCGTTAGACGTGTGTCCTATTTCTCCACAGATCTTGCAGGCTAGCAATGTTATCTCAGCTTCACCCCTTGGTTCCTTGCTACCAAGATTGTTTTGGGGTGGGTTGTTATCAGCAACCGCCAACATATGGGGTATCATTTGTACCATTTGAGAATGATTATCTAGTACTTGCTCCATTCCTGGGGGTAACTCTTTGCTATCACCATTGACCATGTACTGGGTCATTACTTGCATTATCTCAGTGTGTACTTCTACCATCTGTTGTATTGCTACAACCATCTGAGGTTTGTTGAGATTATTCTGGCGTTGAGGACGCATCTGTTTGGGTTTTAGGACAAGTTTAGAACTTAGCATAGATGAGAAATAGATAGAAGGGATCTAAAGAAGATTCCTACCCAAACACAGCAGATCAAGACAATTCATCTTACAAGCAACATCTAGCAAGCATTCTTCACTTCAAGCAAACTAGTTTTAAAAACAAACGAGAAGGTACGATCATCCACAAGTCGGTATGACCATAAACATTTATTACATGCCGTCGCTTATTAAAAGTCTCAGGTGGAGGTCCAACTAAAGCTTCTTGGTTCCCTTTTATGCAGATCCATGGTTTTGGTCCAGCTGCTTCTTTAGATCTGCAATATGATCATCCTTGGTCGTAATGAGGTCTCCTTGAGCAATAAGCTCAAATGCTAACTGTTCCATGCCACTTTGAAGTTGACTTATGGTTTCCTTCAATGTAGTAGTATCTTCCTTTTCTTCTTTGAGGTCCTTCTGGGTATTATGAAGTCTCCACTTGAGTCTTTCTCCAAGTTCCTTTATTGCTAACCAAGCAGCACATCTTGCGGAGTCAAGGAATGATGTATACATCTCAAAGTTGGTAAACATCCAAAGTCCCATCTTCTTGTGGTCGTCTTCTTTGTCCTTATATAGGTGGAGTTGTACCCACCAATATTCTTGACCTTCATCAATCACGGGAAATCCCTTGTAAACAGCTTCTCCTTGTATTCCCATGCTTAGCATGAGGTTCTTTAGTGCTTTGGGAAATTCAGTCTCACACTTCAGGGTCATGGTCATCACGGGTCCTTTCTTGATAGATTCGTGGATGCTGGTCATCTAAAATTTTGAAAGCAAGGTAGTGTCAAACAAATGAATGTGATAAGTCTTACGAGGAGAATTCAAACTGAAATGTAGATAAATTTTATTTAGAAAACTGAATTGATTTTTCTTTTAAAAAAAGAGAAGAATCCTAGGGCTTCCTAGTCTATTCCAAACCTAGGGTCTCGATCCTACATGCAACACTATGCTCTGATACCATTCTGTCGCACCCTACCTTTTGCTAAAGGCAGAACTCCTGTGTTAATGTGCTACTCCCTGGATCAATAGATAGCACCACAGTACAAAATATAGTAATCATTGCAATAGTATCCAATATTACAACGTAAATCCAGATACATAGGTCTTCAACCTTACGAGTACACAGCATAAAGCATAGTAGTAATGAGCCTCCATCTTCATCATGTGCCACAGACAGATATGTTGGAATGTAGACTCGAGATCTTACTAATCGTTTCTCATCTGAATAAAACCTGCACATTTGAATATGCAGCCCCAAAGGGGTCAGTACAATAACATACTAGCAAATGACACATATTTGGTGGCATTTATGAAAAGACTATACTACATGATATTTGGCTGGTGGATCTCATAGGCTAATTTGCATAAAGCCAAATTTATCCTACAATTCTTTTCAAAACTTTCTTTCAAAATTTTAGTTTATAAGGGTCAAGACAACCCCCATACATTACATACTGGCCGGTATGTAGTTCTGGGTGCAACTCAACAAAGTTGGAACAACAGAAACCACCACACCTCGGAGTGTATGGCCTTGAGCTCCTGCCTAAGGGTTTCTAGTCAAGTTTTAAAGCATTCAGAAACAGTGATGAGATTCTTCCGAACATTCCATGACTTAGAGACTCAATTGTCCATAACCGAGGACACGGCTAAACGTTTAGATTTTGACACCCTGCATGGGTTGTGCACTTTCACCTTAAGACTCATTTTACCCCCAAAAATAAAATGAGACAAGATCTTTCAGAAAAAGTATTCAACCAAACTAGTCTGACCGTGCTCCCTATATTTTGCTACCACCTCGTGTCAGTCCCTCTTGGTTGAACCCTTAATCCTACTGAATCAAGATAGAGCACATAGTGTCATAAGGCTGCACTGGAAGTACTCTAAAACATAGAAGACATAGTAATCTCTTTAATCCTGAGTGGCATGCCCAAGTAGTATCCTGAGTACACATCCTTACTGGCATGTGCCCCAGAACCCACCTTCTTTGCCCCATCTTATCAAACCAATTCACCTATGTGGTTCATTTTAGTTGAAGTTGTTAATTTATTCACAAAACAACTTTAACATGGTGATCATAGCATGGCATCTATATTTTTCAAAGTATTTAGCATCCTAACCGGTAGAGTTCATGGATAGCTACACACTACTAGGATCTAGCATTTTGTAAAACAATTGTATAGTCCACCTATCATGCATACTACTAAAAACACTAATGCAGTAGTAAAAGGAGGTTGGGGATATGTGTGTCACTTGCCTTTTTTTGGAGAACACGATCTTTTCACTATTCTCAACTAAGCTCGTAGCTCTTTGCACAAACTATAACACAGCAATAACACAACATAAACTGCAATATAAACACAATCAAATAAGACAACAATTGAAAAGGGCTTGTTTAACAATTTAGATTTCTCAAGATATTGTGATAGAAAAGATATGGCAAAAGAATTGTGGATTGTGAGATATGTATTTGAGAGCTTAAGTGGCAAGCTCAAATGATTTGAAAAGAGTGGGCTTGAAAAGATATTAACTGACAAACCTTTATGCTTTACTAAAGCATGAATAGAATCTTGAAAGGACTCATGTGAATTAGATCACATAAGTGTCAATAGTGCAATAGCAATACTATTGAATAAGTGTGAAAACAAGTACTCATAAATAGTATGAATTACACTTAGGACTTGGGCAAGGATTCAAGAAGCATTGATTTACTCAATTAACTCACTTGCAAATTGAATAGTTCACTACACGTGAACAGGATTAAGTAGGCATGGGGTTGGATATGAGTGAGTGATATTTGAGAATATGGTTCAAAGAGTTTTATTGAACAACATGGAGTAAGAACAAGTACTATGGTATAGATTACAAAAACACCACATTAGCAAAGTTGAAACTATGATTGAGATGTATCACACTTTACTCAAATAACACAATTGTAATTTGAATATGTGTGGGCTAGACAAACATGATTTGAGTAGACATGATATGGGTCAAGGTGGTGTCAAGATGATCTTTGATAGCTAGCTATGATCATAGGATTTACTACTATGGAAAGAAATAAGCTGAAAAGAAATAGAAATAATCTATGAAGATTAAATACTCAAATTCTCATATTTGAACTTGAATGTTTTTGAAGTGATTCAAGAAAATTTTGGAGGTAATACTAGTGGATAGCTTGCAGTAAGACAAAGCTATTGCAATTGGAATCATTCTAAAATAAATTTTAGAACTCAGATTATGATCAAATTGGTGATTTGGACAAATTTGAATGCACGTATCAACTTTGAAGTTTCTTGATTCTATGACGTTCTACATTTTTAGAGGATTCCAAAGACTACAAATTTGTAATTTTTGGATGCTTAGAACAAAAGATATGAATTAAACAAGGTAACAAATGAGTTTGAATCAATTTGAAATTAGATTTCAAATTAATGACTAAAACTATAAGATATTATTGCACTAATGGATTCTACACTTTATAAGCTTTCCAGTGATATAACGTTTGTAAATTTTGGATGCATGGTTTGAAAGTTATGAATTTTCTAAGATTCAGCAGATTTCTGATTCAAATCCTAATTCAAAATCTGTTTTAAAACAGAGACTGACACGTGGCGTAATGGAATTCGTAGGTACCGGTTTGGGTAGATAACGATTGTAAGCCATCAGATCTTATGAGAATTTGATGCACCATATTGCCCAATACCTCTTCATTTAAGTGATCTATTCTGCGCCGTTAGATCAGGATCGGATGGAAGAGAAAGAAAGAGAGGGGTGCTCACCGTGGAGACCTAGGTTTCCGATTGCTGGCGGGGTGTCTGTGGCTTGGGTGAGGTCGCCGGCGTAGCTCTGATGGTTCCCCGAGGAGATGGAGTCGATGAAGGCGTGCAGAATGTCAAGGCGAACTCGCGGGCTTGGTCAACGAGGACGGGCGTGTCCCGTAGCGACGCTGAGGGGTAGCTGAAAAAGCTTCTAGTGCCGATGCGCTTCGGCCGTGGACGCATGCATTGAACTGCTGGAAGATCGACCCAGAGAAGGGGTCAGGGAGATGCGCCGGGTCGAGGAGAAGAGGATAGGAGGGAGAAAGAGGAGTGCGACTCACCGATGATGTCGTAATCAATGAAGAACGGCGGCAGTACTGGGGATTTTTGGCAAGAAATTCCGTCGCGGTCGGTTGACGATGTCGAGGAAAAGCAAAGGGGATGAGGGAGGAGGCCTGGGGGCTTTTATAGGCGCGAGGGTGGCGTGGAGGAGGGGCTAGGTTTAGCGTGGGCGAGATCGGACAGCTCGGGAGGTAGCCGTGCTTGGGCGGGGTTCTGTGCGAGGAAGAAGGAGGCCCTAACGAGTGGGCCAGGGCGGTTGATACGTCTCAAACGTATCTATAATTTTTGATTGTCCATGCTTGTTGTTACACCATTTGCTTTGAGTTTTGTTACACTTCGTGGTATTTTTATGCATTTTCCGGAACTAACCTATTAACAAGATGCCACAGTGCCAGTTCCCTGTTTTCTACTGTTTTTGTGTTTCAGAAAAGTTACACAGGAAATATTCTCGGAATTGGATGAAACAAAAGCCGAACCTCCTATTTTTACTGAAGCTTCCAGAAGACCGAAGAGGAGACGGGGGGGGGGGCATGGGCCAGCCACACCATAGGGTGGCGCGGCCAGCCCCTGGCCCGCGCCCCTGGTGGTGAGACCCCCCTGGTCCACTCCTCACGACGCCCCTGTGCCTATAAAGAGACTCCCGACGGAAAACCCTAAAACAATTGGCGTTTTTCCCAGAACAGTTCCGCAGCGCCACCGCCGTCGAAGATGAATTTCGGGGGACAGAAGTCTCTGTTCCGGCACCCTGCCGGGATGGGGAAGTGCCCCCAGAGCTATCTCCATCGACGCCGTTGCCTCCTCCGCCATCTCCATCGACTTCATCGCCATCTCCACCAACCTTGCTGTCTCCTATGATGAGGAGGGAGTAGTTCTCCCCGGGGCTGAGGGCTCTACCGGTAGCTATGTGGTTCACCTCTCTCCCATGATGTGATCTTTATGTGATCATGAGCTTTGTATCTAGTTGAATTGGTAGATGCTATTATTCAGATATTATGCTACTCCCGTGCTTTGTTATTGTAAACTCCGGAGACACCTTGTATCGTAATGTGAAGGTGACTAGTGTGCGCATTGTGTGTGTCTTTTTGGTTAATGCCTCTATGAATTGTTGGTGTTTGTTGGAACCATCTAGTGCGTTCATGGTGATAGTGTGGGACAATCTAGTTTGGGGAAATACGGACTTTGAGGAGTGCTTCGTAGCCCTACGCATGATTAGTGTTCATTTTCCATTGGAGAATTGTTTTGAGTTGCATATTGAAGTTAGTATCTATTGGTTCAATTATGTTATATTTGTTGAGAGTGTGTCCACTAGTGAAAGTATGATCCCTAGGCCTGGTGACGAGGGTTAAACTCGACAAATGTCCTAGATGAAGGACTTAGGATCGGGGAGATAGGGCGTCGGATGAACTCGAAGGTAAAGTTAGTCGAAATAGGTGTGTATCGAAAGTAAACTTGGGTGTTCAACCTGGCTTGCTTTCAATCTGCCCTACACTGTCCCCTCCTGGCCCCTATATATAGGTGGCCAGGTCTCGAGGATCGGGTAGGGTACGATACAGATTACAATATCGACATACGGTAAGAACTCGTATTCGACTATCATTACAATTGGGCCTATCTTAACGGGCCTCAGGGGTACTCAACTAACGGGCTCTATTAACTATACCCTTGTGAGTAGCCCCTGAGATTCTATCAGAATTGTAGATCCAGGTTGAATCTCTAATCTTCAAATCTTCGACTTGATCAATTCTTCGACTTCTTCACATCTTCAAATCTTCGACTTAGTCTTTTCGACTTATTTTCATGATATTCTTTCGCAAGGGGTTTTGATGAGCAAGCCTGACAACTCTGACGGATCAAGAGGTCAGTTAACTGCCGGAACATATACTTGTCACCTACTTCAAATTCAATCCCCTTGGACTTGAATTCGGGATACCGGTCAAATCCATTCTTTTGCCGCATTTAGGACTTACAAAGAATGAATCCCAGTGGTTCTCAGGGTACCTAGTGCATCCACCAGGATTTTCTTCGCGTTGTAGACACGGATACATACCAGCAGAGCGCATCCATATGCGTATACCAGGCCACACAGGACGGATCCCGGGGTCTTACCTTCGTGATAAATCACGGCATTCGAGTTTCGTTGCGATAACGCAACTCGAGAATCTCATATTCGCAGCCAAATTTTTAGCTGATAAAACTAAAGAATTTCAGATTTTAAATTAATCTTCTTCGCTCCCGATGGGAGTAATCTCTCTTCATTTTGTCGACTACGTAGTCGAAATTTGTATGCTTATCCTTCCGCATCTCTAATATTGATTATCTCATCTCTATCGGGTGCGCGCTCAGCGCTCCCGATGGGAGTAGCCCCCGAGGCTATGTTTGGCGACTTGTAGTCAAGCATAGGCTCAAAGTTCAGCTCTTCTTTCTTTTGTGAACATCTTACTGTTGACGAGCCCCCGAGTCCAAGTCGAGGTTTTCATAGCGCATAATCTCCTTTTCTTCTTCTTTGATATTATCATCTGCTGTGCGCAGAATTTAACTCCTGTTGTAAATTATGTTCGCGGGCTTTGCTGTAGCCCGAAGGCCCAATAGTACGTGCTTATAAATAAAGCGCCTGCTGATTAAGGTAAAAAAAACCCTAATCAAACTCCTCCTCCGCCGCATCATCTTCTTCCTCCATCTAGGGTTTTTCTGAGGTTTTTTCTGTTGTGCCCATGGCTGATGCTGAAGGTTCTCGTCTGACCCTTGGCTCCCCGGTGGCGCCACGAGGTCGGGGTCGCCCTCGTGGAAGCAAGAACAAGCCCAAGGTTACTGGCGCCGCGGGAAATTCTTCGGACGCTCCGGCTAAGCGTCGTCCCGGCCGCCCCCTTGGTAGCAAGAACAAGCCCTAGGTGCTGGCGCCGCTCCAGGTCCTGCTGCTCCTCCTACTGCTGCTCCTGCCGCTCTCACTGCTCCTCCTCAAATCTTCTCCTTCCTTTGCATTGCCATGGCGCAGTGCCGTGAGATTCAGCGCCTGCCGCTGAATTTTACGAAGTTTATGGATGGCCGCGAACTGCGAGAGGCGGTTCTCCGTGAACAGTCTGGCGGTGGCATCCCATACGAGGTGGAGGTGTGGTATGATGGCGACGGCGAGCAGTACTTCAGGGGTGGCTGGTCGCAGTTTGCTGAGGATCATGACATCAATCAAGGCTTCTTCATGGCCTTCGACTTCCATATCGGTACGTCGAAGTTTGACGTGAAGATCTACGATGGCACTCTTTGCCAGAAGGAGTACGAAGCTTGAAGTCCGCTTCCATTAGGACTTGTTGTTTTTTTTATGTAATTTCATCTCATCATGTCCTTGCTACCATGCTTGTCTGTAATGAATATTCGTACTTGGTGTCGATGTCTTTTGCTAGTACCATGAGAACAAGTCATGTTCTGAGGTATGTTTTCCATATATCGGGCTCTTTGCGAACCAAAAACGGTAGGAATAATATCGGGTTCTTCTTACGAATCAAGTTCTCTCAATATTTATCGGGTTGTCTAAACAACCTTACAATGAAGAAAAGCCTCCAACTTGCCATAATAATTCTTGTCGTACGACCCAGGGGTTGAAGCCCCCGAGCGGAGAAGTAAAAGAATTGTACAATTTTGTCGAGTTCAACCCAAAGAACCCGACATGTGGCCTCATGTTCTGGGTTCAGAAGGCTAACTCGAATATATTGATACCTCTATATTTAGTCTACGCGTAAAAACGTCGTAGCTGTTCTGCATTCCACGGGTTGCTCTCGTCCTTCCCAGTCTTCTTATCTTGTAGTCGATATGCTCCTCCTGGTATTACTTCGGTGATGATGTAAGGTCCCACACAAGGGGACTCCAATTTTCCGTGGCTGTCTTGCCTGAGTCGCAAAACAAGGTCTCCCACCATGAAGGATCGTGGACGAACTCGACTACTATGGTAGTTTCGTAAGCTTTGTTGATATTGCGTAGCCCTTTCTAATGTTTTGTCTCTTGCTTCATCTAGCGCATCGACGTCGTCTTGCAATGCTTCTGTCGACGTCGCCTCGTCATACGCTGTCACTCTTGGAGCCTCGTGTGTAACTTCGACTGGAAGCACGACTTCTGCGCCATGGACCAAGAAGAAAGGAGTTTCTTGAGTTGCCGCATTAGGCGTAGTTCTTAGGCTCCAAAGAACGGAGGGCAATTCTTCTACCCAAGCGCTCTTGGCTTTCTCGAGAGGTGCTAAAAGCCTCTTTTTTATTCCACTACATATCAAGCCATTGGCTTTTTTGACTTGCCCGTTCGTCTTCGGGTGCGCCACAGATGCGAATTTGAGCTTGATCCCCAATCCTTCGCAGTAACTTTTGAATTCTTTTGAAGTAAAATTTGTCCCGTTGTCTGTGATGATGGTGTGTGGTACACCAAAACGAAAAACTATCGACTTGATGAAGCTGATTGCTACTGTAGAATCTTGAGTTGTTACTGGGACCGCTTCCACCCATTTGGTGAATTTATCGACTGCCACTAGCATGTAGACATGCCCTCCTGGCCAAGATTTGTGCAACTTTCCCACCATGTCAAGGCCCCATTGTGCGAAGGGCCAGGATAATGGTATTGTTTGTAGCTCCGCTGCTGGTGCATGCGGTCTGGATGCAAACCTTTGACATGCTTCACACTTTCGAACTATATCTTTTGCGTCCTCGATGGCTGTTAGCCAGTAGAATCCCGCTCGAAAAGCTTTTGCTGCTATTGCTCTGCTGCTAGCATGATGGCCACATACTCCGCCATGTATGTCTTTCAATATTGCTTGCCCTTCCTGGGGTGTTACACAACGCTGTAAAACGCCGGTAATACTTCTCTTGTATAATTTTCCTTCCAACACGACAAACGCTTTCGATCTTCGAGTTATCCTCTTAGCCTCCACTGCATCTTCTGGTAGTTTTTTATTTATCATGTATGCAAGATATGGCTGCATCCATGTTTCTTCTATCATCATGACCTCCTCTGGTTCTGTCGTAGCCCCCGAGCCTGCTGTGGTAGTCGAACTTTTAGCACTTTTTATTGATCTTTCCGCTATTTCTTCCCAAAATACTCCAGACGGTACAGGTAAGCATTGTGATCCAATATTTGCTAAAGTGTCGGCTTCTTCATTGCTGTTCCTGCTGACGTGAGAGACTTCGCATCCATCGAACGTTCCTTCTAGATAATGGTACAAATTCTTGTAGGCCATCATGTTGTCATTGATTGTGTCACACCTGTTCATAACTTGCTGAACAACAAGGTTAGAGTCTCCAAATATTTTTAGGCGAGTTGCTCCACAAGCTTTAGCCATCTTCATTCCGTGCAACAAAGCCTCGTACTCCGCTTCATTGTTAGAAGCCTGCGGAAAGCTCATCCTTAAGACATATTTTAATTTGTCGCCATGAGGCGATATCAATACTACTCCTGCGCCTGCGCCTTGGACTCGCTTAGAACCATCGAAGTACATTGTCCAAGTACTCGATAAATCTGGTGGTCTCGTGCTTTGCAGCTCGAGCCACTCTGCTATAAAATCTGGTAAAATTTGCGACTTGATCGCCTTCCTTTTTTCGTACGTGATGTCCATGGGAGATAACTCGATTCCCCACAAAGAGACACGTCCCATCACTAAAGGATTGTTCAATATGTTCGATAGTGGCGCTTCATTGACCACTATAATTGGGTGCACAGTAAAATACTGTCGTAGTTTACGTGCAGTTGTGAAGACACTGTATGCCAACTTCTGATAATGCGGGTACCTCTGTTTGGTTGGAGATAGCACTTCACTGATGAAATATACCGGTCTCTGGACACCATGGGCTTTGCCTTCTTCACTTCTTTCGACTACTAGAACTGTACTCACCACCTGATGGGTTGCGACGATGTACAACAACAGTGACTCTTTTTCTTTAGGTGCGACCATCACTGGTGGCGTGGAAAGCACTTTTTTCAATTGCGCAAACGCTGCGTCTGCTTCTTCTGTCCACTCAAATTTGTCGTCTGACTTCTTAATAAGTGCATAAAAAGGAAGCGCCTTCTCCCCTAGTCGAGCAACGAAACGGCTTAATGCTGCGACGCGTCCTGCCAATTTCTGTATGTCGTGGAGTTTTGTGGGTTTCCCCATTGTTAGAATTGCTTGAATCTTCTCTGGATTTGCCTCTATTCCTCGTGCTGATACCAAGAACCCCAAAAGTTGCCCTGCTGAAACCCCGAAGGAACACTTTGTCGGGTTCAGCTTAAGCTTGTACTTGTTCAGGTTGTCGAAGGTTTCTGCCAAGTCGCTGATTAAAGATTTCTCCTCTCTTGTGGTGATGACTACATCATCAATATACACTTGTATGTTGCGCCCTATTTGGCTCCCGAGGCAACTTTGCATCATCCTTTGATAAGTTGCTCCTGCATTTTTTAGGCCGAACGGCATCACTTGGTAGCAAAACACCCCATACCGTGTGATGAAGGCCGTTTTTTCTTCGTCTTCTTTCTTCAGTTTGATCTGATTATAGCCAGAATATGCGTCCAAAAAGGAAAGCCTTGCGCATCCCGCTGTTGAATCGATTATTTGATCGATGCGGGGTAAAGGGAAGGGATCCTTTGGACAATGCTTATTGAGAGATGTGTAGTCGACACATACTCTTTGTACGTCTGTGTTCTTCTTGGGTACTATTACTGGGTTCGACACCCAACTCGAAGTTTTGATTTCTCTGATGAATCCAGCATTTTCTAATCTGTGTAATCCTGACGCTATTGCCTTCCTCTTAGGTTCATCGAATCGTCGCAGTGGTTGCTTGACTGGTTTTGCCTTGGGATCTATATTTAGTGCGTGCTCGACGAGTTCCCTGGGAACCCCTGGCATGTCCGACGGACACCAGGCGAAGATTTCCCAGCGCTCACGGAGGAACTCGACGAGCGCGCTTTCCTATGCGGGATCCAAGTTCACCGCAATTGATGTTGTCTTGTTTGGATCAGTAGGGTGAACCTGAATTTTCTTTGAGTCCTGCGTTGTGTCGAAAGCCTTATCTGGCAGGGATCGTCCAACGTCGGGTAGCACATTATGATCTGTTTCTCCTTTTAACCTCTCATATTCTGCTGTCATGCCGAAAGTTTGTGCCATCTTGTTGAATTCTCTGTCGCATGTGTTGGCTACTTCAAAGCTCCCTTGTACTGTAATTGTTCCTTTGGGCCCTGGAATTTTTAACGTGAGGTACGCGTAGTGTGGTACTGCCATGAATTTTGCAAATGCTGGGCGCCCCAGGATTGCATGATATTGTGACGGCCAATCCATAACTTCGAACTCCAGTTTCTCTCTTCTATAATTTTCGCTGCTGCCAAAGCAGACATCAAGTTCTATTCTTCCCAAAGGGTAGTTCGCTGCTCCTGGTACTATTCCGTGGAAAGAGCAATCTGTTGGCTTCAAACTCGTCAGCGAGATGCACATTGCCTTTAGTGTTCTAGCATATATTAAATTTATGCCGCTCCCTGCATCCATGAACACTCTTCCGATGTCGTACCCTCCTATTTGCGCTTTTAGAACCATAGGCGAGTGGCCCGGCCTAGGAACTTTCCTTGGGTGGTCTGCTCTAGTGAACTTGACTGGTTGCTCTGACCATCGTAGGTACTCTGTGGTAGCTGGTGGTGACGATATTGCTAGGTTTACTTGCCTGGATATACTTTTTCGCTCTTTCTTTGACTTGGGCACCGGTTGAATCATGGCTGATATGTATACTTTCGACTCTAAGTGCTTTACTAGCCTTTGCATTTGATATCCTTGACTTCTATGTCTTTCTCCTTGCCTCCCTTCTTGGCTTGAGCCCATGGCGCTTTGCAACCTTAAGAATGTTCTGCAATCCTTCATCTGGTGATTTGAAACCCTTTTTCCGTCGAGATACGCATAGTGGATTCGACAAGGTCCGTATAGCATATCCTCGGCTGAGGGGCCGGAGTATCTTGATTTTTCTACTCCTTTTGCCTGGAACTTCCTACTCTCATACCCTTCCTCTTCTTCTAGCCTGTAACCCGCGGCTACCTGACTTCGCCTTCCTTGATTATCCCTGGTGCGGTGTCGCCTCCTTTGTCGACTTGTTCTGTCGACTTCTGGCGATCGTCCTCTTTTGTTGTTATACGCGTCCTCTCCATCAGCGAATTTGTTAGCTTGTTCCATTAGCTCCGCTACTGTCGTAGGTCTTGTTCTTCCTATTTCTTCCACAAGATCTGAACGACGAAGTCCTTCCGAAAAGGCATCTATTGCTCGTTCGTCGGAGACGTCTTCTGCTGAGTTTTTGATTATACTCCAGCGTTGTATATAAGAACGTAGTGTTTCGCCTTTCTTCTGCACACATGCTTTAACTTCTTCCAGTGATGCTGGGCGCTTGTAGGTGGAACGAAAATTTCTTGTGAATTGACTTTCGAGTTCTCCCCAGCTTCCAATGGATTCATCGAGTAAAGTGTTCAACCAGGACCGTGCGGCGCCGGTGAAATGTAGCTGCAAACTTTGCATTGCAGTCGCCTTTGTTCCTCCTAGTATCTGTACTGCCTGTAGATAATCTGACAGCCATAAGGTAGGTTCTTGTGACCCGTCGTACTTATTCTAGTCGTGTGGTAGTTTGAATCCTTTGGGTACCCGCGTTTTGCGAACCCTGCGGGTAAAGCATAACGCACCCATATCTTTATCGTCGTCTTCGTAATTTTCTTCCCTCCAAGCATGTCGTGATTTGTTTACTCGAGCTTGTGCTATTATACTTCTTGCATCCTCCTTCCTTTTCTGTCGTTTTTTCTCTTCTAATGACTTACTATAGTCATCGTCTGAGCGATTATATCTGAACTTCCCCTTGTCACTTCCCTTGTAGCTTGTCGACTTCGTCTCTGGGCCTTGTTCCCTGATCTTACCTTCCACTATTCCTAGGCTTCGTATCGCGGCTCGGTGCATATCTTCTCACGGGTCTCCATGCTCTGGTCTTGTGGCTAGTAAATATGCTTGTGCTGCTGCCAATGCTGCCTCTGGCGTTCTTTGTATCAAGTCGTCTTCCTCCTCTTCTAGCTGCGGGGTGGGGCTTCTTGAGTACCCTTCTTCCCTGCCGCATGCTATCGCCCCCTTGTTGTGTTTTCGATCTCCGCGCCTTTCTCTGCTATATTCTGAATCTTCACTATGGTCTTCCCAGTATTCCTCCCTTGATATACTGTTATTGTCTTGAAACACCATGTCTCTTTCCTCCCTTAGTTTCTTCTTGTGTTGATATAGTGCATACTGATATCCCATTAGAACTTCTCTTCTCGATCCTTCGGGTACTTCTGTACCATGATTAATGGCTGACTTAATCATTCTCCATTCACCAGCCGAGACATGGACTTTTTCTTTTTCCTTTTTGTTGTGATCTTTCACTTTGTCGACTTGTCTGTCGACCTTTTTACTTCCTTTGTTGTTGTTTCCTTCTTCTGCTTCAGCGATAATGACGCATAACTGATGTACTTTGGAGACGCCGCTGCTTCCTACGGCGAAGTCCTTTGCGTTGTTGTGCGTCTGACACGCTTTTTTCTTCCGAGTCGAAATTTTCCTGAATTTCGTCGCTTTCTGCGATTGATGCTTTTTCTAAGCTGACCGGCGAGTTTACCTCACTGGAAGAGCCTTCTGATGACTCCAATGTTTCCTCTGTTTTGGGCTTGCTTGCCGACGGATCTGGTTTCGTCGAATCCGAGAGGCGGGATGAACCCGATGGCCCGATGAGGATACTCAAACTTCCAATTGTTAGTTCCACCTCTTGACTTCCGTCGACTTCTGAACTGCTGTTGGCTAAAAGCGAAAAAGCTGTCGAATTCATGTTTCCAACGCCCAAGGTCCCCACGGTCGGCGCCAATTGACGAGGGTTAAACTCGACAAATGTCCTAGATGAAGGACTTAGGATCGGGGAGATAGGGCGTCGGATGAACTCGAAGGTAAAGTTAGTCGAAATAGGTGTGTATCGAAAGTAAACTTGGGTGTTCAACCTGGCTTGCTTTCAATCTGCCCTACACCGTCCCCTCCTGGCCCCTATATATAGGTGGCCAGGTCTCGAGGATCGGGTAGGGTACGATACAGATTACAATATCGACATACGGTAAGAACTCGTATTCGACTATCATTACAATTGGGCCTAGCTTAACGGGCCTCAGGGGTACTCAACTAACGGGCTCTATTAACTATACCCTTGTCACCTGGTTTCCAAGCATTGAACACCGTTTACTTTCAGTTTTGTTACATGTTTGCTCGCAGCGATATTTATTTCAGATTACATTTACTACTTATACCCATCACTACTACTTGTATTTTACTATCTCTTTGCCGAACTAGTGCACCTATACATCTGACAAGTGCATTGGGTGTGTTGGGGACACAAGAGACTTTCTGTATCGTAATTGCAGGGTTGCTTGAGAGGGATAGCTTTGACCTCCTCCTCCCTGAGTTCGATAAACCTTGGGTGATCCACTTAAGGGAAACTTGCTGCTGTTCTACAAACCTCTGCACTTGGAGGCCTAACACTGTCTACAAGGATAGAAGCGTGCGTAGACATCAGCGGTCAGTGGGAGAAGGAGGGGCAGACGTACCCCTTCGGGATGGAGCAATGTTGGGCCGGGGCCGAAAACTGGCTTGGGCCGGTTCGGTCCCCGCGGCCTCTTTTACTTTATTTTTGTTCTTTCTTTTTTCTTTTTTTGATTTCCTATTTATTTTATAACTTTTGCAATAAAGCTTCAAATGACTTTAAACCAACTTCCAAAATTTTCTAAAATTCAAAGAAATCTATTTAAACAATAAGAAACAAGTTTTCAAAATAAAACAAGATTTTTAACAAAACCTCATAGGTTTGGCCAAAGGGCTTGTTTGCATAATTCAAAATGGAATTAGGGTTTTCTAAATCATTCTTTTAAAATCAGAGAACAAGCTTTTTAAAGATAATATTTGAGATAAATTTTCAAACATAGTTTTAAAGATGCAACCTTTAATACACATAACACATTTGCGATTCATTCCTTTGCAAGCAAGCTTGCATAGGTTTGAATAAAAGAAAGAAAATAATATTTTGATATTTTGTTTTCTCAATGAGGTTCTTGAAGCAATACTAGGAAGTTTGAAAATAGTTTTTTTATCATAAAGCTTTTAAATAAACTCAAAAGTTTTAAATCCCTGTGAAATTTCAATCATTACAACAAAAACAAAAACAAAAAATTTCCCCCAAAATTTGATAAAATCTTGGGATGTTACAGCAATATTGGTGTATTATATATCCCTATCTTACAAAACCATCAATATATGTATTGGTTTTGTTTTTTTACAGTGTATATCATTTTAAATTAAGATGGGTATACTTTATTTGTGAGTTGTGACATCTCGCTTTAACGTCGGACTCCACAAAGCTCGAAGATAATATCTCTGTTGTGACAACATATGCTTGCTATCTGGAAGAACATAGTTAAAGTCAACACCCATTTGGTAGCTACACTATCACCAATGTTAAGGTTATCATTATGTTCAAAGACACATGATTTGTACTGAGGAAAAAAAGAGCAGATAATGAGAAATTCTCCAAGGATGCATAAAACTACAAAAAAATCGTGTATTGCGATTTTTGGACGGCACAAGCAAATTTTTCTAGCAGATGGGCGTTCCCGGTGGCAAGCAAACAAAGCAGCTAATTATACACCACGAGAGACACCATACCGTCACATTTGGGTGCCACGGTAGGTGAAATGCAAAAGCGGTGCTCTGCTATGCCCCGATTTAGTAGCATAGGCATTTATTTGCGCGATGTGCATGCTTTACGATGATTGAGGTAGACCCCCTCTAGAGAATTGTCAAGCACGCAGTGCTGAATGGTCAAGCTCGTCTCGGTGACAAAGATGTGTCCCACCATGACGAGTTCAATTCTTTATATTTGATTGTTCCCCAAGAGTTCGATATTAAACCCTGAGTGACCCTTGCTACATCACTATACACTTGGAGTCCCAATGAATTGGCACACTTCATTAGTGTCATGAGTTAGCCAAAGTATTGATTGGATGCTTTTAAGAGACCATTAGCGTTGTCCTATGAGTCCGGAACATCTGGGTATACCAACTCCACTGAGTGGTTGTCAAGCACAAGGTTTTGAAATAAATACAATAAAATAAAATAACAGAAAATTAAATAACAGAAAGTAAACTAAATCTAATGTTGTCAAGTAAAGTTGTTTTTGCATTTTCAGTATAGTTGCAAAAGGTAAAAGTGTTTTTGGTATTTTCTGATTTAATTAAGACTAAAAATAAAAAGGCATGTGGAAGCGTTGGAAAGGTGTTTCTTATGATTAAAATTGGACCAGAGTTTATGGGTTCACTTGTCTACTCTCCCATAAAAGTGTGGCGGCGTTAAGGACAAGATAGATGACCGAAATATCGATGAGATTTATAATGTCTCTTGATATGCATGAACATGGGCATCACGTCCTAACATAAAGATGATACTACACATCTTACTTATACTCCACTAGAAATGAATTAACTTCAAGCAATCTAGTATTAAGAATTCACATAGTATATTCTTAGGTACTTTGACATGATGGTGAACAACTAATATGCTACCGTGCATAGACATATTACAACAGATCTAAGTCCATGAATGTAACAAGGAGCCTCAACTGTCACTAAGAACATATAACACATACATTCTTTTCTCCCTAGTGAGGTAACAACGGAATTGGTAAACACCATAACAGAACATGAAATTGCTGGAATAGCCTCTGTTTCGTGGTTTCATGTTTCTCCACTGCCTCCTCGAGGAAACACCTCAGGGGATATTTATATAGGACTTTTTAGATCAAGACAATCAATCTAGAGTGAAGACGGACGGCATCGGAGCTTCGAGGGCCAAATGGCACCAGGTGGCACGACCTAGCTAGGGGCCCGTGCCACTTGTGCCCTTTTGGGCCTAGTTGGCCCCCTCGCGTGCTTCTTCTTCCCAAGTTGCTTCTCAGGTAAAAATATTAATGCCATAAAATGCCTTTCTCAATTTGAATTCTGGAAGGTCCCTTAAACGTCAAAATACACAAAACGGGTATTTCTTGTTCTGCAACGTTATAACCAAAATAAAGGGAAGCGATGGAAAATCCCTCTAAATCAATGAAAACATGATTATAACATCTCATAACATCAATAAACTACAAAGTTCAAGCATGAAAGTTGCATGCATCAGTAACCGGAATTCTGGGTCGCAATACAACATCACTAGTAAGGAGCCAGACACTCTAGGTTGGTGTGAAATTGACGAACAGGCCTGCACCAGCTAGCCTTTGGAGATAGCGTCTCCCGCATGCCCCCTAAGGACATAGATTTTGATACTTGCCTCCAAAGGACTGTCAACGGAATGCCTGACTGCTGACATGTCCCCGTTTATTAGTGATATAGAGTCATTTATGACAAACATGTTTTGACGGGATACTTGCGTATCAAACAGGGGTTTAAGCGCTCGCCATAAACAATGTATTATGTACTACCAACTATTGCCTCGCCCATCGATTCTAAAGCCGAGTGGGTCCTATCGCCCCTATGGAAGCCTGGTCATGGTCTTCGTCATGTTGGTAAGGTCAGTCTTCCTCGTAGTCACCACCGTGTCGCTCAGCCTGGAGACACTATTTTCCCTTTTGTTTAGGATGATTTCAAGTAAACACAACTAACAAATTTTGAGCTAGACACATGTCATTCCACCCTCAAATACGTCAACCAAACAAAAAAATAGGATCACCCCAATCTGGATCATCCCATCCCTAATATGCGGATTCCATCACCATCCCATGCACATTGGTCTATCAACCAAACATACGCTAGATGTGTCTAGTGTGTTAACGGATTGGTCTGATCAAAGGAAGTATATCTGAGGGTAAAGATAGAAACATGACATCAACTTTTTAGCAAATCATGCCGGATTCTATATGGAGAGGAGAGAAAACATAAGGACACCAACTACATATATACAATTGTATATATGTACGCTATCTCCCCTGAGCTATGTCGCTTCACAGGGAGTGTTTTGGCATCCCAACTATAGCCGAGAAGTCCCACACATGCTAATCATCGATGTCAGCTCTACCTAATGGCTTAGGTAGCTCCTTGAGAGGATAAGAACAAAACACTACCAACCCTCCCCTGGTGTTAGTTTAGAACGACCCTAAGGAAACCACCTCGTCAATATAGTTCGAACATCGGAAAATGGTGAAGCAAAATATCATAGATGTTTTATTAGATACAATGATGCAGGCTGTGATCTTACCATAAAGGTTTGATCCGATCCTAAATCATGATTTCGACTACCTTGGTTGAGACAATGCAGTTGAGGCAATTACTGGAGTTGATTCAGGGCAGTTGAGACACAACGTGTGACAAAGTACAGTTGATACACAAGTTGCAGGTAGACTTGAGTTGCACTTGAGATCACAAGTAATGGCTGAGACGATTCAGTTGAGACACAGTTTACTCTGTTCTAAACCTTACCACAAAGTTAATATAACTTCACACTGTTGGGGTTTGATGCAAATAACAAAAAAATTATTATCTACGCAACCCCGAATTGCCCAAAGATCTATCTACTAGTAATGTCTAATGGTAAGGTGTTCAGTGACATACCCTTGAAGACCGAATGCGGGATTAATGCCCCCGCACAAGCGATGTCGATGAAGCCGATGTAGCCAAACTCAAGGTCATTGAAGAACTTGGTGCAATGACTCCGGCGCCACAACTGGCGGCACCTCTGCGTACTCACACACGCATGGTTATCAAGACGACCCCGGGAATCCTCGATCTAGCCGAGATTGTGGAAGTAGATGGCTTCGGAGGGGATCCAGAAACTTTGCAGCACAACGACGTGCAACGATGGTGTTGTCTTGCTCCTGTGCAGCCCTTTGGGAGGCCACGTGAGAGGGAGAGGTGAGAGAGAGAGAGGAGGAGGATGGCGCACTAGGGAGAGAGGAGAGGCATGTGGCTGTTTGTGTTCCTCCTCTCCCTGGGGGGGCCCTCCTTTATATAGTGGGGAGGGGGTGCGCCTTGCCCCTCTCACAAGCCAACAAAGGCGGCGGCCAAGGAGGGGCCAAGGGCGGTGGAAGCTAGGGTTGGGTGGGGCTAGGCTGGCCGTCCCCACCTACCCCTCAACCCTATCCCTAGCCAGCTAGGGCTAGGGCCCATGGCCCATGGTGCCCCTCAACCCTATCCCTAGCCAGCTAGGGCTAGGGCCCATGGTGCCCCTCAACCCTTATCCAATAGGTCTTAATGGGCTCCCCTCTAGGAGGGGCATGTTTAGGTGGGCTTCTCATTTTATTTATTAAATAATCATTTAATTAATACCAATTACTTGTTATTTAATTCCTTGCTACTCCGAAACTCCTCCAGAATCCTCCGAACTACTTTTGGACTATATCAAAACTTTCCCTTCTCTCTTATGTGAACACTTGATGTTTTAAAATATTACCAAAACCATCTTAAACATCTATGATCCCTTAAGTGTGTTACCCAACGGTTCGAGAATAGTCCAGACATTACCGAGAACTCTCCCCGGTAAATGATCATCAGGGGGATCTGGAGATCCATAACAATCCCTGTGCATTCTACAAAGATCTTTTGTCATTGAACCATAAACGTCGATGTTCCTTTCCCTTTGTTTAATTGATACTAGAAAAGTCCGAGATCTTATAGTCGGTATCTCCATACCTCGTTCAATCTCGTTACCGACTCTTGCTATTTAACTTGTATTATGATATTCCATCCCTGTGACCTAGTCACATGCTGTGCAGCTTTGGATGTAATCTCACCGAGTGGGACCCGAGTATATTCTCCGTCATGCAGATCAACAAATCCCACTCTTGGTACATACGCCTCAACCTACTCCATTGGAAAACCCGAAGGAACCTTTTTAGTCACTCTTTCATGGAAATGACGGTTGATGCAATTGTAACACCCTACTTTTTGTAATACATGTTAAGACCAAGTTAATGCTTTATTCAGGATAAAATAAAACTTTTAATAAGATTTTGTGTTCTTGTGTGCATGAGTGCTAGGGTTTGAAAAACTCTTGTGTGTGTATGCATGATTTCATGTGCATGTGTGGGTTTTCTTTAAAATCTTTTCTTTTCGGTTTTCTTTTCCTCTTTAATTCTAGCAAGCTTGAGTGACCTAGGAGATTTACTCCAAACTTTTCAAAAAACCTCCCCAAGCTAGAATTTGAACTGCATTTCAATTTTTTGCGCGGGTTGACCTATCATTTCATGTGCACTCGGGGTGTTTCTTTTTCTCAAGATTAAACCCACCCCTCAACACTCTAGCCCTCCTATATCGCTAATGCTGATTAAGACCACCCTAGGAAGAGCCCAAGCATGCTTAGCATTTGGAAAATTTGAAAGAAAGAGAGAGAGAGGGAGGCCTGAGCCATGCATGCCCTAGATCTCTCCAAGATCTCGCTGCCCATCTCTTTTCTCTCCACCACTCGCCTGGCGGGTATATGCACCCAGTAGACTACCCTGCCCCACCTGTCAGCCATTGGGGTAAACCCTAGCCCCCACCATCGACCGTGCTCTGGACAGGGAACCGGGTCAAGCACCTCGAAGCTCGCCCCTCCTCTCTGTCTCCCCGACCAAGCTGACGCGCACAACAGAAGCTTTGTGCTCCGCATAGTCCCAAGGCGAGGCCGCTTGGCCGCTCATCCACCCTAGCCACCGATCGACCCCCAACCCATGCCGACCACATCGCCTTGGACACGACCCCGCCCCCGACCTCACGTCTATACCGCGTCGCCCTAGCTCACACGCGTGGAGAGAGGAGGCAGCCAGGACCCCTCTGGCACACACTCACTCTCTCTCCCCCTCTGACCTCGACGCTACGCCGCCCCGACCCGCCACTCACTGATCGAACACCTGCAGAGCACCGTTGTGCTGCAAGCTTGCAAGGACTAGCTGGCACGCGCTAGCCTCCAAGGCCACCGCCCACAGTGCCTGCGACGTCCACACCGCCATCCCCAGCCAATGCCGAGGCCACACCCCCACTTCCCTCCCTCCTCTTTGCCCTAGCTCGCCGTGCACTGCCCGGGCGTATAAAGCCAGCACCTCTATCCTTCTCCCATTTCTTTTCTCCCAGAACACTCCACCACCCTCACACTCAGTCACTGAGACGAGCCAGAGCGAGCCAGCTCCTCTCCCGAGCGGAGAAGGAGCCCTGCATCTCCGTCACTCCCGAGAAGAAAGGTAGCCATGGCGGCCGTTTCAGATCGAAAACCTCTGCCATTTTCAACCCCCTTTCTCTCTCATGCTTAGCCACACTCATTCGTCATTTTTCCTATAACCAGGAGCCCTTGCTCGAGCTCGACGGGAGCTCACCGGAGCAGCAGCGGTGCAGGAACGACGCGGAGCTTCCAGTGACGCTTTGCTGCCATTCGGACCAAGCCACGACCACCAGGAACCCCTCCACAACACCGCCGCCGAATCACATCGCCGCCAGCATCTCCGGCCAACCCTAGGTGAGCGCATGCTCTTTCCCGGCGAGGTCGAGCGGCAGCGCCGCCCGTTTATGGTCACCGCCAATCGGGACGCGTCTGCACCATCCGATCTGGATCGGACGGGCGCGTACCATTTTGGTTAAGCGCCGACACGGGGAGGCCGCCGATGGGCCGGCCCGGCTCACGTCCGCAGCGGCCCGGGCTGGATCCCGGCCTGCTAATTTTTTTATAGAAAATGCCCTGTTAATTTGATTTGCCTGCAAACTTTGAAAATTCATAATGTTCTATAAATGCAAATCTGGTGATTCAAGTTTCTGTGGATAGCTTAACATGATACCTTTCAGATGGCATAGGTCTCATACCTGTAGGGTAACTGTAGATCAAATGATAATTTTTGGAGTTAAATAGTTCTCTTTTCAAACTTTAATAAAAATCTTGAGTTCTATATGTTGAATTGGTATGGTTCCAATTTTCAGGAGTGCCTTGATGTGATATATTGCATGTCCCACTGGTTTTACCATTTTAGGATTTTTATCTTTACAGTAGTAATTAATATGGCATAGTGTTTAGTTAATTTTAGATAAATGACCATATGCAGTAGGTTAAGAATTTTGGGTTGAATCCAATTTCATTGGATGGTGTTCTGGAAGGGCTTTCCAGAGCACTTTACCTCATATTTTTCTGATACTCAGAGAATATCTGAGGATTATTTTAGTGCTCTAGTGTTATTTTCCTATTGTGTAATTCATAGGAAATTAACCACAATTTTTTTATGTAAATCCAACTTTGTTAGGTTCTTAAGATTGTTGTCAACCTGCAAGTATGCTGGATGTGATGTTTGGTCCATTTGAATGCCTGCATGCTTGATTGGAGTGCTATGTTGTTGTGATTACTTCAAATAAGAAACCCTAGTTTCTAATAGGATTAATTGTTAATTAAAACCTATAAAATCTTGTCTTGCTTTCTAAACATGTTTCTGATACTCTATGATGGTGTGGTATTGAGTGCTGAAATGTGTGTGACTTGTGCATGCTTGTATATTTACTATGTGTTATTATTTCTCCGGCGATAGAAACGAACGAGGAGTGTACCGAGGAAGGTGAAGTGTACGAGTACCAGGAAGAAGAGGACCAGGGACAAGACAACCAAGGCAAGCCATCTAACTTGATGCATATCTGAATCCTATCTACTCAATTTGCAGGTTGCATAAAGGTTTATTAAACTGCATGTTTTCTTATTGCTATATCTCTTGTAGCAATTATGTAGTTGGCTCAAGCTCCACAAGCCAAGTTGTTATCATCCTTCGAGATGACCCCGTTGAACACCTATTCTTTATCCCTGCAGTAGTGGCTTGTTTGTTAGCAGCAAAGCCCTTGGAAAACCCCTAGTGGAGCCAAAAACTCTAGGATGGGAACACTCAAAGTGAATTTTGGGAAATGTTTTTGAAAACCTTGGGGTGGTATCTACTCCACTAAAATGATTTCAAAAAAATGTTTTTGGGCAAATGAAGGTGACTATGGAGGATAAAGGAGTTGGTGATTTTCAAAAGACATTGGTGATCACTAGGTACCACCAGAACAATTAACCCATGCAACCACATTACCCTGGTATGGGACAGGGCCTAGTTTGAAGTCTGTCTGCTTTAGTGCAGGGAGTCTCATACTATATAAGGGTTCGTGGTGCCCAAAAAGTGGTACGCGACGCCCCCAAATCCGGGTTTTCCCCAAGGAAGGGACAATACATATCACGGCATATCCCGAGCCGCCGGAAGACACTTGGGCTCTCCCACCGTGGCACCGGAGTTACGCTCTGAAGGAGGTACTGCCGGGACGTGCCGAGGAGGTAGACTCCACAGGGTAGACACCCGTACTAAGGTGGTTAGATGGAAGACTTTGATCGATTATCCGAACCCCGCATACTTGTGTATGACGGTCCATGGTGGTATCTCGGCGGATTTATCGGATGGTGTGGGTAAAGTGTACAACCTATGCAGAGTGTAAACCTATTTGAATAGCAGAGTCCTCGGTCATGGACGGTTGGAATGGTCACTATCTAGCCCAATGTCGGTTTTTGTTTTACAAAGGTGTTTTCGGGAAAAATGGAGAAAGGTGTTGGACGGAGTAGTTGGAGGGTACTGCCGTGGCACGGTTGTGGGTCGGAGTACTCGTAGGGTGCTGCCGAGGAAAGGTGGTGGTCATGTTTGATTGACCATCGTTATTCTTGGAAAGTAAATGAGTTCCCCCCTTCCCTAGAGCTTTTACTAAAATGGTTTTACAAAAATGCTTCTTTAATAAGGATATAGAAATGTCGTATGACATGCTATATCGACAAGAGAAACTATGATATAGAGATGTCGTATGACATGCTATATCGACACGAGAAACTATAACTAGTAGAGAGCAACTAGCCTTGAACTATTTCCCCTTGCTACAGCCAAATAGCATGCAACTTGTTCCTCCAAGGTGGTTTGCGAGTACAATTCCAAAATGTACTCACGACTTGTTCCATGGCTATTAACTTGGTTAGATTATGATGAAGATTACGATGATGATGGTGAGGAGTTCGACAACGCCGGTGCGAACTAGGATCCGTCTCCCGGTCAGTCGCCTGTAGGGTAGAGGCACAACACGGGCTACCAATGCTACTTTTGTTTCCGCTGCAATGCTTAGTGAACTTGCCCTGCGAGGCATTTGAATTCGGCCAAGTGGCCATGTAAGACTATTCGACTCGTTATGTAATGGATGATGTACTCTGTAATGCCAACTCTGTTATGTGGATTCATGACGGTCTTCCTGGGATCATGAATTGTATGCATAACGGAGATCCCGGGCGGTAAACCAGGGTCCCCACAGAGTTGGTATCAGAGCCATCATGGCCTTAGGAGACCTTAGTTAGCATGGCCGTTAGACCGGACCAAAAATTATTTTCACTACTAAAAATAAAATTGATGGCTTAATATATATAAGGTAAATATATATTGCTCTCATCTCTTCCCTTATTCTCTAAGCATATAGTCTACTTGCATCTTAATTTAAGTTTTTACTGTATTTAAAATATTGCACACTTGAGTAAGTTATTAATTCAACCTACCTTAAAATTTTGTGTAGATGGACGCTCCTACTGCACACCGTCAGGTTGGTACCCACGAGGACGTGCTCGTCTTTGAGCGCGACTTGGTGGAGTTGGTCGCGCGTCTCGGACGCCCGCGTCCGGAGGTCCGAGGTTACCGTCTTTTCGAGAAGGGTACCCGATAGTTGGCGTACCAGGTCGTTTGCCAGGTCCGTGGGAAGGAGGTCCCGCTGACTTCTCAGGAGTTCACCTTCGAGGTGATCGAGCGCACGTGGGGCGATGGACTTATGCGTGTCCTGCGACACGCTATCTCACGCCTCATCCACTTGCACTACGATGAGCTGTTGGGCACCCGCTATAAGCACTACGGGAGGGTCGACTCTGACGGCTTTCCCCACCAGGTCGCCGCACACACACCTTTCAGTCGCCACCTCTGCCACACGGAGGCCCTGCTGCACCACACTCAGGGGCAGCTGGACCATGTCCGTATGGTCGCGGACGAGAGAGGCCTGGAGTTGGCCGTTCTTCGTGAGGATCTTCAGGAGTCCATTTTCTCTCGTCACTGCCTCCTCGCTGCTAAGAGGAGGATTGTGAAGAGGAACCGGGCTCTGCGACAGCGCATCCATGATCTGGAGGATCACCTAGCCTCACTTGAGAGCCACGTGTCCGAGTTAGAGGAGGAGACCGCCAAGCTCCGCAAGAAGAACGAGGCGGTACTTGGCCGCGATGACGACCACCAGGAGGCTTACGACGAGGAGCCCGCGAGCACTGATGACGACGACCGTGGTAGCAATGACGGTGATGACCGCGATGCTATCATGGACTTCTACGCGCCTGCGACACCGAGTGAGGAGGACCCCAAGGAGGTTGTTCCCCACGTTAGCGTCGACGAGTAGGTACCCGGTGCACTGCTACTTCACTTAGGATGTCGCGTATTGAGTAGGACTACCCGATCCCTTTTGCGCATATGTGTTGTATGGTTTAGCTGAAACCATTTGGTGTGTTGTTGCATGAGACTATGTGATGTGTGTGCTAGACTTGAGTAGCACTTCTTTTGCATGTATGTATGTATGTGTTGAACTTGGATGACTATGGATGTTGTTGTGGTATGCTCATGGATGCTTGGTGTAATTATGTCTCTTATGTTATTTTTATGTCTTATTGCACAACTTATTCCTCCCGCATTTTGATTGTCGTTTCTCATCAAATAAACTTCACTCCAGAATGGCTCCGGAAACGCGAGGCCACGCTGCAAGCAACCCGCCCCCACCTCCTGAGCCTGACATGGCGCAGGTGCTGCGGCTCATGTTAGAGGATCGTGAAGCCACACGCGCCGAACGCCAAGCCAACCTTGCCACACTCCAACACCTTGCCCAGATTGCCACCACCAACAACAACAACAATGGTGGCAATGGCAATGATGAGCCCCAAAGCAAGCTTAGGGATTTCCAGAATTCCAATCCCCCAACCTTCTCCAAGTCCATCGAGCCTCTGGATGCCGACGACTGGCTCCGTACCATTGAGAACAAGTTAGAGTACGCCGGAGTTGGAGCGAATGATAAGGTACTGTACGCGACCCACTTCCTAGCTGGAGCAGCTGGAGCATGGTGGGAGAATGTCCATGCCATGCAGCCCGAGGGCCAAGTGATGACTTGGGAAGCCTTCAAGACCAAGTTCCGCAAAGCCCATATTCCCTCTGGACTCATCAAGATCATGACGGACAAGTTCCTCAATTTGAAGCAAGGTGGAATGAGCATACCCGAGTACCTTGACAAGTTTACCACCTGGGGGAGGTATGCACTGAATGACATCGACACTGATGAGAAGAAAAGAGAGCAGTTCCTCAATGGACTGCAGGAGGAGCTGCAGACCTATCTTGTAGCTATGCACTATCCTGATCTGGAAGCTATGATGGATACCGCCATAATGGTTGAAGACAAGAACAAGGCTGCCCGTGAAAGTCGCAAGAGGAGGATGATGAGTCAAGGTGGACCTAGTGGACAGCGGTCCCGTAGCCTACCCCCATCCAGGGCTGCGCCACCTCTACAGAGGTTTGCTCTCAAGCCCCCAGGCCCAATAACCCAAACTGCCAATACTCCAGCAACCGCCCTGTAGGTAGAAATTCTTCTGGAGGCAACCGCAACACATTCAACCCCACTAACCGCAGCCAAGGCAGCGGATGCTACACTTGTGGTCAGCCGGGACACTTCTCCAAGGAATGCCCACTTAAGAAGCCCTCTGCACCGAGCCTCAGCGTGCCGCGACCCAATCAGGGTCAAGGCCATGGACCCATTGGGAAGAATCTGAAGAACCAAGCCCATGTTGCCCGAGGACGCCTGAATCATGTCAATGCAGCTGAAGCAGAGGAGGCACCAGATGTTGTGCTTGGTACGTTTCTCATCAACTCCATGCCTGCCAAGATTCTATTTGATTCCGGTGCATCACATTCTTTTGTCACGGAGACCTTCGTGGATAAGGGTAATCTAAAACCTAGTCGCATGGATAGGCTTATGATAGTACAAATTCCTGGATCTACCGCCAAAACCCAACTATCCTGCCGAAATGTCCTAGTAGAGCTCCACGGAGTGCATTTCCAAGTGGATCTGATCATCTTAGGCACAAAGGGTTTGGATGTGGTACTTGGGATGGATTGGATGTCCAAGTATCAGGGGCACATAGATTGCGCCTGGAAGTCTATAACCGTAACCAGCACTGAAGGTGTTCAAGTTGAGCACACTGCAACCATGCCATCCCGTAAGGCATACTACAAGAAGTCCGTGTCTGGACCAACCCTTGATCAAGTCCCGGTGGTATGTGAGTACCCCAATGTTTTCCCAGAAGAGTTGCCAGGTATGCCCCCTGACCGGGATATTGAGTTCATTATTGAGTTGATTCCCAGAACAGCCCCTATAGCACAAAGAGCCTACCGCATGAACCCCCAAGAGTTAGAAGAGTTAAAGAGGCAGCTCGCTGATATGCTCAGCAAAGGTCTTAACCGTCCCAGTGCGTCACCTTGGGGATCGCCTGTTCTCTTTGTGGACAAGCGAGACGGTACCATTCGATTGTGTGTGGACTACCGTAAACTGAATGAGGTGACTATCAAAAACAAGTACCCACTCCCAAAAATTGAAGACCTATTTGACCAGCTGAATGGAGCCAAAGTGTTCTCCAAGATTGATCTCCGCACTGGATATCATCAGCTGAAAGTCCGCGAGTCCGATATACCCAAGACTGCCTTCACCACCCGATACGGTTTGTTTGAGTACACCATGATGTCCTTTGGCCTGACCAATGCCCCTGCCTACTTCATGAATCTCATGAACAAGGTGTTCATGAAGTTCCTCGACAAGTTTGTGGTGGTGTTCATAGATGACATCTTGGTCTACTCTAAGACCGAGGAAGAGCACGCAGAGCATCTGTGACTAGTGTTGGGAACCCTGCGAGAGCACCAACTTTATGCCAAGTTCAGCAAATGTGAATTTTGGCTAAAGGAAGTTGGATTTCTGGGCCATGTTATCTCAGCCGGTGGAGTATCCGTTGACCCATCAAAGATCACTTCCATCTTGGAAAGAAAAGCCCCAACCAATCCCACTGAAGTTCGAGCATTCCTCGGATTAGCTAGATATTACCGAAAGTTTGTTGAAGGTTTTTCCAGCATCGCTCGCCCGTTAACTCAGCTCCTCAAGAAGGATAAGAAGTTCGAGTGGACTGAAAAGTGCGAGCAGGGTTTCCAAGAACTCAAGAAGAGACTTGTATCAGCCCCTATCCTAACCATGCCCGACATCACCAAAAGCTTTGACGTCTACTGCAACGCCTCCAAGCTTGGACTTGGGAGTGTCTTGATGCAGGATGGCAAAGTCATTGCTTACCTATCTCGCCAACTACGTCCGCATGAACTGAACTATCCTACCCATGACCTAGAGCTTGCTGCTGTCGTCTATGCACTTAAAACTTGGCGACACTACCTTATGAGGAATCGGTGTGAAATCTACATGGACCACAAGAGTTTGAAGTATATCTTCTCTCGGAAGGAGTTAAATATGAGGCAAAGGAGATGGATTGAGCTTATCAAGGATTATGACCTAGGCATTCACTATCATCCGGGTAAGGCGAACGTGGTCGCCGATGCCCTCAGCCGAGAGCCTTGCTCTCTAAATGCCCTGCTAAAGACCAACCAGCCTACCCTATGTGAAGAGTTTGAGAGGTTTGGACTTGAGCTTGTGAGCCATGGGTTCCTAGCCAATCTTGAAGTCCGACCTACTCTGTTTGATCAAATTAAAGAAGCCCAGAGAGGTCACGAGAGTATTGAAGGAATCAAGCGTAGGATGGGACGAGAAGAGGTACCTGGGTTTTCGATTGATTAGCAAGGTGTGCTATGGTATAATGGCCGCCTATGCGTCCCTAGCATCGAAGAGTTGAAGCAGCTCATTTTGAAGGAGGCCCATGATACTCCCTATTCGATTCACCCAGGAGGCACCAAAATGTACCAATACTTGAAAGAGCAGTTTTGGTGGCATGGAATGAAGCGAGAGATAGCTTTTTATATTGCCCAGTGCGACATCTGCCAGCGTGTCAAGGCCGAGCACCAAAGACCTGCGGGTCTGTTGCAACCATTAAAGGTGCCCATGTGGAAATGGGAAGAAGTTGGTATGGACTTTATCACTGGCCTGCCAAGGTCAAATAGAGGACACGACTCTATCTGGGTCATAGTAGACCGTCTCACTAAAGTTGCCCACTTCCTACCCGTCAAGATCACCGACCGAGGTTAGAATCTGGCCGAGCTTTACATAAGCCAAATTGTGAGCCTACATGGAGTACCCAAGAGGATCGTATCTGATCAAGGATCACAGTTCACCTCCCGGTTTTGGGAAAGCCTGCACAGAGCCCTTGGGACAAACCTCTCCTTTAGCACCGCCTTTCATTCGCAAACAGGAGGTCAGACTGAGCGAGTGAACCATATTCTTGAAGATATGCTCCGCGCCTGCGTCCTCTCATACGGGGCCAAGTGGGAAGATTGTTTGCCATTCGCTGAATTCTCCTACAACAATAGCTACCAAGCTAGTCTTTAGATGGCCCCCTTTGAAGATCTATATGGTCATAAATGCCGTACCCCACTCAACTGGTCAGAAACTGGAGAAAGCCAAGTGTTTGGTCCTGATATCATCAAGGAAGCCGAAGAGCAAGTGCAACTAATCCGTAACCGTTTAAAGGCCGCGCAATCAAGACAGAAGAGCTATGCCGATTCTCGACGGAGACCCCTTACCTTTCAAGTGGGAGACTTTGTCTATCTCCGGGTGACCCTACTCAAGGGTATGCAGCGTTTCCATGAGAAGGGGAAGCTTGCACCTCGCTACATTGGCCCATACAAGATTCTAGAACGCCGCGGAGAAATTTCCTACAAATTGGAGCTACCCCCAAAATTGTCCGAGTTTCACGACGTCTTCCACGTCTCACAGCTACGCAAGTGTCTCCAAGCCCCCAACAAGCCCGAAACCTTCCAAGAGGTTGATCAAGATACCATTGACCTTAATCACGACTTGACCTACCGCGAGAGGCCAATCCATATTTTGGAGAAAGATGTCCGTCTCACCCGCAGACGAAAAATCAATATGTACAAGGTCCAGTGGAGCAACCATACCGAGGATGAGGCCACATGGGAACGTGAAAATTATCTTCAGCGAGAATTTCCCGAGTTACTCCGCGCCTAGCTAATGAATCTCGGGACGAGATTCTTTTAAGGGGGGAAGGTCTGTAACACCCTACTTTTTGTAATACATGTTAAGACCAAGTTAATGCTTTATTCAGGATAAAATAAAACTTTTAATAAGATTTTGTGTGCTTGTGTGCATGAGTGCTAGGGTTTGAAAAACTCTTGTGTGTGTATGCATGATTTCATGTGCATGTGTGGGTTTTCTTTAAAATCTTTTCTTTTCGGTTTTCTTTTCCTCTTTAATTCTAGCAAGCTTGAGTGACCTAGGAGATTGACTCCAAACTTTTCAAAAACCTCCCCAAGCTAGAATTTGAACTGCATTTAAATTTTTTATGTGGGTTGACCTATCATTTCATGTGCACTCGGGGTGTTTTTTTCTCAAGATTAAACCCACCCCTCAACACTCTAGCCCTCCTATCTCGCTAATGCTGATTAAGACCACCCTAGGAAGAGCCCAAGCATGCTTAGCATTTGGAAAATTTGAAAGAAAGAGAGAGAGAGGGAGGCCCGAGCCATGCATGCCCTAGATCTCTCCAAGATCTCGCTGCCCCTCTCTTTTCTCTCCACCACTCTCCTGGCGGGTATATGCACCCAGTAGACTACCCTGCCCCACCTGTCAGCCATTGGGGTAAACCCTAGCCCCCACCATCGTCCGTGCTCTGGATAGGGAACCAGGTCGAGCACCTCGAAGCTCGCCCCTCCTCTCTGTCTCCCCGACCAAGCTGACGCGCGCAGCAGAAGTTTTGCGCTCCGCATAGTCCCAAGGCGAGGCCGCTTGGCCGCTCATGCACCCTAGCCACCGATCGACCCCCAACCCCTGTCGACCACGTCGCCTTGGACACGAGCCCGCCCCGACCTCACGTCCATCCCGCGTCGCCCTAGCTCACGCGCGTGGAGAGAGGAGGTAGTCAGGACCCCTCTGGCGCACACTCACTCTCTCTTCCCCTCTGACCTCGACGCTACGCCGCCCCGACCCACCACTCGCTGATCGAACACCTGCAGAGCACCGTTGTGCTGCAAGCTTTCAAGGACTAGCTGGCACCCGCTAGCCTCCAAGGCCACCGCCCACAGCGCCTGCGACGTCCACACCGCCATCCCCAGCCAATGCCAAGGCCACACCCCCACTTCCCTCCCTCCTCTTTGCCCTAGCTCGCCGTGCACTGCCCGAGCGTATAAAGCCAGCACCTCTCTCCTTCTCTTGTTTCTTTTCGCCCAGACCACTCCGCCACCCTCACACTCACTCACTGAGACGACGAGCCAGAGCAAGCCAGCTCCTCTCCCGAGCGGAGAAGGAGCCCTGCATATTCGTCACTCCCGAGAAGAAAGGTGGCCATGGCGGCCGTTTCAGATTGAAAACCTCCGCCATTTTGAACCCCCTTCCTCTCTCATGCTTAGCCGCACTCATCCGTCGTTTTTGCTATAACCAGGAGCCCTTGCTCGAGCTCGACGGGAGATCACCGGAGCAGCAGCGGTGCGGGAACGATGCGGAGCTTCCAGTGATGCTTCGCCGCCGTTCGGACCAAGCCACGACCACCAGGAACCCCTCCACAACACCGTCGCCGAATCACATCGCCGCCAGCGTCTCCGGCAAACCCTAGGTGAGCGCGTGCTCTTTCCCGGCGAGGTCGAGCGGCAACGCCGCCCGTTTATGGTCGCCGCCGATCGGGACGCGTCTACACCATCTGATCTGGATCGGACGGGCGCGTACCATTTTGGTTAAGTGCCAACGCGGGGAGGCCGCCGATGGGCCGGCCCGGCTCATGTCCGCAGCGGCCCGGGCTGGATCCCGGCCTGCTGCTTTTTTTAAAAAAATGCCCTGTTAATTTGATTTGCCTGCAAACTTTGAAAATTGATAAAATATGTTCTGTAAATGCAAATTTGGTGATTCAAGTTTCTGTGGATAGCTTAACATGATACCTTTCAGATGGCATAGGTCTCATACCTGTAGGGTCAATGTAGATCAAATGATAATTTTTGGAGTTAAATAGTTCGCTTTTCAAACTTTAATAAAAATCTTGAGTTCTATATGTTGAATTGGTATGGTACCAATTTTCAGGAGTGCCTTGATGTGCTATCTTGCATGTCCCACTGGTTTTACCATTTTAGGATTTTTATCTTTATAGTAGTAATTAATATGGCATTGTGTTTAGTTAATTTTAGATAAATCACCATTTGCAGTAGGTTAATAATTTTGGGTTGAATCCAATTTCATTGGATGGTGTTCTGGAAGGGCTTTCCAGAGCACTTTACCTCATATTTTTCTGATACTCAGAGAATATCGGAGGATTATTTTAGTGCTCTAGTGTTATTTTCCTATTGTTTAATTCATAGCAAATTAACCACAAATTGTTTTTATGTAAATCCAACTTTGTTAGTTTCTTAAGATTATTGTCAACCTGCAAGTATGCTGGATGTGATGTTTGGTCCATTTGAATGCCTTCATGCTTGATTGGAGTGCTATGTTGTTGTGATTACTTCAAATAAGAAACCCTAGTTTCTAATAGGATTAATTGCTAATTAAAAACCTATAAAATCTTGTCTTGCTTTCTGAACATGTTTGTTTCTGATACTCTATGATGGTGTGGTATTGAGTGGTGAAATGTGTGTGACTTGTGCATGCTTGTATATTTACTATGTGTTATTATTTCTCCGGCGATAGAATCGAACGAGGAGTGTACCGAGGAAGGTGAAGTGTACGAGTACCAGGAACAAGAGGACCAGGGACAAGCCAACCAAGGCAAGCCATCTAACTTGATGCATATCTGAATCCTATCTACTCAATTTGCAGGTTGCATAAAGGTTTATTAAACTGCATGTTTTCTTATTGCTATATCTCTTGTAGCAATTATGTAGTTGGCTCAAGCTCTACAAGCCAAGTTGTTATCATCCTTCGAGATAACCCCCTTGAACACCTATTCTTTATCCCTGCAGTAGTGGCTTGTTGGTTAGCAGCAAAGCCCTTGGAAAACCCCTAGTGGAGCCAAAAACTCTAGGATGGGAACACTCAAAGTGAATTTTGGGAAATGTTTTCAAAAACCTTGGGGTGGTATCTACTCCACTGAAATGATTTCAAAAAATGGTTTTTGGGCAAATGAAGGTGACTATGGAGGATAAAGGAGTTGGTGATTTTCAAAAGACATTGGTGATCACAAGGTATCCACCGGAACAATTAACCCGTGCAACCACATTACCCTGGTATGGGACATGGCCTAGTTTGAAGTCTGTCTGCTTTAATGCGGGGAGTCTCATACTATATAAGGGTTCGTGGTGCCCGAAAAGTGGTACGCGACGCCCCCGAATCCGGGTTGTCCCCAAGGAAGGGACAATACATATCACGGCATATCCCGAGCCGCCGGAAGACACTTGGGCTCTCCCGCCGTGGCGCCAGAGTTACGCTCTGAAGGAGGTACTGCCGGGACATGCCGGGGAGGTAGACTCCACAGGGTAGACACCCGTACTAAGGTGGTTAGATTGAAGACTTTGATCGATTATCCGAACCCCGCATACTTGTGTATGACGGTCCGTGGTGGTATCCCGGCGGATTTATCGGATGGTGTGGGTAAAGTATACAACCTCTGCAGAGTGTAAACCTATTCGAATAGCCGAGTCCTCGGTCATGGACGGTTGGAATGGTCGCTATCTAGCCCAATGTCGGTTTTTGTTTTACAAAGGTGTTTTTGGGAAAAATGGAGAAAGGTGTCGGATGGAGTACTCGGAGGGTACTGCCGTGGCACGGTTGTGGGTCGGAGTACTCATAGGGTGGTACCGAGGAAAGGTGGTGGTCATGTTTGATTGACCATCGTTATTCTTGGAAAGTAAATGAGTTCCCCCTTCCCTAGAGCTTTTACTAAAATGGTTTTACAAAAATTCTTCTTTAATAAGGATATAGAAATGTTGTATGACATGCTATATCGACAAGAGAAACTATGATATAGAGATGTCATATGACATGCTATATCGACACGAGAAACTATAACTAGTAGAGAGCAACTAGCCTTGAACTATTTCCCCTTGCTACAGCCAAATAGCATGCAACTTGTTCCTCCTAGGTGGTTTGCGAGTACAATTCCAAAATGTACTCATGGCTTTGTCCCTGGCTATTAACTTGGTCAGATTATGATGAAGATTACGATGATGATGGTGAGGAGTTTGACGACGCCGGTGCGAACTAGGATCGTCTCCCGGTCAGTCGCCTGTAGGGTAGAGGCACGACACGGGCTACCAACGCTACTTTTGTTTCCGCTGCAATGCTTAGTGAACTTGCCCTGTGAGGCATTTGAATTCGGCCAAGTGGCCATGTAAGACTATTCGACTCGTTATGTAATGGATGATGTACTCTGTAATGCCAACTCTGTTATGTGGATTCATGATGGTCTTCCTGGGATCATGAATTGTATGCATAACGGGAATCCCGGGCGGTAAACCGGGGTCCCCACAGCAATCAAAGCTTCTGCCGGAAGTAGTGATTAAATATGACCTCACGATCTAAGTATGAGGTTATAATGCTTTCTTATTATCGCAACGTGAACATCATGATACGACCGTGTTGCAATACTAATGTTTGGGTATGCCCACCATGACATTATCTCAATGACATGATCTCATTATCAATTGGCGTAAATACTCCATGATCTAGAAACCTCGATCATCAATCACACAATGAACTAGTAATTAGAGGATTACTAGGGACTCTGTTTCATTTAATACCACACCTATATCAATATTTCCATTTGGTATAGTTATAACATAGTATTAAACTTCCTATGAACTAAATGAAATATGCAAATAAACTATTAATTATTTTCCTCTAGGACAGTATTTCCTTCACACACTCCTCTCATGAAAATGTAATATTGGACAAACCGGATGCCAAAACTCCCCATGCAACTGTTAGATCCCAACTAGTATAACAATGAATGCACTAGCCCTTCTATAGTCATCAAGAATCGGTATATATATTCTGCAAATAAAGAGAACCGGAATATTTGTCTCGTGTGGCAATGTCGTGCTGATAATGCTCTTTTTTGTTGCATGCAAAACAGTTTTCCTTTGGACCGTAACTAAAGCTTGGCCGTTATGCAAGCATTGGTTACTTTTATTTTTTGAGATGAAGAAGATATTGAGACAAATTACCACAAGGACATTGCCTTTAACCCTATTATACGTACGTACAATCAGGTTCAAAGTAGAGAGATCGAGAGATGCTCCTTTTGAGAAGAAAGTAGTATGGCTATCTCTTCTCACCTTTTAAGACAAAATAAAAGTAAATGGGGGGAGGGGGTAAAAACACAAATTAAAGCATCATGGGATCGGTACACACGTCATAATTTGCGTGCACAGTGCTAGTTTATGAACGAATAGATAAGCATGTGAAAAATATTGAAGAGATACACACACATGCATGCGTTACAATATCTCTTAACCTTGTTTCAGTAGGTGTCAATTTTTATCAATGGAAAGTTGCACACCACATATCAGAAAGTGTCTTCGGTTCCCGAGTTCCAGTGATCTTTTCGTTAAAGAAAATCAAAATCCTATTTATAAGTTTGAAACAAATCTGCACGTAGTCAATCATGTAAGTACAAGCATGCAAGTTTCCAAAAAATTCAAAATCCGATAAAATTTGAAGATTCGAATATATACATAATCAAATATACACGTTTTCATTTTTGTGTAGCAAAAAATATGCAGTATTTGAAATTGAATTTGCATGTGGGATAAATCATTGGCTACTTCCGGATTTTTTTAATTTTTCTTGAAACTCATATATGTGATTTTTTTAAAAACAACATGATCACTTGTGTCCGCGAGCCAAAAATATCCACCCCACATTTCCTATTACACTTGTTTCCTGTATTTTGTTTATTTTAGAGAGAGGGAGGGAGGGAGTGAAAGAGAGAGATGATATACTATCTTTCCAAGATTCTAAAGCACCAAACTTTAGGGTCTCTAATGACCAAGGCCTGGATGCTTATCTTTAGCTAAACTTTCTTTTAAATATCCCTCATGTTAACCTAGCTTTTGACACCCACTACTTTTAAGACGGGGAGGAATGTGGATTTGGAAAATCTAAAGCACGAAAAGGTGGATCCTTTTACTCAAATGGCATCACCATATTAAAAGCAAATGCACCTTTAGGTCATATCCTTAGTAAAGATTGCCCTCGTTGCCTTCTAAAGTACCTCCACCTTTCTACAACCCCGAAGTCATTAGTCATAACGTTGATAAAGATACAATAATATATTCATACTCGTTCACTCTTATACCAGTGTAGAGATATATGCAATGCTGATGAGCTAGTAAAATGTACGTGTAGAAAACACACATGTACATAAGTATTGCAAGTGCGCACATAGGTCGACTTTGCAGAGTATATAGGGTATCAAGGAGTAAAAGCCACGCTTATGATCTTATTTCTCTATTATTCCCTTTTTATGATGAAAAATTAATTGTCAGCGAAAACTATCAAAATTCAGGACTATTTTAGAAACCATACTGCCACATGGAATACATCCACCAAGTCAGTACATTGGACATGATCTGCAACTGGACAACGATATGTTCTAGTGGATGCTCAAATTCTTGGTAAATGCTTTGGTGACGAGGACAACCTTTTTCTTTTGAAGAACTTGCTTACAGGAATAAACATCTTTTCAACTTACGTGATGTATCCCAACATATCTACCTAATTTGGTCTCCATGATAGCACCAAAAGCTCATGATCGCATCATGTAGTCACCATTTTATAATATGTGAGCTATATGTTGTAATTAGGGCTTGGTAACAGGTCTAATTGTGGTGAAATGATCATGAAACTGGCCGGGTGAGATCGATGCCGTGGGAAGCACTTGGTAATCTATTAAGGGATCCCATCTATTAATTGCATAATCATATATACAATCCAAGGTGTGCTAATTAGGTTCCCCTTTCCTTTCAAAAGGGTGGTTCCAGTGAGAAGGGTGCATGATGATCCACGAGACAAGCAGAATAATGCCATGCCTAAAACCAACTAAACATATATTTCCACCTTGTGGGGAGCAGAACGCAGCATATATGGTTGGTGATTGCAATTCATGTCTCCACAAACCCCATCAGCATTAAACAATTATCCCAGTATGCAAGACATCAATTATGACGTGACTACTTTCAGGGTCAGCACAATGATCACGCTAATTAATCTAATTTCTGCACTACATGCATCCCCAATTTATTTTTATTTGTCTGTAACTCTTGAACATAAACACTAGGTAGCTAGAATCCTGTTTTTTAATATTTGGAACACATGAATTACCCCAACTAGTTCATTCAACCATGGAAATGATGTATATATTCAGACAATATAGTTAATTTTTGTTTTAAAAAAAAATCAACGGATTGAAACAATAGCAACTCCAATTTTTTTTTAAGGGAAACAGCAACCCAGTTGTTTCTATAGGGACTCCATTGGACTCAACCAATTCCCACTTGATTAACGGAAAACGTCCAACACGGCCACTACAGTACCTTCATGGAACATGACCACTCCGAGCACCACCGGCCGACTTGGCCACCAACACCAAGAACAAGACCAACTCCAGGATTGCACGGAAGTGTCATCGTCATCACTCCTACTTGAGCCAACGACTCCGACGCCACCTCAAATGACCATGGTCGAAGTTCTCACCACAAGAGCCGCACAAAGCCCAGTTGGACACATGCCAAACAATCAACCATGCACGCCAGTGATAAGGCAATTCTGATTCTGAAGATGAGGTTAGTACAAGAGATATACAAGGCTCATGCCGAACAATCGGACAACTCCTCACTTGTCATGCTCGCCGCCTGTACGATGACTCGGCAACTCTGACTTCACTACAATTAGTGGCAACCGCTGAAATCCAATGAACATGTCAGGAAAGCCTAGTACCAAAACCTTGCCATAACCTGAACATAAATCTTGATCATCGTCGCTGCCACATAGTATGTGGACGAAAGAGGACAATTGTGGCACTTTACACCACCCGCAATTCACAAGACCGTTTGCCCAAAGCAAACTCCAAAGACAATGCCCTCAATGAGGGAATGACACAAAGTCCCTCTAGGGGTTTCCCGGAGCTGCTAAGGTGGAGGAGGGGAGCGTATCACCTGGACGAGGGCCTCACGAAGGTAACATCATTCGCAGATGGTGTCATCATTATTTGCTGGCAAAGACCGCAAAATATTTTCATCCGGTGAAGCCTCGGGAATCTCCAACCCTGGCCGAACCACGGTCTGCCACAACCAACTGACTTAGCCGCGCCCATAGTGATTTTCACAGGAACGATGTAGGAATTTTTGTGGATCTTTTTCAAAATTTTGGAAAACTTTAGAATTTAAGTGTCCCCACAATTCATAAACCTAGGGAATTAATTGTCACACATAAAACTGATCTTGATGGATAATCCAACAAGCACTTACACTGACAAATGAAAAAAAAAATCAAAGAATTGATAGGAAAGTCAATAGAATGATTTATGACTTCACATAATTTACTGTAAGAACTCAAAGGAAACATTTGGACAGAACCAGGAAAAAGGTTTTCCCTTGTTCAAAATATATAAAATGAATTGGACATAAACTTTATACTGCTGGAAACATGATTAAAGACCAAACACCAATATACATATGCTTGTTTCTTGTACATGAGATGATGGCTATAAGTCTAAGTATACAGAAAAAACAACAACTCTATGTTAATTAGATTGTGAGAAGAAAATGAGAAGCAAGCTAGCTAGCGTAACAAATCTATCGCTAGTCCGAAGAAGAAAACACCATCCACAACATCACTGATCTCCACATCATCAACTAATCTCTCTTCCCCCTCCTCATCTTCTTCCCTATCATCATCAGGCGCAGCGCAGACGTTCAAATCCAAGCTAAAACATGGCGGCTTCATCTTCTCTTTCTCCACTCCGCTGTCTTCCTCATCTCCATCGTTGTTGATACTGACCTTCTGCTTGACCCTAGGGGAGGAAGCCCTAGACTTTGAATCGAATGCTTCGCAGCTCAACACTACGATGGCATCCTCTAGACTGACCTCATTGCCATCGCAACCTCTGATCCTCCCACTTTCAATCGCTTTCCTGATGCTGATTTGCGAGCCATGGCCAACTTGCTCAATGTCGTCGATCATCACCACCCGGCGCGGGTTGTCACGTATCACTTCATAGAACCTCTGCGCGTAGTCGTGCTTGTAGTCCGGCGATCTTTGCCTCTTGCCAGCAAACTCGTCCGAGCTCGAACCGGAGTGCACCGGGGTGAAGCCGGCTGATGAGATGGAGGTGAAGTCACTATAGGAACCGAAGACGAGCTTCGCCAGCTCCAGAGCCATGGCCTTCTTGCCGTCGCCGTCGCTCCCTTGGAAGAGCAGCCACGTCGCCGAACTGAGCCTCGGCGTCAGAGTCTCTCGCCGCCTTGCCATCCCGGACCGGCACCGGAGCACGGTGCTCGCAACGCCAGGCACCACGTCCTTAATGTGCCGCGGGACGCTGTCCTCCAGCGTGCTGCAGAGGATCTTGAGGTTCTCCGCCGTGAGCTCCGTGAACTTTGGCCGGCGCCGTTCCGCTGTCCCGCGGGCGTCGGGTGAGTTGGAGTTGGATTCCACCGAGATGGATACCGGGATAGGGTTTGTTGCAGTATGCAGCTGGTGATAATCAAGTCGTGTCTCCGCCATTGTTGCCGGGCCGTGATGGCTCGGCGACCACGGTTGCCTCGGCTCGAGATGCCATGGCTTGGACGAGCTCATCATCATTGGGTTGGTGTAGCCCGATACCGAAGAAGCCGCCGGAGATGTCGGGGACGAGAAGCTCAACGTGAGCTCCGATGTGTGGTGGTGCGTTTCTGATCCATTGCGCGTGGGGTTCCATAGATCTTGCAACTGCACGCACAGAAAATAATTAGTTAAGGGAACATTCACTCGCAATGGCATGATAATTTGTACACTGCGTGCACGTACCTGCTCAAGATTGCTGCCACTGCTCGCCGGTGTGGTGTGATATGGGTCATGGTACCGGCGAAGCCAAGAAGGTATGCTCGGCTCTGGCGACGGCGTCCTTGCATAGCAGGTGAGGTGGCTTTCGCCGGGAACGGCCACGCTGCTGACCAAGGGCCATCCTATTGTCGATGATCTTCTTGCCTGAGCCTCACTGCAAGAACAGATAAACGATTCATTAGATATCATCATCATCAACCACAACCGTATCATCATCATCAACCACAACCGCATATGTTAACAAGAAGTAAGCAATTTTATTATTAACGACCGAAGATTAATTCGAAGCGGCGATGATCGATCACGTACGTGGTGCAGCTGAGGCTTAGCACGAGGCCGCCGCCGTCTGGCACGACCACTGGGTGGATCCCCCAGACGGCCTCCAGAGAAGGCTGCCCGGCCCTGCACCTCATGAACACCATGCTGCTCGCAAACCCTATCAGCCAGAACCTTCCGCCGCCAGAGCCAGAGTCGCCGGACACCAAGCCGCTCACCTCCATGACGGCGTGCTCCACAGGGCAGTAGTGCTGTGACTGCCCTCCGTGCACGTTCGCCGCGCCTCTTCTCGTCTGCCAGGCCTCGGCGGCGTAGGAAAGGTCCTCGACGACGAGCACGACGCCCTTCCCGGCAGAGCGCGCCTCGCGCAGGAGCGCGCGCAGCTCGCTGGCCTTGGCCTCCACCTCCTCCTTCGCCAAGCCCCGGAACGACGCGATGGAGAGGGGCACGAACTGGACGCTCTTGAGGCGCTCGTGGTGATGGTACGGGAGGTCCGCTTTGCTGACTCTGTCCATCACCGCCTTCACCGCCGCCTCTGCTCCCTCGCCGACGACCACCAAGCACCGCTGCGCCCCGCTCGCCATGCAGTCGAGCACGCGCATGGCGTCGTTTTCGGAGACCGATTTGCCCCTTGAATCCTTGGTGGAGGTCGTCGTGGTGGTGTTCGCCCCGGACGGCGACGACGAGGAAACAGCGTTCTCGACGTTGGCCTTGACCTGAGAGCTGGAGAAGCCGGCCTCGCGCATGACGCGGCTCACGCTCGGGTCGTCGAGGATGGAGACGATGAGCTGCTCCAGCTCAACTTTGGCTGCGATTACCGGCGCCGCTGTCTGCTGGACACCGTCCCCGGCGCCCCCACGACGCTGGTGTGCCTGCGCGCGCTTGAACGCGGCGACGAGCGCGTTGGACAGCGCGGGGGGAGCACCGCCAAGGCGGTGGTGGTGGAACATGGTGGCGGCGGGTCCGGTGGCGGTGGGGAGGCGGTTCAGCGCCACGTTGAAGCATAGCTCGAGGGCCTTGCACTGGAGAGGGTGAGAGTGCGAGCGGAGGCAGGCGGCGCGGAGGACCCCCGCAGGCGCCGGGGGCAGGAGCATGGCGGTGGCGACGTGGAGCGGGGTGACCTGCGCGTGGCCGCGCCGCCGCGCCAGTGTCACCGCCTGCCTCACGACAGACGCTGCCTCCGCCGCAAGCGCCTGCTGAACCGCGCAGCCGCCGGCACGCATCTTTCCAAGAAAGCTGGTAAGAAATCCAACCTGGGGTGGCTCTTGCTCTCTGTCTCTCTTCTTTCTAGAGTATCAATGGAGTGGGAGTTGTTCTGTGTTAATTTTTAGTCATATAGTATACCGTGTCTTATACCAGTCCAGTTACTATCTCGTCTCATGGGTCATGGCAGGAAGTTAATCAGTAGGAAGCTTGAGCATGGGATCTTGTAGGTTAGTGTCACTGTCTGTTTGTTGTAGTGCTGCCATGGCCTCATAGGTGTCGAGACGTCTAGTTCACACTCTAATCATCTCTCTCGTGCATCGGAAAATGTGGCAATCTTCTTTTTTGGTATAGGGCAGGGTGAAATTGGCTAAAAGTGTCTTGTGCTCATGTCAAGAAATGTGCAAAGCATATGTAGGCTACCGATACATTCTCCATTTATGTAATGATGCAAAGAGCCTATGTACTCCCACCTTTTCAAAATATTTAGCATATAATTTTTCTGTCAGATTCGAACTTTGTAGAGTTTGACCATGTATAAAGGCAAACATATCACTCTTTGCAATATCTAACACAAACACCGTGAATTTAAGGTTTTAAAAGGTGGGAGTATGTTCCGTTGACTTAGGAGAGGAATCCGGCCAAACTAACGACCCAGCGGGCTGAGATTTCCAACGCGTCTAGTTCATATCGGCGCTTTACGTGCTACTATTTAGAAAATTCAGAACATTTTAACTATAAGACCTTAAATTCAATTTACACTTCGTCTTTGGTGTGTCTTTTTTTTTCTTCCCTTGAGAGCTTGAAAGTAGACACATTGAATAATTCGATGGTTATTTTCTAGCCTTCAAATTTACAACCTAGTGACTTAAGAAATCGACAATATGTACTATTTTACACAAAAAATTACCACATGGTAACTTGTTACAACATATGTATGCAACCAGCCTACACATGGTGGACGCAGTCTTCATGGCGATGAGATATATGCTTGGTGATTCTTGGCTTGTAGCAGTGGCATTGGAAAGCGGGGGCGACAACACAAGAGGAGTAAAAGGTCTTAATTTTTGGGTTGAAATTCCAAGGTCGTGCCTAGCAATGGCTCAAGATATTGTTTTGAGAGCACAAACTTTCTCTAGCGTGAAAACCTAAGATCTATGATCAGGCGGAGATGGTGCTTGTGCAATGTTTCCTTATTGGAGGCATCACTTTTGGATAATTTGGAATCCAGGTGTTGCCTCGACTATGGTTCATGTTGTAGCTACAAGAATTGGATCATTGTAGCGGGATCTTATGTTTTTTCCTTTTTTGTTGTTGTTGTAGGGCCGTGTGCATCTGTAATGTCTTTAGGATATTTCGTTGTTGAAGAGGCTAGACGTAATTGATATCTTCGTGATATTAATATATGTCCTTCATAAAAAAATATTGCTAGGTAATAAGATATCCCAATTTTTTTTGCCAGAGCATGTCCTAATGGAATCTGCTTATGAAGATCATCATTACAAACACAATGGTAAAAAGTAATATTGCAAGAAGTGAGTCTAGGTCACTTGGCTAGGGAAGTTTATGTACAACTCACCATGTTACATTCAAGTATTCATGGAAGCAAATTTGAATTATTATTATGTACAATAATCTGTTTAGGGTTTAGCACTCCCAAGCAACCACGCTCTTCTAGTTATACCAATGCACTAAGGGAGACCCACATGGATAGTTCTAAAAATTCTTAAGGCATGCCAATTCTAAAAATATCTAAGGCATGACATAGGTTTGCGGAGCTCATAGGGCTTGTCTCACAAACTTCCAAAGGAGCCATGTGGCGCTGACCCAATTCCGTTAACTAAACATCAAAGACATCCTCTTAAGCTTCATTACCACCTTTCCAATGAGATATACGGGCTGCTCCTATCCATTAAAAATATAAAACGCATCAACTTTCAACACCTTGATGTCAAGATGGGGAGAAAGATCAATGGACGCAAGGAGAAAAACTTCATGAAATCAACTTTCAACCCTAAACATCGAGACATAGAGTCTATGTTAGATCGCTTTTGACCGCGTTGGCCATCTACCACCTCACACCTATGTGATCCCTCAAGGTGTGAGAAGCATTTTTTAAAAGCTTGAGAGGCAATTCCTTTGTGCTGGGACCGATAAGCATTTTTCAAAAGCTTGAGAGGGCATTCCTTTGTGCTTGGCCGACAAGTTCTCTGGTAGAAAATGTAAAATTAACTGTTAAGCCCTGTGCATACCGACTAAGCTTGGGGCACTAGATATTCTTTATCTATATAAGTTCTCTCATGCATTGTACCTAAGATGGCCATGGCTCAAATGGACTCAATCGGGGAGGAATTGTGTTAGGATGGAAAACCCATGTGATGAGATGAACATGTTTTTGTTTTATGTTGCCACAATGGTTTCTGACTGAAATGTGGGGAGGCCAAAAATTTGGCATCCGGCCTATCTTGAGTGTAAGGGATGTATGTAATTTTCTTCTCTCATTCTGAACATCTCCAAAAGGTAGAGAATATGAAGGTGCAACATGACCTATGCAATGAGTCATGGATCAACAACATTTGCCTAGATAATGGGCTATTTCTTGATCACCTACAACAATTCTTCAATCTACAAGAAATGTGCTGACTAGCGACCCTCTAATTTTGTCACTAAATCATCATAATGGTTGATCTATGACGATTTTATGACGAAAAATCGATCATCAAAAATGGGGCGTCGTTGATGATCGAACATGACGAATTCACTGAGATCGTCATAACCGTCTATGACGATATTGGACCGTTATAACGCTTATGATGATTCAGTATCGTCATGGGCAATTTGAGGAGGCCACATCAGTAATCCGACGGGGCATACGCGTGGCAGGAAGCCACATCAGCAATCCAACGTGGAATACAGGTGGCATACATGTGGCAGACATGTAAATCGAAATCAGCCCAGTCCATTTCAGTGATCTATATGGGCCAAGCCCAATAAGTCTAGCCTTTTTTACCTGGGCCTTAGCCTTCTTTTTGTCAATATCTCTATTGGGCCATATAGCTTTTTTACATCCTTTTCTATTTTCTAGTCAATTTTTTACTAGGCTGGTCCCACCTGTTAGTTCTTAATTTTCGTACTGGTCCCACTCATCAGTTCGTATTTTCATACTAGTCCCACTGGTCAGGTCTTATGTTTCAACAATTTGACAACAATTAAATACCAGATAAGAAACAATGAATAGATAAAATTATTTTTACAAGCATAACAAAATTTCCACAGACACATATATACAATATATACAAGGCTGGAATTGAATTTAGCCAAATATGTAAAATTCCACAATATGACCATATCCTACAACATGCAATATCACAGGACCCAAAGCATTTCCTTCCAGGCGACCAAACTTGGCTCCCAATCTCCATGTCCATGACAGGAATCTGTGCCTTCCAACAACACCACAGCAACCTGCATGGGGCTTCAAGCTTCTTCTGGTTGTGTTTCCGTATCAGCTATCAACTAGGACGCCTGCATTGCTGAACAAAACCTTGTTACCTAATGCTTCTTATAAGCAAAGTAAATCATACCGGCAAACAAAGAATCAAAACAGATTCATATTAAGAAATTTTTAACTGGATGCCAATTATCAATTATAAGTGAAAGGCCCATGTTAACGCATAACAGTCTGATAAAGATAAAAGTTACAGCTGTTCTATCGAATGAAAAAAATGCTCCACACAAGCATTTAACTTGCAGGGCCATAGGTTCTTGCCAGACCGCAAACTAATCTTCACAGGCTAAAAAGGCTAACAATCAGCTGGATATATTCCTCCAGCAGTGTGCATTGCAGATTCATGATCGCAAATGGATTTTGTCAGTACGCAACAGGCTAACAATCAGCTGGATTACAAATTTCAATAACAAACTTTGTTATGCAATGCTGTTCTCTAAGTACTTTATATGCAGTGTTGCTACATGTCGCTAGCAACATTAAGCTATTGTGTTATATTCGAGGCTTCAAAGGTGCTTCACAGACTGCAGTACTATTTTAAATGATTCCATTATGTTAGCTAAAAGTCTTAAATATCTCCAGGCAGCAGACATAAGCTTTTGCGACAAACAGAGAAAAACACATGATGCAACTGAACTACCCATCAAATATTATGCATACTCAGTAAGCAGAAATTGTCTTACTGTGCATGTCTGCCATTGACCATCCCAACAGTGGAGCATATTCACTATGTCGCTCGACTCCAACATCATATCACTGCGCCTCTATCTGCAACCAGAAGTGTTACTAGCTTGAAGCATTATTTTACATATAAGCAACAGTAGCAGATGACTTAAATGTAAGACAACAAGCATAAGTTGATATAAGCATATAAATACACCATGTAACACAGGGACCAATTTCACTATAGAGAAGGGAGATATTCTTGCAAAAACATGATCTGTACTAAAAGAGGAAACTGTATAATAAAAAGAAAGTAGCAGACAGTCCTTTATAATATTTACATATAGCAGCCAGTACTAAAAAAGGAACTACTATGCTACAAACAGGAATAAAAAGTAGTAGCAAGAACTGCTATGCTACAAGTTTCAGGAACTACTATGCTACAAGCAGTAACTGCAATCATACTATAGAACAAGAAACCTGGCAGGAAGCAAAATTCTATTATGTAAGCAGTGTACACTGGCCACACTATGCCTGCAGTTAAAAAAAGCTTGCAGTTAACTTATCCTACCTATCCCTGCAGCAGTGTGATCACTGCTGGGCTTTATGGTAACCCCCTCAAGCAAGCAAGAATCAAAGCACTTCCAGTATTAAGCAAGAATCAAGCAGGTATGTACGGGGCGGCCGGGCAGTAGGACGTTGTGGCTGTGGTGGTCAGCAGTAGCAGCAGATCCGGTAGAGGTGCAGCTCCGGTAGACCAGCGCCGCCAGTGTTTACCTGCAACCGCGCACAATCAGATGGCGTTGCTTGGTGTAACAGAAGAATGAAATGATGCGTGTCCCCGTGACACAGGTAGCTGAAAGAAGTGAGCAAGAATGAAATGTGTTGGACATAACAAAACAGATAACATCAAATGAAAACAGATAATAGAATGTGATTACATATTGTGTATAATGTAAACCGATGCTATCATGTTAGCAATAATGGCAAGTTCTTTTGATTCTAAAGCATCAAAGATAACAACTGTAAAAGATGGAACTGTGGCATGTTTATTCATAAACTGGAATAGCTACGCAAGAATCGAAACAAAGGTTTTATCAGGAATGAAAGAAATATACAGATTCTTATAAGACCATCACAACATTAGCGGAGCAAAGTTCAATAGAAGAAAATATATTTTAATTATGGATGTTATGGTCACAGAGAAATAGTTAACTAATGGAATTCCCTAGTTATGAGAAAGATTTGGCCAGTTTCACAAGTAATATAAGCTATTAAATGATACAGAAAATACATAGTACTTTCATAGCTTGATACAGTAATGGTGAAGAGTGACACATTTATAGATCAAGATATAATGGTCGATATGTAGTCTTGGTACATCAAGAACAACCTTATTTAGCATCAGTTTATGCTGATCAAAATCAATGAAGACACAACATACATCTTGCTTGTAAAGGGAACAGACAAACGCAACATTTATAGGTCAGTCTTGCATCCTGTAAAATCATCCATTCATGAAGTCACAATTCTGCAAACGCTTCAGGTATACATCTTCATATGAAAATATATAACTATTGATCTTACTGACAATACAGGATAGAGGCTTGGTCAGAGGACTACAATCAGGTCCTACTTCACTAAATCAAACACACGGGACAGAGGCTGTTCTCGTGGTCTGCACGACCACGAGCATGCGCGTGAGCAAGAAAACTTACACGAGAACGGATGAGACGGGGAAGAGGATCTGCTTAGCTTACAGGGGCGGGTGGTGGCGAAGGCGACGGGAAGTAGCAGCAGTTGATGGCCTAGAGGAAGGGGAGGCACGCGAAGCCCCAGAGGAAGAAGCGCCGTGCGTGGCCCTCTGCGTCCTCCAGCGGCATCCCCAGGTGAAAAGGATCTCACGGGCGACTAGAGGGGGGGGGGGGTGAATAGGCGCTACACAATTTTTTTACCTTTTTCAAGTTTTAGGCTTGACACAAAGTAAATTCTCTAGATGTGCAACTAGGTGAATTTCCTAGGTGGCAAGCAAGCAAGAGAACAAGTAAACAAGTAAGCAAGTAAGCGAGTTCGGGTAAGAAATAACCGAGGAGCGGAGACCGGAGACACAAGGATGTATTCCCGTAGTTCCTTCCTTTTGAGGGGAAGTACGTCTACGTTGGAGAGGTGTGGTGACACGGAGTCGACCAACGCCACGGAGGCTCACCTTGTTCTCCGGTGAGCAAGCCACGAAGGCTAGCTCGTTCCACTAAGCGGTGGTATTGGGGGAACTCACCGAATCCCTTACACGGAGATTGGGGCACACATCCACAACTAAATTGGAGGCTCCCAAGAAAGCCACGGAGGCTAGAATCCACAAAGACTAGAGAAAACTCGAATCAAACCACCTAGTGTTTCCAAAGAACCACTAGGAGCAAATCCCTCAAGCAAAAGGAGGGGAAAAAGAAATTCCTTCGGTGGAGATGTAGATCGGGATCTCCTCCTTCGATCCTCCAAAGATCTAAGACTTTGGGTGGTTGAGGGTGGAGATCTTGCAGTGAGGTTGGCTCCAAATAGTGTCTTGTTCTTGATGATGACGAGCTAGCTGGGGAGGAAGAGAGGAAGGGGTATAAATACCCCTTCCCGAAATGTATCCGTTGCAGCCGCCAGGGGCCGCATTATCCGGCCCAAACTTGAACCGGATAATCCGGCGGCCGGATATTCCGGCCCACTTCTGGAATAATCCGGCCGAAATATCCGGCCAGGAATCTGGGTGACGTGCGTCTGGTCCTTCGCCGTTTCACGGGGGGGGGGGGGGGGATTATCCGGCCCAGATCTGGAAATATCCGGCCCAAATATCCGTCCCCAGATCTGGGTGACGCGCATCTGAGTTTCTTCTGGTCCTTAGTCGTTTTCATGGGGGGGGGGGGGGATTATCCGGCCCAAATATCTGTCCCCAGATCTGGGTGACGCGCATCTGAGTTTCTTCTGGTCCTTAGTCGTTTTCATGAGGGGAGGGGGCGGATTATCCGGCCCAGATCTAGAAATATCCGGCCCAAATATCCGCCCCAAGATCTGGGTGACGCGCATCTGGGTTTCTTCTGGTCCTTAGCCGTTTTCCAGGGGGGGCGGATTATCCGGCCCAGATTTGGAAAAATCCGGCCGAAATATCCGCCCCAAGATCTGGGTGACGCGCATCTTGCTGCTTCTGGTCCTTAGCCGTTTTCCGGGGAGGCCGGATTATCCGGCCCAGTTTTGGAAAAATCTGGCCGAAAAATCCGGCCAACTTTCTGCACAAAAACACTGGTAAAATGTCCTGGTGTTGTCAACTAACACACAAAACTAGGGAGGCTAGAAAATGCCCCAACAATCTCCCCCTTTTTGGTGTTAGATGACAACACTAGGATTTACAATAGTAAGATCAATTAAGCAAGAGAGCTCCCCCTAAAGATATGCATAAGTTCAAAAGAAGCTCCCTCTAGAGATAAGCAATATAACAAGTTTGACAATAACAATATGAGCATAGACACATTAAGCAAACAAACTTAAACAAGTTCCACACACAATAGTTCAAACCTAAAGAAAGTTCACCATGCACAAGATAATGATAAGTTCACAAACGAGAAAACGGAAGCAGCTCCCACACCAAAGTAAATCCCAACGAGAAATCCTACTAGAACAACTTCTCCCCCTTTGGCATCAAGACACCAAAAAGGGACAAGAGCATACTACACGCCCCAAGAAGTCATTCAAAGTCGTCGTCATCCTCGTCCTCCTCATAGTCCTCCTCCTCTTCATCATCTTCTTCAAACTCTCCTTCCTCATCATCTTCCACATCCTCTTCCTCTTCCTCTTCATCTTCATCTTCATCATCAACACGAGTGGTGCGACCAACATAGAGAGACTTCTCCATTGCGCCCCAATCATAGGTCTCGGAGTGCCACTTGTTGTAGGCAATGGGAGGAGGAGCAGGAGGAAGAGCAGCTTGGTCCCCACTGAGCTTATGAAGAATCTCACGCTGAGTATCAATGATAGCCTTGCGCTCACAATAAGCTTCATAGTTCTCATGATGAATCTCAACCTTTATGCAAAGAACATGCTTCTGAAACCAGCTCAACTTCTTCACTCTCTTGGGCACATCCTTGGACACAAACTTGCCACTTGGCACACTAGAACGAGCATCTCTCATGAAAGAATCAGGACCAATGGGAGCTGGAGCTGGCTTGTTCTGCTTCACATAGAGCTTCTTGACCTTGTGAGACACACACTTACTGCTGAAATCCTAACCCTTGCAAGTGTCAATGATAAGCTTCATGATGAAAGGGGCGTACGGAAGAGAACCCTTGCTGACCATAGCATCGTACATCTCGTTGAAGATAAAGTCCATCACATCAAGAGAGAAATCTTTATCCAGATCGGTAGACGTGGCACAATCATGAGAGAAGACAAGGAGATCCACCAAGGAGCTTCTGATAGCATCATTGTTCCCTCCACTTGGAGCAATATTCTCCCTGAAGATACGCACAAGCAGATCATACAGAGGCAACAGACCAGCAGCTAGACCAGGTTTTCCATGAGGTCCATATAGATCACAAAGCAGATTCTTGTCGACTGGAAGCGGAGTGTGAACCCGGTGACCAACAGGATTCGTCGGGCCATTAAAAGGGTAGCCCAATAGAGAAGCAAACCGAGTGAAGGAAGACTCACAGTAACGAGTCCCAGTCATCCACTTGAAAGTTCTGTTATCATCAGCAGCAAAAGCCAAGGTAGCATAAAATTGCACTATGAGTTGAGGATCATAATCACACTGAACAGTCAACAAACCAGTGAGGCCTAGCCTCTCCACTACCTGGACAGCTGGAACAAAGTACTCCTTCGACTTCAGGAAGGTAAGATCAATGGGATGCATCGGACGAATGGGCTTACTCATGGGAACAAAGATATCGTGATAGATGTACAGCTGCTCTGGACACCAGAAACGACGGTCTTCAATGTGAGTTGCCCTTGGTTGATTGGCGTACCAATCTTTCTGCCTCAGGGCTGAGTAGGAGCTCTGGCTCATTTGCTTGTAGTTGACTCGTGGTTCCTTTCCTTTAGCATGGGCAGCCTTCCTTGCAGCCCTCTCAGCTGCCTTAGCCTCTTTGGTGGCCTTCACTTTCCGTACAGCTGCCCGTTCTTTCTGACGAATGGACACCTCATCCTCCAAAATACCAGCTTCATTGTAACGGAGGTAGCGGGGACGACGCCTCTTTGCCGGACCGGCACCTGTGAGGAGAATAAGTAGGAATCATGGTGATGAGGATGCACACAAGTACCAGAGACATATACTAGAGTGATGAACATAGCAGAGGAATGCCTGACATTGATGGTCAAGAAGGGAGAAAAAGAAGCACCAGGCAGGCCGGATTATCCGGTCCAAAAGTGGGCCGAATAATCCGCCCCCTGGCAAAATTTTCTCAATTCTTGCCCTAACATGTCAAACGCGTAGATCGGCTAGGTGAATCACTAAAGTATACAACAAGGCCAAAGGAAAGACCAACGGGAACAACTAGACTCCAAGATCTAAGCAAATAAATCTCACAAGAACTTCACCACTAGGGCTAGGAGATGCGAAATTTACCCTCATCCATTGGAGGAACTGCTTGGAGGAACTTGTTCCCGAGAAGAAGGAGAGCACGAGCCTGGAAGATCGGCCGGATCCGGCGGCCGGGAAGGCGCCGGCGAGCAAGAGGAGGAGCAGGCGGCGGCGGTGGAGAGAGAGGGGGTCGGGGGTGGAAGAACTGCCAAAGTGGGCAGTTCACCCCGACGCCCTCTATTTATATGGACAAACCACAGGGGCGGATTATCCGGCCCATACTTGGACCGGATATTCCGGCCCCCAGATAATCCGGCCCAAAAGATGCCCGGATAATCCGGCCTGGAACTCCTTTGCTCAGAAAATTTGTGGCAGAAAAACTGGACTTGTGTGCATGGAGAGAATGTTTAGGGATGAGATGGGCTTAGGTTAGAAGGCAAACATAGAGTGGTTCTCGGCACTTAGAGTTGCAAGAACGCAAGAAATCATTGAAAGACCAACTCAAGTGCCTTCTCATACCAAGAGATAAACAAAACCAACAAAAACTTAAACCAAACTCAAAAGATTTTCAAGGAATGAACTCTTCAAAAGAAGAGGTCGGTGGCCGAAGCCACCATATATGAGTGTTTGGCATTGAACCGCGAAGATATATCTTGGGTCCATAACCAATACTCATCATTGAAGCTCATATATCACAAAATGATATTAAGAGAATGATTGCATTACTATCGGCATAATGGGGGGAGGGATAGCCCAATGAATTAGGACCGCACTCCCCCTATGTCCATGCCCACATCTAGAGTAGAACATGTGCTATCGTATGGGAATGAGTGCACACTAACAAGCCACATTGCAAGAATCAATGATATTCAATTCATGCCTCAACTCTCGGAATCTTGCTTCATCAAGGGGCTTTGTGAAGATGTCGGCGAGTTGATCATTTATACCTACATAAGACAGGTTAATATCACCTCGATTGACGTGGTCCTGGATGAAGTGATGCCGGATCTCAATGTGCTTTGTCTTGTTGTGTTGAACCGGATTATGAGCAATCTTGATGGCACTCTCGTTGTCACATAAGAGTGGAACCTTGTCGCAATGAACTCCATAGTCCTTCAACGTTTGCCGCATCCAAAGGAGTTGAGCACAACCACTTGCCGCGGACACATACTCGGCTTCGGCGGTGGAGAGAGACACACAATTTTGCTTCTTGGAGGACCAACTAACCAAGGACCTACCAAGGAGTTGGCAAGTCCCGGAAGTTGACTTCCGATCCACTTTGTCTCCCGCCCAATCCGAGTCCGTGTACCCAACAAGCTCGAAGCTTGATCCCTTCGGGTACCAAAGGCCGAAAGTTGGAGTATGAATCAAATATCGGAAGATTCTTTTCACGGCCATTAAATGGCTTTCCTTTGGGGCGGCTTGATACCGTGCACAAATTCCCACACTAAGCATGATATCGGGTCTAGATGCGTAAAGATAAAGAAGCGAGCCAATCATCGAACAGTAAAGCTTTTGATCCACTTCCTTACCACTAGGATCTAGATCAAGAGTAACCTTTGTCGGCATGGGGGTTTTGGCTCCTTTAACTCCGGAATCCATGTTGAATTTCTTGAGCATGTCTTGGATGTACTTGGCTTGATTGATGAATGTCCCTCCTCGCAATTGCCGAATCTCAAAGCCAAGAAAGAATTTCAACTCTCCCATCATGGACATCTCGAATTTGTCTGTCATTAGCTTTGCAAATTCATCATTGAAGAGCTTGTTAGAAGAGCCAAAAATAATATCGTCTACATAAATTTGGCATATGAAAAGCTCCCCGTTGACTTTCTTAGTAAAAAGAGTTGGGTCGATGAGCCCAATTTTAAACCCACGGTCTAACAACAACTCCTTAAGGTGCTCGTACCACGCGCGTGGGGCTTGTTTAAGGCCATAAAGTGCCTTATCGAGTTTGTAGACATGGGTCGGGAAATGGAGATCTTCAAACCCCGGGGGTTGCTTCACATAGACCAATTCATGTAGAGGACCGTTGAGAAAGGCACTCTTCACATCCATTTGATATAACTTAAAGTTGAAGTGAGAAGCATAAGCAAGAAGGATACGGATTGACTCAAGACGAGCCACGGGAGCGTAGGTCTCCCCATAGTCGATTCCTTCCACTTGAGAGTATCCTTGAGGAACCAACCGTGCCTTGTTCCTCACGACAATATCATTGGCATCTTGTTTGTTCTTGAACACCCACTTGGTTCCAATGACATTGCGGCACTCCTTGGGCTTCTCCACCAAAGTCCAAACTTCATTGCGCTTGAAGTTGTTGAGTTCTTCGTGCATGGCTTCCACCCAATCTGGGTCTTCAAGTGCCTCAAACACCTTTTGAGGTTCCACACAAGAGACGAAGGCATGATGGATGCTAAATTGGCTAATTGTCTCCTTGTGGAAACCCCTTTTCTCACACTCCCAATCACACTATCCAAGGTATGACTCCCTTTGCGAAGAGCTTGTTCCACTTTCCTTGCACGGCGAGCTTGAGCTTCTTCAAAAGACTCTTGAGAAGCCACTTGGTCATCACCACTATTTTGGTCCTCGCCTTGACCTTCAACTTGAGCTTGATCAACATCATGAGCAAGCTCAACATCTTGAGCTTGGCCTTGATCTACCATTGGTGAGGAATCACCATCGTCCTCTTGGTCTTGATCTTGGCCTTGCTCGCTTGAATGAGGGTCTAATGCTTGTCTTTGGTTAGCATCAATCAGTCCTTGAGAAGCTTGTGGAGCTTGTGAAGGTGAAGGCTCCACTTGAGTAGAGCATAGTCCTTCTCCTTCCGCCAAAAGGTGTCCCTCAATGGGTATGAGATGACCCACACCCATTCTTCTTATGGCTTGGGGAGGTATTTCGTCACCTACATCACAAACACCACTTTGCTCCACACGGGAGCCGTCATTCTCGTCGAATCTCACGTTAGAAACTTCAACAACATGAGCGGACTCTTTGTCAAATATTCTAAAAGCATGAGATTCGGCGGCATAACCAACAAAGATACCCTCAAGAGCTTTAGAACCAAACTTGGACAAATGAACACCCTTTCTAAGATAGAAGCACTTACAACCGAATACTCGAAAGTATTTGATGTTAGGCTTGTTGCCGGTGAGGATCTCATAAGGAGTCTTGTTCAAGCCCTTGCGAAGGTATAGCCGGTTAGAAGCATGACAAGCGGTATTGATAGCTTCGGCCCAAAAGTTATACGGAGACTTAAACTCCGCTAACATTGTCCTTGCCATGTCCATCAAGGTTCGGTTCTTCCGCTCGGCTACACCATTTTGTTGAGGAGTGTAGGGAGAGGAGTATTGATGTTGAATTCCCTCATCACTCAAGAATTCGTTGACGGTGTAGTTCTTGAACTCCGTCCCATTATCACTCTGAATCATCAAGATATCTTGGCCATATTGATGTTCCACTTCCTTGATGAAGTCCATGACGGTTTGTTGGGTCTCGTATTTGTGCTTGAAGAAGTAGACCCAAGTATATCTTGAGTAGTCATCAACAATCACCAAGCAATACTTCTTCCCTCCTAGAATTGCATGAGATGGAGGGCCAAAGATGTCCATATGAAGGAGCTCCAAGACCCTCTTAGAAGAAATGATCGTCTTGCTAGGATGAGGGAGTTCATGCATCTTTCCTTCAATGCAAGCTCTACACACACGATCTTTGGCAAAGGTTAGATCAGTTAGTCCTAGGATATGATTACCTTTGTAGAGTCTTTGCAAAGTTCTCATATTGACGTGGCCTAGCCGGCGATGCCATAGCCATCCCACGTCAACTTTAGCCATTAGGCAAGTCGCGGCTTTAGTGACCTTCTCCGAGAAGTCAATCACATATAAGCCATTTTCAACATGCCCAACAAAGGCTACTTTAAGAGACTTGCTCCACAAAAAAACCACAATCCCAACATCAAATAAAGTTGCAAAGCCCATATCGGCAAGTTGAGCTACGGAAAGTAAATTGTAAGAGAGAGACTCAACAAGCATGACATTCTCCACGGAAACATCTTGAGATATAACAACTTTACCAAGACCCAATACCTTTGACCTTGAGGAATCTCCATAGGTGACGTAGCCCGCACTAGATGAACCGGTGCAAAGCTCCTTCACCAACTCTTTGCTTCTGGACATATGATTGGTAGCACCGCTATCAATTATCCATTGTTCCGCACCGGAAGCAAAGCCCTACAAAAGTCAAGCTTTATTTTTAGGTCCCCATTTTTCAATGGGTCCTCTTTTGTTAGTGACAAGGGTCTTAGAAACCCAAATAGACCAAGCAATGCGTTCATTAGGTGAGCCAACAAATTTAGCATAAACATGTCCATCATAAGCACGGCGAAGAACATAAGAGGGGTTATATTTTCCCGCAAAGTCGTTGTGATTGGGCATTGCCCTCTTGGCATTCCCAACCACCTCCCTCACGAGCTCCCCCTCCTCATAAACATTGCCATCCTCGTCAAAGCATATGTCATTTGGGATGTGCTTCTTAGGAGGAGGAGTGGGCACAAGAAATTGCGTCTTCTTGTTGTTCTTCTTCTTGTTCTTTTTCTTGTTCCTCTTCTTTTTAGACTTGGAAGTGAAACCAAGCCCGGTCTTGTCACCATGTTGCTTTTGAGCACTCAAAAGCTCATCAAGCCTTGTGTCACCTTTGGGGGCATCTTTCTCATAAAGAGGGTTAGTGTAACAAGTACTTGCAACAAAGGTGCTAGAAGATAACTTGGTTGCTTCTTTAGCAATCATAAGATTTAGTTTCTCATTTTGCAACCTAAGTTCATTAGCAACTGATTGAGCAATATCACGATCATTCTTAAGCCTAGCAATGTCCAAGTTATAGGATTCTTCAAGACCTAACTTGGATGCCTCAAGTGCCATCCTTAGATCTTGCTCAACCTCAAGGGATTGATTGAGTGTTGCAATTTCATCGACATACTCACGAGCATGCCCTTCTAGCTCAAAGATGCATTCCTCATTTTTATCATTAAGTTGAAGAGACTCATTATATTGATTTAGGAGAATCTCAAATTGAGATTTGGTCTCCCCATGCAAGGTTGACATGAAGGTGTCAAATTCATTAGGCTCATCCTTATCACTACTAGTATCAACACAATCCATCAAGGATAAGCTTCTAGGTATGATGGGTGTGAAAGTCGGTGATACCTTTGTAGCGTGAGCCATTAGACATGTTCCCTTGGAGTTGGAGCGCTTGGACTCGTTTGCAGAAGCGAAGAGGGATGGTGAAGAGATAGGCTTGGCAATGGCGATGGCGGCCCTTCCTAATTCTTCATCATCACTTGCATCATCACCGGATGGGTATTCTTCTTGAGTCGTCAAGGCATGTATTGGAACGGCTTTCTTCTTATCAAAGTTCCTTGGTGGGTAAGACTTGGCCTTTATCTCCTTGCGAATGAGTCTTCCATTGTGATCTTCCACTCTTTCATAGGGACAATCCGCGATGAAGTGGTGTTGATTACCACAATTGTAGCATGTTCTCACTCTACTTGTGGCCTTAGGTTTGGAGGGACTTGATGACTTCCACTTCTTTATGAAAGCCCGTTGAGCAAGAGCCATGTGTTCGACATGAGCATACTTCATGTCTTCGGGACTTCCACTCATTGACTCTTCCTCTTCCATCAAACTTGCTTCTTCATGAAGAGAGACTTTTGCCTTCAAAGCAAGGTTGGGTGCACGCACACCACGTGCACGAGCTAGAGCATCATCCGCATTCTTCTCGGAGATCTTCCTTGCCACAATCTCTTGCAAGATGTCATGAGCGGTCATCTTCCTAAAGTTGGCATCTCCCTTGATTGAGTTCATCGTATCTTTGAAGAAGGGCAAGAGGGCTTGGACAAATTTCCTCTTCATCCATCTCCCATCACATTGAGTAGAGCCGAAGTCGACTAGCTTCACTTGGAGTGCCGAGAGACGTCGATGAAGTTCTTCGGGAGATTCACCATCAAGCATAGCAAAGTTGTCCGCTTCATTAGATGCCTCATCAAACTTGGACTCTTGAATGCTCTCATTGCCGATGAAGAGGTTGGTGAGAGCATCCCAAGCTTCCTTGGCGGAAGAGATGTTGCGGACGAACGCCTTGTCCTTCTCGGTGAGAGACATGGGAATGAGATGCAAGGCGGATGCATTGAGCTGCTTGTCGATTTGCTCCCAAGGTAGCAAGTTGGTCAAGTCCATGGAAGTTGGATGAAAACCCTGCTCAATGATCCTCCAAAGCTCAATAGACATGAAGTTTATGTGAGAGCGCATGTTATCTTGCCAATTGGCAAAGCTAGAAGCATCAAGTGGTGGCGGTGGGCCGCATGAGGCAAGCTGTGGCATTTGAAGGTGCCTTCCGGAGACATAGCTCGTAGGATGTGGAACCTCCGTGCTATGTCCCCGAGAGGTGTCATCTTTCTTGGGGGGATCCTCGTTGTTCTCATTCCCATCCTTCTCCGGATCTTCCTCGCTTAAGGATGGCTTATCCTTACCCGAGGTGTCAACCGGAGTTGGTGGAGTGGTACTTGATGTTCCACTAGTGAGAGCATCAAGTTGAGATTTTTGGCTTTCCATGGCTGCCATCATAGCATCCATGCGAGTCATTATGTTATTAAAATCCGCCTTAGTGGCGGGTTCCTCTTCGCCCATGATCTCTTAGGCGGTTAAGCCCAATCAAAGAGCACTAGGCTCTGATACCAATTGAAAAGGATCTCACGGGCGACTAGAGGGGGGGGGGGTGAATAGGCGCTACACAATTTTTTTACCTTTTTCAAGTTTTAGGCTTGACACAAAGTAAATTCTCTAGATGTGCAACTAGGTGAATTTCCTAGGTGGCAAGCAAGCAAGAGAACAAGTAAACAAGTAAGCAAGTAAGCGAGTTCGGGTAAGAAATAACCGAGGAGCGGAGACCAGAGACACAAGGATGTATTCCCGTAGTTCCTTCCTTTTGAGGGGAAGTACGTCTACGTTGGAGAGGTGTGGTGACACGGAGTCGACCAACGCCACGGAGGCTCACCTTGTTCTCCGGTGAGCAAGCCACGGAGGCTAGCTCGTTCCACTAAGCGGTGGTATTGGGGGAACTCACCGAATCCCTTACACGGAGATTGGGGCACACATCCACAACTGAATTGGAGGCTCCCAAGAAAGCCACAGAGGCTAGAATCCACAAAGACTAGAGAAAACTCGAATCAAACCACCTAGTGTTTCCAAAGAACCACTAGGAGCAAATCCCTCAAGCAAAAGGAGGGGAAAAAGAAATTCCTTCGGTGGAGATGTAGATCGGGATCTCCTCCTTCGATCCTCCAAAGATCTAAGACTTTGGGTGGTTGAGGGTGGAGATCTTGCAGTGAGGTTGGCTCTAAATAGTGTCTTGTTCTTGATGAGGACGAGCTAGCTGGGGAGGAAGAGAGGAAGGGGTATAAATACCCCTTCCCGAAATGTATCCGTTGCAGCCGCCAGGGGCCGCATTATCCGGCCCAAACTTGAACCGGATAATTCGGCGGCCGGATATTTCGGCCCACTTCTGGAATAATCCGGCCAAAATATCCGGCCAGGAATCTGGGTGACGCGCGTCTGGTCCTTCGTCATTTCACGGGGGGAGGGGGGGGAGGGGGGGATTATCCGGCCCAGATCTGGAAATATCCGGCCCAAATATCCGCCCCCAGATCTGGGTGACGCGCATATGAGTTTCTTCTGGTCCTTAGTCGTTTTCACGGGGGGGGGGGGGGGGGGGGGATTATCCGGCCCAGATCTAGAAATATCCGCCCCAAATATCCGCCCCAAGATCTGGGTGACGCGCATCTAGGTTTCTTCTGGTCCTTAGCCGTTTTCCAGGGGGGGCGGATTATCCGGCCCAGATTTGGAAATATCCGGCCGAAATATCCGCCCCAAGATCTGGGTGACGTGCATCTTGCTGCTTCTGGTCCTTAGCCATTTTCCGGGGAGGCCGGATTATCCGGCCCAGTTTTGGAAATATCCGGCCGAAAAATCCGGCCAACTTTCTGCACAAAAACACTGGTAAAATGTCCTGGTGTTGTCAACTAACACACAAAACTAGGGAGGCTAGAAAATGCCCTAACACCAGGGGACCGTCCACGGTCGCCCAGACCGGCGGCGGCGGGGGCATGCGGCGCGGGACCTCCGCGGAGGAGGAGGGAGGGCGCCGGCCGCCGGATGCGGGTGGGCGAGAGCGGAGGAGGAGGCCGGACTCCTCGTCTACTCTGGCTGCAACCCTCGTCTCCATGACTCCCGTCTACTCCGGAGGCAGATCCGGTGATCCCGTGGACTGAGGGCGCCAGGAGAGGAGCTGATCTCGAGTTAGGGGTCGTGGGAGGAGGAAGGGAGAGGGTAAAGTGGAGAGGCGATGGTGGGTGAGGAGAGAGGAGTGGTGGACGGTGGCCGTCCTTCTCCCGGACGATCGCCGGACCGTAGAGATAGGGCGCTGGAGCGCGGGGTGGATCGGGATCTGGCGCTGTGTGGCTTAGGATCTGGCGCGGGGAGAGAGAAGAGGGAGGTGGCGGCGGCGCTGGGAGGAAGGGGAGGGTTAGGTTAGGGTTTCAGTCGCGCGCTCGTATTTATCAAGAACAGCTAGTAACGTTGGATCAAGGCGTGGACGGTCCAGATCAGCTTTAGGGAGTGATCCGTGGCAGGACTGATTCTGCCTTGTTATTGGACCGAAACAACTGTGATAAGGCTGGTTCTGCATTTTTTGATATTTTTCTTTAAACCTTTTCCAATTATTTTAGAAAATAAATATTATAAAAATCTTTACTATTATTTTTTATAAAGTGTTGTTTGATCTTCATAACATAAAAAAGTAAAGTTTTCATTTTCTTAGCATAATAAACTCATTTTCCATTTTTCATGTTCTAAAAATGGGGTGTTTTTTGAAGCATCTACCAAAAATATGTTTTATAAATGGAACATAACAAATTAAAAAACTATTATACCATATTTTATGCATAATTCACTAGTTGTTTGCATGGAAAAAGATTTCTAGCCACCTCTCAAGAAATAGACAAATATGTGCCAATTCAAGTGAAAGCGTGCCAAATTTGAACCATAGGTGCTTAAAATTTGAAATATTGTGCACATGTGTGCATCTTGGGATGACAAACAATGTTGATTTGGGAAGTTTTAATTTTCGTTACACAAAAAAATGATTTTTCATTTTCTTAACATCAAAATTGGGTTTTTTTGTGAAGCGTCTACCAAAAATATGTTGCAAAAATAGAACAACCAAATTTTAAATGATATTATACCTTATATTATGCACAATTCACCAGTTGTTAGCATGGAAGAAGTTTTCTAGCCACCCTCAAAAAATGACAAATATCTATCGATTCTGCTGGAAGCGGGTCAAATTTGAACTATAGGTGCTTTATAGTTTGCTCATGTTTTTTTCCAGAAATCATTTTTAGGTACACAAGTATCTATTTTATCAAAGATCCATATAGAATTTGGCAAGATTCTATCCCGACTTAGGAGCGGTCACGACCACCATTTTGGCTGCATTTTGAAGTCGGCATAAGAAATTCAAAACAATTCAAAAAAATACAAATCCTTCGCGTTGTGTCATGTTTTATGACCTAGTTACCATGAAAAATAATAAACTTGGAATATTACAACTATTTTGAAAAAATGTTCACAAAAAAGATGTATCTCGTACGAAGTTCTATGGCTTTCAAGCCAAATGACCTAGTTATAGCCACAACCATGACATAGTTTGTTCAAACAACCCCATATTATGCACATGTGTGCATCTTGGGATGACAAACAATATTGATTTGGGAAGTTTTAATTTTCGTTACACAAAAAAATGATTTTTCATTTTCTTAACATCAAAAATGGGTTTTTTTGTGAAGCGTCTACCAAAAATATGTTGCAAAAATAGAACAACCAAATTTTAAATGATATTATACCTTATATTATGCACAATTCACCAGTTGTTAGCATGGAAGAAGTTTTCTAGCCACCCCTCAAAAAATGACAAATATCTATCGATTCTGCTGGAAGCGGATCAAATTTGAACTATAGGTGCTTTATAGTTTGCTCATATTTTTTTCCAAAAATCATTTTTAGGTACACAAGTATCTATTTTATCAAAGATCCATATAGAGTTTGGCAAGATTCTATCCCGACTTAGGAGCGGTCACGACCACCATTTTGGCCACATTTTGAAGTCGGCATAAGTAATTCAAAACAATTCAAAAAAATACAAATCCTTCGCGTAGTGTCATGTTTTGTGACCTAGTTACCAAGAAAAATAATAAACTTGGAATATTATAACTATTTTGAAAAAGTGTTCATAAAAAAGAGCTATCTCGTACGAAGTTCTATGGCTTTCAAGCCAAATAAGCTAGTTATAGCCACAACCATGACATAGTTTGTTCAAACAACCCCATATTATGCACATATGTTCATCTTGGGATGACAAACAATGTTGATTTGGTAAGTTTTAATTTTTGTTACACAAAAAAAATCATTTTCATTTTCTTAGCATCAAAAAAGGGTTTTTTTGTGAAGCGTCTACCAAAATTATGTTGGAAAAATAGAAAAAACAAATTTTAAATGATATTATACCATATATTATGCACAATTCACCAGTTGTTAGCATGGAACAAGTTTTCTAGCCACCTCTCAAAAATTGACAATATTCTGTCGATAGAGTTGGAAGCGGGTTAAATTTGAACTACAGGTGCTTCATAGTTTACTTATGATTTTTTCCAAAAATCATTTTTAGATGCAAAAGTATATATTTCTTCAGAGATCCATAATGATTTTTGCAAGATTCTATCCCTACCTTGGAACGGTCACGCCCGCCGATTTGGCCGTATTTTGAATACACCATAATAGCATTCTAGTGATTAAATTTTGTTTTCTAAATTTATTTTGTGGAAAAAAAGATTTGATGTTATTATATATGTAATAAAAATAATTTACAAAGTTTGTTTGAATTTATTTGGCCTTGTCAAGAATCTTCTTCAAATCTTTTGTTCTCAAATCCTAAAAGAAATAGAAAAGACAAAAAAAGAAAAAACATCACCAAGCCCCCCTTGTCCACAGTGGCCCAAGTACTATTCACAGTGGCCCAAGTACTGTTCACAGCTGCCTAGGCCCAACTAATCGAGAACTTCTAATTAAAACTAAGATAGAGCGTGGAGATATCACAAGTTTGAGTATAGCTTGGTGGTAAGGGAACCACGCCCGGGAGGGGAGGTTGCGGGTTCGAACCCCCGCCTGCGCCCTTGATTTTGTCCGGGACTCGGTCAGGTCGGCGGGAGCACTCTGTGGGACCCTTGTGTCAGGTCGGTCCCACTTTTCAGGTCGATGGGGGCGGGCTGTAGGGTCCAGATGTCAATAGCTAGACACGAATTCTGAGTGTATTACATGTGGGTCCTGGTCGGTGGGCCCCTTGTGTCAGGTGGGGGAGGTGGGTGGGACCTGATTGTCAGGTTGGGAGGGTGGGTGGAACCCACGTGTCTGGTAGGGATGGTGGGGCCTAGATGTCAATCAGCTAGACACAAAATCTGAGTATATGACATGTGGGTCCCATATTTACATGTCTAGTGCAGTCATATATAAGCTAAATTGACACGTGGATACTACACATAAGCGTAAATAGACACATGGACGACACGTTGGCATAACCGGTGAGGTGGCAGACCAACTATTTCAAACATATTTTAATTTAGCGATTATGACGATCTATTTTCGTCGTAAGCGGCTCCGGATAAGGTCTGAAACCAAATGGGATAGGTTATGACGATATTGTGCACATTGGGTTATGACGTTTCTGGTTCAAATCGTCATAATTTTTAGGGCTGGTGGCCTCTCCAATTAGCCCATGACGATCTAGTACAAAATCGTTACTACTTTATGACACTTTTCTCTAGGGTCATGATGAAAAGGTCACTAGTCAACACATTTCTTGTAGTGATCGTATGGTCGTTGGTTCATGGGGTAAATTTGGAACCCAACGCGGTAGACACGATCACTTGAAATTTGATTGCCATCACCACCCACTCTTTGAACTCGGCGTACATGGCATAATTTTGCGGCGCCACTTTGACAAACTTTGAGCCCACAGGGTGGAAAGCATGGGCACAATCAAAATTCAAGTTGCTTGATTTTCTTATCATTCGAAAGTATATTTGAACATCTCTACATCTGGAGAATTGCGGTTGTCCTAGTGTAGTGTGCCCTCTTTGAACCACAATTCATAATCTCTTCCAGTTTCGCTTCTCCTAAAGAATAGGGCTCATGGTCACCAATTGGTTACTAAGCCTATACCTATAGCCGGTCGCATGGAGTGATTTTGACAACCTTACGGAGTGGTGGGCATCTGGATCTATCTCCCTATACATTCTGAGAAAGGCAATAGCATCCACCCTAATTCTAGTCTCGTGGAAGTTTTGAACGAGCGCAACACTATGATTTTTGAAGTCGTCACTATGCATCGCCAGCGTCTTCTCTGTCAATAAGAATGAGTTTTGCCTTTGGGTTGACCAGAGCATGCTCTTTGGGTCATGTAATGCCAGGAGAGTAGGCTTATGTTTTTTTGAACCGTTTTCATCTGTGTTGTTGTATAAACTTTGAACACTTCTTCCTGATTAATAAAAATAAACTCTTTTGTCAAAAATTCGATTCGCACCCGGGTGCATATGCCCCCTTCAAAAAAACACATTTCAAATTGCCAAAGAATACAAAAAACAAATGCATATACATCTCAACCATCTGTGTGCGTACATAATATTTTGTGTGTTGTCCTTTTAAAAAGACAAAAAATTGTGAAAAGGATTATTTAACATCAAATTTGGTCTTTTTGCACATGCTACAAGTAAACTCAATTTTTCGTGAAGTGACTTTATACACATTTAGCATGTGAAAATGTACAACAGACTTTTTGTTTTATTTTTTACACTTAAAAATATATCTAAGATGCATTTCAAATAAATGGAGCTTATGCACCCTAAGAGTCAAAACACTACTTCGATGCCCTTAAAAATACCATTGATTTTTTCGAAAACGAGGTTGTACTCCCGGCTTCTGCGTCAAAATGCAGCATGTTTTATTAAAAATATTCCACAGAGCCTTACAAAGAAACCACCTTTTTGGTCACAAGTGTTGCTACACCTACACGTTTGATGAATCCGGTGGCTACGGTCAAGCCGTGTCTCTTGACCTTAGAGAGATGCACATGATCCAAAATCAAAGCACCCGTCCAGGAGACCCTCAACGCACTGCATGCGCATGTTCTGAAAGTCACCACCACCGTCTTCCATGTTAGGACATGGTTCAACATATTGTTCTTGTCACGCTAGCCATCGACTGCACCGCAATGCCAAACAGACACCATCCTGCATGCATCCATCATCACACGTTTGCCACCATGACCGTAATGCCTGATTCCATCATGACTCGCAGTCTTCGACATAGAAGAAACCAACCGCTCACCGCTGGACCCATCCAGCCAGAACCTTCTCCATAACAGATTCCCCTAGGAGGTAGAACGGTGTTGCGCGCTACCATCGTTTGATTTGGGACAGTACTACAAGAACATAGGCATGCCCTGGCAGTTTTAAACACCAAGGCACATGCTTAGTCATCGGGCTCACGCTGACCTGACACATAAAATCCCACCAGGGATAACTTCTTGGGTGTAGTGCAAAACCATGCTTTTTTCCATATACAACGAGCTAGTTTGCATGGCAGGTGTGTGTTGGGCTGACACTATAGGGTGTGTCGCCTATATAATTGATTGCATGACACAAATTAGTTCACTATGATGTTTTGATTGCTAGTTTTTAGCCTGCTGGATTTATATTTACAGTTTGGTTAACTACTATTCTCTCTGTCCCATATTATAAGATGTTTTGACAAACTAGTAATCTGCCAAAACAAAAATGATAGATAATCAAAACAGAAAACCTAGCACAAACTCAAATACAACACATAACATGTATAGTATGAGACTCATAAATCAATCATAGCACCACAATTTAAAGGTAGAAGAAATCCTAATAAGTTCTTATACATAGATCCATGACATAAGTTTTCATGACAAGCAGTTTAAAGTGTGATTCCACATAGTTTGACTCACAGTCTCACATAATTTCTCGACCACCAGGCAGTCCAGGGTAACTCCTGATGAATTGTTGATTGCATGGCCTTCAATTCAATCGGCGGTGAACTCCTGATGAACAAGGAATAAAATGAAGGGTAAATCACTTAACTACAATGAAAGGAACATGTATGTGTGGTGTATATGCTAGTAGGAGGCTCAAACTTGTTTGTGTTCTTACCAAGAGTAGAAGTAGTCTTATTTTTCAACAGATTGACGCATCATGATTTCTGATAGCAGTTGAGTGAATAGAAATTGTTGCACGTAGAGGAAGTCAGTTACTCAAAAGTAAAGGAGAAATTATTTGGTTTGATGAGAAAATGATCAACATTTGGACATAAACATAAAAAGTGTAGACTTCTATTTTGAATTGTAGCACCTCGAGGAAGTTAGTTACTCACAAGTAAAGGAGCAATTATTTGGTTTGATGAGAAAAAGGATCAACATTTGAATATAAACACAAAGGGTGTAGACTCCCATGTTGAACAGGATCAGAAGCACTAGGTGAGTGGGGGAGCTTGATCACATAAGGTTGACTACGTCGCTCTCAGCCTTGTACACTTTTGCTAATAGGTGAACATTATCCTTAACTAATAAAGTAAAATAAACAAACATATTTACTCTATAGTAACATTGCATCAATAAATTACTAATGCCAACAGATAGGTCATTTATTGAGTCCCTTACCGACTGGAGTTCATGCCTCACAGTATCAAATACTTCCTCAGTCCCACCTATTGGATGTATGACCTCTTCTTTGGCAGTGTCATTAGCTTCTTTCGTGCACTGTCATTCCTCCTTGTCGTTCAGCCCACTTTGTTCATCCACTACTTGCTTCCAAGTTTCAACCAACACACGCTTCAGGTGATTTGGGTGCAGATCATCGATCCATTGCAAGTAGCAGAACCCCGGTGTTGCCTGGTTGTAGCCGATGAACCTTTGGCAGATGTCCTCACCTTCGAATGCGACATGTATGCACGGTTGAATATCACAACAACCATCTTTTTTTTCTAGCATGAGTGGCTTCATAAGGAAACAATACCACATTGGATTGGGGATCACCCATAGGCACTCCACGCTGCAAAAACCCCATTTATGTTTATGGGAGCGAAGACCAAAAATTTGATACGGACAAAAAAACTGAAATCAAGCAACACAAGAATGCAAAACAACTTACAAATCCTGCATATCTGGTATGCTACACCATCTTTGTATCGCCTTTGGCTGGGACCTCAATAGTCCGTCGCCAACCGATGCAGATTTGCCAAGGGTTGGTTTTAGGAAAGATGAGCACTATGCAGTGCAGTTGCGCAAGACTTGGAGAAATATAGCACATTCTATAAAGGATAAGCTTAGCGGTGGTGGGCCGCACTAGTTAGTGACACGATATTGAGTAGTATAAGTTGTTGGACCTAGTTTAGACATCATATATAATGCACAACGCGGTAATATCTGTTGTGTTCACCAACCATGTCATTGATTGACGCCGGTCCATCTTGCCACCAATCAAGGTGTAATTATGTGCGGCATGGGATCTATCATCGTCAATTTTTGTGTGGCAGACTTGATTGCCGCTTAGAAAGCCCATGTGCAGGCCAATTTTTTTTTGCACCTGGGTTTCGCTTGTGCCATCAAAATATCTGCGGGGTATAGGGGCTTTTTCTATTTTTTTAAATGGATTCAAAACCTTTCCGCCAATCTATTAATTAAGAAAAACATAATTGCTCAATTAATTAACGGAAAATTGGGCAAAAACCGATACAACAAAACCACAAGCGCCAATAAGACAACCAACAAGCCTTCTCAACCTTCTACAACCACAAACTAATGACAAGTAGAGCACCGCACAACAAAGAAGATCAACTGAACAACCCGACAACTCGAACGGGGTCCATCAATCAAGCAGCTGCGGATCTTTCCAGATGATGACCCTCTTCTTTCTTTTGCTCTTGAGAAACTTCTCCACGTTCTCGACTAGCTCTTTTGAAGCCTTTCCCGCCAAGACGCAAGCAATCTCCATGCCATATCCAGGGCTAGCCGCCTCTAATCTGACAAGTAAGTTGGACAACTCTTTTGAAAATAGAGCCTCAGAGTTAGGTGCCAGCACACCTGCCTCATCAACCTCGTTACTCAAAGACAACACATGCCCAATCGACATAGAGAAGAGGGTGGCCGAAGCATCCAAACCTCCACTTTCCACCAAGGCAGGCGACTGACAAGTCTCAAACGGCGGTGGAGAGGGTGTCATGGCCACTGTCAAGGCATGTAATGATCCTAGCTCCATCGGGAACACCATAGATGATTCCTCACGCAGCCCCTACAATTCAGGTATAATCTGCAGAACTCGAGTCGCGACCTCAGTGGCCTCGCTCATAGAGGCAGCAGGCAATGACGACGTATTCAGGCTAGCACGGGGGGAGAAACAACCATACAAAGCCGCCTTCCTCTCATCAACGGAATTGACAAAGGGGAGTAGGATCTAAGCCAGCCAACAAACCCTGCAAGACGAAGCCTCCTTAAGCAAAGGTCAGAACACCTCATTCACGATGACCTGCAACTGCGGGTGAAACAACGCCAACTGAGTTCCGAGAGCTTCCTGTAACAACTGGTCCAACACACTCTTATCGATGCCATCACAATCAACGACAGCAGCATGATGGGCATCACAACTATCGTGGCACTCTCCAACATGGTGGAAGATGCCATGCACCTCCGGCAGCTGCTGCTGCGGAGGAGCAGGACCACCTCCCATGGGAGGAAGCGCTACAACCTCGACCCAAGAGCGAGAATGAGGAGATCCATGAGACAGACTATACAGACCAGACGACGGAGCATCAGCCATGACCAGATGACACCTGCGTCTCGCTCCCGGTGGATTTTTTAGTGGGAAAACTAGATTTAGGGGTTCCTCCCAAGCCAGCCTTGGCAGGAAGACAATAGATGCAACAACGATACCTACAAAATAATGATACAAGTCTCACTTTCAACCAGCCTTAAGATCAACTATAACAAGTCTCAGATGGTTCCTATTAATGTCTCGGATGTTCTTATTAATGACCTCACAACTGAGTTTGGTTGTCTAATAGGATCTATGCCATTCACTTATCTAGGGCTCCCTTTGGGTACATCTAAACAACATATTATTGATTTAGTGCCACTGGCTTGTCGTTTGGAGAGGATATTGGCATGCAAATCATGCTTTCTTTCTCAAGGAGATTGTTTGCAATTAATAAATTCAGCATTGGCTTCAATTCCGTTGCATTTCTTATGTTCCCTACAAGTGCAAATTGGGTTCATGAATCAGATTGACAGAATTTTAAGACAATGTCTTTGGAGAGACAATGTGGGCGGCTCTCCTAAACAGTCTTTAGCTGCATGGGAAATTATTTGTATGCCAAAGGCCAATGGGGGACTAGGTGCTGTCAATTTCCACAAGCAAAATGCAGCTTTGCTAATTAAGCACCTTGACGAATTTTACAATCACATGGACATTCCTTGGGTTCATCTGCTTTGGACTTCTTATTATGTTGGCAAGGTAACCCATTCTGAGAACCTTTGCGGGTCTTTTTGGTGGAGAGATGTTTTGAAATTAGTGGATAATTTCAGAGGTGTGGCAGCTGTCAAGCATGGTAAAGGTGACACTTATCTCTTTTGGACGGATGATTGGCTACTAAATGGTTCAAATAGGCCGTTAAGAAGTAGATTTCCGTGCCTTTTTTCTTATGTCAGAGACGTGAACGTGCCTGCAACATCTATGTTCATGCATGAGGATATCACAACGTTCTTTCAACTACCATTATCTGTTGTGGCTTTTTCTGAGCTAGATCAACTTCAACACTTGCTGCAGAATAGTCCTTTGACGGATCATGAGGATTTGTGGACGTATTGTTGGGGTGAGAGATATACCTCAGCTAAGTTCTATAAACATATTCATGCCCACATTGTGGTGCCCAAAGTTTATCAGTGGTTGTGGAAATCTAGCTGCATTATGAGGACGAAAACTTTTGTCTGGCTTCTTCTCCGTGACCGTCTCAATACTCGGGATATGTTGCAACAACGTCACTGGAATGTCACCAATGATAGTCATTGTGAGTTATGTCCGATCAGAGCTTATGAAGACAGAGTTCATTTGTTTTTTGAGTGCAATTTTAGCACTAGGGTATGGAACTTGTGGGCACCCTTTTTTCATGGAGGTGATGATCATGGCTTGTTGGCATATCTGGTTGATTAGAAATGCGGCTATTTTTCAAGGTGAAAGGCCTACTTTTGCAAGGTGGAGGACCTGCTTCATACATGACATGTATCTGCTGCAACATCGAATCAAAGCTAAGCATAAACCTTCTTTGCTAGCCTGGCTCGGTTCTCTCCATTAGCTCTTGGCCTCTCTTGTACATAGTTTGTAATTATGAGTTTTTTTATTTTTTCCTTACTGTAAATCCTTTGTACATACTCTGGTGGTGAAATAAAATTTTGTTGTGGGGCTTTTGCCTCACAGTCCCGGGTAAAAAAAAATAACGATACAAGTATGCCATCATCATCTAACATGAATGAAGTCGGCGCTGATGCTCTGTTATCACTTGCAGTTGTGCCTCCCTGAATCCGAAGTCGGCTAGGTTGCCACCAACTGCAAGATTGGTGCCACCACCATTATCTAGAGCTGCTACTCTGACTCCCAATCCGGAGACCCGAGTGGGATGTTGTTCTCCCAAATCCAGCACTATCGGGTGAAATGCTCTGACCACGATGCGCTTGCTACGATGAATCCGGGGCTCGGGATCCCCTGATCCACTATTGATGGCACCGGTGGCGATATGTATACAATTCTCTACGTACTCCCTCAGTTCATAAATATAGGATGTTTTGGATATTTCATATTGAACTAGATACACAGTATAATAAGCGAGTCTATATACTAAAAATAGACTAGATACATACTAAAATAGATAAATCTGAAAAAAATTAAAACATCTTATATTTCTGAACGGAGGGAGTACTATTTAATCGTGGAAAGAGCAGGTTCAATTGGCTGCACAATCTTCCCAAGCCTAAGTCTGCCGATGCTTGCAAAATTAGCTCCCATATGGTAGTTTAAAGATTGCCCTCGCGACAGAAGGCACACACTTTAGAATTTCGCAATTTAAATTTGAAAGTGGAGGAACAAACTAAAAAATTGGATGAATTACGCTGCTGTGCTTGCTACTGCCTGTTAGTACTGCTTCTCAAGTCTTTTGGTTAAAGAAAAACTGTTCATCAAGTCCCTCGGTTTCTGGCTCTGGTCTGCCACAAGATACAGAATCGGTAACCGTGTACGTCCTTTCTCTTTCTTTATGCGCGCTCTCCAGCTAGCTCCAAATTGTGCTGTTGCTGTCAATCCGTGTCTGTCATATCGCAAACTCCATGATCTCTTCATTCTCTAATACTCCAGTGTTTTTGTGCTGCAAACGTGCCAAAGGAGCAGGGAAAGAGAGAGAGAGAGAGAGAGAGAGAGAGAGAGTAAACTCTGGATTTTCTAAGGGACTGCCAAGTGGCACGAATTGCTATATTTAAACAGCATTTCTAAGCATTTTGATGAATATCTAACAATTTTGCAAACCCGTAAAGAATGATGAGAATGAAAAATAATTAACCTAGACAAACGGTAAACATATGTGAACCTGCAGGTGCACTTTCTCTTATTCCATCTTTGATAAAGCTCGAAGCATTACCGAAATTGCCCATTGCTTAGCAATGTTGTCTTAGGCCACTGCACGAGTATTTCAGTCAAAAAGGGTCACCTTTGTCACTCCCCGATGCATGGTCCAAAAGCCTCACAAAAGACAATATTCATGATTAGAACCAAAATATTGGAAACGCCACCAAAATGCAGTAAAAGAAGTGCCTCGAGGGGTAAAAGAGATGAGAGGGAAAAGCCTATAAAAAGAAGAAAAAAAAGGTGAGACGAAGTAGTAAAGTATTCAGGGGCACATACAAAAGTTAACAAGTTCGATCGACCAGGCCTCGACCAAAACTCCGTTTATTTAAGGATCAGCTCGCCCATTTAAATTAAGGGGAAGAAGAAAAAAGTGGGTTCCCTTTTAATTATTTTCTTCATGATGAACCAAGGCTTTATTGAGTTTGATTTATCCATCTTTTCTGAAAGTAAAGCCATTACCATCGAAAGCACTCACATGTCATCTTCTCGAGAAACACTCAGAGACACTTGCCATCTAATTAATCTAAGCACATCCTTGCGTCTTTTTTGCTTGATATAGGGAAAACCTTTTTGAAGAGTAGTATATTTTAGAGGTATTAACACCGGTCATACATAAACTTGCACGGTGCGAGTAAATTCATACAACAACTTGAAAATGGTGGTGAAGTGATACACGAACTTGTTCTTGAGGTGCAAATCAATACAAGGTTGTTCCAAGAGTGACATGTGGCGTTGTTGGTTTTGCTAATAACCCCCTTCATTTTTTCTCTGAAAATTCTGACATTTTCAACACGCTGGGAAATAAGGCCAGGCGCGATTTGTTGCCGGCAAGCAAGACGGCACAGCGCGGCAGCATGGGAGCGCGTTGGAGCGGCGGAATGGATGCCGGGATGGCGCCGACGTCGACGAGGACTTGGCCTCGAGCTCGCGGCGGCCCCTGTGGTCATCATCAGCATGGTCTCTCGGTTCCTCGGGACATGGTTCGGCACCAGGCTGCTGCCCGGAACAAACCATGTCGACGAGGAGTACAACGACGTGAATGTGGCAAGCCTGGCCAGTGCCATGAAGCGGCTGTGGCAAGAGAGTCCCAGACCTCAGGCATGCGTACAGCGTACCACTCCAACGGAGGCGGGGAGCGAGGTGATCTTCTTGCTCCCTGCCCCCGCCGCCTTCAGCTGCCGGGGCCGTTTGGCGTGGCACATCGGCTTGGGTTCAGGTTGGGGTTCGCAGCGGCAACAGGGTCCTGCGGGTCACCGGAGCTTCATGGGCATTGCCCGGATGCCATCCTCGGCCTCCTGGAGCCTTACGGCCCATGCGAGCGCATCGACTTGCTCCACGCCATCCTCCTACATCGTGGAGAACGGGAGAAGAGATCCACGACTTGCTGATACCTGGCGGAGGAGGAGTACACTCTCACCATGCCGCTCCACGTGACCACGTCGCTACGGTCCTAGCCAGAATGCCGTCGAACACCGCCCTGTAGAACTGCTGGCCAATTCATACCCCCTCCGATCAGAAATAACTGTCGGAGACATAGTACAAATTTTATACTAAACTAGTATAAAATTTTCGACAGTTATTTCCGATCGGAGGGAGTACTTTCCCTGGCGCGAAAGCAGGTCCAGGCACGCCGCGTCGACTCGCCTTGAACTTCAGGAGCTTGTGGCATTCCTAATTGTTTTATGTGCGTGCGTGAATACTACAGTAGTAATCTAGTACTATCTACAATCGATCAAATTACTAGCTTAGGCTTGTACGTGGCTATTCAGCGGATTGAACCAGTACGCACGCGTCGCCGTCATCGCTTCGTCGGAACGAACTCGACGGCAGTAGCTGGTCCAACATTTCGCACCGCGACGCCATGTAGAGCTGACGCCCACCGCCTGCACATCCCAGATGGCCTCCCAGCTCCTTCGCGCCCTGCTCCCGTACGTCGTCATCCTCTTTGCCGGTATCATGGGCGGCGCCTACAAACAAAGCAGGACATCATCACTGGACCTGCGGCCCGCGCGGTGGTGGGTGGATACCTGCGGCCACGAGCTCTCCAATCCGGCGCCCGACGGCGCCCTCACAGAGCACGACCGACACCTTGTGCTGTCGGGACTCGGGCGGCACCTTGCGCCATCGGCCGCCACCGGAGCCGGGTATCAACCGCCGCCAGCGCGGGTGTGACGAGCCAGGCGCGCTCCTGCGGGTGATCGTTGGCAACGGGTATCACAGCATGCTAGCGTGTGGCGTCCGAGAAGAGAGCGGGATACACCATACTCTTTGCCACTGAAACTCGTCGCCGGCGAGAGCGAGCATTTGGATAAAAAGAGTGAAATACCATAATTGTGGGAGAATACAGGAAGTTATTAGCAAAACCAACAACGCCACGTGTCACCTTTAGAATGATTTTGTACTGATAAGCGTGTGACACATAATAGATCATGATGGTGCGCATTGCCGCGTCCATCCATTATGTGAAAGAATATCAGATATTTTTCATAAATTTATAGGCGAGTAACAGATAAATTTAATTTGAATGGACTAACGTATATATTTGTTAGTAATGGAAGAGGTGAAGTAGGCTACATTATGAATACATCTACAATGTGTGTTCAACAGTGGTAGTCCAAAGCATGTAAGATATCGGTCGCATGTGTAAATACTCGAGCACTCCCCATTTAGGCATTTACAATCAATCAAAAGCTATAAAAATTGCTACTATATCAAACAAATCCATAAAAATATGGCTGGCAAATATGCTTCTTTAACACATCCTGGGTACATATATAAGAGAGATAATACAATCTTTTGGAGACTACACCATGATTATGTTGAATTAATTTTTCTGACAGAGACAACCTAGAAGGATGCACTGGATGAGTAAGCTGCAAACAGATTGTCAATTAGAAATGGATGAAAAAGTGCATATTCAATAATCCAACGCAAGCATCTTGCAATGCTATCCCAAAAAAAATATGAACTAAATTTAAGAAAACTTGCATGATAATAAATCAAATAGTGGAGGAATCACCACGGGATGTGGTAGAGTGGTAGACAAATCTTGATATTATTTGCTATGATTGCTTATCATCGATGGATCGATATTGCTGTTGGATAATCTTATATCTTATATTTACCAATTGGAGGCACCGTAGGAGACACCACATTCATTCTGAGCGAAAAGGTCCTAAGAGTCGTTAGATTTACGTCTCGCATAATACAAGCCGTCAAATTGTCGTCGGAAGGCCTTTCGGTTCTCTTAGTTTCGTGTGTTCACAAAATAGTTCTAGCAAAAAAAAAACTCAGCCCTTCCTTTAGTCTTTCGGCCGTAGTTTCCTCTCCGCCCGGCCGTGCCCTGAATCGTGCTGACCTCCGGCAATGTTCGTTCACCTCTCCATTGCGTGTCCTACTAGAGTTGTTTCGGCGATCCGATTAGATCGCCATGGCATCGCCGTTTCCTCTCCGTCCGGACATGCCCTCGATTCTACTGATCTCCCTCAGCCGCTACCGTTCACCTCTGCACCATGTGTCCTGCTAGAGTTTCTTCAGCGTTCTAATCCGACCCCACCAGCAGCCACCAGAACCTATGTCGCTCTGCCAGAAGACACCAAGAACCACCACCACGTGTAGCCTCAGTTCATTCAGATATGAGCGTCTGATTGGTGAATTTTCCTTGGTTTTGGAGTTCAAAATATTACTATATCTATGCAGATATGGTAGCACATGAGGCTGCAGAGTTTAGAAAGCCTGAGAGCTGAATCGTTTCAGCAATTGTAAGTTGTTTCCTTGATCTTTTTCCTTGCAGGTGATATACGCATGGTATGGTTTCAATGTATCTTCCCTGGAATTTACGTATTGTCGTTATTTGTCAATTTGATAAATATGAGACAAGTAGCTATTTTTAGGTGAAAAGAGTAGCAAGAGAAAAGGTTCAGGAATCAAATTTGGTTGTCACCTGCGATTCAGCAATAAAATATGCATGTTCTCACTTAGTTGTCCCATGAATGTTTATTTCTATTTTTAATCCTTTGATTGTTATATCTACTTGAAAAAATGGACATATGTCCTATAGGTCAACACACCAGATCTAATACTAAGCACTTATGCTACTGTGATATATAGATTATTTTATTAGCTGCTCGATGAAGTGTCTTTTTTATAATACCTATTTCTCAAGCATGTTTTTCTTATAGTAGTGTTTTGGCTGCTAGAATTTAATTTACGATGTCAAAGTCGTTCACTAAAGTTTCTCCAATTCAGTCAATAATGAGCATAGTGGATGCTCTCTTTTCTAAGGTCTAATTTGTTCAGGTATCTGCTCTCTTCTAAGGTCGATAATGAGATTTGTAGAATCAAATTATTTCTTACTATTAATTGTTTGAATGCCTATTAATGGTGAAATATTAAACGAAAATCTGAAGTATAGTTCTCCTATTAATGGTTGTATGCCTGAATCGCATTCGTGATGAAATTTAGTTGTTTTAGTTTTACACTAAACAGTATTCATAATTATAAAGCTAAGGAACTGATACATGAAATCAAACCATGTTCAAGTTAAGAACAGATTCATATTTTTATGTAAGAGAATAATTTGATTTTCTTATGTACGCATGAAAAAAGGGAACACAGATGAAGTCAACCTTTTTCAAATTTATGAGCAGATTCATATTTTCATATCAAGAGAATAATTCGACCATGGGCCCAATAGTTTTACCTCCCAAAATACAATACCTCGGTGTTGTGCCTGCTGCTGTTATAGGAGTTTCTTGCAGAGTGAGATATTTGCATGTTCTATTTTCTTACATAATTTTTTGTTGACATCCAGGTGGTGCGCTCGCGGATATCATTAGAATCTTTCCTGTTATCAGATTTGTTAATACATGCCTACATATGAATTTCTCATATATTGGAAAATAGTCATAACATAACAATGGGGTCGCAACAGCATCAGAAACCAACTGTTCATAAATGAGGTAATGAAGCGAACACAAAAAGAAATAGAATGTTTGTTCGATTTATGTGATTTCACTCATTTATGTTTCTATCAACAGCAGATTGTGGTGCATGCAGTCCTTTTGTATACATAAAAAGGATTAGACAAACTTTGAGTTGCTCCCATATTAAAGATTTACTTCCATTTGTTGTAGTATATATTCAGATGAGATAGTGACATTGAACATAGTGTAACTCTATTAAGTCAATGATTCATCTCCATAGCAAATGTGAGTAACATAATGTGGAGTTTGTATTATAATGAGTTGTCAGAAAGTGATACAAAATAAAGCCAAAAACACATGATGATATTTATATTTCTCCGAATCCGATACAGTCGATTGGACAAATTAGAACCTACTCAATGGAATAATAAGTGCGAAAACTCTATAAGCATGAAAAAGGTCGCAGCCTTAGAATCAATGAAAGAGGGTAAGATATTTCATGCACACTATCCTCTCATGTATTTCTTTCGTAGCATTTGGTGATGTTGATAAGGAACAATCAATCAGCTAGATTTCCTTAGAATTCAATAATAATATAGAATAACTGCAAATGGTCGACTTCTCCCTCTTGACATGTGCTAGAGTATATGAAATTGGACATGTCTATAATGTTTTGGACCCATTTTATTATGCAATTTTCGTATTGAATTTGTTAAATCATTATTTTGATGCACTAAGAAATAACATCACATTCTAAGCTAATGCTTGCGTATTATTTTTTCCTTAAATGAAATAGAATGTGATTTCTGACGTTTTTGTTTCAATGGCAATATGGCATAGTGAGTCTCTAGGGAGAGAGGCGATTATGTTCTACACATCCACAATTAAGAAATTTCACCTAGAAGATTTCATCTGAATCATCAATTTTGTATTTATTTTACAAATATTTTGTAATATATAGAATGACGTGATAGAATTGAAATTATTAAGATATATAGGATCTATTATATTGGATTTTCACTAGAGATATATGTGCCCGTGCGGCCGCACGGGTTGACGACTAGTACTTACAATGACAAGAGCCTTGCTTGGGACTCTAAGTAAAGTAGCATGAGGTTTGGGTACTCGTATTCACGGGGCAAGAGGTTTTCAACTTATGTTTGTCAAGCATATGCATCATAATTGTTCTCGCATTAACTTTAACCATTCAAGATGCTTATGATGGGGGCAATGAGAGCTCAAAGCCGGTAAGTACCATAATTTTTGAAGGTTATAAAACTTGCAATCACTGCTTCCCTCTGCGAAGGGCCTTTCTTTTACTTTTATGTTGAGTCACCACCTTCTTTCTTTATGCACCATTAAGAGAGCATAGTTGTCATTCTTAGTGTGATATGCATTGTCCCAAAGTTCATTGATTGATTCATATTGTTGGTTTCACTTGTTCTTAAATTATTTGTATCTAGTCGCCCTCTTAAACTTGAAGGTGTCCTATGCATTTATGTTTTGCTCTCTTTGAAGGACAAGCTGAAAACCTTTTGTATGTTTTTCCTTATGATTTGAACACACGTTTGACTTTCATTGTTTCATTATCATGATCTTTTGTTTGTGTTCATTTGCATGTTTACAACATGGTTGCTAAGTTCTTATTGTCATGATTATATCTTCATGCCCATGTTTTAAGTTCTATTGATCCCAGCTCACCAATGCTTACATATATGATCAAGATTGTGTAGGTGCATGTCACCTCAAAAATTATTCTTTTGTTATCACTTACCTACTCGAGGACGAGCAGGAGTTAAACTTGGGGATGCTTGATATGTCTCAAACGTATCTATAATTTTTGATGCTCCATGCTTGTTTTTACACCATTTGCCTATTGTTTCATTACACTTAGTGGCATTTTTATGCATTTTCCAGAACTAACCTATTAACGAAGTGCCACAGTGCCAGTTCCCTATTTTCTGCTGTTTTTGTGTTTCAGAGTGATACACAGGAAATATTCTCAGAATTGGACAAAACAAAGTACCGCTCGTTTGCAGATGTATTCGTTGCAGTAACGTTGTTGATGACAACATTGGAGAAGACCGGTCGATGCAGACGGCGATGAAAACGGCGGTAGGCTGCACCGCCCGACTTGGATGGAAGACGACCCGTGATGAAGAGCTTGAGCAGTCGCGCATCCCAAAAACCTAATTCGCCCTCTCCCGTACAGGATCGCAAAGACGAGTGGTTCCGGAGACCTGCTCTCCCGTTCGCCGGTGCACGCCGGCGCTCGGGATGAGGTAGACTACGGAGGCGGCGCAAGCAGCGACAGGTGGCAAAACCCTAGATTGATTTCAGGTGTGTACGGCGTGTAGCCGGGCAAGGGTTTATATAGGCGGCGCAGCGGAGAAACCCTAGGCAACGTGGGCCACGCCCACGTCGCATGCCGCCCGAGTCGGTTACAGCAGCCCACGATCCAGGAGCGACCCGAACCGGCTAGCTGTGACGCGTCCGTCAAGGACTCGGTCAAACGTTCGATTTTCCTGTGCTGCAAAAAGATAAGCTCGGCTCCGAGGCTCAATTCCGCAAACCGCGGCGCGCGCGTGCGTCGTGACGTGTCGTGTCGAGTCGAGACGAGACGAGCGAGCGAGGAGGAGGAGGAGGAGCGCGCGTGTGGCACTTCTCTTCTCACTCACTTACCATGTGATGCAACACCCCACCTTATATGTTGGTCTACATCTCTCCCAACTTTCCATGTGAGACTAAACTTAGCTCCCACCCCTTGCCTTTGTGCAGCCAAAAACTTGGGCTGCATTCCAAATGGGCTCACACACATGGGCTTTGAGATTTCTAGGAATTTCTGAAATCTATTATGGACTCATATAAAAAGGCCCATTATTTCAACAATCCCCCATCAGATCTCAAATGCCCATTTAGAGATTTGCCAAACCTCACTACTTGTTTATATACCAGTGTTTCAGCAGAGACTGTTAAGTTGAACTTCCGCCTAGAACCTTAAGCTACGTCTATCAGCAACTTGAACAATGGACTACGCCTTGAATTGCAAGTTTTGTGCGTCAAGATTTCACTCAAAGTCATAACCAGTACATGGCTGCCAGTAGCCTACCCCGCGGGTTGGAGCATATGCGTCGTACTCCATGGTCTCTTTATGAGTTTATTAGAGATCACCCAAATCTCATAGACTGCAACGTTTAACAGTCGGACTCATATAGGTGTGTTCTTTCAAGAATGCTCTGTAGGACAGCATCTTTGCTAATCATAGCCAACAGAAACACATTAAGGCATGTTGCCAACCTGCCTTACAGATTTTGAGAGTTTTGCATCTTCACATAGAGAGGGTTATAGAATACTCTCCTCAATTAAATCACTAGCTTGTTTTCCCAGGTCCTAATTCACGGGATCTCCGATCACAAAGGTTGGGTTACTGCTATGACATAACATCTGTGGGTCTCAAACCCATCTCCCTCGATGCACTGTCTGTCACATTGCGTGATAGTCCCTTGGTAAAGGGATCTGCCAGGTTTTTGTCTGTTTGAATATACGTAACAGTTATTACTCCGAAGTTTTGCAATTTCCTGACAGACTTCAAACGTCTTTTAACGTGTCTTGATGACTTCGCATTATCCTTAGAATTGTTCACTTTGACAATAACTGTTTGGTTGTCACAATTCAAGAGGATGGCCGGCACAGGTTTTTCAACCACCCGCAAGTCCATCAAGAGCTCACGCAGCCATTCTGACTCTACAGTGGCTGTGTCTAAAGCAGTGAGTTCTGCTTCCATAGTTGACCTCGTCAATATGGTTTGTCTGCATGATCTCCATGATACTGCGCCACCTCCAAAGGTAAACACATACCCACTAATGGCTTTGATATCATCTACATCAAAGATCCAATTTGCGTCACTATATCCTTCAAGCACAGCAGGGTGTCCTGAATAGTGAATCCCGTAACTCATTGTACCACATAGATAGCGCATGACCCTTTCAAGTGCATGCCAATGATCAATACCCGGGTTTGACATGAACCTACTCAACTTGCTCACAGCAAAAGAGATGTCAGGTCTTGTCGCGCTCGCTAAGTACATGAGTGAACCAATGATCTGAGAATATCTCAGTTGATCTATTGGTTCGTTCTTGTTCTTACGCAATATCACACTGGGATCATAAGGTGTTGTAACACCCGAATTTCCAGAAATTCAAAGTGCCCGTTATGTATTCCACCACAATCCCAGAATCATTGTTGTGATACACATAACGTAGTTGGTAACCAGTTCCATAGACATTACAATACGAATAGTTCAAATACAATGGTCATAGTGACCAAGTTCATATTACAACACAATATAGCAGCGGAGATAACGTCTTCGGGTCCATGCCTTCACCCTACAGGCAATGGCGACTCAGGAGATGATCTTAGTTCTGGTACTCATCTTCATAACCTTCCTCCGGATAATCTTCCCCATAGTCTGGCCAAGTTGATAGCCAGGGACACAGCCATGAGTACATTGGATGCACTCGCAAACCATCTTATAAACCAAATGATGAAGTAGATATGCAAGGTTGATATGGTGGACTAAGCACTAAGTTTATTTGCAAATGTTAGTTTTATTTCCCAAGAATGTTCATTAGTAGAGAAGAAGATTTAATTCTCTAAGTTCAATCTAGAGAGGAACTTCAAGTGTTGGTCAACATCAATGTCAAGTCAAGTCATTCATTCACCAAGTTCACCATAATTTGTTATCATTCTTGACAAAAGTCAAGTACAGCTTGCCAACTGTCCATAACCGAGGACGCGGCTATTCGAATAGTTTGAAACCTCTGCAGAGGGGTACACTTTACCCACAAGATTCGATACATCTGCCGGGAGAAATCCACGGTTCGTCATACACAAAGTATGCGAGGTTCAGATAATCAAACAAACTCTTTCACTTGCTCACTCTAGTATAGGATCCTTCCCTAGAGCCCGAGATACGGAATCCCCGTTCCGGCGCCTCTAGTTTTGCCCGCTCCGGAGTGCCGGATGAATGGAATTTCCACTCGGTTCAGAAGTACCCGCGCACGGTGCACTTCTATAAAGGAGGATACAAGACCTCCCATACTAGGGTAAACAAGCTACGGACTAAGCCCCTTCCCATTTAGGGGTAATGTGGTCGTACGGTAATGGTTGGCTCACATGGTACATCACTTATTATCAATTTGCAAATACATTCCATAGTTCTTAGTCAAGATTATTTTCCTTCATAAAACCATCATGTAGGAGAAATCTCCAACTCAAGTTGTCAAGTTCAAGTCACCAATTTCAAATAGGGTTCCCCTTATAGATGGCCTCAATTTTATTAGCGACTAAGCAACTATATAGAGGGATGATACCACTAAGTAAGGTAGGATGAACTCAGCTGGATACTCTTGCTAAGCAAGGTACCACTACACAACTATCATTCTAAAGTAGCAATTCAATCATGCAATTTATTTAAAAACAAGTAGAATGCAATAGGAAAACTAGGCATTTGGAGTATGATTCAAAAGATGGCTTGCCTTGGTTGGCAAAGTGTCCTGGGTAGTCTTCTTCTTCTTGATAGAATCCCCCCTCAATATCCTCCTCAGCAACACTAGCGTCTAATAACGAATAAACACAACACACACAATCACTAAATAATACTAACAACATTCCAAACACACATACTTGTTTTCAAACAATAAGGTTCATGTTGGATTTTATTGAATTGGTTTGCAAGTTTTCTTCCAAGTTTTCATTACGTGTGCCAGCTAGATTTTTCCACCAAGTGCCAAGTGTTGATCACTTTCTTAACATTGGTATGCGGCTAGGGTATTAAGGCTAGTTCAAGAGGAGAGTGATTAACTAGGGGGTTGTTAGTGGGGGTCACTATCAAAACTAAGTGTTCGATAAGATCTATCATTTTATGCTACCATTACAATTGGATTAGAAGTTAATGGAGGGTACTAACAAGGTTGTAGTTGAAGAAGACTGAACTAAATAGTATATAAGTTGACTAGTGAGGGCATAAGCCAAGTTTCAAAATTTTAGAAGGTTGAGACAATTTTCTAAAAATTTCCCAAGATTAATAAGCTACGGTCAAAGTATTCTTAGTGAATTTGATAACTAACTCAACTTGAATTATAACCAAAACCAGTGGCTAGATTATTTCCTCAGCTTTCCAACGAGTATTTATTTGCGAAAAACGGACTTGTAAAACTATGGGAAACTTCGTTTGAAATTCATCTCTGAAACGAAATTGAAACGGGCGGGAAAAATTAAAATCTTAACGGACCGAAACTTAACGAGGCTGGGCCTCACTTCGGATTGTTCCGAACGGGCCAAGGAATCCGTCAGCCTAGCCCAAGGGCACGTCCTAGGCGCAAAAAAAATAAATTCTGACCGGCGGGACCCATCGGTCAGCGCACTAAAAAGCGAATCGGTACGGGGCTTTTCGGGCCGTCCGATTAGCCACGATCCGGCGGCCAGGGCGCGTCGTCTTCACCGGGGAAGGATCGGGGGGAGAGAGGAAGAGCTGGGAGGTGGCGGCGCTGGGATGGCTCACCGGAGAGGGGCGGGTCGACGGCGGGGTGCACAGGCGGTGGAGGAGGGTCTTCTCGGCCACCTCCTACAAGCGGTGCGTCCGGGGAGGCTCTGGTTCGCCGGAGCCAGAGGCGCCCGTGGCGATGGGCTGCGGGAGCGGCTTCGCCGGCGAGCTCGAACGGTGGAGAGGGAGACGCGGGGATGTTGTCTGGGAGGCTTCTACCAGTGGTGTGAGCTCCATGGCGAGCCCTGCGGGGTTTAAATAGGCCAGGCGGCTGGGGGCGGGGGTGACCCGATGGTCGCCGGTGCGGGCATCTGGCGGCGTGCAAGGGGTCAATGCCGGGCGCGGCGGCCGGGGGAACGTGCTGGCGTGCGCGGCTTAGCACTGTGGACAGGTCATGCGCGTGCTGGCATGCTGGGCAGGGCCGGGGTGAGGCAGAGCGATGTGGGGGGGGGGGTCCGGTACCTTCTTCCTCTTTCTTCCATGCCTCACGGCCAGGGTCCGGGCTGGAGCAGTGGGGGCTCGACAGCGGAGAGGCTAGGAGACGTCGTCGGGTACGGCTACTGGTACGGCGACGTACGGCGGCGGCGTCAGCTACAGTAGGTTTAGATTTTCTGAAATCTAATTCGCAGGTGTTCGACAAAATGCCTGAACCAACTAAAAATTCAAATTTTTGAAATCTGCCACCGTGGGTTGTCAAGGTATTCCTCAAGGACTCCAAAACTATTTTTGTCCTGAAGAAAGAAAAGGTTTTGCAAAAATTTGAATTCAAAATTTGAGTTGGTCACTGATTCAGATTCGGATTTTAGCAGATGTTTTAGTGGGGTTATGATCTAAATTTTGGTTTGAGAATTCTTGGTTGAGTAAGTAGGTAGTTTGGTCTTGCTAACCCAACTGATCCAACCTTCAGTTGAGTTGGGGATTTCTTAATCTAGAAGTCCAAAGTAGGGTAGTGGTTAACTTTTTCTAGATCATCTTTTCTTCTCTCTTCTTTGTTTCTTTTGCTTCTGGTTTCTTTAGTCCTTGCTTTTCATCTCTAATAAGTATGCTAGTTAAGACTTTCTCATCTCAACCACACACAACAACAAATCATACACATGAAATCATAAAACACCATGTATTTGAAATACTATGCATGCATACAATAAGAGATAAAAAATTTATCTTGGCTCAAAATTTGGCACTTGACTTAATAAGAGAGAGATTACAAATTTTTGAGTTGTTACAATCTTCCCCCCTTAAAAAGAATCTCGTCCTCGAGATTCACTAACTAAGAACTGAAAAGATCGGGAAACTCTTTCTGAAGGTAATCTTCTCGTTCCCAAGTGGCTTCATCTTCTGTGTGATTGCTCCACTGAACTTTCAGAAACTTGATGCTTCGGGTTCGAGTGGTTCGATATGCTTCCTCGAGGATACGGGTAGGCACTTCACGATAGGTCAAATCTTTGTTGATATCCACGGAACGGTGATCAATATTCTTGAAGATCTCTGGCTTCTCCAGAACTTCCAGACATTTCCGAAGTAAAGACACGTGAAAAACATCGTGCACTTCAAACAGTTCAGGGGGCATTTCCAACTGGTAAGACACTTCTCCTCTGCGGCCTAGTATCTTGAAGGGTCCAATATACCTTGGTGCAAGCTTTCCTTTGACTCAGAATCTCTGCATTCCCTTGAGAGGTGACACTCTAAGATAGACAAAATCTCCAATCTTGAAGGTCAGTTCTCTACGTCTCTTGTCAGCATAACTCTTCTGTCTAGACTAGGCTGCCTTGAGGTATTCGCGGATCATGCGAACCTTCTCCTCAGCTTCTTGCAGAATGTCAGGTCCAAATATCTTACTGTCTCCAGTCTCAGACCAATTCAAAGGGGTACGACACTTTCTTCCATATAAAGCTTCAAATGGGGCCATTTGCAAACTGGCTTGATAACTGTTGTTGTAGGAAAACTCCGCGAAAGGCAGACAATCTTCCCACTTAGCTCCATAGGCTAGAATACAGGCTCTCAACATATCTTCAAGTATTTGATTTACTCTTTCAGTCTGTCCATCAGTCTGAGGGTGGTAAGCTGTGCTAAAGGCTAATTTGGTTCCTAAGGCTTGATGCAAACTTCTCCAGAATCTTGAGGTAAATTGGGTACCTCGATCAGAGACTATGGTTTTAGGAACTCCATGCAAACTAACAATTCTGGATAGGTAAAGATCTGCCAGCTGTCCTGATGTATAAGTGGTCTTGACAGGGATAAAGTGGGCCACTTTGGTCAGTCTATCCACAATGACCCAGATAGAGTCATTTCCGCGGCTAGACCTTGGAAATCCAGTGATGAAATCCATTCCCACTGATTCCCACTTCCATTCCGGAACTTGCAAAGGTTGCAGCAGTCCAGCAGGACGTTGATGTTCAGCCTTGACTCTTTGACAAATATCACACTTGGATATGAACGTTGCAATCTCACGCTTCATTCCATGCCACCAAAACTGTTCTTTTAAATCTTGATACATCTTGGTTCCACCGGGGTGGATGGAGTAAGGTGTCTCATGGGCTTCCTTCATAATAACTTCTTTCAGTTCTGAATCCGCAGGCACACAGATACGTCCTTTATACCAAAGAACTCCTTGGTCATCTTCCTCAAATCCTGGCACCTTGCCGGAACTAATTCTGCGCTTAATTCCGTCAATACTCTCATTTCCCTTCTGGGCTTCTTTGATTTGGCTCATCAAGGTGGGTTGAAAATCAAGGTTGGCTAAGAATCCTTGACTGACTAGTTCCAATCCAAACTTTTCAAACTCTTGGTGCAACATAGGTTGCTCCTCCTTGATCATCATATTCAAGGTGCATGGCTTCCTGCTACTCGTGTGATGGCACCAGAAAAGAGCTGTGGCGTTTAGTTGACGTGGGAGCAGTATGTCCTTGTGCGTGGTGATGACCAGCCCGTTGGGAACCCCAAGAGGAAGGTATGATGAGTGTAGCGGCTAGTTTTCCCTCAGTTAAGAAACCAAGGTATATCGAACAGGAGAAGAGAGACGATGACGACTGAAGGTGTTTGTGGAACCTGCACACACACAAACAAGTACTTTGTCCCCAACTTGCGATGAGGTTGTCAATCTCACCGGTTTGCTTGAAATAAAGGTTATGAGCGTATCGAGTGGAAAACAGTAGTAAAATGCTAGTAAACTAAACAGTGCGGGAAAAGTAAACAGGTGATTGCAATATGATTAAAATAGGACCGGGGTCCACAGTTCACTAGTGGTGTCTCTCCATAGATAAATAACATGCTGGGTAAACGAATTACAGTTGGGCAATTGATAGAATAAAGATAACGTGATATGTCAAGAAGATCACTATGAGATTTACTCTGGGCATTACAACAAAATACATAGACCGCCATCCAACTGCATCTATGACTAATAATCCACCCCCAGGGATATCATCCGAACACCCCGAAAGTATTAAGTTGCGAACAACAGATAATTGCATTAAGCAAAGTGTGTAATGTAAACAAAGCATATGCCCTTGAGCATATGAATGTTGTTTTCTCCCTAGTAGCAACAGCACATCTACCACCTTAGAGGTTTCTGTCACTCCCCCAGGTGAAATAGAGACATGAACCCACTATCGAGCATAAATACCCCCTCTTGGAGTCACTAGCAACTACTCGGCCAAGATAGCTACTAACAACGGAGAGCATGCAAGATCATAAACAACATAGAGATAACAAAAGATATAATTCAGTACAGCAACTTAATCATAAACACCAATATTCATCGGATCCCAACAAACCAACATCATAGAATTACATAACGGTGATCTCAATCATGTAGGGCAGCTCATGAGATCTAAACATGAAGCACATGGTGGAGAAGACAACCATCTAGCTACTGCTATGGACCCATAGTCCAAGGTAGACTACTCACTCATCACTCCGGAGGCAAGCATGGCGATGAAGAAGACCTCCGGTGGCGATTCCCCTCTCCGGCAGGGTGCCGGGAAGAGCTTCTGGACCCTCCCGATCTTCGGGTCGACGGCGGCGGCGGATCGCGATGTATTCTGGAAAACTGATCGGGCCCTTAGGTTTTTCTCGTCAGGGGGTATATGTAGGCGAAGGGGGGCTGTCAGAGGTGGAGCCACGCGGCCTCACACGGGGCTGGCGCGGCCAGGGGCCAGGCCGCGCCACCCCTGTGTGTGGGGGCCACGTGGCCCCCCTCCGTCAGGTCTTCGGATGTTTGGGAGCTCCCCGGTGAAATATGACTTCAGGAACTTGTTTCGTCCAATTCCGAGAATATTTCCTGTGTATCACTTCTGAAACACAAAAACAGCAGAAAACAGGAAACTGGCACTGTGGCACTTCGTTAATAGGTTAGTTCCGGAAAATGTATAAAAGTACCACTAAGTGTAACGAAACAATAGGCAAATGGTGTAAAAACAAGCATGGAGCATCAAAAATTATAGATACGTTTGAGACGTATCAAGCATCCCCAAGCTTAACTCCTGCTCGTCCTCGAGTAGGTAAGTGATAACAAAAGAATAATTTTTGAGGTGACATGCACCTACACAATCTTGATCATATATGTAAGCATTGGTGAGCTGGGATCAATAGAACTTAAAACATGGGCATGAAAGATATAATCATGACAATAAAAACTTAGCAACCATGTTGTAAACATGCAAATGAACACAAACAAAAGGTCATGATAATGAAACAATGAAAGTCAAACGTGTATTCTAATCATAAGGAAAAACATACAAATGGTTTTCAGCTTGTCCTTCAAAGAGAGCAAAACATAAATGCATAGGACACCTCAAAGTTTAAGAGGGCGACTAGATACAAATAATTTAAGAACAAGTGAAACCAACAATATGAGTCAATCAATGAACTTTGGGACAATGCATATCACACTAAGAATGACAACTATGCTCTCTTAATGGTGCATAAAGAAAGAAGGTGGTGACTCAACAAAAAAGTAAAAGAAAGGCCCTTCGCAGAGGGAAGCAGTGATTGCAAGTTTTATAACCTTCAAAAATTATGGTACTTACCGGCTTTGAGCTCTCATTGCCCCCATCATAAGCATCTTGAATGGTTAAAGTTAATGCGAGAACAATTATGATGCATATGCTTGACAAATCATAAGTTGAAAACCTCGTGTCCCGTGAATACAAGTACCCAAACCATGCTAATTTACTTAGAGTCCCAAGCAAGGCTCTTGTCATTGTAAGTATATGCATATCATTGAGAACCGCCAATGGGGTACCTCCGTGCCCGATGACATGGAACAAGCCCACACCAAAATGACAGGACAAGCAGACAATGAACACCTCGACATCTCTTTTATTTGCTATATTGTTTAGCTTTTTATTGTGAGATGCGTCGTCGAATGTTCACCATGGGTATGCTGCAAATTTCCACCATGAATTATGCATGGCTTAGATTGGCGGCCCGGCGTTTCCCTAACACATATAAAAACTCCATGATCCTCACAAGATTCCCAATTCATTTCACACAGCGGGCATCCATAAACAAAAGATCATGATATCAACTCAAATAGGAAGTGCAATGTTGAAAGCTTGCCCCATGATGGCATGGTTGGGCTAGAATCCAACTTACAACTTGCAAGCATAACAACTCAACATAAAAGACCACAATGTCAAATTTTTAAGAACAGGAAAAAGTAAAGTGTGCCTTCCGGTTCGTGAGAGCTTTACTAACCGAGTTTCGCATAACACTGGTAAGAGTTTAATTTGAAGAGAAAATAAAAGCAAGTCAAATTTACTTGGAATAGCAAATTGCTAGTAGGTATGTATGGTGGACACAATGGAAAACTTGGCTTTTAGGAGTTGGATGCACGAGTAGAGCTCATACTCAGTACAAGGTGAGGGCTAGCAAAAGACTGGGAGCGACCAACTAAGAGAGCAATAATGGCCATAATCATGCAAAGCGACAAAGCGATATTAAAAGAAGCATACGATGGCATCAAAAGTCAAAAACTAAATGATCATGAAGGCTAAAGGCGACTTTGGAAGAGTCTAACATGTGTGAGCATGCACCAAGTCAACCCAAATAAAGCATCAAGGAGAAAACCAAAATAATGCTTCCATACAATAAAAACAACGCATGATTTTTCAAAGGCTCATTAAGCAATCTCAGTTATTTGAGACAAGTCATGCTACAGCAAAACCACTAAGCATACTATCAAAAAGACATCAAGCATGACATGAAAAAGCCTAAGCCGCAGTCTACACAAGCTCCTTCTTGTACCACTATTTTGCACAAAGCTTTTTCTCTTTTCCAACACCATTTGAAATTTTTATAAACACCTCTTTTGATGAAAACCAATAAAGATCAGAGGCAAAAAATACACCTTGATGAAAAGATATGACAAGATCTGAACGCATATCAAGGCGAAAACGAAAACCAAAAGCAGTAGCAGAAAAACTAGAATGCTCGATTAATAAGAGTGAAAACTAGAGCATTCTTTGCAAATGAAAACGAGTACATCTCCTCCAAAGGAAATTTGTTGGGGTACAACCATTTATTGCAGCAAACAAATAAACTAAACAACTAAGAAAACTGAAACAACTGACGCTCCAAGAAAAACACATAGTGCATGAAGCAATAAAAATATAGTGTTTTGAAAGGTGACCTGATTTTTGCCGATGAAGAAGGGGTGCCTCGGGGGCATCCCCAAGCTTTGACGCTTGTACTTCTTGGATATTTCTTGGGGTGATGCATGGGCATCCCCAAGCTTGAGCTTTTGTCCATTCTTCAACTCATCTCATCATTCTCCAATCCCTACACTTGAAAACTTCCTTCATACAAAACTAAACACAATTCTATTAGCAACATTAGTGTAAGCATAAAATATATTCAACCTCTTTTAGCTTTAGGTTTCAACCCAAAACCACCACATATAAAGTATATACTACTGTAGCAACTTCCACAAGAGTTCCATGATAAAAAAGAACTCAAAAGAAAGCGATAAAGTGGCAAAAACAAATATTGGCAGAAATCTGTCAAAACTGGACAGCTGATAATGGACGAATTTTTGAGGGATTTTCCGTTGCTCAAATCAAAAAGTGTTCAACTAAGAAAAGTTTGGATATAACCTGGGGCATATGCACAAGAAATCGCAGGTCCAAAATATAAACAGAGAATGTTCACGAATTTTTACAGTGCAGCACCGAAAACAGTTTCAGGACAGCAATAACCCCAAATCTTTACCTCACTCAAATTAGAGGCTTCTCTTGGCACAAAAACAAAATAAACAAGATAAGGAGCGGTCATTACAGTAGTAATGACTTCCAAGACTCAAATAAAAGAAAAAGTACTGAAAAGTAAACAATGGGTTATCTCCCAAGAGTGCTTTTCTTTAACGCCTTTGAGCTAGGCGCAGAAAATTGCGAATCAAGTAATATCAAGTGATGAAGCATCAAGCTCATAATTTGCTCTAAGAATAGAGTCAAAAAGTAATTTCTTTCTTTTCCTAGGGAAGTGTTCCATACCTTTCTTTAGTGGGAATTGATACTTGATAGTGCCTTCCCTCATATCAATAATAGCACCTACAGTTCGAAGAAAGGGTCTTCCCAAAATAATAGGACATGAAGCATGGCATTCAACGTCCATAACAAGAAAATCAACGGGAACAAGGTTATTGTTAACCACAATAAGAACATCATTAATCCTTCCCAAAGGTTTCTTCTTAGCAACATCAGCAATTGGAACATCAAAATAACATTTTTCAAGCGGTGGTAAATCAAGCATGTCATAAATCTTTCTAGGCATGATAGAAATACTAGCACCTAGATCACATAAAGCATGGCAATCATAACCATTAACATGCATATCAATGATGGGTTCCCAACCATCTTCTAACTTCTTAGGAACAGAGGCTTTTTGCATCAACTTTTCATCCCTAATCTTTATGAGAGCATTGGTAATATGCTTAGTAAAAGCAATATTTAAAGAACTAGCATTGGGAGTCAAAGCAAGCTTTTGCAAGAACAAAATAACTTCAGATATATTGCAGCCATCAACATCAAAATCATTAAAGGAAATAGAGCTATCATCTCCCACACTCCGAAAAATTTCAGCACTCTTTTGAGAAAAAGTTTTGGTAGTTTTAGGCTTTTTAACACAAGGAGTGGGAGTTTTCTCTACACCAATCAAAGTAAGAGGATTGCTATCAGTAGGAGCAACATCATTAGAGGTAGTAATAGTACATACCTTCATCTCTCTAGCCATCTCATCTTCTCTTTCCCACCTGGCATGCAATTCCGCTAACAATCTAATATTTTTATCAATTCCAACTTGGGTAGCATTAGCGGCAGCAACAATATTGCTCACATTCACATCATTAGGAAACACTTTTAGTTTCAGAAGTTCAACATCATGAGCAAGGCTATCAACTTTAGAAGCAAGAATATCAATTTTGCCTAACTTTTCCTCAACAGACTTGTTAAAAGCAGTTTGTTTACCGATGAAGTCCTTGAGCATTACCTCAAGCTCGGAGGGCGCGGCCCTAGTGTTGTTGTAGGAATTACCATAACCATTACCATTGGTAGAAGGATACGGCCTATAATTTTTACTAGCAAAATTGTTCATATAAGCATTGTTATTAAAATTGTTATTTCTAATGAAATTCACATCAACTTGTTCTTCCTGGGTAACCAGAGAGGCCAAAGGAACATTATTAGGATCAATATGAGTCCTATCATTAGCAAGCATAGCCATAATTGTATCAATCTTATCACTTAAGGAAGAGGTTTCCTCAACAGAATTTACCTTCTTACCTTGTGGAGCTCTCTCGGTGTGCCATTCAGAATAATTTACCATCATGTTGTCGAGTAGCTTTGATGCGGCTCCCAAAGTAAGGGACATAAAAGTGCCTCCAGCAGCTGAATCAAGTAGGTTCCTTGAGGAAAAATTCAGTCCTGCATAAAAAGTTTGGATAATCATCCAAGTAGTCAGTCCATGAGTGGGGCAATTCTTTATCATAGATTTCATTCTTTCCCAAGCTTGAGCAACATGTTCATTATCAAACTGAGTAAACTTCATAATATTGCTACGCAACGATATAATCTTAGCAGGAGGATAATATCTACCAATAAAAGCATCCTTACATTTAGCCCATGAATCAATACTATTCTTAGTCAAAGACAACAACCAATCTTTAGCTTTTCCTCTCAAAGAAAAAGGAAACAACTTGAGCTTAATAATATCACTATCAACATCCTTATATTTCTGCATCTCACATAGCTCAACAAAATTGTTGAGATGAGCTACAGCATCTTCAGTACTAGCACCAGAAAATTGCTCTTTCATAACAAGGTTCAATAAAGCATGCTTGATCTCATAAAAAGTGGTAGCAGGAACAGGTGGTGCAATATGAGTGCAGATAAAATCACTATTGTTCGTGCTAGCAAAGTCACACAACTTGGTGTTTTCAGGAGTACCCATTTCAGCAAAACAAAAGTAAACAAGTAAAAACAACTACCAAGGATTCTAATTTTTTTGGGTTTTTGATATAAAAAGCAATGCAGGTAAAATAAAATAAAGTAAAGCAAAACAAATAACAAAGTAATGGATGTGTGTGCGAAGAACTCCCCTCGCAGAAGTCTTCTCTCTTCCCCGGCAACGGCGCCAGAAAAGAAGCTGCTACTCGTGTGATGGCGCCAGAAAAGAGCTGTGGCGTTTAGTTGATGTGGGAGCAGTATGTCCTTGTGCATGGTGATGACCAGCCCGTTGGGAACCCCAAGAGGAAGGTATGATGAGTGTAGCGGCTAGTTTTCCCTCAGTTAAGAAACCAAGGTATATCGAACAGGAGAAGAGAGACGATGACGACTGAAGGTGTTTGTGGAACCTGCACACACACAAACAAGTACTTTGTCCCCAACTTGCGATGAGGTTGTCAATCTCACCGGTTTGCTTGAAACAAAGGTTATGAGCGTATCGAGTGGAAAACAGTAGTAAAATGCTAGTAAAGTAAACAGTGCGGGAAAAGTAAACAGGTGATTGCAATATGATTAAAATAGGACCGGGGTCCACAGTTCACTAGTGGTGTCTCTCCATAGATAAATAACATGCTGGGTAAACGAATTACAGTTGGGCAATTGATAGAATAAAGATAACGTGATATGTCAAGAAGATCACTATGAGATTTACTCTGGGCATTACAACAAAATACATAGACCGCCATCCAACTGCATCTATGACTAATAATCCACCCCCAGGGATATCATCCGAACACCCCGAAAGTATTAAGTTGCGAACAACAGATAATTGCATTAAGCAAAGTGTGTAATGTAAACAAAGCATATGCCCTTGAGCATATGAATGTTGTTTTCTCCCTAGTAGCAACAGCACATCTACCACCTTAAAGGTTTCTGTCACTCCCCCAGGTGAAATAGAGACATGAACCCACTATCGAGCATAAATACCCCCTCTTGGAGTCACTAGCAACTACTCGGCCAAGATAGCTACTAACAACGGAGAGCATGCAAGATCATAAACAACATAGAGATAACAAAAGATATAATTCAGTACAACAACTTAATCATAAACACCAATATTCATCGGATCCCAACAAACCAACATCATAGAATTACATAATGGTGATCTCAATCATGTAGGGCTGCTCATGAGATCTAAACATGAAGCACATGGTGGAGAAGACAACCATCTAGCTACTGCTATGGACCCATAGTCCAAGGTAGACTACTCACTCATCGCTCTGGAGGCAAGCATGGCGATGAAGAAGACCTCCGGTGGCGATTCCCCTCTCTGGCAGGGTGCCAGGAAGAGCTTCTGGACCCTCCCGATCTTCGGGTCGACGGCGGCAGCGGATCGCGATGTATTCTGGAAAACTGATCGGGCCCTTAGGTTTTTCTTGTCAGGGGTATATGTAGGCGAAGGGGGGCTGTCAGAGGTGGAGCCACGCGGCCTCACACGGGGCTGGCGTGGCCAGGGGCCAGGCCGCGCCGCCCCTATGTGTGGGGGCCACGTGGCCCCCCTCCGTCAGGTCTTCGGATGTTTGGGAGCTCCCCGGTGAAATATGACTTCAGGAACTTGTTTCGTCCAATTCCGAGAATATTTCCTGTGTATCACTTCTGAAACACAAAAATAGCAGAAAACAGGAAACTGGCACTGTGGCACTTCGTTAATAGGTTAGTTCCGGAAAATGTATAAAAGTACCACTAAGTGTAACGAAACAATAGGCAAATGGTGTAAAAACAAGCATGGAGCATCAAAAATTATAGATACGTTTGAGACGTATCACTTCCTACTCAATGCATCGGCCACTACATTGGCCTTACCGGGGTGGTAATGAATCTCCAAATCATAATCCTTGATTAACTCTATCCATCTTCTTTGTCTCATGTTCAACTCCTTCTGAGTGAAAATATACTTCAAACTCTTGTGATCAGTGTAGATCTCGCAACGGTTACCCATAAGATAGTGCCTCCAGGTCTTCAAGGCTAGAACTACGGCTGCTAACTCCAGATCATGGGTTGGATAGTTTTCTTCATGAGGTCGAAACTACCGGGAGAGGTATGCTATGACCTTGCCTTCTTGCATTAACACACAACCAAGTCCAAGTTTGGAAGCATCGCAATAGACATCAAAGTTTTTGGTGATATCGGGCATGGTTAGGACGGGTGCGGTTACTAATCGATTCTTGAGCTCTTGAAAACTCTCTTCACACTTAGGGGTCCATTCAAACTTCTTGTCCTTCTTCAACAGTTGGGTCATGGGCCTGGCAATGCTTGAAAATCCTTCAACAAATTTGCAGTAATATCCTGCTAATCCGAGAAAACCTCTAACTTCAGTTTGAGTGGTAGGGGCTTCCCATTCCATGACTGATTTGATCTTCTTTGGGTCCACTGAAACTCCTCCAGCTGATAATACATGGCCTAAGAACCCAACTTCCTTCAACCAAAATTCACACTTACTAAACTTGGCATATAGCTGATGCTCTCTCAGGGTCTCTAAGATTAATCTCAAATGGGTTGCATGCTCTTCTTCGGACTTGGAATAAATAAGAATGTCATCAATGAAGAAAACCACAAACTTATCCAAAAACTCCATGAAAACCTTATTCATGAGATTCATGAAATAGGCAGGGGCATTGGTTAACCCAAAGGACATTACGGTGTACTCATACAATCCGTATCGGGTAGTGAAGGCTGTTTTGGGTATATCAGTTGCACGGATCTTCAGCTGATGGTATCCAGTTCTAAGGTCTATCTTTGAGAAGACTTGAGCTCCAGTCAATTGGTCAAACAGATCATCAATCTTTGGGAGAGGGTACTTATTCTTGATGGTAACATCATTTAGCTTGCGGTAATCAGTGCACAGTCGGCTGGAACCGTCACTTTTATCCACAAACAAGATGGGTGATCTCCAAGCAGATGAACTTGGCTGAATCAATCCCTTACTCAAAAGGTCATCCAATTGCTTCTTCAACTCTACTAACTCAGCTGGGTTCATACGGTAGGGTCGTTGGGCTATAGGTCCAGTTCCAGGAATAAGCTCAATGATAAACTCAATATCCCGATCCGGTGGCATTCCGGGTAGCTCATCGGGAAAAACATCCGGGTATTCACAGACGATTGGAACTTGCTCTAAAGTTGGTCCTGAGATACTCTTATGACATCTGGTGGTTTGGGGTGGTTTTACGGACACATGCTTTACTACAATTCCAGTGCTACTCTTCATGGTGATGGTCTTCTTGGCACAATCTATCACTCCTTGATGGGAAGACATCCAATTCATACCTGTGATGACCTCAAATTTGATACAAATTCGAAGTGCCCGTTATGTAATCCATCACAATCCCAGAATCAGTGTTGTGATTTACATAACGTTGTTGATACCACAGTTCCATAGACATTACAATACGATGGTTCAAATACAATGGTCATATAGACCAAGTCATATTACAACACAGCATAGCAGCGGAAATAACGTCTTCGGGTCCATGCCTTCACCCTACAGGCAATGGCGACTCATGGAGACGAGCTTAGTTCTGGTACTCTTCTTCATACCCTTCCTCCTGGTATTCTTCCCCATAGTCTGGCCAAGTTGATAGCCAGGGACACAGCCGTGAGTACATTGGATGCACTCGCAAACCATCTTATAAATGAAGTGATGAAGTAGAAATGCAAGGTTGATATGGTGGACTAAGCACTAAGTTATTTGCAAAAGCTAGTTTTATTTCCCAAGAAAGTTCATTGGTGGAGAAGAGATTTAGTTCTCTAGGTTCAATCTAAAGAGGACTTCAAGTATGTCAACAACATTGTCAAATCAAGTCATTCACCAAGTTCACCCTTGTCACTTTTAGTCTTGACAAAAGTCAAGTACAGCTTGCCAACCGTCCATGACCGCGCACGCGGCTATCCGAATAGTTTGAAAACCTCTGCAGAGGGGTACACTTTACCCACAAGATTCGATACATCTGCCGGGAGAAACCCACGGTTCGACATACACAAAGTATGCGAGGTTCAGATAATCAAACAAAACCTTTCACTTGCTCACCCTAGTATAGGATCCTTCCCTAGAGCCCGGGATATGGAACCCCCGCTCCGGCACCTCTAGTTCTGCCCATCCCGGGTGCCGGGTTAGTGGAATCCACCTGGTCCAGAAGTAACCGCTCACGGTGTCCTTCCATGAAGATTTGATACAAGGCCTCCCATACTAAGATAAGCAAGCTACGGATTAAGCCCCTTCCCATATAGGGGTAATGTGGTCGTACGGTATAATTGGCTCCCATAGTACATCACTCGTTGTCATTGAGAAATAGATTTCATAGTTCTTAGTCAAGATTAATTTCTTTTATAACCCTCATTGATGAAGGAATGACAGATGGGCCCCCGACATTCGCCTACCTGGTTTTCGGTCCAGGTGGGGTGTCTCAGCAGAGGCTTTCGAGGCCCGTCAAGGCAGTGTTCCGATGCGGCCCAGGAATATTACTTGGTGTACAAGCGAAGTTCCGAAGAGTCCAAGCTAGATTAGGTCTCGGTTGATCCGACCTGTACTTGGCTTGAGAAACACTCCTGAGACCTAGCCTTATCTTATAAAAGGCTGGGAGGGAGGTTTCGAAACCCTGGAATTACTTCCACCCACCTCACGCCGGAGCGCTCGACAACTTAGAGCTCTCTGCTTTCGGCCAGATCCAATCTGCGCCGCCATTGTAACACCATCATCGTCGCCACCACCTCAATACAAAAGTCAGACAAGCAGGACGTAGGCCTGTTACCTTTCGAGGGGGCTGAACCTGGGTAAATCCTCGTGTCCTTCTGCTTTCGTCTGATCGCCGTCGAGTTCGCCAGGTTCCCAATACGCTTCCTAGATCGAAAGCCCTTCGACATGGGCATTGCCGGGGATAAACCTCGTCAATTGGCGCCGACCGTGGGGACAACGGGATCTGGATCTACGGATTCGCCGGCTCCATCACCAACCGCAACCAAGATCGGCATCGACTCCGCCGTCGGCATCGCTGCGCCGACCAACGTCGGCACCCCCGTCAAGATCGACGCTACCGTCGGCATCGCTGTGTCGACCAACGACGGCACCACTTCCAAGATCGGCATCGACACCCTCGCCGGCATCGCTGTACCGGCCATCGTCCACACCAGCCCGATGGAATTCGAGACCGGCGCCGTCGAATCGACTGTCGTCGATGGCATCTCGCCAAGCACCACCAACCTCACCTCGACGATGAGCGCCATCGACCCCGTCCCGAGCGCGGCAACGGCAGCGCCCGAAGGCTACGACATGGCCTTCGGACTGTTCAATTTCCATGTGGACAGCAATGGAGCAATGGAACTGCTCTCCATCGGCGAATCGGCTCCGCTCGTGGCCGAAGCGACGACACCACCACCCGTCGGGGGCAAACCCTCGGCAAGCGCGTCACTAGCGCCGTCGAAGGAGGAGCTGAGACTGAAGATTTCGACCCCATCAGTAGGGTCGAACGATTTCGAAGATCCGCCTCCATCCCCGACCACCGCATACTGCGTCGACTGCGACGCATACCACTACATAGGCGCCGGAGATTTCTCACTCCATGAGATCGCCGGCTGTGAAGATCCGCGGGGAGGTACAACAGCTATCTACCCAACGATATCCGAGTGCGATCGGGCTCTCAACGCCCTCACGCTTTGTACGGCACCCTATGATCCTGACTACGTCGAAGGATTATACTCGGACTACACGTGCTCTGACGACGACGACGACGTCTACCCCGAAGCTAAGGGGAAAATCGGCAATTCGGTGAGCTCTGCCTCACTATGCGAATCTAACGCATCCTGCGACGGCTATATGGCCGATCATGACTCTGACTTCATGGTCGAAATCGGGCCCTACGTCGAAAACGATGATGTCTATCCTCCAGCGCTGGGCGAGATCAGCGATGACTCGCCCCCGTGGCCCGGGGGCCACTGCATGATGGCATTGCACAACGACGGAAACGACAACGACGGTCGAAACCGATCAGACAGCGGTCGCCAAGTTGTCACACATGACCAGATCCGGTTCGCAAGAAGGGTCTATGCGGGCGAAGTAAACTTCGGACCCAACCCAAGTCCAAGCGATCTGGCTGCACTCCGATTCGTTGTTCAGGAGCAAAAAGATCAGATCAGCGCTGATAGGCGAGTGCTGGAACGACGCAGAGAAGAGGCTGACGCATCCAGCAGGAGGAGGGCAGAAAGGTCATCGCATTACTCTTCGAGCGTTCAGCACAGATCAAGATCGCGCACTCAGCAGGGGGCCGATATGCAGAATGTCACTCGAAACCTTGAGGCAGAATTCAACGAAGCCGAGTTAATGCCCAAGACAAAGGAAGCAGCAATCATGGCTGCGGCGGCATACATTGCGGCGAACGCGTCGAACGGTGACGAACATATGCGACACCTGCGAAATCTAGCACTCGAAGGGGTGAGAGTACTGCAAGGCACGCCTGGCTCAGCACATGATGCGACAACAGCAAGAGCCGCTCCACCACCGGAACAGGCCAGGCACCCAGCACCAGCGCCAGCCGTAGCGCCTCGGGCGCAAGTGGTCGAACCTATCAACGGGGAGCTTCGGCATGGTCTGGCCCAGCACAGAGTCGACCAAGGGCGAGCGCGACGCGAGGCAGAAGCGTTCGGTGGTCCTAGCGATGGACTCTGCGGGGCAGAATGCTTTAGCCTTCTGATTCGCTCGGCACCATTGCCGAGAGGGATCAAGCTCAGCGACGGCATAGTCAAGTTCAACGGGCAGCAGGATCCCCGAATTTGGCTAGACGACTTCATGACCGCTGTCAAAATCAGCGGCGGATCTAGAGACAATGCTCTCCAATTGTTGTCACTACATCTCAAAGACAACGCAAGAGCGTGGTTAAACAATCTCGCCACAGATAGCATCCGCTCCTGGGAAGAATTTCGGCAAGCTTTCATCGCAAACTTCCGAGGCACTTCGCGACGCCCTACGTCGTTCGAAGAGCTTCGCTTATGCGTGCAGAAGACCGGCGAAAACCTGAGGTCATACATCTCATGATGGATCAGCCTTCGGAACACGACAGAGAACATCTCGCCCGAAAGGGCCATTGATGCATTTCGGGACGGCTTATTTCGGCGTGACTTCAAGGAGGAACTGGGGCGCTGCAAGCCCAGAACCATCGACCACCTCATGAGTTTGGCGAACGAATGGGCCGATGGCGAGGACTCCATCTCGGCTCCCAGAAGCCGCCGTCGATCAGCAGAACGCGATGGCGATGCGAAGGACCAATTCCATCCTGGATCTCAGAAGAAAGGTCGCCGAAGCCGCTACGACAACGCGGAGAACGTAGACATGATAGCAGCTGGCTACGTCCACGAAGACCGCGACGACAATCGCGACTTACCGCGACGAGGAAATACCTACTACGGCAGCAGTAGCCGTGACTCGAAGCCCACTAAGGAGTGGCGTCGCCGGCAGCCTCAGCTGACGGCAGAGGAGATGCTTGATAGCGGATGCCCGAGGCACACGTACCTCGACAAGGACGGAGTACGAAAACCTGCACACCTCCTCATCGAGTGCAGGGAATTCCTTCGTCTTAACCGGGCACTTCAGGAGAGAATGAACGTCGAGCAACCAGTGGCAGGGGCGATAGCTTACAACGCTCCACCGCCACCGCCGAATCCACCAGCAAACGTCGTACAACAAAGCCATCAGGCCGCGACGATCCAGCAAGCTGAGCAGCGACAGCCGGCCAACGAGGAAGAAGAGTTCCCGCCACCAAGAGGTTTCGTGCCAATGATCCAGAGGGGGCGCCCGACGAACAAAGTCCGGCGAAAGCGCGCGAGAGAAGTGTTCCACGCCGAGCACGCGCCACCAGCTACTCCCGAATATCTGAATTGGTCCGAACATCCGATCGGTTTCGATCGGTCAGACCACCCACCGAAGATCCCACGCCCAGGACACCATGCTCTGGTTCTCGAGGCGCAAATAGGGGGTTTCACCTCGAAAAAGGTGTTCATGGACGGAGGCAGCAGCCTGAACCTAATCTACGCAGACACACTGCGAAAGATCAAGATTCCACTCAACAATCTCCTGCCAACGGAGACTTCCTTCCACGGAATCGTCCCGGGAAAGCCGACGTATCCATTGGGAGCGATACACCTCGACGTCATCTTCGGCACTAAGGCCAACTTCAGAAAGGAGAAGATCGAATTCGAGGTGGTCGACTGGCCCTCGCAGTATCATGCTATCCTCGGGCGACCAGCGTTCGCCCGATTCATGGCAGTACCCCACTACGCCTACCTCAAGTTGCGGATGCCTGCAAACAGAGGACCACTAACGATCAGCGGCAGCTTCGCGCGGTCAGAAAACTGCGACAAGGACTTCAACGACATGTCCCAGACTTTCGGGGTGCACGAGGAACTGCACCACATTCGGGAAGCCACTGTCATGGACATCGACCCACCGGCACAGCAGAACGCCCCAGAGTTGTCTTTCGATGCCACCAAAGACACCCGAGAACACCAGATCCACCCGACTGATCCAACCAAGACGGCGCGGGTGTCGAACTCCCTTTCCCCCGCATAGGAAAGCGCGCTCGTCGAGTTCCTCCGTGAGCACTGGAGGATGTTCGCCTGGTGTCCAGCAGATATGCCAGGCATCCCCAGGGAACTCGCCGAGCACGAGCTTAAAATATTCCCCAACGCGAAACCGGTCAAGCAGTCTATGCGACGGTACAATCCAGAGAAGGCCAAGTCGATGGGCGAAGAAATCAATCGCCTCCTTGAAGCTAAGTTCATCAGAGAGATCAAGGAAGCCACATGGCTCTCGCCACCGGTCATGGTGGAAAAGAAGGACACCAAGATCTACAGGATGTGCATCGACTTCACAGCTCTAAACAAACACTGCCCGAAGGACTACTTCCCTTTGCCTCGAATCGACCAGATTGTTGATTCCACGGCAGGATGCGAGCGCCTCTCGTTCCTCGACGCCTACTCTGGATATAACCAGATACGGCTAAAGGTAGAAGACGAAGACAAGACGGCGTTCATCACCCCGCATGGGGTATACTGCTACATGACGATGCCTTTCGGGCTCAAGAACGCCGGAGCTACGTATCAGCGGTGTATGCAAGCATGCTTGAAGGAACAAATCGGACGCAACGTCGAGGTCTACGTCGACGACATTGTCATCAAGACATCGAAAGCAGATACTCTGCTCGACGACCTTCGAGAAACCTTCGCCAACCTCGACAGATATAGCATCAAGCTTAATCCGAAGAAATGCTCTTTCGGAGTACCCACTGGCCAACTGCTGGGCTATCTGATCTCCGAGAGAGGAATCGAAGGCAACCCAGAGAAGATAAAGGCCATCATCAGCATGCACCCCCCAAAGACGCTTCGACACGTCCAACAGTTGACAGGCCGACTCGCAGCGCTTAGCCGCTTCATCAGCAAGCTTGGCGAAAAAGCAGTGCCCTTGTATCGACTGCTCAGAAAAACAGACAACTTCACATGGACCGAAGAAGCGCAAGCCGCCTTCGACGACCTCAAGCGACGACTATCGACCTCCCCAGTTCTCGTTACACCTCGAGAAAAAGAGCCAATGTTGCTGTACATTGCGGCTACAAATCAAGTTGTCAGCTCGGTGCTCGTGGTTGAACACGCAGAGGAAGGCAAAGAGCACGGTGTTCAGAGGCCCGTGTACTACTTAAGCGAAGTCCTGTCGCCAACCAAGCAAAGATACCCCCATTATCAGAAGTTGGCATACGCCATCTACATGACGGGGAAGAAACTGCCACACTATTTCGAGTCCCACTCCATCATAGTAGTGGCTTCGAACCCAGTTTCCAGCATCCTCAACAACCCAAACGCTACAGGGCGTGTGTCGCTATGGGGAGTCACGCTGGGACCTTGGGAGATCACGTACCAACGCCAATCTGCAATCAAGTCACAAGTCCTTCCGGACTTCATAGCCGAATGGACAGAAGCCCAGATGCCCGAACTCCCGGACCTGTCAAACAGCTGGACTATCTTCGTCGACGGGTCCAAGCGGGTCTCGGGGGCAGGAGCAGGAGTGATCCTAGTGCCACCGCAAGGAGACAGGATGCGCTACGTCCTCCGCATGCGTTTCCCGAATCCCTCCAATAACGAAGCAGAATATGAAGCCGTCCTTCATGGTATGCGCATGGCGAAGGCCTGCGGGGCCACCCGCATCAAGATACACGGAGACTCGAACCTCATCGCCCAGCAAGTCATGAAGGAGTGTGATGCGACCTGCGCGAACATGATCGCATATCGTGCCATGTACGACAAGCTCGAAGGCGAATTCGAGGGCTGTGAAGTAACACACATCGGCAGGGAAAGCAACGAAGAGGCAGATAATCTGGCCAACGTCGGCTCAAGGTGCCTCCCAATACCGCCAAGTGTTTTCTTCGAGGAGATATTCGAACGCTCCGTCAAGATCAAACCCACACCTGACCCGGCGTTAGCAACACGTCCGGGGGCTCGGACAACCGACACCGCCCCAGCGGCAGGAGCAGCAGACCTCCCGAAGGATGCAGCCGCGGTCATGCTCGTCGAAGCAATATGGACAAAGCCGTACTTGGCGTACCTGACGAGGGGCGAACTCCCAGAAGACCCCGTCCACCGCCGACAAGTCATGCGGCGCTCTAAGGCCTTCACGATAATCAACGGGGAACTCTACAAGCGAAGCACTTCGGGGGTGCTCCAGCGGTGCATAGCGCAGGAAGATGGAATCGCCCTCCTCCGAGAAATCCATGAAGGAACCTGCGGACATCACGCTTGCAGCCGAACCCTCGTAGCGAAGGCCTTTCGGTCCGGATTCTACTGGCTATCCGCCCTCTACGACGCCAGGAACATCGTCCAGCACTGCGAAGCGTGTCAGATGTTTGCCACCAAGCCGCACGCGCCGGCATCGGAACTGCACAGCATTCCTGTGGCATGGCCCTTTGCACAATGGGGGCTCGACCAAGTGGGGCCTCTCCCCAAATCATCTCGAGGAGGGCATACGTACTTGCTCGTCGCTGTGGACAAGTTCTCCAAGTGGATAGAAGCTACCCCGGTCACCAACCAAGAGGCGACCACGGCAGTCAAGTTCTTCGAGTCCATCGTCTATCGGTACGGCGTCCCGAACAGCATCATCACCGACAACGGCACCAACTTCACTTCGGGCGAATTCCAGGGCTTCGCTAAAGACCTCGGCATCAAACTCAAGTACGCTTCGGTATCACACCCCAAGTCCAACGGCCAGGTCGAAAAGGCCAATGGACTTGTCTGCGGAGGCCTGAAGAAGCGACTGCTTCGACCCCTCAAGCGCGCAGCAGGCGCCTGGGTCGAGGAATTGCCTTCGGTGCTATGGAGCCTGCGAACAACGCCCAACTCCTCGACAGGCTACACGCCCTTCTTCTTGCTCTTCGGGGCAGAAGCCGTGCTGCCCACGGACGTGCGCTACAGCGCGCCCCGCATCACCGCCTACGTCGAAGAAGACGCGGACAAGGCGTTAGCAGACGCCCAAGATCTGCTGGACGAAGCTCGAGACGTCACTCTCGTTCGATCGGCGGTCTACCAGCAGAGCCTCCGCAACTACCACAGCAGACGGGTACGCGGACGCTCTTTCGAACCAGGAGACCTTGTGCTCCGACTCAAGCAAACAAGCACGTCGAAGTTGGAGCCACCATGGGAAGGCCCGTACCTCATCCACGAGGTCATCCCAGGAGGAGCATATCGCCTACGCAACCCAAAGACGGGGAAAGACGTCGACAACCCGTGGAACGCCGCGCAGCTGCGCCGCTTCTACCCTTAGCTAGCAAAGCTGTTTCCTCTACCCCCTCTACTATGTAATCAGGCGTCGGCAGCAGTCCGCGCCCAACATTGTGCCTTCGGCACCAAGCAATAAAATTCAAGTTCCTCACTTCATGAGTCAACATATTCACATATTCGCCCACGCTCGGGGGCTCAGCCCTTCGACCAAGGCTCGGGGGCTCAGCCTTTCGACCAACGCTCGGGGGCTCAGCCTTTCGACCCACGCTCGGGGACTTTCGACCCACGCTCGGGGACTTTCGACCCACGCTCAGGGGCTCAGCCTTTCGACCCACGCTCGGGGGCTCAGCCTTTCGACCAACGCTCGGGGGCTTCGACCCACGCTCGGGGGCTCAGCCTTTCGACCCACGCTCGGGGGCTCAGCCTTTCGACCAACGCTCGGGGGCTCAGCCTTTCGACCCACGCTCGGGGGCTCAGCCTTTCGACCCACGCTCGGGGACTTTCGACCCACGCTCGGGGGCTCAGCCTTTCGACCCACGCTCGGGGGCTCAGCCTTTCGACCAACGCTCGGGGGCTTCGACCCACGCTCGGGGGCTCAGCCTTTCGACCCACGCTCGGGGGCTCAGCCTTTCGACCAACGCTCGGGGGCTCAGCCTTTCGACCCACGCTCGGGGGCTCAGCCTTTCGACCCACGCTCGGGGGCTCAGCCTTTCGACCAACGCTCGGGGGCTCAGCCTTTCGACCCACGCTCGGGGGCTCAGCCTTTTGACCAACGCTCGGGGGCTTCGACCCACGCTCGGGGGCCCAGCCTTTCGACCCACGCTCGGGGGCTCAGCCTTTCGACCAACGCTCGGGGGCTCAGCCTTTCGATCCACGCTCGGGGGCTCAGCCTTTCGACCCACGCTCGGGGGCTCAGCTTTTCGACCCACGCTCGGGGGCTCGGCCTTTCGACCCACGCTCGAGGACTTCGCCTACGCTCTGGGGCCGCACTCGATTAGCTCACGTTTGGGGGACGCGTTCTCTCGACCTACGCTGGAGAACTTTCGCCTTCCTAATCGATGCTCGAAGTCTCTGCCTTTTCAACACAGTCGAATATAAACACAGGTATACAATATATGTACAGAGTGAAGATACAGACACAACAACAAAGCTAGTTCATGGTGCCGCAGCATCTCGACTCGCCCTCTGACGATCGCTTTCGACGATAATTTGTCGAGCGATACAATCGCCGGTACTTCTACAAGCAGCATAATGCCGTTCCATGTCGTAGCGACCGCTGGGCGACGGCGGAGGCGTCTTCAGAAGCTCTAGGTCGACTTCAGGGTAGTGCGCATGCACGAAAGCAAGTGCGACCACAGCCCCACTACGCAGGTGTGCCCGGACAAAGGAATGTATAGCATGGCCGTTCTCGAATCGATCGAGCAGCGCCGGCAAACCTTCGGGCTAATCATTTAGAGGAAACATCGCCTGGTGCACCAGCGCAAGGGCACTTCGGCTCGTCTCAGCCAACGCACCAGCTTGAGCAATCCTATCCTGAAGGAGTGTCAGCTTCATTGCCTTCGATCGATCAGCCCAGAAGTTATCAGCAACGGAGTTGGCATGATTCTGGGCAGCAATAATATGCGCGTTTATGCGCCGGGCCTCAGCTGCGCCGTCAAGACATGCATCTGCGAACAAGAGAACAAAGACTCAGTCCTGCACATCCAAGCCAACGTGCAGCGAAAGAAGTTCGAAGACTTACACTTCAGAGATTTGCCAAGATTTTCGATCTCATCTAGAAGGAATTTCTCGCAGTCCGCAGCATACGACGCCTTCGAAAGAGCAACGTCGACCTTGGCAGTAACAACCTTCAGTTGGCGCTGCGTGTTCTGGAGCTGATCGCGCAACGATCGAATCAGTGACAACTCGCTCGTGGAGGGCGCTCTTCGCTCAATGGCACCAGCAGTACTGCCAGTTGTTTCGTACGAAACAGGCCAAGCACCAGAGGTCAGCGAAGGATCCTGCATGAGGAGTCGAACATCACACACAAGCAATTGCAACCAAATGGCATGAAGATTAACATAACAGCAGAACAAGTTTTATAGCAGCAAGAGTTTTAATCGGGGTCACAGCCCTCGATGTGAGCCAGCTAAACTAATTACAAAGTGGGCACCAGAAGCGCTGCTCGCACTACGCCGAACTACCAGCCTTGCTAGACGGTGCGGCGGACGCGCCACGCTTCCGAGCCCTCGCCGCTGCACGCTTCTCGTTCCTATCGGCCAGAAAGCCCGTCATTCGAGCAGCAAGCTCACGAGCACGAGCGACATAAGTTTTGGCGGATTTGTCACGTCCGTCCTTGTCCTTCGGGTACGTGCTCGTCACCTTGTCAGCGTCGAACTCGTCGTGCATCATCATCATGGAGAAGACAGACTCGGTGCCGATAGTTACCTGACGGCGCACCGCGGCAAACAACGGGTCTTCGCCGCCCTCCTTCACCGCCACAGCGTCGAGGATCCCTGCCATGGTGTCGCTGGTCGAATCGGGTACAGATGTATCCCGAACGCGAACAAGCGTCGACCGAACTCACGCTAGGAGGTTGATAACCTCCCGACTCAGGCGTTCGGCGAGGCCAACACTGGATTCGATCCCAGCGGGCCCCTTCATAGCTCCGGCGTCCAGTTCGGCAGCAGCTACAAGAAAAAACAAAACCTCCAAGTCACAATCAAGTTCTTCGGCGCAAAAATTAATCGAGACCAAGCTCGAAGAACTCACCGCGCAAGGCATCAAGCGAAGTCTGCAGGCGCTGGTGCAGTTCTCCTTCTCGAGCCTCGGCGTCCAGGCGGCTTTTCTTCGCGCGCTCCTAAGCTTCGGACGATTCGACCCTCAGCCGGGCGACTTCGTCGTTCAGCTCAGCGACCTTAGCCTTCAAGCCCGAATTCTCAGTGGCAAGGCTGTCCAGCTGAGACTTCAGAGAGGTTTTGTCCGCAGCAGCCTGGGCTCCAATCCCTAATTCGTCAAAGGATGTCGTCAGCAAGAAGGGCAAGGTAACAGGCAGAGCAAAACTCTACAAGTGAAATAGCAGCACTCACGTCGAAACTCTTCGAGCTTCTCGGACAACCTTCGGTTCTCCTCCTCCAAGGCAAAGAAGTTTCTGCAAACCTTCGACAAGTCCCTAACAATGGGCTAAAAAAGGCAGAACAGAAGATTAAACCTTTGAGTCATGATTCGGAGGGCAAGCCTAAGTGTAAACACTTAGACTCACCCTCGGGGGCTACTAATGGTCAAATACGCGAAGTGCAAGTCGAAAGTCTTTGGACTTACATGGTTGCTAGGACCGGAAGGCCCGACGGACGAGGAGACAAGCACGAATTCTTGTTCCGTCGCCTTCTTCTTGGAAGAGGTCGAAGGCTTCGTCGGAGCAACTTCGGGGGCTACAATATCAGCGACCTTCTCCTGTGAGTCTGCCGTTTGCTCAAGGGCGTCGTCATGAGGTCGAACCTGGTATCGATCTTGATCCCCCGGACCAGTCGACGTTTCCTCGGTGGAAGATCTGAAACAATCATCAGCGTTAGAACCGGACAACCAAATCAAAACAAGACCACAAGTTACACGAAAGAAAAACTTACGATGCGTCAATCCCGAACTTCGGAAGGACCTTTTTCTCTGTTCGAGGAGGAGGACGGCGGTTCAAGGGCGAGGCAGGGATAGCGCTGTTGTCGTCATCCCCTGAAGAAAAGTGAGTGTCGTCAAGGTCTTCCGAATCCGCGACAACGTCCGCGACTCGTTGTCTCTTCGGAGCCCTCGGTGGCGATGGAGCAGCGGAGGCCGACCCTTCAGGCACCTCGGCGAAGTCACGCCCCGGATATTCGCCCATCTCTGGCTGGGGTGGATAGCATCGGGCTATGTTTATCACCTGCATAATGAGGAAGGCTGAATCCGACACTGAACGATTCGACTACGAGACAAGGAAGGAATCTGATTAAAATAGGATCGTACCTCAGTGCGGGGGAAGGCTTTGCTGAAGGCAACTGCACCGAAGACCTTCGGCACAGGATCCTTCTTCTTGATGTTTGTGACGGCGCGTACGCACTCGTCGATTTCGGCTTCGTGCAGCTCATCCTGAGAGATGCGAGTCGAGTCCCGGCGATCGCTGTAATCCCACATGCAGTGGGCTCGAACAGCGAGTGGCTGGATTCGGCGCTCGATGAAGGTTCGGATGAGTTGGACTCCCGAAAGTTCCTTCTTCGGAGTAGCTCGTAGCTGTTGGATCTTCTCCATCAGCGGCTCTATAATCTTCAACTCCTCGTCCGAAAGGTCATGCCTCCAGGAGACGCGAGGTCAGAGAACGCCGGTGGGATGGAATTCCTCAAGTCCGAAGTTTTCGCCGTCGGAGGATTTGTCCTTGGCGTAATACCACTTCGTCCTCCACCCGGGGTTGTTTTCGGGTGTTTGGAGGTTGAAATACTCGACGTCTGGGCGCACTTGGACGCCGAAACCGCCGGTCTGATAGGGCAGAGGGTGCCGAATCACGAAGATTCGGCGCCACAGTGCCCAGTGGGGTTCGATCCCCAGGAAGCACTCACAAAGCGTGATAAAACACGCAATGTGAAGAACAGATTTGGGATTCAGGTCATGGAGCTGAATCCCGTAAGCAAAGAGAAGGCCGCGGAGAAAAGGATGCGGGGGGAAAGACAGACCCCGCAGCAAAAAGGCGATGAAGATTACCCGGAAACCGAGGGGTGGCCGGGGAACGATCTCCGGGCCGGCGGCGAGCGATTCCGCCGGCGCATTCTTCAGCAGGCCCATCTTCTCGGCCTGGGTCAGCTCCTTGTTGCCAACCTTGGATTGGACCCAGCGGCCAACGCCGGAGCCTTCAGCATCGGCCGTCTTGGCCTTCTTGGCAGCGGCAGTGGCGCCGGCGGCTGTGGAGCTCCTCTTGCCCATGGTCAGGGCGCAGCAGAGATCGCGGAAATGGAGATGGAAAGGAAGAGCTACAAGGATGCTGCGCGAGGAAGAAGACGATGGCGGCGGAGTGAGATAGACTGTTACCCTGCCACCGTTATTTATTCCAGCTCTAGAGATTTACGTCAGATCTCAACCGTCCATGGCGAAGTGGAAACGGCCGGGTTGATCCGACCGCCCACGTGTCAGCACGCGAGCACCGCGGCGTCCACTACGCACGGTAATCAAGGAAACCGCGCCGGTTATTTCTCACCCACGCGCGGGACGTGCGGTCAAACTCTGTCAACGGCCGCGATGCACGGCTTGAGGGCCCACCACACGTCTTGTCCTGGCAGGCTCAGGCCCGTCTTGCAGAAGATGAGGTGACGACTCGACGCAGTGTGTCGTCAGCACTGACGCGTTCCCTAGGGTAGGATGCTGTCTTTTTGAATCAAATGGTAAAAACTGGCAAAGGCTCTTTCGAGTCCCAAAGGTATGTACCCCTTGCACTCAGATGATCTCTTGATCGGGTTTCTTTCGAGGTCTTCTGTGCTTCTCTCTTTTGTGCCATTCGAATGAGCATTGAGTTTCTCGACGACTCTGTCTTTCGTTCCTTCGGGGGAATTTTCCGATCCCTCGAATTATCTCTTTCGGGCCAGCAGCGCCTTCGACATATTCGAGTCAGGGCTCCGGTCCCTCGAATTACTTCTTTCGGGCCAGCAGCGCCTTCGACATATTCGAGTCAGGGCTCTGGTCCCTCGAATTACTTCTTTCGGGCCAGCAGCGCCTTCGACATATTCGAGTCAGGGCTCCGGTCCCTCGAATTATCTCTTTCGGGCCAGCAGCGCCTTCGATGTATTCGAGGCAGGACTTCGGTCCCTCGAGTTAATTCTTTCGGGCCAGCAATGCTTTCGAAATATTCGAGGCAGGGCTTCGATCTTTCGAGCTGTTTCTTTCGACCCAATAATACTTTTAGAGATTCGGGTTCGAGTTTCGGACCTCTGAATCATCTTGTTCTAATCTGTCTTTCGGGCTATCAACGCTCCTCAATCAACATGCCCGAATTTTGGTCGCCATATATCTGTTCGGATGCCGTATGTCAAATACGAAGGTAAGACCACGATTTGCAACATCGGATGGCCCGGTATTCGTATCAAACGCGCTCTGCCGGAAATTTTCCATACCTACGGTATGAAGCTTGCACCGATGGACGCATCGGGTGCCTCACAAATGAACTGGGCTTCGACCTGGTAAGTCCAACGCGGCTCAGGTCGAGGTAGCGCCAGCCCACGCGGGTTCGAGTCGGGGGACTCGAATCTGAGTAAGCTAACCGAATGTCTTTGCAGCAATGCAATTAACTGAGACCCGGCGTGAGTCTCAGGCCGGTTATGCGCATCCCTCTGCAAACCCAACTTAACGCTTTCGAGGCTCTACATGAGAGCAGCCCGAGAATCACGTATCGAAACGAGCATACTATTCGAATGACTTCTGTACATTTGTAGCTTTACAGGCCAAGTGCTCATGTCGGGTGCGGCTGGGAAGACTTTCGGGAGGAGTCCCTGCCATAGTCTTCGGCTATCCCAGGCACTCGGGGGCTACTGACGAAGGAATGACAGATGGGCCCCCGACATTCACCTACCTAGTTTTCGGTCCAGGTGGGGTGTCTCAGGAGAGGCTTTCGAGGCCCGTCAAGGCAGTGTTCCGATGCGGCCCAGGAATATTACTTGGTGTACAAGCGAAGTTCCGAAGAGTCCAAGCTAGATTAGGTCTCGGTTGATCCGACCTGTACTTGGCTTGAGAAACACTCCTGAGACCTAGCCTTATCTTATAAAAGGCTGGGAGGGAGGTTTCGAAACCCTAGAATTACTTCCACCCACCTCACGCCGGAGCGCTCGACAACTTAGAGCTCTCTGCTTTCGGCCAGATCCAATCTGCGCCGCAATTGTAACACCATCATCGTCGCCACCACCTCAATACAAAAGTCAGACAAGCAGGACGTAGGCCTGTTACCTTTCGAGGGGGCTGAACCTGGGTAAATCCTCGTGTCCTTCTGCTTTCGTCTGATCGCCGTCGAGTTCGCCAGGTTCCCAATACGCTTCCTAGATCGAAAGCCCTTCGACATGGGCATTGCCGGGGATAAACCTCGTCACTCATGTAGGAGCAATTCTCCCCTTCAAGTTTCAAGTTCAAGTCACCAATTTCAACTAGAGTTCCCCTTATAGGTGGCCTCAATATTATTAGCGACTAAGCAACTACATTGAGTGATGACCACTAAATAGAGTTGGATAAACTCAACTTGATGCTCTTGTTAAGCAAGATATCACTATTCTTCTATCCTTCTACTCTAGCAATTCAATCATGCAATTTACTTAAAACAAATAGAATGCAATATTAAAACTAGGCATTGGGAGTATGAATCAAAAGATGGCTTGCCTTGGTTGGCAAAGTGTCCGGGGTATTCTTCTTCTTCTTGGTAATAATCCCCTCCAATATCCTCCTCGGCAACACTAGCGTCTAATAACGAATAAACACAAAGCACACAATCACTACACAATGCTAACAACACACCAAGCACACATCTTTGTTTGCTAACAATTGCATTCATGTTGCATTTTATGGGGTTGGATTATAAGTTTTGCTTCTAAGTTTTCATCAAGTGTGCAAGTTAAAGTTTCTATTAAGTGTCATATGTTGTTCCCTTTCTAAGCATTGGTATTGATTTAGGGTTACTAAGACAAGTTCAAGTGGGAGGGATTAACTAAGTGAATTGGTAAGAGGGCAAATTAATTCTAAGTGTGCAGTAGGAATCTATCATTTTATGTGGCTAACTAGAGTTGGGTAGGATCTAATTGATAACACTAATAGGGTTTGGAGTTGATTTGGGTTGACTAACAGTAAGGAAGGTCATTGGTGATTTCACAAATTAAATTTCATGATTTTCAGAGGCTTAAATAAATTTCTAGAAATACTCTATGATTAACAAAGCTATGGTCACACTATTCATATCTAATTAAATTCCTAACTTATTTTGAATTCTAACCAGTTCTATAGTGTAGGGCATTTTACAAGCTTTCCAACGACATCTTATTTGCTAAATTTGAACCTATGAAACTCCGGGAATTTGAATTTGAATCTTGCAGTAATTGACAAAAGTTAACGGGGTTTCTAAAAAAAACTGCTCGGACCAAATTGGAAACGGGCCGGGAAGATGGGGCTTGGCCGGCCCAGCTAACGGTCACTGGCATACGCAGGGAAAAAAATAAAAGGGGGCAGCCTGACCGGAGGGGCCCGGCTGTCAGACTTAATGAAACGAATCGGTACGGGGAGGCTTTCTTCCCCAGCTCGACGCGTACGCAGCGAGCGGGCTACTGGGAGGAAGCGGTGGCTGGGGTGCTCACCGGCAGTGACGGGGAGCGGCGGCGAGGGTGCAGGGCGGCGCCGAAGGTCCTTCTCGGCCGCCTCCTGCAGGTACAGCGCCGGGGGATGCTCAGCAGCGCTGGGAACGTGCGGTGGCCTGCGGAGCGGTCGAGGTCGCCGAGCTCGACCTAGGGCACGGGAGCGAAGGAGAGGTTGTCTAGGGAGGTGCTGGGGATGGTGTGGTTCTTTTCAGGGAAGAAGGGCGGCCTTTTATAGGCGGGAGAGGGAGCACCGGCGATGTCCAGTGGCGGCCAGTACACCATGTGTGTCGGCCGTGGGAGGGGCAAGGCTTGGTTCTGGCGTGGGCGGCGGGCTGCGGCGTGCTGTAGGAGCGTCCTGGCGCGATGGGAGGGGCTGAGGTGGTCTGGTTCAGAGGGGGGCATGGTAGGGGTCCGGTGTGCTCTTCCTCCATGCCATCCATGTCTCACGGCCGGTGCCTGTGCAGGGGAGACAAGGAATCGACCAAGGAGAGTCCAGAGCACTGCTTGGAGGTCAGAGACTAGGGCTAGGGCTGCCAACCACTGTGGCAAATAGTTGATTCGATTTTGGTAGATTTCTGCCCACCAAGTGTTTGTTGAAATGCCCGCATGAAATAAAAATTAGAATTTTTGAAAATTTCCAATTGGGTTGGTCATTATATTGGATAGGGACTCTAAAACAATTTTTGTTAGGTCAAGAGGTGGTGTTTTGCTCCAGGGCTATTTTGAATTTGGGGTTGTCATATGATTCAGATTCAAACTTTGGACATATTTTGAAGGAGGTTAGGGTTTGAGTTTTTGCTGGAAACTTCTTGGTTGAGTTAGTATGTCACTTGGTTAAGCTCAACTAACTGGCCAAACATGAAGGTGAGTTTCACATTTCTTAATCCAAGGGTTCAAAGTAGGGTAGTCAAACAGATTTCCTAGATCATCTCAATCTTCTCTTTTTCTTTCTTATTTTTATTTCTTGTTTCTTTGATTCTTATAATCTTTCTCATTTGTTTCTGTTGGTTAGCTTAGAATTAACTAACCAATGCACACTCAAAAATAACACACATGAAATCATAGAATACATATAAAAGAAAATACATGTATGCATAAAATAATAGATAAAAAGTTTTATCTGGGTCCAGAATTTGGTCTTTTAATTAATAAGAAGTGGATTACAATTTCTGAGTTGTTACAATACCAAGAACTACTTCCAAACCTTTAGTTCCCAACACTATCAAGTTGGCTAAGAAAGCTATCCCATGAATTTCTATGGGGACTGCCAAACAGTTCCACTCAGCCCTTGTTGTTGACCCAGGTATTTGTACTAACATGGCATGTTTCATGGGTGTTGGTTGAAGTCCACTTTTATCAACAAATAACTTAGTAACAAACGAGTGTGAAGCTCCAGAATCAAACAGAACTCTTGCAGGAACTGAATTAACAGGGAACATACCAAGCACAACGTCGGTTGCTTCCCGAGCTTCTTCAACATTCATGTGATTCAGACGGCCTCGAGGGTGAGGCTGGTTCCTTGGTGGATAATTCTTGCCATTTCCAACACGGCGCTGTTGCTGAGCAGGAGCAGTGGTCTTGGATGCATCATTCAGCTTCTTAGGGCATTCATTGGAGTAGTGCCCCTTGATTCCGCACTCATAACAGGTAACTCCAGACTTGTCACCAGACTTGGGCAGCGCAGGTGCGCCATTTGGCCTTGGAGTATTGGGGTTGAAGTTGTTGCCATTAGGTCTTGGAGGTGTACGGTTGAAGTTGTTGCCGGTCGGACGGTTGGGAAAGTTGGGACGTGGGGCAGGTGCAGGTGGCCTCATAGGTCTAGGGGCAAAACCCATAGGTGGATTTCCCCTTAGCTTCTGCGAGTTGCTTGAGTTGCCTTGATACATCATACGACGCTTGCGGTTCTCTGCAGCTTGCTTGAGTTTGCCTTCCATCTGAATGGCAGAGTCAACCAATGACTCCAGGTCTGCAAAGGGAATGCTGACCAAGACACATTGCATCTCATCATGAAGTCCATTCAGAAACCTCTCTTGCTTCTTATCATTGGTGTTGGTGTCATCTGGGGCATACCTAGACAAGGTAAGGAACTTGTCACGGTAGTCAACCACAGATAGGGAACCTTGCTTCAGATTTCTGAACTCATCTCTCATCCTTTTAACTAATCCCAAAGGAACATGGGCTTTGCTGAACTTGCTCTTGAACTCATCCCAAGGCATCACATACCCTTGGGCTTGCATTGCACGAGTGCTATCCCACCAAGCTCTTGCGGCTCCAGCAAGATAGTGGGTGGTGTACAATACCCTCTCATGTTCGCCAACTCCGGCGACTGCCAAATTGTTCTCCATGGTGCGAAGCCAGTCATCAGCATCTAAGGGTTCTTCAGACTTAGTGAACATAGGTGGGTTGGTGTTTTGGAAACTCCTTAACTTGGAGCGGTGATCACCATTGCCATTGTTTTCTCCTTCACCATGGCCATTTCCATTGCCATTGTTGTGGTTCATTGCCATCTGAGCTAGCTACTGAAGAGTGGCCAAGTTAGCTTGGCGCTCAGCTCGGGCTGCTTCCCGGTCTTCCATGATCAACCTTAGCAGTTGTGCTACTTCCGGGTTCGGGGGTGGGGGTGCCCGTGGCATCTGAAGATAACGGGTGTAAGACAAGAGGGAAAACTAATTGCTAAGATTTAAATGTAACATAGGTGATGCAATTTTGTCTTACTAAGGCCTTAAGGGCCAAATTCATATTTCATTCAACAAACATCAAACATACCACACATACGAGTACACACATTACAAATGGTCTACATCAAACCATTGCGACTCGTCTACTAGAGAGGGGGATACAACTCACACCTACACGAAGTGACTTAAAGTAAACTCATACTAGATAACACGAGGCTCTCCAACTCTAGACATCGGGCTCCTCGGGGTCTTCCTCCTCATCATCCACAATGAATCCATTCTCCTCGGGATCCTCCTCATCATCAAGGTCCTCCATGAAGTCATCCTCGTCACTAATGAGGGCATTATCCTCCTTGCGGAGATCAATGCCTTCCTCCTCACCAAGGTGGCTCTCGAGACTCTCAATATACTCAGTCAGCTCAGCCACATTGGCCTTCAACTCCTCAATGGTCTTATCCTTCTCATCGCGCTGGCGGCGAAGACTCTTGCGATCCCTCGCAAGGATCCTGATGGTGCTCCTTGCCTCCACAAGTGCAAAGTGCTCAAGGTTGGCCTTGGTACGGGCACGATCTGCCTCCTGCTGAGTGCAGTACAGCAAGAAGTCCATGTGATCGATGTAGGTACTCGGCTCATTTTGCCCTGGCATGTTTGCGGGACGCCCTTCCGCATCACGCCGAGCAAAGTTCCCAAAGTGCTCTACCTGGACCTCCTCAACATGCAGTCCGCATAAGCGGGCAAGCATCTCCTGCATACCTCGGACCAAACCATCGGCCCAAGTATTCTCCACAAGCTCAAACTTGATCCTTGGAGAACTCAGATCTCCCTTCTTGCCACGGCAGCTCGCCCTGATAAGCCACCGTAGCTCTCCATCCGGGTGCTCATTGAGCACGGCTCCCTTGAATTCCGGATACAGACGATCCAGGAACAAGGTCAGGGTAGTGAGGTCGCGCTCGAAACAAAGGCTACCACCATGGCCCAACTGGTACTGCTCAGTGAATACCAGGGCCATCTACTAAATTTTAGATTAGGTTAGTGATCAACTCAAGTGTGCAAAATTTTAAGTAGACAAAAACTGAATCATGTACAAAGCTTTGTAAATAGAGAGGGAAAGACTAAGCAATTTCAAACCATTACTTATATCTTTGCTTTTATAAAGGTTTCATTTAACGCCCATTCTAACTAAGGTCTCCTATGGTCAGCCTAGGCTCTGATACCAACTTGTAACACCCGAATTTCCAGAAATTCAAAGTGCCCGTTATGTATTCCACCACAATCCCAGAATCATTGTTGTGATACACATAACGTAGTTGGTAACCAGTTCCATAGACATTACAATACGAATAGTTCAAATACAATGGTCATAGTGACCAAGTTCATATTACAACACAATATAGCAGCGGAGATAACGTCTTCGGGTCCATGCCTTCACCCTACAGGCAATGGCGACTCAGGAGATGATCTTAGTTCTGGTACTCATCTTCATAACCTTCCTCCGGATAATCTTCCCCATAGTCTGGCCAAGTTGATAGCCAGGGACACAGCCATGAGTACATTGGATGCACTCGCAAACCATCTTATAAACCAAATGATGAAGTAGATATGCAAGGTTGATATGGTGGACTAAGCACTAAGTTTATTTGCAAATGTTAGTTTTATTTCCCAAGAATGTTCATTAGTAGAGAAGAAGATTTAATTCTCTAAGTTCAATCTAGAGAGGAACTTCAAGTGTTGGTCAACATCAATGTCAAGTCAAGTCATTCATTCACCAAGTTCACCATAATTTGTTATCATTCTTGACAAAAGTCAAGTACAGCTTGCCAACTGTCCATAACCGAGGACGCGGCTATTCGAATAGTTTGAAACCTCTGCAGAGGGGTACACTTTACCCACAAGATTCGATACATCTGCCGGGAGAAATCCACGGTTCGTCATACACAAAGTATGCGAGGTTCAGATAATCAAACAAACTCTTTCACTTGCTCACTCTAGTATAGGATCCTTCCCTAGAGCCCGAGATACGGAATCCCCGTTCCGGCGCCTCTAGTTTTGCCCGCTCCGGAGTGCCGGATGAATGGAATTTCCACTCGGTTCAGAAGTACCCGCGCACGGTGCACTTCTATAAAGGAGGATACAAGACCTCCCATACTAGGGTAAACAAGCTACGGACTAAGCCCCTTCCCATTTAGGGGTAATGTGGTCGTACGGTAATGGTTGGCTCACATGGTACATCACTTATTATCAATTTGCAAATACATTCCATAGTTCTTAGTCAAGATTATTTTCCTTCATAAAACCATCATGTAGGAGAAATCTCCAACTCAAGTTGTCAAGTTCAAGTCACCAATTTCAAATAGGGTTCCCCTTATAGATGGCCTCAATTTTATTAGTGACTAAGCAACTATATAGAGGGATGATACCACTAAGTAAGGTAGGATGAACTCAGCTGGATACTCTTGCTAAGCAAGGTACCACTACACAACTATCATTCTAAAGTAGCAATTCAATCATGCAATTTATTTAAAAACAAGTAGAATGCAATAGGAAAACTAGGCATTTGGAGTATGATTCAAAAGATGGCTTGCCTTGGTTGGCAAAGTGTCCTGGGTAGTCTTCTTCTTCTTGATAGAATCCCCCCTCAATATCCTCCTCAGCAACACTAGCGTCTAATAACGAATAAACACAACACACACAATCACTAAATAATACTAACAACATTCCAAACACACATACTTGTTTTCAAACAATAAGGTTCATGTTGGATTTTATTGAATTGGTTTGCAAGTTTTCTTCCAAGTTTTCATTACGTGTGCCAGCTAGATTTTTCCACCAAGTGCCAAGTGTTGATCACTTTCTTAACATTGGTATGCGGCTAGGGTATTAAGGCTAGTTCAAGAGGAGAGTGATTAACTAGGGGGTTGTTAGTGGGGGTCACTATCAAAACTAAGTGTTCGATAAGATCTATCATTTTATGCTACCATTACAATTGGATTAGAAGTTAATGGAGGGTACTAACAAGGTTGTAGTTGAAGAAGACTGAACTAAATAGTATATAAGTTGACTAGTGAGGGCATAAGCCAAGTTTCAAAATTTTAGAAGGTTGAGACAATTTTCTAAAAATTTCCCAAGATTAATAAGCTACGGTCAAAGTATTCTTAGTGAATTTGATAACTAACTCAACTTGAATTATAACCAAAACCAGTGGCTAGATTATTTCCTCAGCTTTCCAACGAGTATTTATTTGCGAAAAACGGACTTGTAAAACTATGGGAAACTTCGTTTGAAATTCATCTCTGAAACGAAATTGAAACGGGCGGGAAAAATTAAAATCTTAACGGACCGAAACTTAACGAGGCTGGGCCTCACTTCGGATTGTTCCGAACGGGCCAAGGAATCCGTCAGCCTGGCCCAAGGGCACGTCCTAGGCGCAAAAAAAATAAATTCTGACCGGTGGGACCCATCGGTCAGCGCACTAAAAAGCGAATCGGTACGGGGCTTTTCGGGCCGTCCGATTAGCCACGATCTGGCGGCTGCTGACTGTGGTGATGGCGCCAGAAAAAGGGCTGATGCCTAGTGAAAGCAGACGTCCTTGTGCGTGGTGAATGACCAGCCCGTTGGGAACCCCAAGAGGAAGGTATGATGAGTGCAGCGGCAAGTTTTCCCTCAGTTATGAAACCAAGGTTTAATATCGATCAGGAGAAGGAGAGACGGTGACGACTGAAGGTGATGCGGACTGGCTTAGTAGCTTCAACAAGGGCGCCGTTAACGATACTTGTTGACTCGTCTTCGGCCAGCGGCAACGTGGAACCTGCACACACACAGACAAATACTTTGTTCCCAACTTGCGATGAGGTTGTCAATCTCACCGGTTTGCTTGAAACAAAGGTTATGAGTGTATCGAGTGGAAAACAGTAGTAAATGCTAGTAAAGTAAACAGTGCGGGAATAGTAAACAGGTGATTGCAATATGATTAAAATAGGACCGGGGTCCACAGTTCACTAGTGGTGTCTCTCCATAGATAAATAACATGCTGGGTAAACAAATTACAGTTGGGCAATTGATAGAATAAAGATAACGTGATATGTCAAGAAGATCACTATGAGATTCACTCCGGGCATTCCAACAAAATACATAGACCGCCATCCAACTGCATCTATGACTAATAATCCACCCCCAGGGATATCATCCGAACACCCCGAAAGTATTAAGTTGCGAACAACAGATAATTGCATTAAGCAAAGTGTGTAATGTAAACAAAGCATATGCCCTCGAGCATATGAATGTTGTTTTCTCCCTAGTAGCAACAGCACATCTACCACCTTAGAGGTTTCTGTCACTCCCCCAGGTGAAATAGAGGCATGAACCCACTATCGAGCATAAATACCCCCACTTGGAGTCACTAGCAACTACTCGGCCAAGATAGCCACTAACAACAGAGAGCATGCAAGATCATAAACATCATAGAGATAATATAAGATAAAATTCAGTGCAGCAACTTAATCATAAACACCAATATTCATCGGATCCCAACAAACCAACATCATAGTATTACATAACGGTGATCTCAATCATGTAGGGCAGCTCATGAGATCTAAACATGAAGCACATGGTGGAGAGGACAACCAACTAGCTACTGCTATGGACCCATATTCCAAGGTAGACTACTCACTCATCGCTCCGGAGGCAAGCATGGCGATGAAGGAGACCTCCGGTGGCGATTCCCCTCTCCGACAGGGTGCCGGGAAGAGCTTCTGGACCCTCCCAATCTTCGGGTCGACGGCGGCGGCGGATCGCGATGTATTCTGGAAAACTGATCGGGCCCTTAGGTTTTTCTCATCAGGGGGTATATGTAGGCGAAAGGGGGCTGTCAGAGGGTGGACCACGTGGCCTCACACGGGGTTGGCGCGGCCAGGGGCTAGGCCGCGCCGCCCCTGTGTGTGGGGGCCTCGTGACCCCCCCTCCGCCAGGTCTTCGGATGTTTGGGAGCTCCCCGATGAAATATGACTTCAGGAACTTGTTTCGTCCAATTCGGAGAATATTTCCTGTGTATCACTTCTGAAACCAAAAACAGCAGAAAACAGGGAACTGGCACTGTGGCACTTCATTAATAGGTTAGTTCCGGAAAGCGTATAAAAATGCCACTAAGTGTAACGAAACAATAGGCAAATGGTGTAAAACAAAGCATGGAGCATCAAAAATTATAGATACGTTTGAGACGTATCAAGCATCCCCAAGCTTAACTCCTGCTCGTCCTCGAGTAGGTAAGTGATAACAAAGAATAATTTTTGAGGTGACATGCACCTACACAATCTTGATCATATATGTAAGCATTGATGAGCTGGGATCAATAGAACTTAAACATGGGCATGAAAGATATAATCATGACAATAAGAACTTAGTAACCATGTTGTAAACATGCAAATGAACACAAACAAAAGATCATGATAATGAAACAATGAAAGTCAAACGTGTGTTCAAATCATAAGGAAAAACATACAAGTGGTTTTCAGCTTGTCCTTCAAAGAGAGCAAAACATAAATGCATAGGACACCTCAAAGTTTAAGAGGGCGACTAGATACAAATAATTTAAGAACAAGTGAAACCAACAATATGAGTCAATCAATGAACCTTGGGACAATGCATATCACACTAAGAATGACAACTATGCTCTCTTAATGGTGCATAAAGAAAGAAGGTGGTGACTCAACATAAAAGTAAAAGAAAGGCCCTTCGCAGAGGGAAGCAGTGATTGCAAGTTTTATAACCTTCAAAAATTATGGTACTTACCGGCTTTGAGCTCTCATTGCCCCCATCATAAGCATCTTGAATGGTTAAAGTTAATGCGAGAACAATTATGATGCATATGCTTGACAAATCATAAGTTGAAAACCTCGTGTCCCGTGAATACGAGTACCCAAACCATGCTAGTTTACTTAGAGTCCCAAGCAAGGCTCTTGTCATTGTAAGTATATGCGTATCATTGGGAACCGCCAATGGGGTACCTCCGTGCCCGATGACATGGAACAAGCCCACACCAAAATGACAGGACAAGCAGACAATGAACACCTCGGCATCTCTTTTATTTGCTATATTGTTTAGCTTTTTATTGTGAGATGCGTCGTCGAATGTTCACCATGGGTATGCTACAAATTTCCACCATGAATTATGCATGGCTTAGATTGGCGGCCCGGCGTTTCCCTAACACATATAAAAACTCCATGATCCTCACAAGATTCCCAATTCATTTCACACAGCGGGCATCCATAAACAAAAGATCACGATATCAACTCAAATAGGAAGTGCAATGTTGAAAGCTTGCCCCATGACGGCATGGTTGGGCTAGAATCCAACTTACAACTTGCAAGCATAACAACTCAGCATAAAAGACCACAATGTCAAATTTTTAGAACAAGAAAAAGTAAAGTGTGCCTTCCGGTTCGTGAGAGCTTTACTGACCGAATTTCGCATAACACTGGTAAGAGTTTAATTTGAAGAGAAAATAAAAGCAAGTCAAATTTACTTGGAATAGCAAATTGCTAGTAGGTATGTATGGTGGACACTTTGGAAAACTTTGGCTTTTAGGAGTTGGATGCACGAGTAGAGCTCATACTCAGTACAAGGCGAGGGCTAGCAAAAGACTGGGAGCGACCAACTAAGAGAGCAATAATGGCCATAATCATGCAAAGCGACAAAGCGACATTAAAAGAAGCATACGTTGGCATCAAAAGTCAAAAACTAAATGATCATGAAGGCTAAAGGCGACTTTGGAAGAGTCTAACATGTGTGAGCATGCGCCAAGTCAACCCAAATAAAGCATCAAGGAGAAAACCAAAATAATGCTTCCATACAATAAAAACAACGCATGATTTTTTCAAAGGCTCATTAAGCAATCTCAGTTATTTGAGACAAGTCATGCTACAGCAAAACCACTAAGCATACTATCAAAAAGACATCAAGCATGACATGAAAAAGCCTAAGCCGCAGTCTACACAAGCTCCTTCTTGTACCACTATTTTGCACAAAGCTTTTTCTCTTTTCCAACACCATTTGAAATTTTTAAAACAACCTCTTTTGATGAAAACCAATAAAGTTCAGAGGTAAAAATACACCTTGATGAAAAGATATGACAAGATCTGAACGCATATCAAGGCGAAAACGAAAACCAAAAGCAGTAGCAGAAAAACTAGAATGCTCGATTAATAAGAGTGAAAACTAGAGCATTCTTGCAAATGAAAACGAGTACATCTCCTCCAAAGGAAATTTGTTGGGGTCCAACCATTTATTGCAGCAAACAAACAAACTAAACAAACTAAGAAAACTAAAACAACTGACGCTCCAAGAAAAACACATAGTGCATGAAGCAATAAAAATATAGTGTTTTGAAAGGTGACCTGATTTTTGCCGATGAAGAAGGGGTGCCTCGGGGGCATCCCCAAGCTTTGACGCTTGTACTTCTTGGATATTTCTTGGGGTGATGCATGGGCATCCCCAAGATTGAGCTTTTGTCCATTCTTCAACTCATCTCATCATTCTCCAATCCCTACACTTGAAAACTTCCTTCATACAAAACTAAACACAATTCTATTAGCAACATTAGTGCAAGCATAAAATATATTCAACCCCTTTTAGCTTCAGGTTTCAACCTAAAACCACCACATATAAAGTATATACTACTGTAGCAACTTCCACAAGAGTTCCATGATAAAAAAGAACTCAAAAGAAAGCGATAAAGTGGCAAAAACAAATATTGGCAGAAATCTGTCAAAACTGGACAGCTGATAATGGACGAATTTTTGAGGGATTTTCCGTTGCTCAAATCAAAAAGTGTTCAACTAAGAAAAGTTTGGATATAACCTGGGGCATAAGAACAAGAAATTTCAGGTCCAAAAGATATACAGAGAATTTTCACGAATTTTTACAGTGCAGCACCGAAAACAGTTTCAGGACAGCAATAACCCCAAATCTTTACCTCACTCAAATTAGAGGCTTCTCTTGGCACAAAAACAAAATAAACAAGATAAGGAGCGGTCATTACAGTAGTAATGACTTCCAAGACTCAAGAAAAAGAAAAAGTACTGAAAAGTAAACAATGGGTTATCTCCCAAGAGTGCTTTTCTTTAACGCCTTTGAGCTAGGCGCAGAAAATTGCGAATCAAGTAATATCAAAAGATGAAGCATTAAGATCAACAGCAGCAATCTTTTGAACAATGAAGGAAAATGTGTTTAACTGAGTTTTTGAAACTCCTTTACAATCACGCTTTGGCACACTACTTTCATCGAAAAGATTTTCAGGGCAAATCCAACTAGAATTCTTTTCCCAAGCATCATGAATTCCTATAAGTTCATAAGGTATTGGTGTTTTAAAATCATCAGGCGTACTAACAACCTTAACAGGCGAGCCAAGCTTATTAAACTTCTTAAAAACTTTCCTAGCCTCAATTGCAACATCTCTAAATTCTGTGCGCAATGTCTCCAAGATAAAAGCTTTCTTTTCGGGATCCTCAATTTCATGAAGCTTGAGGAACATGTATTGCATAGAAGAATTGAGACTAGCAAACCTAGCTTCTAACCTGTGAACTAAATGAGCAGAAGCAACTTCATAACTAGGAGCTAACTCAACCAAAGACTTTTCCTCAACTTCCTTATGCATACTAATGTGATTAAAGAACTCCTCAATGTTACTTTTGCCAATAATTGAACCACTACCTACTGAGAGGTCTTCCAGAACGAACTTAGGAAACGACATGATAAACTAAAGTAAAGTAAAAACAACTACCAAGGATTCTAATTTTTTTGGGTTTTTGATATAAAAAGCAATGCAGGTAAATAAATAAAGTAAAGCAAAACAATAACAAAGTAAAGAATGTGTGTGCGAAGAACTCCCCTCGCAGAAGTCTTCTCTTCCTTCCCCGGCAACAGCGCCAGAAAAAGTGCTGCTGACTGTGGTGATGGCGCCAGAAAAAGGGCTGATGCCTAGTGAAAGCAGACGTCCTTGTGCGTGGTGAATGACCAGCCCGTTGGGAACCCCAAGAGGAAGGTATGATGAGTGCAGCGGCAAGTTTTCCCTCAGTTATGAAACCAAGGTTTAATATCGATCAGGAGAAGGAGAGACGGTGACGACTGAAGGTGATGCGGACTGGCTTAGTAGCTTCAACAAGGGCGCCGTTAACGATACTTGTTGACTCGTCTTCGGCCAGCGGCAACGTGGAACCTGCACACACACAGACAAATACTTTGTTCCCAACTTGCGATGAGGTTGTCAATCTCACCGGTTTGCTTGAAACAAAGGTTATGAGTGTATCGAGTGGAAAACAGTAGTAAATGCTAGTAAAGTAAACAGTGCGGGAATAGTAAACAGGTGATTGCAATATGATTAAAATAGGACCGGGGTCCACAGTTCACTAGTGGTGTCTCTCCATAGATAAATAACATGCTGGGTAAACAAATTACAGTTGGGCAATTGATAGAATAAAGATAACGTGATATGTCAAGAAGATCACTATGAGATTCACTCTGGGCATTACAACAAAATACATAGACCGCCATCCAACTGCATCTATGACTAATAATCCACCCCCAGGGATATCATCCGAACACCTCGAAAGTATTAAGTTGCGAACAACAGATAATTGCATTAAGCAAAGTGTGTAATGTAAACAAAGCATATGCCCTCGAGCATATGAATGTTGTTTTCTCCCTAGTAGCAACAGCACATCTACCACCTTAGAGGTTTCTGTCACTCCCCCAGGTGAAATAGAGGCATGAACCCACTATCGAGCATAAATACCCCCTCTTGGAGTCACTAGCAACTACTCGGCCAAGATAGCCACTAACAACGGAGAGCATGCAAGATCATAAACATCATAGAGATAATATAAGATAAAATTCAGTGCAGCAACTTAATCATAAACACCAATATTCATCGGATCCCAACAAACCAACATCATAGTATTACATAACAGTGATCTCAATCATGTAGGGCAGCTCATGAGATCTAAACATGAAGCACATGGTGGAGAGGACAACCAACTAGCTACTGCTATGGACCCATAGTCCAAGGTAGACTACTCACTCATCGCTCCGGAGGCAAGCATGGCGATGAAGGAGACCTCCGGTGGCGATTCCCCTCTCCGGCAGGGTGCCGGGAAGAGCTTCTGGACCCTCCCGATCTTCGGGTCGACGGCGGCGGCGGATCGCGATGTATTCTGGAAAACTGATCGGGCCCTTAGGTTTTTCTCGTCAGGGGGTATATGTAGGCGAAAGGGGGCTGTCAGAGGGTGGACCACGTGGCCTCACACGGGGCTGGCGCGGCCAGGGGCTAGGCCGCGCCGCCCCTGTGTGTGGGGGCCTCGTGGCCCCCCCTCCGTCAGGTCTTCGGATGTTTGGGAGCTCCCCGATGAAATATGACTTCAGGAACTTGTTTCGTCCAATTCGGAGAATATTTCCTGTGTATCACTTCTGAAACCAAAAACAGCAGAAAACAGGGAACTGGCACTGTGGCACTTCGTTAATAGGTTAGTTCCGGAAAGCGTATAAAAATGCCACTAAGTGTAACGAAACAATAGGCAAATGGTGTAAAACAAAGCATGGAGCATCAAAAATTATAGATACGTTTGAGACGTATCAGCGGCCAGGGCGCGTCGTCTTCACCGGGAAAGGATCGGGGGGAGAGAGGAAGAGCTGGGAGGTGGCGGCGCTGGGATGGCTCACCGGAGAGGGGCGGGTCGACGGCGGGGTGCACAGGCGGTGGAGGAGGGTCTTCTCGGCCACCTCCTACAAGCGGTGCGTCCGGGGAGGCTCTGGTTCGCCGGAGCCAGAGGCGCCCGTGGCGATGGGCTGCGGGAGCGGCTTCGCCGGCGAGCTCGAACGGTGGAGAGGGAGACGCGGGGATGTTGTCTGGGAGGCTTCTACCAGTGGTGTGAGCTCCATGGCGAGCCCTGCGGGGTTTAAATAGGCCAGGCGGCTGGGGGCGGGGGTGACCCGATGGTGGCCGGTGCGGGCATCTGGCGGCGTGCAAGGGGTCAATGCCGGGCGCGGCGGCCGGGGGAACGTGCTGGCATGCGCGGCTTAGCACTGTGGACAGGTCATGCGCGTGCTGGCGTGCTGGGCAGGGCCGGGGTGAGGCAGAGCGATGTGGGGGGGGGGTCCGGTACCTTCTTCCTCTTTCTTCCATGCCTCACGGCCAGGGTCCGGGCTGGAGCAGTGGGGGCTCGACAGCGGAGAGGCTAGGAGACGTCATCGGGTACGGCTACAGGTACGGCGACGTACGGCGGCGGCGTCAGCTACAGTAGGTTTAGATTTTCTGAAATCTAATTCGCAGGTGTTCGACGAAATGCCTGAACCAACTAAAAATTCAAATTTTTGAAATCTGCCACCGTGGGTTGTCAAGGTATTCCTCGAGGACTCCAAAACTATTTTTGTCCTGAAGAAAGAGAAGGTTTTGCAAAAATTTGAATTCAAAATTTGAGTTGGTCACTGATTCAGATTCGGATTTTAGCAGATGTTTTAGTGGGGTTATGATCTAAATTTTGGTTTGAGAATTCTTGGTTGAGTAAGTAGGTAGTTTGGTCTTGCTAACCCAACTGATCCAACCTTCAGTTGAGTTGGGGATTTCTTAATCTAGAAGTCCAAAGTAGGGTAGTGGTTAACTTTTTCTAGATCATCTTTTCTTCTCTCTTCTTTGTTTCTTTTGCTTCTGGTTTCTTTAGTCCTTGCTTTTCATCTCTAATAAGTATGCTAGTTAAGACTTTCTCATCTCAACCACACACAACAACAAATCATACACATGAAATCATAAAACACCATGTATTTGAAATACTATGCATGCATACAATAAGAGATAAAAAATTATCTTGGCTCAAAATTTGGCACTTGACTTAATAAGAGAGAGATTACAAATTTTTGAGTTGTTACAGGTGTTGGAGAAGACTTGCCATCAATAAAGCCAAACCGGCTCAAGATCTTCTCAACATAGTGGGATTGCGATAAAGTTATCCCACTCTCGTTCTTATTCAGCTTGATGTTCAGGATCACATCAGCTTCTCCCAGATCTTTCATATCAAAGCACTTTGACAAGAAAGACTTGACCTCATGTATTACTTTCATGTTTGTACCAAAGATGAGAATATCATCAACGTACAAACACAATATAACACCTTCGCCCCCACCATGGCCATAGTATACGCACTTGTCAGCCTCATTAACGACAAAGCCAACAGAAGTTAAAGTTCTGTCAAACTTCTCATGCCATTGCTTAGGTGCTTGTTTCAGGCCATATAAAGATTTTAGCAACTTGCACACCTTTGTCTCTTCACCTTTTACCACAAATCCATCAGGCTGATCCATATAGATTTCCTCTTCCAACTCTCCATTAAGAAAAGCTGTCTTTACGTCCATTTGATGAACGATAAGACCATAAGAGGCAGCCATGGAAAGTAGTACTCGAATGGTGGTTAGTCTAGCGACTGGTGAATAGGTGTCGAAGTAATCTTCGCCTTCTTTCTGTGTGTAGCCTTTCGCTACAAGTCTCGCCTTGTACTTCTCAATAGTACCATCAGGCCTTAGCTTCTTCTTGAACACCCACTTGCAGCCCACAGGCTTACAGCCATGGGGGCGCTCTGATAATTCCCATGTTCCATTAGAAAGAATCGAGTCCATCTCATTTTGGACAGCTTCTTTCCAATCATCTGCATCTGGTGATGCATATGCCTCAGCAATGGACTTGGGAGTATCATCCACAAGGTACACAATGAAATCATCACCGAAGGACTTTGCAGTCCTCCGTCTCTTGCTCCTTGTAGGAGCTTCATTGTCATCCTTCTCATGAACATTCTCAAAAAGTTCTCATGTGGTTGCTCAAAATAATCATCAGATGCACTAGATTCAGGAATTATCTCAGAAGAAAATCTAGCAGTGCTATGCATATCTTTCATAGGAAACATATTCTCAAAAAATGTTGCATCATGAGATTCCATTATAGTGTCAACATACATATCAGGTACCTCGGATTTAACTACTAAAAATCTATAGCCAATGCTCCGCTGAGCATAACCTAGAAAGATGCAATCCACAGTCGTTGGTCCGAGTTTGCGTTTCTTTGGGATGGGAATGTTGACCTTTGCCAAGCATCCCCAAGTGCGCAAATACGAAAGTGATGGCTTTCTCCCAACCCACTCCTCATAAGGGGTTTTATCTTTATTCCTGTTAGGAACTCTATTCAGGACATGACATGTCGTCAACAAAGCCTCCCCCCACCATGCCTTTGATAAACCAGCAGTGTCGAGCATGGAATTCACCAAGTCAGACAGAGTGCGGTTTTTCCTCTCCGCCACCCCATTAGATTGGGGCGAGTATAGAGGCGTCCTCTCATGAATAATACCGTGTTCCTCACAGAATTCGTCAAAGATTTTAGGAAAATACTCTCCACCACGATCCAACCTAAGATGCTTGATCTTTCTCTCTAGTTGATTTTCAACTTCAGCCTTATAAATTTTAAAGTAGTCTATAGCTTCATCTTTAGTTTGCAACAAGTAAATGCTGCTTGGTGATGGCGCCAGAAAAGTGCTGTGGCGTTTGTTGACGTGGGAGCAGTAAGTCCTTGTGCGTGGTGAATGACCAGCCCGTTGGGAACCCCAAGAGGAAGGTATGATGAGTGTAGCGGCTAGTTTTCCCTCAGTTAAGAAACCAAGGTTTATCGATCAGGAGAAGGGAGACGGTGACGACTGAAGGTGTTTGTGGAACCTGCACACACACAAACAAATACTTTGCTCCCAACTTGCGATGAGGTTGTCAATCTCACCGGTTTGCTTGAAACAAAGGTTATGAGTGTATCGAGTGGAAAACAGTAGTAAATGCTAGTAAAGTAAACAGTGCGGGAATAGTAAACAGGTGATTGCAATATGATTAAAATAGGACCGGGGTCCACAGTTCACTAGTGGTGTCTCTCCATAGATAAATAACATGCTGGGTAAACAAATTACAGTTGGGCAATTGATAGAATAAAGATAACGTGATATGTCAAGAAGATCACTATGAGATTCACTCTGGGCATTACAACAAAATACATAGACCGCCATCCAACTGCATCTATGACTAATAATCCACCCCCAGGGATATCATCCGAACACCCCGAAAGTATTAAGTTGCGAACAACAGATAATTGCATTAAGCAAAGTGTGTAATGTAAACAAAGCATATGCCCTTGAGCATATGAATGTTGTTTTCTCCCTAGTAGCAACAGCACATCTACCACCTTAGAGGTTTCTGTCACTCCCCCAGGTGAAATAGAGGCATGAACCCACTATCGAGCATAAATACCCCCTCTTGGAGTCACTAGCAACTACTCGGCCAAGATAGCTACTAACAACGGAGAGCATGCAAGATCATAAACAACATAGAGATAACAAAAGATATAATTCAGTACAGCAACTTAATCATAAACACCAATATTCATCGGATCCCAACAAACCAACATCATACAATTACATAACGGTGATCTCAATCATGTAGGGCAGCTCATGAGATCTAAACATGAAGCACATGGTGGAGAAGACAACCATCTAGCTACTGCTATGGACCCATAGTCCAAGGTAGACTACTCACTCATCGCTCCGGAGGCAAGCATGGCGATAAAGAAGACCTCCGGTGGCGATTCCCCTCTCCGGCAGGGTGCCGGGAAGAGCTTCTGGACCCTCCCGATCTTCGGGTCGACGGCGGCGGCGGATCGCGATGTATTCTGGAAAATTGATCGGGCCCTTAGGTTTTTCTCGTCAGGGGGTACTTATAGGCAAAAGGGCGATGTCAGAGGAGGTCCCACGCTCCCTCACACGGGCCCGGCGCGGCCAGCGGCCTGGCCGCGCCACCCCTGTGTGTGGGGGCCACGTGGCCCCCCTCCGTCAGGTCTTCTGATCTCTGGGAGCTCCCCGGTGAAATATGACTTCAGGAACTTGTTTCGTCCAATTCCGAGAATATTTCCTGTGTATCACTTCTGAAACACAAAAACAGCAGAAAACAGGAAACTAGCACTATGGCACTTCGTTAATAGGTTAGTTCCGGAAAATGTATAAAAATGCCACTAAGTGTAACGAAACAATAGGCAAATGGTGTAAAACAAAGCATGGAGCATCAAAAATTATAGATACGTTTGAGACATATCAAGCATCCCCAAGCTTAACTCCTGCTCATCCTCGAGTAGGTAAGTGATAACAAAGAATAATTTTTGAGGTGACATGCACCTACACAATCTTGATCATATATGTAAGCATTGATGAGCTGGGATCAATAGAACTTAAAACATGGGCATGAAGATATAATCATGACAATAAGAACTTAGCAACCATGTTGTAAACATGCAAATGAACACAAACAAAAGATCATGATAATGAAACAATGAAAGTCAAACGTGTGTTCAAATCATAAGGAAAAACATACAAATGGTTTTCAGCTTGTCCTTCAAAGAGAGCAAAACATAAATGCATAGGACACCTCAAAGTTTAAGAGGGCGACTAGATACAAATAATTTAAGAACAAGTGAAACCAATCAATATGAGTCAATCAATGAACTTTGGGACAATGCATATCACACTAAGAATAACAACTATGCTCTCTTAATGGTGCATAAAGAAAGAAGGTGGTGACTCAACATAAAAGTAGAAGAAAGGCCCTTCGCAGAGGGAAGCAGTGATTGCAAGTTTTATAACCTCCAAAAATTATGGTACTTACCGGCTTTGAGCTCTCATTGCCCCCATCATAAGCATCTTGAATGGTTAAAGTTAATGCGAGAACAATTATGATGCATATGCTTGACAAATCATAAGTTGAAAACCTCGTGTCCCGTGAATACAAGTACCCAAACCATGCTAATTTACTTAGAGTCCCAAGCAAGGCTCTTGTCATTGTAAGTATATGCATATCATTGAGAACCGCCAATGGGGTACCTCCGTGCCCGATGACATGGAACAAGCCCACACCAAAATGACAGGACAAGCAGACAATGAACACCTCGACATCTCTTTTATTTGCTATATTGTTTAGCTTTTTATTGTGAGATGCGTCGTCGAATGTTCACCATGGGTATGCTGCAAATTTCCACCATGAATTATGCATGGCTTAGATTGGCGGCCCGGCGTTTCCCTAACACATATAAAAACTCCATGATCCTCACAAGATTCCCAATTCTTTTCACACAGCGGGCATCCATAAACAAAAGATCACGATATCAACTCAAATAGGAAGTGCAATGTTGAAAGCTTGCCCCATGACGGCATGGTTGGGCTAGAATCCAACTTACAACTTGCAAGCATAACAACTCAGCATAAAAGACCACAATGTCAAATTTTTAGAACAGGAAAAAGTAAAGTGTGCCTTCCGGTTCGTGAGAGCTTTACTGACCGAATTTCGCATAACACTGGTAAGAGTTTAATTTGAAGAGAAAATAAAAGCAAGTCAAATTTACTTGGAATAGCAAATTGCTAGTAGGTATGTATGGTGGACACAATGGAAAACTTTGGCTTTTAGGAGTTGGATGCACGAGTAGAGCTCATACTCAGTACAAGGCGAGGGCTAGCAAAAGACTGGGAGCGACCAACTAAGAGAGCAATAATGGCCATAATCATGCAAAGCGACAAAGCGACATTAAAAGAAGCATATGATGGCATCAAAAGTCAAAAACTAAATGATCATGAAGGCTAAAGGCGACTTTGGAAGAGTCTAACATGTGTGAGCATGCGCCAAGTCAACCCAAATAAAGCATCAAGGAGAAAACCAAAATAATGCTTCCATACAATAAAAACAACGCATGATTTTTTCAAAGGCTCATTAAGCAATCTCAGTTATTTGAGACAAGTCATGCTACAGCAAAACCACTAAGCATACTATCAAAAAGACATCAAGCATGACATGAAAAAGCCTAAGCCGCAGTCTACACAAGCTCCTTCTTGTACCACTATTTTGCACAAAGCTTTTTCTCTTTTCCAACACCATTTGAAATTTTTAAAGACACCTCTTTTGATGAAAACCAATGAAGTTCAGAGGCAAAAATACACCTTTATGAAAAGATATGACAAGATCTGAATGCATATCAAGGCGAAAACGAAAACCAAAAGCAGTAGCAGAAAAACTAGAATGCTCGATTAATAAGAGTGAAAACTAGAGCATTCTTTGCAAATGAAAACGAGTACATCTCCTCCAAAGGAAATTTGTTGGGGTCCAACCATTTATTGCAGCAAACAACAAACTAAGCAAACTAAGAAAACTCAAACAACTGACGCTCCAAGAAAAACACATAGTGCATGAAGCAATAAAAATATAGTGTTTTGAAAGGTGACCTGATTTTTGCCGATGAAGAAGGGGTGCCTCGGGGGCATCCCCAAGCTTTGACGCTTGTACTTCTTGGATATTTCTTGGGGTGATGCATGGGCATCCCCAAGCTTGAGCTTTTGTCCATTCTTTAACTCATCTCATCATTCTCCAATCCCTACACTTGAAAACTTCCTTCATACAAAACTAAACACAATTCTATTAGCAACATTAGTGTAAGCATAAAATATATTCAACCTCTTTTAGCTTCAGGTTTCAACCCAAAACTACCACATATAAAGTATATACTACTGTAGCAACTTCCACAAGAGTTCCATGATAAAAAAGAACTCAAAAGAAAGCGATAAAGTGGCAAAAACAAATATTGGCAGAAATCTGTAAAAACTGGACAGCTGATAATGGACGAATTTTTGAGGGATTTTCTGTTGCTCAAATCAAAAAGTGTTCTACTAAGAAAAGTTTGGATATAACCTGGGGCATAAGCACAAGAAATTTCAGGTCCAAAAGATATACAGAGAATTTTCACGAATTTTTACGGTGCAGCACCGAAAACAGTTTCAGGACAGCAATAACCCCAAATCTTTACCTCACTCAATTAGAGGCTTCTCTTGGCACAAAAACGAAATAAACAAGATAAGGAGCGGTCATTACAGTAGTAATGACTTACAAGACTCAAATAAAAGAAAAAGTACTGAAAAGTAAACAATGGGTTATCTCCCAAGAGTGCTTTTCTTTAACGCCTTTGAGCTAGGCGCAGAAAATTGCGAATCAAGTAATATCAGCAGATGAAGCATTAAGATCAACAGCAGCGATCTTTTCAACAATGAAGGAAAATGTGTTTAACTGAGTTTTTGAATCTCCTTTACAATCACGCTTTGGCACACTACTTTCATCGAAAAGATTTTCAGGGCAAATCCAACTAGAATTCTTTTCCCAAGCATCATGAATTCCTATAAGTTCATAAGGTATTGGTGTTTTAAAATTAGGCGTACCAACAACCTTAACAGGCGAGCCAAGCTTATTAAACTTCTTAAAAACTTTCCTAGCCTCAATTGCAACATCTCTAAATTCTGTGCGCAAGGTTTCTAAGATGAAAGCTTTCTTTTCAGGATCCTCAATTTCATGAAGCTTAAGGAACATGTATTGCATAGAAGAATTAAGACTAGCAAACCTAGCTTCCAACATGTGAACTAAATGAGCAGAAGCAACTTCATAGCTAGGAGCTAACTCAACCAAAGACTTTTCCTCAACTTCCTTATGCATACTAATGTGATTAAAGAACTCCTCAATGTTACTTTTGCCAATAATCGAACCACTACCTACAGAGAGGTCCTCCAGAACGAACTCAGGAAACAACATGATAAACTAAAGTAAAGAAATAACAACTACCAAGGATTCTAATTTTTTTGGGTTTTTGATATAAAAACAATGCAGGTAAAATAAAATAAAGTAAAGCAAAACAAATAACAAAGCAATGGATGTGTGTGCGAAGAACTCCCCTCGCAGAAGTCTTCTCTTCCTTCCCCGGCAACGGCGCCAGAAAATTAGCAGCTGCTTGGTGATGGCGCCAGAAAAGTGCTGTGGCGTTTGTTGACGTGGGAGCAGTAAGTCCTTGTGCGTGGTGAATGACCAGCCCGTTGGGAACCCCAAGAGGAAGGTATGATGAGTGTAGCGGCTAGTTTTCCCTCAGTTAAGAAACCAAGGTTTATCGATCAGGAGAAGGGAGACGGTGACGACTGAAGGTGTTTGTGGAACCTGCACACACACAAACAAATACTTTGCTCCCAACTTGCGATGAGGTTGTCAATCTCACCGGTTTGCTTGAAACAAAGGTTATGAGTGTATCGAGTGGAAAACAGTAGTAAATGCTAGTAAAGTAAACAGTGCGGGAATAGTAAACAGGTGATTGCAATATGATTAAAATAGGACCGGGGTCCACAGTTCACTAGTGGTGTCTCTCCATAGATAAATAACATGCTGGGTAAACAAATTACAGTTGGGCAATTGATAGAATAAAGATAACGTGATATGTCAAGAAGATCACTATGAGATTCACTCTGGGCATTACAACAAAATACATAGACCGCCATCCAACTGCATCTATGACTAATAATCCACCCCCAGGGATATCATCTGAACACCCCGAAAGTATTAAGTTGCGAACAACAGATAATTGCATTAAGCAAAGTGTGTAATGTAAACAAAGCATATGCCCTTGAGCATATGAATGTTGTTTTCTCCCTAGTAGCAATAGCACATCTACCACCTTAGAGGTTTCTGTCACTCCCCCAGGTGAAATAGAGGCATGAACCCACTATCGAGCATAAATACCCCCTCTTGGAGTCACTAGCAACTACTCGGCCAAGATAGCTACTAACAACGGAGAGCATGCAAGATCATAAACAACATAGAGATAACAAAAGATATAATTCAGTACAGCAACTTAATCATAAACACCAATATTCATCGGATCCCAACAAACCAACATCATACAATTACATAACGGTGATCTCAATCATGTAGGGCAGCTCATGAGATCTAAACATGAAGCACATGGTGGAGAAGACAACCATCTAGCTACTGCTATGGACCCATAGTCCAAGGTAGACTACTCACTCATCGCTCCGGAGGCAAGCATGGCGATGAAGAAGACCTCTGGTGGCGATTCCCCTCTCCGGCAGGGTGCCGGGAAGAGCTTCTGGACCCTCCCGATCTTCGGGTCGACGGCGGCGGCGGATCGCGATGTATTCTGGAAAACTGATCGGGCCCTTAGGTTTTTCTCGTCAGGGGGTACTTATAGGCGAAAGGGCGATGTCAGAGGAGGTCCCACGCTCCCTCACAAGGGCCCGGCGCGGCCAGGGGCCTGGCCGCGCCACCCCTGTGTGTGGGGGCCACGTGGACCCCCTCCGTCAGGTCTTCTGATCTCTGGGAGCTCCCCGGTGAAATATGACTTCAGGAACTTGTTTCGTCCAATTCCAAGAATATTTCCTGTGTATCACTTCTGAAACACAAAAACAGCAGAAAACAGGAAACTAGCACTGTGGCACTTCGTTAATAGGTTAGTTCCGGAAAATGTATAAAAATGCCATTAAGTGTAACGAAACAATAGGCAAATGGTGTAAAACAAAGCATGGAGCATCAAAAATTATAGATACGTTTGAGACGTATCAGTAAACATAGCAAAATCTAGTCGCATCATCAATCAATGTCATGAAATATCTCTTTTCACCTTTTGTCAACACACCATTCATCTCGCATAGATCAGAATGTATGAGTTCTAGAGGTGCCAAGTTTCTCTCCTCGGCCGCCGTATGAGGCTTACGAGGCTGCTTCGATTGCACACAACTATGGCACTTAGAACCTTTGGCAATAGTGAATTTCGGAATTAAACTCATGCTGGATAACCGAGACATCAAACCAAAATTAATGTGACATAAACGAGAATGCCAAACACTGGTATCATCATTAACACCGCCACAAATATGGTTCACGGATTTATTACAAAAATCTGAAAGTGAAAAGCGGAACAAGCCTCCGCACTCATAGCCTTTTCCAATAAATTGTCCATGCTTGGAAATGACTACCTTATTCGACTCTAAAACAACCTTAAACCCATCTCTGCAGAGAAGGGAACCGCTAACAAGATTCTTGTTCATAGAAGGGACATGCTGCACGTTCCTCAGCTGCACGATCTTCCCCGAAGTGAACTTCAGATCTACCGTGCCAACACCACGAACAGAGGCATGTGACCCATTGCCCATTAGGACGGAGGAATCCCGTGCGGCCTGATAAGAAGTGAACATAGAGATGTCAGCACACACATGAACGTTAGCACCCGTATCAATCCACCAAGAGGGAGATTGAAATACCGAAAGAACAGTAAATAGATTACCATACCCATCAGTATTGCTAGCAGTCACGACGTTGACATTCTTGGCCCTTTTCCCTCTGCGGTCTGCGCGTTCTGGGCAGTCCTTGGAAAAGTGGCCGGGCTCTCCACAAGTGAAACAAGTCAGATCACTCCTGTCCCTGTTCGGCTTCTTCTTCTTGAAGGTTGTAGTCTTTACAGGCTTGTTGAAAGAGGGCTTGAAGTTCCCTTTATTCTTGCCTGAGGATTTGCCTTTCTGCTGCACAAAGTTAGCAGTAGCATGACCCTCTCCTTTCTCAGTAGTGTCCTTAGCACGAGCCTTCTCCTCAACATCAAGGGACACTATCAGATTTTCAACTGATATCTCATGTCTCTTGTGTTTGAGAGCTGTGGCAAAGTTCCTCCATGAAGGGGGCAACTTAGCAATAATGCAACCCGCCACAAACTTGTCGGGTAAGGCACACTTAAGGAGTTCGAGCTCTTTGGCAATGCACCGTATCTCATGAGCTTGTTGAACCACAGGAAGGTCCTTAGTCATCTTAAAATCATGAAAGCTCTCCATGATGTACAGTTCACTGCCAGCATCTGCAGCACCAAACTTGGTGTCCAGTGCGTCCCAGTGCTCCTTTCCGTCTTTTATGTGCATAAACACATCACACAGACGGTCAGCAAGAATGCTCAGAATGCATCCCACAAAGATAGTATTGGCTTCCTCGAACTTTTTCTGGTCATCCTCAGACATAGTTCCTTCAGGTTTGCCTTTACTAATCTGTAACACTTTCATCATGGTTAGCCAAAGCTCAGCTTTGTACTGCTGATGTCTACGCACTTCTATTCTTGTAGACACTTGTTGGGCCTCCAAGTGCAGAGGTTTGTAGAACAGCAGCAAGTTTCCCTTAAGTTTATCACCCAAGGTTTATCGAACTCAGGGAGGTTAGAGGTCAAAGGTATCCCTCTCAAGCAACCCTGCAATTACGATACAGAAAGTCTCTTGTGTCCCCAACACACCCAATACACTTGTCAGATGTATAGGTGCACTAGTTTGGCGAAGAGATAGTGAAATACAAGTAGTAGTGATGATTATAAGTAGTAACTGTGATATGAAATAAATATCGCTGCGAGCAAACATGTAACAAAACAGCAAGTAAACGGTGTGCAATGCTTGGAAACAATGCCTAGGGATCATACTTTCACTAGTGGACACACTCCCAACAATATAACATGACTGAACAAATAACTTCTCTTTGCTAAGGTACTCTGAATTACTCTCCTATTGAATAACACTAATCATTGTGTAGTGGCTACAGAAGCACCCCTTAAAGTTCATCAAGTACTTGACAAACACCACTCATAGAGATACCCAAATCAGATCACAACTCAAGATAGATATCATTGCAACTTAAACCAAGTACTAACACGGTGCACACACTGTCAACATTACACCATGAAAGGAGGAATAGATCACTCAAACTATCATAGCAATAATTATTCTCATAATCCACAAGAGATCACAATCATAGCCTAAACCAAGTACCACCATGATGCACGCACTGTCACCGTTACACCATAGCAGGAGGAATAGATTACTTTAATAACATCACTAGAGTACACAAAATATCTGAATAATAACATGTACTTGTTCAACATGATACAAAGCTCACGATCACATAAAGATCACATCATGGGAGAGAGAGGTGAACCACATAGCTACCGGTAGAGCCCTTAGCCCCGGGGATGAACTACTCCCTCCTCATCATAGGATACAACAAGGTTGATGGAGATGGCGGTGAGGTCGATGGAGACGGTGGAGACGGCGATGGAGACCGATGGAGATGGCTCCGGGGGCACTTCCCCGTCCCGTCAGGGTGCCGGAACAGAGACTTCTGTCCCCCAAAATTCGTCGGCGATGGCGGCGGAGCTGCGGAACTCTTTCTGGAAAATTGCCGAATCCCCTAGGGTTTTCCGTCCCGAGGCTTCTTATAGGTGAAGGGGCGATGTCAGAGGAGGGCCAGGGCCTCCTCACACATGGCTGGCGCGGCCAGGGGCCTGGCCGCGCCACCTGTGTGTGTGGGGCCCCTGTGGCCCACCTCCTACTCCTCTTCGGATCTCTGGAAGCTTCCGGGTAAAATAAGACTTCTGGCTTTGGTTTCGTCCAATTCTGAGAATATTTCCTGTGTATCACTTCTGAAACACAAAAACAGCAGAAAACAGGGAACTGACACTGTGGCACTTGTTAATAGGTTAGTTCCGGAAAATGCATAAAAGTGCCACTAAGTGTAACGAAACAGTAGGCAAATGGTGTAAAAACAAGCATGGAGCATCAAAAATTATAGATACGTTTGAGATGTATCAACTGCCACCTCTTAAAGTGCACACCGGTAAATTTATCCGGCCTCAGTGCATCGGTAAAACCAGCCATTGATAATTCAGGAAATTGCCTACAATTTGGTTTTTGGATTGTTGGATAATTAGGTACAATTTCCATTATTAATTTCAGAATATTAAGCATGACAACAGCAGCTACTACCACAAGTAATTCGAACATACTAGATGTACTAAACAGCAAGATGAACGAAAACAAGTAGTAGTAAAACATGTACTCACAGAACATGATGAACAGATAAACTGTAGTAGATCGCACATACCGCTCATTTGCAAATGTAGTCGTTGCAGTAACGTTGTTGATGACAACGTTGGAGAAGACCGGTCGATGTAGACGGCGATGAAAACGGCGGTAGGCTGCACCGCCCGACTTGGATGGAAGACGGCTCGTGATGAAGAGCTTGAGTAGTCGCGCAGAGCGCTTCCCAAAAACCTAATTCGCCCTCTCCCGTACAGGATCGCAAAGGCGAGTGGTTCCGGAGACCTGCTCTCCCGTTCGCCGGTACACGCCGGCGCTCGGGATGAGGTAGACTACGGAGGCGGCGCAAGCAGTGAGAGGTGGCAAAACCCTAGATTGATTTCAGGTGTGTACGGCGTGTAGCCGGGCAAGGGTTTATATAGGCGGCGCAGCGGAGAAACCCTAGGCAACGTGGGCCACGCCCACGTCGCACGCCGCCCGAGTCGGTTATAGCAGCCCACGATCCGGGAGCGACCCGAACCGGCTAGCTGTGACGCGTCCGTCAAGGACTCGGTCAAACGTTCGATTTTCCTGTGCTACAAAAAGATAAGCTCGGCTCCGAGGCTCAATTCCGCAAACCGCGGCGCGCGCGTCGTGACGTGTCGTGTCGAGTCGAGACGAGACGAGCGAGCGAGGAGGAGGAGGAGGAGCGCACGTGTGGCACTTCTCTTCTCACTCACTTACCATGTGGTGCAACACCCCACCTCATATGTTGGTCTACATCTCTCCCAACTTTCCATGTGAGACTAAACTTAGCTCCCACCCCTTGCCTTTGTGCAGCCAAAAACTTGGGCTGCATTCCAAATAGTCTCACACACATGGGCTTTGAGATTTCTAGGAATTTCTGAAATCTATTATGGGCTCATATAAAAAGGCCCATTATTTCAACAATTGCATCCATCTGTTTTTCTCCTCCGTCTCTTTGACCTAGCCGCCACCTCCAAGCTCCGCCTCCTCCATAGATCGGTTCCCCCTCCTCCGGCCGGCCTCGCCGATGTCGGGAGGGGTGGGGAACCCGATCTATGGGTGGAGATTTCAATAAAAGTAGTATTTTCTAAAGATTAGGTTAGCGTTTTGGTAGTCATCTTCGTTTCTTCTACGTCCATGGAGATGTCACCGTTCATAATAAGTGATCTTCCGCTCTTCGTTCGGCGTCAAGATCTTCTTCCCGGCGTCAATGATGGTGTTGTAAGATTACAGTTTTTTAGGTACGGTCTTCAAGATCTTGCTTCGCCTGATCAGTTTTGGATTGTTTCTCCTGGTTGCCGCGAGGACGGTTATCCTCGCAATATTTGTCCCGACTGCTACGTCTTCGGCAATGGTGATTCGTACTCTCGGCTTTCCAACGACGTTGACAAGGTTGTTCGGTTCCTCTTCCCTGGAATACTGGTGTTGGTACTCTTGCCGATGTTGTATGATTGCTTTAATGGTTGCGTGCGTGCACGTAGCCTTGGCATTGCGTCTCTAATTAAAAAAAAAGGGAGAACCATTATTGGTATTTACAAGTTTATGGTTTGATATCTGCGCCATTATCTTTTGGCTGCCTTCAGAAAAATACAAGATTGTGTCATGCAAGAAGAAGAGTTTGAAGACCTCGAAGATTAGCTCGTTTTTTCTTAGACTTTGTTTTGTAATTGCTGAAGACAGATTATGTATCTCTACCATGTACTGTTCATTGCTATAATATATCATGGTATTATTTAAAAAAAAATGGAATCAGAGTAAAGTTTGAAGGCTGCTTGAGTTTGATCTAGAGGATTTGTAGACAATTACGGATCGATGAACAGTTTGCAGATCACGAGGAGTCAGCGGACTCGGGATTTCTGAACGTTTGGCCAACCATGTCTTGCGAACAAAGAACGGCACCTGTGGAAGTTGCAGATGGGATCGGAAGCAGCTGACGGTGGCAACAGATCGATCCAAGATCGATTGAGTCATTTTTTTGAGTGGCGCTGAAGAAACCCTAGCAGGAGGCAGGCGCGAGTAAATGTGGCGATAGATCAATTGGTAAGTACCACTCACGAAACAGCGCGCGTCTGTCAAAAAAAGAAACAGCGCGCATGGACGCGAACGACTAGGTACTACGGAGCGCTTGTTTCGCTGAAGGATTTTCTCATGGGCTTGGCCCATTTACTTTTCAGCTGGCTTCCTTTGGTACGATATCAGCTGATGCTTCGCTTTGTTCTCAAAAAAAAAAAAAACTGATGCTTCGCTTTCCTTTTTCTACATTTGTTTCCTTCCTTCAGCACGGAGCGCACGTATGTATTTTACTTTTGCTTTTTTCTGTTTTTGTTTTTCGTTTTTTTCTTTTATTTTGTTTCTTATAGTTCCATTTTTAAGTTGGGTTTAAATGTTTATTAACAATTTAAATTTTTTGTTCGATTTTATTGCAGTTTTTCCTTTTTTTAGTGTTGATATGTTATGCTTCATTTATTTGTAGTTTCCTTCTTATTTTATTATTTTATTTAAGTATATTTTTACTTTATATTTGTCATATACTTTTGTTTGTAAAGATGTGTTCCCCTTATTTTTGATAATTAATTTCCCACATTTTTTGTTCCTCAATTCTCTATGTTTTCTTCTATTCCCTAGTGAATATTTATTTGTTCTTCTGTTCTGAAGTTTTATTTCTCTTACTTTATAGAGTTAGTTTTGATAATATTGTTTTGTTCCCTAACAGAAAATATTTCTTCCTTCGTTCTAAAAGATTTCTTCCTCTTACTTAACAAAATTAGTTCCACTAACTATTTTTGTTCCCTGGTATATAACTATTTGGTCCTTCATTCTTAAAGTTTTGTTCCTGCATTCTGAAAAATTTCTTCCTCTTACTCTACAAAATTAGTTCCACTAACTATTCTATGCAAATGTAAGTCAACGAAGCAGCGATGGTGTTCATACCTTTAAAGACCGACAACGGGAAATATGTTCACGCATAAACATTGTTGATGAAGACAACTGAAGCAAACCTCAAGGTTGTGTAGTCGAACATGTTGATGAAGACAAGTGCCATAAATAGAAACACCTCCGCAGTTCTACACACGTCCGGTGTATAGATGTCTCCCGGACACCGGTCCAGCGAAGCAGCGGAAGAAGAAAGATCCAGACCAGAAATCCAGCAGCACGACAACGTTCGGAGGGTGGAATTTCCTCTAGCTCACGGGTATAACTCTAAACAGGGGAGCCAAGCCAGGGAGGAGGGGAGAGGAGGAATTGGATGAATGATCCAAGGGGGTGGGGGTTTATATAGGAGACCTGGGTAGGTGGCACCTCCCCGGAATAAGCCTCCTAGTGGGAGGCGCCCCACCCCTAGCCGTCGACCCCTAGGGAAACCCTAGGGCGCCCTTGATTTCCTTCTTGGCCGCCCCCCCCCCCTAATGGGCTGCCACATGGTGTCCCATTAGGGTTAGCCCCTTTTATTATTTAATTTAATTTTAATATTTAATTACATTAATTAAATACTAACTATATTAATAAATAACTTATTTGACATTTCTCTCTCACCGGAACATTTCCGGTTTCACCTGGAACCTATAGCCGCCCGCCGGTAATAACCAACCACTGGTAATCAAAACCACTAACGACCCGTCATGCATAGTTCTTTTTTCTGTCAACTTAAGTTCCTTCATCTGACGAGCGGCGCTACGCAGCGATATTCCAGCAGCGCACAAACAATGATTTGCGCGTCAAGGATGTTCCTGATCTGATGAGCCGTAACGCAACCATAATACGTAGGCGTCACTCATAGTGTTCCTATGACATGGAAAATTCCACACAGATAGTCATTAGTATGTTACCGTTGACACACTAGTTGTCGGCCCTGTGCGTCATTAGCATGTCACTTCTGACGAACAGGTTACTAATGTATGTTGTCATCCATAGAGTATGATTGATGTTCGTAATTTTTCATTGTCATCACGGGTAAGTGTTTAGCATTGACGATTCCCAATTTATGCTTCTCATTGCTTTACAGGGGAAAATGCCAGATCCTAGCTGTCGTATCAGTATGATCCCGGCTGTCGTACGATCCCGACTATCGTATCAGTACGATCTCGGCTGCCATACGATCCCGGCTGCAGTAGGATCTTGGCTGTAGGAGGATCCCGGCACTGCTATATCATAAATGCACCCTTCATACTTACAATTGTTGCCTAGCAAGTTTACAAAATCTTAAGAAAATTATTACATCCAGTGCAATATTTGAGTCATATATGACATCAAGCAAGCTCAACAAAAAAATTAGGAGTTCATAGTACATCAAATTAAGAACTGTGAGAACATCACGAACAAGGGATGAAGGAAAAAATGAGTAGATCATGCCGCATCTTCCCGCATCATCACTGCATCAAGGGATAAAGGGAAACATGAGTAGATCATGCAAAAGATAATAAACCTCTGCCTCAAAATATGTAAACATTGAGGAGACAAGTAGTTTGTAATAGATAATATTCAGCATGACATCCTACGAACTAGATAATTGTTCAGAACACAAACTAGAGAGATGGGAAAAGAAAACATACCTACGAAATAGATCAGGAGTGCTTCAATCCCTGTAAAATATAGAAAATCAGATCATCCTGCACATATATATTTAAAAATACAAAACCTGTGTGCAAAGTTTTCAACTTCAAATAACAAATTATGACATCATTGGTGCATAGATGTATACCGACATACCGAAAGAACATTAGTTTTACTCACACTAGCAGTATGTACTGGTCCTATGAAATAGATCATGAATGTTGTATATGTATGATTTCAAAGAGGCAATCATTTGACAGAATATAATGATTCATGACAAACTCAATTGTAATGCTAAACCACTAGTATTCCAAAATAGGGTGGTTTTGATCTGACGATGCTTACAGTGGTATCAGAGATTGGACTAGACGACATGAAGCTAATGTTCAACAGATTGGGATGGCGATGACTCATTTGATCCATGCGTGCTATCGGTAGTAGGATGCAAGGGTTGAAGTCCTTGACCCAGACCACTTTTATATAATGCATATGCCACCGCTTTATACACTCTATCCTTGAAATCAAGATCATTCTCCTTGGATCTCCGCATCCGTCTGGCAAGTCTGGGGCATTCAGTAAAACAATCTTTCCATGGAGCCTCACACATAGCGTATCTTAGACACGACAAGTCTCCTTCCGTCCAAAAGCCACGCGAAGATGAGGATCTAACCACCTATGGCTATCTATGTAACCCTAGGACCGCTTACATGGAGGAAACTCGTAGTATCTTCCCTGCAGGAAACATGATTCAGATTTAAATAGGTAGTAACATGCATGTAGAGCATATATAGATGTTCAAACAGTTAAACATTAACAGACTAACAACCAAACCAAGGAGGTATAAGCATCATCACAATACGTAGGATCGGAACTGTTGCATTTTACCAATAGTATGAATGTATATATATAATCAAAGTAACATGTATGGCGTAGCACCCAAAAAAGTAGAAAACATAACATTCATGCAGATTTACAGAAAAATGAAGACTTTACCAATGAACACATGGATAAGAATATGTCCCACAAATTCAGAGTTAAGAGCATGCCAGCTTAGTGTGCACTTCCTCTAGTGTTCTGTTTTTGAAGATTGTCTCCCCTGTCACCGGGTGAATTTGTGCACGGGCCCTCACAAAATATTTTGCGTGACCTGGCTCGAGGAACGATAAAGGTCCAGCTATCCCAGCCTCTAATGCAACTGCGCCCTCCTTGGCCCATAATATACGTTTCCCTCTATAACCATGGCTGCCAGATTGTGGTTCAAAGTGATCTTTATCCGCATGCACTTCCCCCATGAACTCATTACCCTGAATGTATCGTTTAAGTGAGGTTCAGCAAACTCCTTCCAATCCTCCTCTTTTATTTGAGGCCGTTTCTTCTTTATAACAGTCTTAAAATATTTATCCTTAATTATGTTTGTAGTGGTTCACCATGCGTTCAATGCATTTGACAAAATGCACAGGGCTTTTTCTCTGATTCTCTTAAATGTGTCTCCATCGTCTTCAATGTGAAATAGGTATTGGTCAAATAGCTTCCTCAAGAGGTGCTCCCTTAAGTCCTTTTGCCCTTTCTCCCGAAAGTCCATGCATGTGATTTTCATGCCATTACCAGCAATGGCCCCTATGGCGATACTGTAGCCTTTTGCAGCCTTTACTGGACTAATAGGAAACCTTACTTATCAACTCGGTGATAACTAGTATTGGCAACAAAGATCTCTCCATTCTACAAAAAAAAATATAAACTAGTTATCAAATAAACTTAGTGCAATTATACTTAATAATATGAGTAGAGTAAAAATAAATGAATGTCATTTATTCAAAAAAGTGTGGATATTAAATAAATTAACATATGGACTGCTGGGAAGCATAAATGAGGTAAACAAAATTTTATTCTCAAATATAGCAGGAAATTAACATGACATTTTAAACTAGCATGAAAAAATAAACTTAAATCACCATGGTGTAGTTATCATAGATGTATAAGGAAACGGTCATCAGGCTATTGATAATGAATCATAGCATAATTAACTTTGCAAATGAACAAAGAGTATGTAGTGTGCATGGCGAGTTATCATACATATATAGTGTGTTTGCAATACATTACTATTAAATGTGCTAATGACTGTAGGGACTACCTGCAGGGTATAGTTAAAGACAAACGTGAACTTGTGACCATAATCAGTTCATTGCAGTAAAAAGCGTAAACAATACCTAGTTTCAGAAAATGATGCAGAACTAGGTGGCATACTTGCCATACTAAGACACGTATAATGATCCAACAAATCTAGAACTTAAGAACATAGTTATAGTATAATTAACATCAGCATGCCAAGGGTCCGTGAACAGAAGAACCAGAACATAATACATGGCAAAAACACCAACGTGGGTCAGGTAGTAGTGAGAACAGAAGATGGCTACATAAGATATGACGAATCTTAGGGGGTATAGGGTTTGAAAGCAACTGAATCTGTAATCTATGACCGAATCGTATGGAGGATTTAGGGTTTACCGGATTTGGGGGTTATGGCTATGTGCGCATGGCCGATAGCAGAGCATGGTGGATAGAAAGAGAAATTTACCTGCGTTGCTGCCGTCTCTTTGTGGCTGGAACTAGGGGACGAAATTTGGTGTTCATCTGAATAGGGGTAGTGCACAAGCAACTTCGCGTCACTGTGCCAGCGCCGGGAAGCAGAGGGAACCTCTGCTAGGATTTTTTTATGAACATCGGAAGGTCATGGAAGATTTCAGCACTAAGGGCGTGGAATGGATTTTGGAACAAAGGGCATGGAATGGATTTCGGATTTGAGCACGAAGGGCGCAAAATGCGGATCTAGCCCTGTCCCCATCGTAGCTTCACATAAGCCTATAAACAATGACGAGCAGGTATTACAGTCACCATTTTCCATTGAATTTGCTTGGGTCAAACTTTTTGGCTTTGGCCATTAATAACAACTGGTTAAAATTTTGAAATTTATTTATGGAAATTCCATATAAACCTTATAGGGTATACCTTCATATGGTTTTTTCCTGTTTTTAACACCACTGCATATGGCACACGTACATGTAGTTCCAATTTGAATTGATTTTGGAAAATGTACTGAAACTAACTTAATTGTGAAATGTTAGTTAGAAATCGATGAAAATCATTATGTTCATAAAGCCTCTCTCTCTCTCTACATGGCTTTCGACGCATTTGTAGCTAGGTCATGAGCACTGAGAGCCCAAAACATGTTGCAATGATCTAAAAATTGGCATATGGGTGCATATGATGGCATGACAAATGATGTTAGCCCTAGGTTTTGCATCACTGATGTAAATTAAAACCATATATTTTATGTACATAGTGAAATTAAGGATTTTTTGGTTAAGCAAAGTACCCCAAAACCCTAGAGAAAACTGTTGGCCAACACATGAGCATTGCGTACTACATCACATAGCACTCACACAGATTAATCACCTAGTGGTTGCATCTACAATACCTCTATCATCTTCACATCCACTGGTCCACTCTAGTTTGACCAAATCTTGCATCTGCCTTAACTATGTTTACAAAAAAAACCAAGAAATAAAAACCTTTAAATGTGTCATTGTTTGTGACATGATATCAGTATAAAATAAAAATATATAATTGTTCCATGTTTCATAAGAATCTCATGTCTCTCTGCATGGCTTTAATTTTGACGCATTGTAGCTAGGTCATGAACACCAAAAAATCCCAAAATATGTTGCAATGATCCAAAATTTGGCACAGGTGCACATGATGGCATGAAAAATAATGTTAACTCAGAGCTTTTCATCATTAATAATGTAAATAAAACCATTTGTTTCATGTACGTAGTGAAATTAAGGTTTTTTTGTGAAGCAAGTACCCTAGATCCTAGAGACCAACTGTTGGTCAACACATGAGCACTGTCTAGCTACTACATCACATGGCACTCACACAAGTCACCTAATGGTTGAATCTACAGTCCCTCTATCATCTTTCACATCCACAAGTCAACCCTAGTTTGACCAAATCTTGCATATGCCTTAACTAAATTGTTCCATTGTTTGTGACATCCTATCAATAAAAATGACAATATATAATTGTTTGATGTTTCATAAGAATCCCATCTCTCTCTGCATGGCTTTCGACCCAGTGTAGCTAGGTCATGAGAACCAAAAAGGACCAAAACATATTGCAATTATCCAAAACTTGGCACATGGGTGCACATGATGGGATGACAAATGATGTTAGCCCTAGGTTTTGCATAACTAATGTAAATAAAACCATTTTTTCATGTACATAGTGAAATTTAAGGGGGTTTTGGTGAAGCAAGTACCCAAAGACCCTAGAGAACAACTGTTGGCCAACACATGAGCACTGCCTAGTTACTACATCACATGGCATTGACACAAATCACCTAGTGGTTGCATCTATACTCCCCCTTTCACAACCATTGGTCAACCCTAGCTAGTTTGACAAAATCTTGCATATGCCTTAAACTAAGTTTACAAAAAATCCAAGAAATGGAAAACCTTTAAATTGTTCCATTGTTTGTGACATGTTGTCAGTAAAAAATGACAATATAGAATGGTTCCATGTTTCATAAGAATCCCATCTCTCTCTACATGGCTTTCGACCCATTGTAGCTAGGTCATCAGCACCAAAAATCCCAAAACATGTTGCAATGATCCAAAATTTCGCACATGGGTGCACATGATGGGATGACAAATGATGTTAGCCCTAGGTTTTGCATAACTAATGTAAACAAAACCATTTGTTTCATGTACATAGTGAAATTTAAGGGGTTTTTGGTGAAGCAAGTACCCAAAGACCCTAGAAAACAACAGTTGGCCAACACATGAGCACTGGCTAGCTACTACATCACATGTCACTGACACAAATTACCTAGTGGTTTCATCTATAGTCCCTCTATCATCTTCACAGCCATTGGTCAACCCTAGCTAGTTTGACCAAATCTTGCATCTGCCTTAAATAATTTACAAAAAATTCAAAAAATGGAAATTAACCTTTCAATTGTGCCATTATTTGTGACATTCTATCAGTAAAAAATGACAATATAATTTTTTTCCATGTTTCATAAGAATCCCATCTCTCTCTGCATGACTTTCGACCCATTGTAGCTATAGGTCATGAGCACCAAAAAACCCAAAACATGTTGCAATGATCCTAAATTTGGTACATGGGCACTCCATATATAAAGCCTTTTAGGGTACATATTCATACTTTTTTGCCTATTTTTACCACACCAAGGCTGAGCACATGTGTAGTTGGTTTTGGAAAATATAACTAAATTGGAGTAATTGTGAAAAGGTAGTTAGAAATCGAAGAAAATCATCATATGCAGTAACTAAACCCTGCGTGCATAAAATTAAGAACAATTATTTTTTGCACCAAAAAAATGGAAACTCTATCTTTTGCAATCTAACGGCTAGATAATTTGACATGATCTAAAATACAACAAGATGAAAAATAGTTCAACAGAAACATATATAGAGACGGCAATAAAATTATAGTTAGTTCATCACAATTGGACTTGATGCTCAACCGCTTGGCCTTGTTCTTATCACCAGATTTGAGCAGCTAAGCAATTTTCTAGTCCAACTTCCCAATTCTTCTACTATAGGTCATTCTTTAACTTGTTCTTCACCACTGCAATAGCAATCAAATCATACTTCACGGTTACATTTAAAGCATCTAACAGAGATAAATTATGGCAGCCATCAACTTCACTGCCATTCATAATCTTCTGATAGTTAATAGTGATCACAGTGTCGCATTGGCAGTCATCCAATTGTGCACATCAGCTAGCAGTAGTATATTTCTTCTCGACATCCTCCTTCTCTCTAGCTAGCAGTTGAGTCTCCACCTTAAGCCAAATTGTCTTACGTATATTCTCACTAGAGGTTTCATCATACATTGTCCAAAGTCTGCGTAGTGCTTTCTTCATTGGTTCAGTCCATTCAAGATCTCTCAACATAAAGCCACACTTATGGTAATAACATAACCATGAGCTGAAGCTTCAATAAATTTCACATATTCTTAACACTACCTTTTATTTTGCACATACAACTTACGATACTAATTAACAAGATGGATGAAATCAATTGTGCTTTTATAGTTCAGTACCAGGCAACACAATAGCAATAACCATATAGATATGATGATAACAAGTGCGAGGATAGAGATCTTAGTAATGATACATACACAATATTTATGTTTTGTTAATTAGCTTCCTTTTTCATGGTCTTGTTCACTTGTCTCGTATTTTCACCCCCAAGAGGTATGGAGATGGGAGGTGATTTGGTGTTCACCCAATCCCCTCTAATTAATTCACTAAAATACTATTCCCCATAAATAAACTAGTATGGTCGAGAGTTTTTAATCTAGACAAAAAATACACTAGAATGGATGAGATTTCTGGGGATATCTCGAGATTATCTCGTTCAAACTCCGAGAGGTAAATGGATAGTAGGAACTTTTCTGGGTTGAAAATATTGCCCTCAGATCCCCTCTCAAATACACTAGAAGTAAACAAGCCAAGCCCTAATGAATACACGGTAGCTCGTAGCTGAATCAAAGATATAAACTCACATGATTTTGACAACGGTAGAAATGCCTTCAGTGTCATTGTCTTCAAAGGCCACCATCTTTTTCATCGGACTCCTATGGATGCGACACATGGATTCATGCTCAAGGCCGCAGAAATCTGAGTCCAAGATGTCGTTCGATGCATGGATGTGAACCTACATATCCATGAAGATGATAAACAAATAACCGTAGGTTAGTTCTTTCATACCAGCAACGAAAAAACCCCAATTCGAAACCCTAACCATAGCACAAAATAGGGGGTGGGTGTTGGGATAAATGACTCACAATTCCATAATCGGACACATATGAATATCCGTCCCACCATGTAACCATGGCTGTGAAGGGGCGCCGCTAGGGCAACGCGGCACGGGATGGGCGGCAGGGGCGTTTGGCAGCATAATGGAGCGGGCTAGATGCAGAGTGACTGATGAGAGTGGTAGGCACGGTGGGCTGCTAAGTTACAGTCCAGAATAAGCCTGTGACTGATAAATCACAGATGTGCACTTAAGTGCACATAAAGAAACTTTTTCTTAACACATAAGCGGCACATAATTAATTCCCACCTCTCAGTTCCACAGATCCGACACAACCCTGGCGCTACCTATGCGTCTAGTCCCCCCCGGCCAGCGCCTGCAGCCACGACCCCACCCCAGATCTAGTCCACACCTTGCTCCCCTACTTCATGCGCAGCTAGGGCTGCCACCTACTCCCCTTTCGGAGAGGAGACTGCGGGTTTGAGTGTGTCACCGCGTGGTGAGATGAACGCCAACAAGCAGAGGAGGGTCGAGCCAGATTGGCAAGGGCACCCGGCAAGCTTCGACTTCATTAGCCGCCTCCTCGACGAGATGTTGGGTATCATCATCTTCCTCCTCCCCACCAAGAGCGGCTCGTGGACAAGCGTCCTCTCTCGGCGCCACCTCTGGCGCTCTGTTCCTCTTAACCTCTGTGTCGACCACACGCTCTGCTCCCAGCAACATAAACTCATCACCTTAGTCTCCAAGATCCTTTCCATCCACCAAGGCCCAGGCAGATGTTTTTACATCAGTCTCTTCAGCAAAGCATCCAAAGTCAACAACAAGTTCAAGGAGTGGTTCCAATCTAGCGCCTTAGATGGACTCCAGGAACTCAAGTTCCATGGTGGAAGACCGCCGCGCTCGCTGTCGCTGTCCGTGCTCTGCTTCATGCCCACGCTGTGTGTCACCACCTTTTTTTTCTACCATTTCCCCAAAATAGATTTTGGCCATTGATGCAGGCAGGATAACCACCTAGTTGGGAACCCCAAGAGGAAGGTATGATGAGCACAGTAGCAAGTCTTTCCCTCAATAAGAAATCGAGGTTTATCAAACCAGTAGGAAAAAGCCAAACATCTGAAGGTGATGTATGCTCGCTTCACGATAGCTCCGGACAATTTATAAGGCGCCTCGTCCAGTGTTTTGCTTTGCACCAGCAACAGCGTGGAACCTGCACACAACACAACCAATTACTTTGCTCCCAACTTACGATGAGGTTGTCAATCTCACCGGTTTGATGTAAACAAAGGTATGAGCGTATCGAGTGGAAAATAGTAGTAGTATGCGAGAAAATAAACAGTGCGAGTAATAGTAAAATGGTGTAACATTGTAAAGGAAATTGGACCGGGGTCCACAGTTCACTAGTGGTGTCTCTCCATAAAATAAATAACAACATGCTGGGTAAACAAATTACAGTTGGGCAATTGATAGAATAAAGATAACGTGCATATGTCACGAGGATCACTATGAGATTTACTCTGGGCATTACAACAAAATACATAGACCGCCATCCAACTGCATCTATGACTAATAATCCACCCACGGGGATATCGTTCGAACACCCCACAAGTATTAAGTTGCGAACAACAGATAACCGCATTAAGCAAAGTGTGTAATGTAAATGATGCGGCACTGTGTGTTGATGTAAATCACCGTCCAGTTGGGAACCCCAAGAGGAAGGTATGATGAGCACAGCAACAAGTTTTTCCCTCATTAAGAAACCAAGGTTTGTCGAATCCAGGAAAAAGCCAAACTCCAGAAGGTGATGCTTGCTAGCCTAGTGACACTCCAATAAGGGCGCCATTTACGATACTTGTCGGTGCATCTTCAACTAGTAGCAACGCGGAACCTGCACACAACACAACCAAATACTTTGCTCCCAACATACGATGAGGTTGTCAGTCTCACTGATTTGCTATAAACAAAGGAATGAGCGTATCGAGTGAAAAGCAATAGTAGTATGCGAGAAAATAAACAATGCGAGTAAAGTAAACAGGTGATAGCAATATAAAGGAAATAGGACCGGGGTCCATAGTTCACTAGTGGTGTCTCTCCATAAGATAAATAACGACATGCTGGGTAAACAAATTACAGTTGGGCAATTGATAAAATAAAGACAATGTGCATAAGTCGAGAGGATCACTATGAGATTTACTCTGGGCATTACAACAAGATACATAGACCGCCATCCAACTGCATCTATGACTTATAATCCACTCGCGGGGAATCAATCCGAGGACCCTGATACGTCTCAAACGTATCTATAATTTTTGATGCTCCATGCTTGTTTCTACATCATTTGCCTATTGTTTCGTTACACTTAGTGGCATCTTTATGCATTTTCCGGAACTAACCTATTAACGAAGTGCCACAGTGCCAGTTCCCTGTTTTCTGCTGTTTTTGTGTTTCAGAAGTGATACACAGGAAATATTCTTGGAATTGGACGAAACCAAAGCCAGAAGTCTTATTTTACCCGGAAGCTTCCAGAGATCCGAAGAGGAGTAGGAGGTGGGCCACAGGGGCTCCACACACACAGGTGGCGCGGCCAGGCCCCTGGCCGCGCCAGCCATGTGTGAGGAGGCCCTGGCCCTCCTCTGACATCGCCCCTTCGCCTATAAGAAGCCTCGGGACGGAAAACCCTAGGGGATTCGGCAATTTTCCAGAAGCAGTTCCGCAGCTCCGCCGCCACCGTCGACGAATTTCGGGGGACAGAAGTCTCTGTTCCGGCACCCTGCCGGGACGGGGAAGTGCCCCCGGAGCCATCTCCATCGGTCTCCATCGCCGTCTCCGCCGTCTCCATCGACCTCACCGCCATATCCATCAACCTTGCTGTCTCCTATGATGAGGAGGGAGTAGTTCATCCCCGGGGCTGAGGGCTCTACCGGTAGCTATGTGGTTCACCTCTCTCTCCCATGATGTGATCTTTATGTGATCGTGAGCTTTGTATCATGTTGAACAAGTACATGTTATTATTCAGATATTTTGTGTACTCTAGCAATGTTATTAAAGTAATCTATTCCTCCTGCTATGGTGTAACGGTGACAGTGCGTGCATCATGGTGGTACTTGGTTTAGGCTATGATTGTGATCTCTTGTGGATTATGAGAATAATTATTGCTATGATAGTTTGAGTGATCTATTCCTCCTTTCATGGTGTAATGTTGACAGTGTGTGCACCGTGTTAGTACTTGGTTTAAGTTGCAATGATTTCTATCTTGAGTTGTGATCTGATTTGGGTATCGCTATGAGTGGTGTTTGTCAAGTACTTGATGAACTTTAAGGGGTGCTTCTGTAGCCACTACGCAATGATTAGTGTTATTCAATAGGAGAGTAATTCAGAGTACCTTAGCAAAGAGAAGTTACTTGTTCAGTCATGTTATATTGTTGGGAGTGTGTCCACTAGTGAAAGTATGATCCCTAGGCCTTGTTTCCGAGCTTTGCACACCGTTTACTTGCTGTTTTGTTACTTGTTTGCTTGCAGCGATTTTTATTCCATACTACATTTGCTACTTATAATCATCTATACCACTTGTATTTCACTATCTCTTCGCCGAACTAGTGCACCTATACATCTGACAAGTGTATTGGGTGTGTTGGGGACACAAGAGACTTTCTGTATCGTAATTGCAGGGTTGCTTGAGAGGGATAGCTTTGACCTCTAACCTCCCTGAGTTCGATAAACCTTGGGTGATCCACTTAAGGGAAACTTCCTGCTGTTCTACAAACCTCTGCACTTGGAGGCCCAACAAGTGTCTACAAGAATAGAAGTGCATAGACATCAAGCTCTTTTCTGGCGCCGTTGCCAGGGAGGTAAGGTAAAAGGTACTCGCATCCTCCTGTGTGAGTGCTCAGAGTTATTTCCTTTAGATTCTGCAATTACATCTTTTTGTTTCTTGTTTTTATTTTCACTAGTTAGGCTTAATGGAAAACAATGAGTTTTGTAGTCTTTTTCCTGAGTTTAGATATGAAGTGTTTGAAGAGAAAATTGAAAAACCTTTGGAGCTTAATCTGCATGCTAATAGTGTTGTTAGTATGAATGTTTCGAACACTGTTATTACTAATGCTATAGAAAAGTCTAAGCTTGGGGAAGCTGGTTTTGTTAAGCATGATATTTTTAGTCCCCCAGCTTTAGTGGAGAAAGTTTGCTCTGATGATATTTTATCTCCCCTTTGTGATGTTCCTTCTTATGATGATATGTTTGAAGAATATGCTTTGCGACATAGTAGTTCTCTAGCTTGTGATGATGAGTATAATATTTTCAGTTCACCTACTATTGAGGATAAAATTAGTTATGATTACAATATGCCTCCTATTTATGATGATTATGGTGATGAGAATAATTATTCTGTTGAATCTGCTCCTACTACTATTGTTCCTATGGTGAGTATTAATTCTTGTATGCATGTGGCTCATGATAGGGATGCTTTATGTGATAGTTATATTGTTAGTTCTATTCATGATGCTACTGAAAGTTATTATGAGAGAGAGAGAAACATGGTTTGATGGATCTCAACAATATTAAGTTTCCCCTCTTTATGTTGCAAATCTTAAAGTGGCACTTGTTTTATCTATCCATGCTTGCTACTATGTGCCTCGTTGACTTATTTTCTTACAAGATTCCTATGCATAGGACGTGGTTCAGATATAAATGTCTTTCACATTTGCTTTTTGAGGCTCTCTATTGCTTTAAGTTCCTATATGGCGCATTTGCCTCAAGCTCTTATATGGCGCCCACATGAGCATCTTTACAAATTACTGCGCCTAGCTCAAAGGCGTTAAAGAAAAGCACTCTTGGGAGATAACCCATTGTTTATTTTCAGTACTTTTTCTTTTATTTGAGTCTTGGAAGTCATTACTACTGTAATGACCTCTCCTTATCTTGTTTATTTCGTTTTTGTGCCAAGAGAAGCCTCTAATTCGAGTGAGGTAAAGATTTGGGGATGTTGCTGTCCTGAAACAGTTTTCGGTGCTGCACCGTAAAAATTCGTGAAAATTCTCTGTACATCTTTTGGACCTGCGATTTCTTTTGCATATGCCCCAGGTTATATCCAAACTTTTCTTAGTTGAACACTTTTTGATTTGAGCAACAGAAAACCCCTCAAAAATTCGACCTTTGTCAGCTGTTCAGTTTTGACAGATTTCTGCCAATATTTGTGTTTGCCACTTTATCGCTTTCTTTTGAGTTCTTTTGATCACGGAACTTTTTGGGAGGTTGCTACAGTAGTATTTGCTATATATGTGGTGGTTTTGATTTGAAACCTGAAGCAAATAGAGGTTGATTATATGTTATGCTTGCACTAATGTTGCTAATAGAATTGTGTTTAGTTTTGTATGAAGGAAGTTTTCAAGTGTAGGGATTGGAGAATGATGAGATGAGTTGAAGAATGGACAAAAGCTCAAGCTTCGGGATGCCCATGCATCACCCCAAGAAATATCCAAGAAGTACAAGCGTCAAAGCTTGGGGATGCCCCCGAGGCACCCCTTCTTCATCGGCAAAAATCAGGTCACCTTTCAAAACACTATATTTTTATTGCTTCATGCACTATGTGTTTTTCTTGGAGCGTCAGTTGTTTTAGTTTTCTTAGTTAGTTTAGTTTTGTTTGCTGCAATAAATGTTTAGATCACATCATGTTTCTTTTGGAGGAGATGAACTCGCTTTCATTTGCCAAGAACACTCTAGTTTTCACTCTATTCGTTTCACCGAGTGTTCTTCTTTTTCTGCTACTGCTCTTGGTTTTCGTTTTCACCTTGATTTGCGTTCAGACCTTGTCATATCTTTTCATCAAGGTGTATTTTTTCCTCTGATATTTATTGGTTTTCATCAAAAGAGGTGTCTTTAAAAATTTCAAATGGTGTTGGAAAAGAGAAAAAGCTTTGTGCAAAATAGTGGTACAAGAAGGAGCTTGTGTAGACTGCGGCTTAGGCTTTTTCATGTCATGCTTGATGTATTTTTGATAGTATGCTTAGTGGTTTTGCTGTAGCATGACTTGTCTCAAATAACTGAGATTGCTTAATGAGCCTTTGAAAAAATCATGCGTTGTTTTTATTGTATGGAAGCATTATTTTGGTTTTCTCCTTGATGCTTTATTTGGGTTGACTTGGCGCATGCTCACACATGTTAGACTCTTACAAAGTCGCCAATAGCCTTCATGATCATTTAGTTTTTGACATTTGATGCCATCGTATGCTTCTTTTAATGTTGCTTTGTCGCTTTGCATGATTATGGCCATTACTGCTCTCTTAGTTGGTCGCTCCCAGTCTTTTGCTAGCCCTCGCCTTGTACTGAGTATGAGCTTTACTCGTGCATCCAACTCCTAAAAGCCAAAGTTTGCCATTGTGTCCACCATACATACCTACTAGCAATTTGCTATTACAAGTAAATTTGACTTGCTTTTATATTCTCTTCAAATTAAACTCTTACCAGTGTTATGCGAAATTCGGTCAGTAAAGCTCTCACGAACCGGAAGGCACACTTTACTTTTTCCTATTCTTAAAAATTTGACATTGTGGTCTTTTATGTTGAGTTGTTATGCTTGCAAGTTGTAAGTTGGATTCTAGCCCAGCCATGCTGTCATGGGGCAAGCTTTCAACATTGCACTTCTTTTTGAGTTGATATCGTGATCTTTTGTTTATGGATGCCCGCTGTGTGAAATGAATTGGGAATCTTGTAGGGATCATGGAGTTTGTATATGTGTTAGGGAAACGTCGGGCCGCCAATCTAAGCCATGCATAATTCATGGTGGAAATTTGCAGCATACCCATGGTGAACATTCGACGACGCATCTCACAATAAAAAGCTAAACAATATAGCAAATAAAAGAGATGTCGAGGTGTTCATTGTCTGCTTGTCCTGTCATTTTGGTGTGGGCTTATTCCATGTCATCGGGCACGGAGGTACCCCATTGGCGGTTCTCAATGATATGCATATACTTACAATGACAAGAGCCTTGCTTGGGACTCTAAGTAAATTAGCATGGTTTGGGTACTCGTATTCACGGGACACGAGGTTTTCAACTTATGATTTGTCAAGCATATGCATCATAATTGTTCTCGCATTAACTTTAACCATTCAAGATGCTTATGATGGGGGCAATGAGAGCTCAAAGCCGGTAAGTACCATAATTTTTGAAGGTTATAAAACTTGCAATCACTGCTTCCCTCTGCGAAGGGCCTTTCTTTTACTTTTATGTTGAGTCACCACCTTCTTTCTTTATGCACCATTAAGAGAGCATAGTTGTCATTCTTAGTGTGATATGCATTGTCCCAAAGTTCATTGATTGACTCATATTGTTGGTTTCACTTGTTCTTAAATTATTTGTATCTAGTCGCCCTCTAAAACTTTGAGGTGTCCTATGCATTTATGTTTTGCTCTCTTTGAAGGACAAGCTGAAAACCTTTTGTATGTTTTTCCTTATGATTTGAACACACGTTTGACTTTCATTGCTTCATTACCATGATCTTTTGTTTGTGATCATTTGCATGTTTACAACATGGTTGCTAAGTTCTTATTGTCATGATTATATCTTCATGCCCACGTTTTAAGTTCTATTGATCCCAGCTCACCAATGCTTACATATATGATCAAGATTGTGTAGGTGCATGTCACCTCAAAAATTATTCTTTTGTTATCACTTACCTACTCGAGGATGAGCAGGAGTTAAGCTTGGGGATGCTTGATACGTCTCAAACGTATCTATAATTTTTGATGCTCCATGCTTGTTTCTACATCATTTGCCTATTGTTTCGTTACACTTAGTGGCATCTTTATGCATTTTCCGGAACTAACCTATTAACGAAGTGCCACAGTGCCAGTTCCCTGTTTTCTGCTATTTTTGTGTTTCAGAAGTGATACACAGGAAATATTCTCGGAATTGGACGAAACCAAAGCCAGAAGTCTTATTTTACCCGGAAGCTCCCAGAGATCCGAAGAGGAGTAGGAGGTGGGCCACAGGGGCCCCACACACACAGGTGGCACGGCCAGGCCCCTGGCCACGCCAGCCATGTGTGAGGAGGCCCTGGCCCTCCTCTGACATCGCCCCTTCGCCTATAAGAAGCCTCGGGACGGAAAACCCTAGGGGATTCGGCAATTTTCCAGAAGCAGTTCCACAGCTCCGCCGCCACCGTCGACGAATTTTGGGGGACAGAAGTCTCTGTTCCGGCACCCTGCCAGGATGGGGAAGTGCCCCCGGAGCCATCTCCATCGGTCTCCATCGCCGTCTCCGCCGTCTCCATCGACCTCACCGCCATATCCATCAACCTTGCTGTCTCCTATGATGAGGAGGGAGTAGTTCATCCCCGGGGCTGAGGGCTCTACCGGTAGCTATGTGGTTCACCTCTCTCTCCCATGATGTGATCTTTATGTGATCGTGAGCTTTGTATCATGTTGAACAAGTACATGTTATTATTCAGATATTTTGTGTACTCTAGCAATGTTATTAAAGTAATCTATTCCTCCTGCTATGGTGTAACGGTGACAGTGCGTGCATCATGGTGGTACTTGGTTTAGGCTATGATTGTGATCTCTTGTGGATTATGAGAATAATTATTGCTATGATAGTTTGAGTGATCTATTCCTCCTTTCATGGTGTAATGTTGACAGTGTGTGCACCGTGTTAGTACTTGGTTTAAGTTGCAATGATTTCTATCTTGAGTTGTGATCTGATTTGGGTATCGCTATGAGTGGTGTTTGTCAAGTACTTGATGAACTTTAAGGGGTGCTTCTGTAGCCACTACGCAATGATTAGTGTTATTCAATAGGAGAGTAATTCAGAGTACCTTAGCAAAGAGAAGTTACTTGTTCAGTCATGTTATATTGTTGGGAGTGTGTCCACTAGTGAAAGTATGATCCCTAGGCCTTGTTTCCAAGCTTTGCACACCGTTTACTTGCTGTTTTGTTACTTGTTTGCTCGCAGCGATTTTTATTCCATACTACATTTGCTACTTATAATCATCTATACCACTTGTATTTTACTATCTCTTCGCCGAACTAGTGCACCTATACATCTGACAAGTGTATTGGGTGTGTTGGGGACACAAGAGACTTTCTGTATCGTAATTGCAGGGTTGCTTGAGAGGGATAGCTTTGACCTCTAACCTCCCTGAGTTCGATAAACCTTGGGTGATCCACTTAAGGGAAACTTGCTGCTGTTCTACAAACCTCTGCACTTGGAGGCCCAACAAGTGTCTACAAGAATAGAAGTGCGTAGACATCAGACCCCTCGAGTATTAAGTTGCGAACAACAGATAACTGCATTAAGCAAAGTGTGTAATGTAAACAAAGCATACGCCCTTGGACATAAGAATGTTGCTTTCTCCCTAGTGGCATCAGCACATGTACAACCTTCGAGGTTTCTGTCACTCCCCCAGATTAAATAGAGGCATGAACCCAACTATCGAGCATAAATACCCCCTCTTGGAGTCACTAGTATCTACTCGGACAAGATAGCTACTAACAACGGAGAGCATGCAAGATCATAAACAACATAGAGATAACATAAGATAATATTCAGCACATCAACTCAATCATAACACCAATATTCATCGGATCCCAACAAACACAACATGTAGAATTACATAAAGGTAGTCTCGATCATGTAAAGCAGCTCATGAGATCTAAACATGAAGCACATGGTGGAGAAGACAACGATCTACCTACTACTATGGACCCATAGTCCAAGGTAGACTACTCACTCATCACGCCGGAGGCAAGTATGGCGATGAAGAAGACCTCCAGTGGCGATTCCCCTCTCCGGCAGGGTGCCGGGAAGAGCTTCCGGACCCTCCCGATCTCGGGTCGACGATGGTGGCGGATCGCGATGTGTTTCTGGAAAATTGATTGGGTGTTTAGGTTTTTCCCGTCGGGGGGTCTTTATAGGCGAAGGGGCAGCGTCAGAAGTGGACCAGGTGGGGCTCACCATAGGATGGTGCGGCCAGGCCCTGGGCTGCGCCCTCAGGTGGTGAGACCACCTCCTGGCTCCGTTCCGTCTCGTCTTCAGTTCTCTGGAAGCTTCGGTAAATTTCTGGATGTTCGGGTTTTGTTTCGTCTAATTTCGAGAGTATTTCCTGTGTAACTTTTCTGAAACACAAAAATAGCAGAAAATAGGGAACTGGCACAGTGGCATCTCGTTAATAGGTTAGTTCCAGAAAATGCATAAAAACGCCACGAAGTGTAACGAAACACTAAGCAAATGGTGTAAAAACAAGCATGGAGCATCAAAAATTATAGATACGTTTGAGACGTATCAGCATCCCCAAGCTTAACTCCTGCTCGTCCTCGAGTAGGTAAGTGATAACAAAGAAATAATTTTGAAGGTGACATGCACCTACACAATCTTGACCATCTATGTAAGCGTTGTGCGCTGGGATCAAAATAATTTAAAACATGGGCATGAAAGATATAATCTTGATAGAAGAAACTTAGCAACCATGTTATAACATGAAAATGAACACAAACAAAAGAACATGAAAATGAAACAATGAAAGTCAAACATGTGTTCAAATCATAAGGAAAAACATACAAATGGTTTTCAGCTTGTCCTTCATGAGAGAGCAAAACATAAATGCATAGGACACCTTCAAGTTTAAGAGGGCGACTAGATATAAATAATTTAAGAACAAGTCAAACCAACATCATGAATCAATCAATGAAAACTTTGGGACAATGCACATTATACTAAGAATGACAACTATGCCCTCTTAGACGGTGCATAAAGATAGAAGGTGGTGACTCAACATAAAAGTAAAAGAAAGGCCCTTCGCAGAGGGAAGCAGTGATTCCAAGTTTTATAAACCTTTAAAAATTATGGTACTTACTAGCTTTGAGCTCTCATTGCCCCCATCATAAGCATCTTGAATGGTTAGAGTTAATGCGAGTACAATTATGAAGCACATGCTTGACAAATCATAAGTTGAAAACCTCGTGTCCCGTTAAGTACGAATACCCAAACCTCATGCTACTCGACTTAGAGTCCCAAGCAGGCTCTTGTCATTGTAAATATATGTGTATCATCGAGAATCGCCAACGGGGTACCTTCTGCCCGATGACATGGAACAAGCCCACATCAAAATGACAAGACAAACAGACAATGAACACCTCGACATCTCTTTTATTTACCATCAGTATAGCTTTTTATTGTGAGATGCGTCATCGAATGTCCACTATGGGCATGCTGTAAATTTCCACCATGAATGATGCATGGCTTAGATTAATGGCCCAGGCGTTTCTCTAACACATATAAGAACTCCATGATCTTGCAAGATTCCCAACTTGTTTCACATCGTGAGTATCCATAAACAAAAGATCACGATATCAACTCAAATGAAAGATAGTGCAATGTTGAAAGCTTGCCCCATGATGGCATGGTTTGGCTAATTTCTAACTTACAACTTGCAAGCATAACAACTCAACATAAGAGAGCCACAATGTCTAATTTTTAAACACGAGAAAAGTAAAGTGTGCCATTAGGTTCGTGAGAGCTTTACTGACCAATTTTCGCATAACACCAAAAAGAGTTTAATTTGAAGGATAGATAAAAGCAAGTCAAGTGTACTTTGGAATAGCAAATTGCTAATAGGTATGTATGGTGGACACATTGGAACAACTTGGTTTTTAGGAGTTGGATGCACGAGTAGAGCTCATACTCAGTACAAAATGAGGGCTAGCAAAAGACTGGGAGCGACCAACTAAGAGAGCAATAACGGCCATAATCATGCAAAGCGACAAAGCGACATTAAAAGAAGCATAAGATGGCATCAAAAGTGAAAAACTAAATGATCATAGAGGCTTATGGCGACTTTGTATGAGTCAAACATGTGTGAGCATGCGCCAAGTCAACCGAAATAAAGCATCAAAGGAGAAAACCAAAATAATGTTTCCAAATAATTAAAACAACGCATGATTTTTTCAAAGGCTCATTAAGCAATCTCAGTCATTTGAGACAAGTCATGCTACAGCAAAACCACTAAGCATACTATCAAAAATACATCAAGCACGACATGCAAAATCCTAGACCGCAGTCTACACAAGCTCCTTTTGTACCACTTTTTTTTGCATTAAGCTTTTTCTCTTTTCCAACACCATTCAAACCTTTTTGAAACAACTCTTTTGATGAAAACCAACATGGACCAGAGGTAAAAATACACCTTGATGCAAAGATAAAATAAGATCTGAATAAAAATCAAGGTGAAAATCGAAAGCTAAACGCAGTTCTAGAAAAAGAGAACACTCGTTGAACGATAAGAGTGAAAAACGGAGTGTTCATGGCAAATGAAAAGCAAGGCAACTTCTCCAAAAGAAATTTGTTGGGGTCCAACCATTTATTGCAGCCAACAAAACTAAACAAAACTGAAAACTAAAACAAACTGACGCTCCAAGAAAAACGCATAGTGCATGAAGCAATAAAAATATAGTGTGTTGAAAGGTGACCTGATTTTTGCCGATGAAGAAGGGGTGCCTCGGGGGCATCCCCAAGCTTTGACGCTTGTACCTCTTGGATATTTCTTGGGGTGCGTGGGCATCCCGAAGCTTGAGCTTTTATCCATTCTTCAACTCATCTCATCATTCTCCAATCCCTGCACTTGAAAACTTCCTTCATACAAAACTCAACACAATTCTATTACCAACATTTGTGTAAGCATAATAATGAATCAACCCCTTTTTGCTTCAGATTTCAACTCAAAACCACCACATATAAAGCATATACTACTGTAGCAACTTCCCCAAAAGTTCCGTGATCAAAAGAACTAAAAAAAGCGATCGAGAGGCAAACACAAATAGTGGCAGAAATCTGTCAAAACAGAACAACTGACAAAGGTCGTTTTTTTAGGGTTTTCTGTTTCTCAAATTAAAAAGTGTATAACTAATGAAAGTTTGGATATAACCTGGGTCATATGCACAAGAAATCGCAGGTCAAAAAGATATTCTGAGTATTTTCATGAATTTTTACGGCACAGCACCGAAATCTATTTCAGGACAGCAACATCCCCAAATCTTACCTCACTCAAATTAGAGGTTTCTCTTGGCACAAAAACAAAATAAAAAGGAGAAGGAGAAGTTATTACAGTAGTAATAAATTCCAAGACTCAAATAAACGAAAAAGAACTGAAAGTAAAACAATGGATTATCTCCCAAGAGTGCATTTCTTTAACGCCTTTGAGCTAGGTGCAGAAAGTGCAAATCAAGTATTTTCGAAAGAAGCATTAAGATCCATTGCAGAAGTATTTTCAACAGTAAATTGAATTGTGTCCAAATGAGTTTTTGAGGATCCCTTGTGATCACGCTTTGGTACACTACTTTCATCAAAAAGATTTTCAGGACAAATCCAATTAAAATTCTTTTCTAAAGCTTCATGCATTCCTACAAGTTTGCAAGGTATTGGTACTTTGAAATCTTCTTTGGTTATACCAACAACTTTGACAGGTGAACCAAGCATATTAAAACGCTTAAAAACTTTCCTAGCTTCAATGGCAACATCTCGAAATTCTCTATGCAAAGTCTCCAAGATAAAATCTTTCTTTTTGGAGTCTTCAATATCATGAAGCTTAAGAAACATGTGTTGCATAAAAGGATTAAGGCTAACAAACCTAGCTTCCAACATGTGAACTAAATAAGCAGAAGCAACTTCATAACTAGGAGCAAGCTTCGCCAAAGATTTATCCTCAACATCTTTATGCATGCTAATATGATTAAAGAACTCCTCAATGTTACCTTTCCCAATAATAGAGCCACTACCTACTGAAAGGTCCTCCAAAACATACTTAGGGAACAACATAATGAACTAAGAGTAATAAAGTAACAACTATAAAGAAAACTATTTTTTTTGTGTTTTTGATAAAAATGATGCAAGCAAAAATAAAGTAAAATAAAACTAAAACAAAGTAAAGGATGTGCGTGCGAAACTCCCCTTGCAGAAGTCTTCTTTTTCCCCGGCAACGGCGCCAGAAAAACAGCTTGATGCGGGCAGGATAACCACCCAGTTGGGAACCCCAAGAGGAAAGTATGATGAGCACAGTAGCAAGTCTTTCCCTCAATAAGAAACTGAGGTTTATCGAACTAGTAGGAAAAAGCCAAACGTCTGAAGGTGATATATGCTGGCTTCGCGACAGCTCCGGACAATTTATAAGGCGCCTCGTCTAGTGCTTTGCTTTGCACTAGCAACAACGTGAAACCTGCACACAACAACACCAAGTACTTTGCTCCCAACTTACGATGAGGTTGTCAATCTCACCGCTTTGCTGTAAACAAAGGTATGAGCGTATCGAGTTGAAAATAGTAGTAGTATGCGAGAAAATAAACAGTGCGAGTAATAGTAAAATGGTGTAACAATGTAAAGGAAATTGGACCAGGGTCCACAGTTCACTAGTGGTGTCTCTCCATAAAATAAATAACAACATGTTGGGTAAACAAATTACAGTTGGGCAATTGATAGAATAAAGATAACGTGCATATGTCACGAGGATCACTATGAGATTTACTCTGGGCATTACAACAAAATACATAGACCGCCATCCAACTGCATCTATGACTAATAATCCACCCACGGGGATATCGTTCGAACACCCCACAAGTATTAAGTTGCGAACAACAGATAACTGCATTAAGAAAAGTGTGTAATATAAACAAAACGAATGTCCTTGGACACAAGAAATGTTGTTTTCTCCCTAGTGGTAATAGCACATCTACAACCTTAGAGCTTTCTGTCACTCCCCCAGATTAAATAGAGGCATGAACCCAACTATCGAACATAAATACCCCCTCTTGGAGTCACTAGTATCTACTTGGCCAAGATAGCTACTAACAATAGAGAGCATGCAAGATCATAAACAACATAGAGATAACATAAGATAATATTCAGCATATCAACTTAACATAACACCAATATTCATCGGATCCCAACAAATACAACATGTAGAATTATATAAAGATGATCTCGATCATGTAAGGTAGCTCACGAGATCTAAACATGAAGCACATGGTGGAGAAGACAACCATCTAGCTACTACTATGGACCCATAGTCCAAGGTAGACTAATCACTCATCACGCCGGAGGCAAGCATGGCGATGAAGAAGACCTCCGGTGGTGATTCCCCTCTCTGGTAGGGTGCCGGGAAGAGCTTCTGGACCCTCCCGATCTTGGGTCGATGACGACGGCGGATCGCGATGTGTTTCTGGAAAATTGATTGGGTGTTTAGGTTTTTCCCGTCGGGGGGTCTTTATAGGCGAAGGGGTGGTGCCAGAGGTGGGCCAGGGTGCCCTCACCACAGGGCGGCGCGGCCAAGGGCTAGGCCACACCCCTGGTGGTCAGGCCGCCCTGTGGCCCTTCTCCGTCTCTTCTTCGGTCTTCTGGAAGCTTCGTTAAATATTGGGATGTTTGGCTTTTGTTTCATCCAATTCCGAGAATATTTCCTGTGTAACTTTTCTGAAACACAAAAATAGCAGAAAACAGGGAACTGGCACTGTGGCATCTTGTTAATAGGTTAGTCCCGGAAAATGCATAAAAATGCCACGAAGTGTAACAAAACACTAAGCAAATGGTGTAAGAACAAGCATGGAGCATCAAAAATTATAGATACGTTTGAGATGTATCAGCCATGTGCTTATTTTCCCTCAACTTAAGCATCTCCATCTCCATGGCGTCATCATGTCAGAGGCAGCCATACACTGCCTAATCGTTAGTTGTACTGTGCTTGAGGGCCTTGAGATTAATTCGATCTGTGGGTTGACAGGCGTCCACATTATCTCGCCAACTATCAAAACTTTTGTTGTTTCTGGCTGGTGGTCGCCGTTCAGATCCTCTTGGGTGTTACAAGATCTCATCATTCAATAGGCATCTTGACTTGAGAGATTAATCATACTTCATTCAGCGAGTGTTGAAACAATCAGACTTGTCGAGGCACTGAAATTGAGAATCTTGTGTGACATGATTCACAACAACACCCAACTTCTTATTGGAGCCATAACCATCCAGGTAAACCCCACTTTTTGTTCACATATAAAAAATTGATCACATATTGTTTTAACTCTATTGATGCATGTACCTCTGTCATCTAGGGATTGGTCCCCACCAGCTTGGCAACGTCTCTCCGCACAGTCAAGATCCTGGCTCTAAATTCTGTTGGTCCTAATAAGAATGCAATTTTTCAATTCCTTTGATGCTTTCTCTGCACGGAGAAGCTATACATAAAGGTGAATTTTTTTTCAATTAAAAGTTAACTTTTCTAGCTACTATGCATAGAGTTACATATAGCCTGTTATGAGCTTTCAATCATTTGAATAATATTTGGTAGAAACTCATATTTTTTGGGGTATCCAAAGACTAATTAATCTAGTGGCTGCGTACCTGTTATGGTTCTATCAACAGATCCGCCATTCATATAGGAGTATGGCGGTTTGTGGAGGAGGTGAACACGGCCGAGCGATCCGAGATGGGATTAGCATGAGTTTACCCAGATTCAGATCCCGCGACAGTGGCGAGATCCTACATGCTGTTATAATTCACTATAATGGCAACAAGTGCTCGGTTAAAATGATGAGATTGTCTGTAGCCTCAAGGGATCCTCCACGTCGACTTATAACATCGCCTAGCGTTAGCATCATGGCAGTTCTGAGGTGGATACTACATAGAGTTCTAGACTAAGTCATATACTATGCCTTGTACAACAAGCCAGTCTGCCATAGGCACGTCTAGAGGAAACCGCCATGAGCTCCTGCTTGTCCGGGAATCCGCCATGGGCCTTGAGCAACTGAGCCGCTCGGTCAGGCCATAGGACTGACCAGCATCTATGGGCCACCCGATCTTGCCAGTTTAGGACTACGTCGCTGGTATACCCATTTGGTATATCCCCAACAGTAGCCCCTGGGGAACTTCAAGATTGCCGCTTCAATCCACCATGTCTTCATCCTTGAATTGCATCTGTCATAACTCTTTTCTTCGCGTCTTGATGGCAGAGTTTGGAGCTTCTCCAACTTTTGTCCCAATCCGCCATGGTATGGCGGATCAGCGACGTTGACATTCGTTGGCAGGATTTATGGGATCTCACAAAGATCTTACCATGAAATCTGCCATAGTTTTTGCTTTTTATGATTCCTTCTAGGGTAAGTTTCATGGTCTAGACACCCGTTGGTGCAGATTACCGTTTTACCCGAGGACACATGTCAGCGATCTAGGGAACACGCGTGCCATGTGGACGGCGCAAATGGCGGGCACTCATCTCCCCGCCGGGGCCTATATATACCACAGGCGGTGAACCCTATCTCATTTGTCCCCTCTCACTCTCTCTCTTATGCGCCGCTGATACGTCTCAAATGTATCTATAATTTTTTATGCTCCATGCTTGTTTACACACCATTTGCTTTGTGTTTTGTTACACTTCGTGGCATTTTTATGCATTTTCCGGAACTAACCTATTAACGAGATGCCACAGTGCTAGTTCCCTGTTTTCTGCTATTTTCGTGTTTCAGAAAAGCTACACAGGAAATATTCTCGGAATTGGACGAAACAAAAGCTGAACCTCCTATTTTTACCGAAGCTTCGCGAAGACCGAAGATGAGACGGAGGTGGGCCAGGGGCCAGCTACACCATAGGGTGGCGTGGCCCAGCCCCTAGCCGCGCCACTTGGTGGTGAGGCCAGCTGGCCCACTTCCTGACGCTGCCCTTTCGCCTATATATTCCCCTCGATGGGAAAAACCTAAAGGACGGATCGCTTTTCCTTGAAACATACTGCAAGCTGCCGCCGTCGCTGTCACGAGATTGGGAGGATCTAGCAGATCTTCCCGGCACCCTGCCGGAGAGGGGAATCCCTGCCGGAGGCCTTCTCCACCACCATGGTCGCCTCCGGAGTGATGTGTGAGTAGTCTACCTTGGACTACGGGTCCATAGCAGCAGCTAGATGGTCGTCTCCTCCACCATGTGCTTCATGTTTAGATCTTGTGAGCTGCCCTACATGATCAAGATCATATTTATGTAATTCTATATGTTGTGTTTGTTGGGATCCGATGAGTATTGGTACTATGTTAAGTTGATGTGCTGAATATTATCTTTTGTTATCTCTATGTTATTTATGATCTTACATGCTCTCTGTTGCTAGTAGATATCTTGGCTGAGTAGATGCTAGTGACTCCAAGAGGGAGTATTTATGCTCGATAGTTGGGTTCATGCCTCTAGTAATCTAGGGGAGTGATAGAAACCTCTAAGGTTGTAGATGTGCTGTTGTCACTAGGGAGAAAACAACATTGTTGTGTCCAAGAACATTTGCTTTGTTACTTTACACACTTTGCTTAATGCAATTATCTGTTGTTCGCAACTTAATACCCAATGTTTGCTCGGACGGCATTCGGAGGGTGGATTATTAGTCATAGATGCAGTTGGATTACGGTCTATGTATTTTGTCGTAATGCCCAGAGTGAATCTCATAGTGATCCTCGTGACATATGTACGTTATCTTTACTCTATCAATTGCCCAACTGTAATTTGTTTACCCAGCATGTTGTTATTTATCTTATGGAGAGACACTACTAATGAACTGTTGACCCCGGTCCAATTTCCTTTACATTGCTATTACCATTTACTATTTTATTTGCATTATTTATATTCCCGCATACTATTACCTTTTACCACTCGATACGCTCAACCCTTTGTTTACAGAAAACTGGTGAGATTGACAACCTCATCGTAAGTTGGGAGCAAAGTTCTTGGTTGTGTTGTGTGCAGGTTCCACATTGCTGCTGGTGCAAAGCAAAGCCCTGGACGAGGCGCCTTATAAATTATCCGGAGCTGTCGCGAAGCTAGCAAGCATCACCTTCTAAAGTTTGGCTTTCTCCTACTGGTTCGATAAACCTTGGTTTCACAACTGAGGGAAGACTTGCTGATGTGCTCATCATACCTTCCTCTTGGGGTTCCCAATGGGGTGTAATCTATATGCCATCAGCCGCCTGAGAGCTCTATCGAGCCACCGGCCAAAATTCTCATCACCGGCAACGTTCTCGCCAGAACAGTGCTGCTCTAGCGTCATCGTCTTCTTTGATCGAGGTACTAAAGATCCTTTCTGCCATGCCACTAGCCGCCATGGAACCAAAAGCTACATCCCGCCATGCTGATGCTGAAGTGGGCAAGGGCTCTCCTCGATCACCCCAGCTCTCTCAAGGTAGGGACCCAACGACAGAAAATTCCCACACTATTTTTGCAGGTGACGCCATCCCCGATCCAGAGGCGGGTGATGTCGGGAATGAATCTCAGCCTTCTACACCGGCGGGATGCTGGAGTCCGTGCCATCTCACAAAGGAGATCCTTGTGTCTATTGAAGAAGAGGGGTTGATAGCGGCTAAGGCTATATCTCAATGGCGGGTGGAGACTGGTGCCGCCATGCCTAACCCTCTGGAGGGCGAAGTGGTAATGCTTAAATCTCACATTGATCGCAGACTCAGTCTCCTGCCATCAAAATTTTTGATGGGCCTTCTAAACTTTTATCAACTGCAACTTCACCAAATTCCTCCTAACATCCTCACTATCATTGCGGGCTTTACTGCTGTCTACAAAGGTGATGTCTACGCACATGTCTGTTCTTGTAGACAGTGTTGGGCCTCCAAGTGCAGAGGTTTGCAGAACAGCAGCAAGTTTCCCTTAAGTGGATCACCCAAGGTTTACCGAACTCAGGGAGGAAGAGGTCAAAGCTATCCCTCTCAAGCAACCCTGCAATTACGATACAGAAAGTCTCTTGTGTCCCCAACACACCCAATACACTTGTCAGATGTATAGGTGCACTAGTTCGGCGAAGAGATAGTGAAATACAAGTGGTATAGATGATTATAAGTAGTAAATGCAATCTGGAATAAAAATGGCAGCAAGCAAACAAGTAACAAAATAGCAAGTAAACGGTGTGCAAAGCTTAGAAACAAGGCCTAGGGATCATACTTTCACTAGTGGACAAACTCCCAACAAATATAACATGATTGAACAAATAAACAACTTCTCTTCACTATGGTACTCTGAATTACTCTCCTATTGAACAACACTAATCATTGCGTAGTGGCTATAGAAGCACCCCTTAAAGTTCATCAAGTACTTGACAAACACCACTCATAGAGATATCCAAATCAAAGCACAACTCAAGATAGATATTATTGCAACTTAGACCAAGTACTAACACGGTGCACACACTGTCAACATTACACCATGAAAGGAGGAATAGATCACTTCAATACTATCATAGCGATAATTATTCTCATAATCCATAAGAGATCACAATCGTAGCCTAGACCAAGTACCACCATGATGCACGCACTGCCACCGTTACACCATGGCAGGAGGAATAGATTACTTTAATAATACCACTAGAGTACACATAATATCTGAATAATAATATCTACTTGTTCAACATGATACAAATCTCACGATCACATAAAGATCACATCATGGGAGAGAGAGGTGAACCGCATAGCTACCGGTAGAGCCCTCAGCCCCGGGGATGAACTACTCCCTCCTCATCATAGGAGACAGCAAGGTTGATGGAGATGGTGGTGAGGTCGATGGAGACGGCGGAGACGGCGATGGAGACCGATGGAGATGTCTCCGGGGGCACTTCCCCATCCCGGCAGGGTGCCGGAATAGAGACTTCTGTCCCCCGAAATTCGTCGACGGCGGCGGCGAAGCTGCGGAACTGTTTCTGGAAAATTGCCGACTCCCCTAGGTTTTCCGTCCCGAGGCTTTATATAGGCGAAGGGGCGTCGTCAGGGGGCAGCCAGGGGCTCCTCGCACCACCTCCGGCTCTCTTTCGGTCCTCGGGAAGCTTCCGGGAAAAATAAGACTTCAGGAATTTGTTTCGTCCAATTCCGAGAATATTTCCTGTGTAGCTTTTCTGAAACACAAAAACAGCAGAAAATAGGGAACTGGCACTGTGGCATCTTGTCAATAGGTTAGTTCCGGAAATCGCATAAAAATGCCACGAAGTGTAACGAAACACAAGGCAAATGGTGTAAAAACAAGCATGGAGCATCAAAAATTATAGATACATTTGAGACGTATCAGCATCCCCAAGCTTAACTCCTGCTCGTCCTCGAGTAGGTAAGTGATAACAAAAGAAATAATTTTTGAAGTGACATGCACCTACACAATCTTGATTATATAGGTAAAGCATTGAGTGCTGAGATCAAAGAACTTAAAACATGGGCATGAAAGACATAATCTTGATAATAGAAACTTAGCAACCATGTTATAAACATGAAAATGAACACAAACAAAAGATCATGAAAATGAAACAATGAAAGTCAAACGTGTGTTCAAATCATAAGAAAAAACATACAAATGGTTTTCAGCTTGTCCTTCATGGAGAGCAAAACATAAATGCATAGGACACCTTCAAGTTTAAGAGGGTGACTAGATACAAGTAATTTAAGAACAAGTGAAACCATAGTCATGAATCAATCAATGATAAACTTTGGGACAATGCACATTATACTCAGAATGACAACTATGCTCTCTTAGTGGTGCATAAAGATAGAAGGTGGTGACTCAACATAAAAGTAAAAGAAAGGCCCTTCGCAGAGGGAAGCAGTGATTAAACATGTGCTAGAGCTTTTCATTTGTAAAATAGAGAGATAAAACTTGAGTTTGAGAGGTGGTTGTCTTTGTCAACGACTAGCAATGGGGTTCTTACTATCTTCCATACAAAAATGAAGCAAGTTTTTGAGCGAGAGATTGGCACTTTTATGCTCTTTTATAAAGCTTAGCACTCCTCCCCACCTTTTTTCCTTTCACAAACCATGGCTAACCGATTCCATCGGGTGCCCATCAACATTCACATACCATGGAGGAGTGCTTTTTTTCTTTTCTTTTTTTCTTTTTTTCTTTTTGGAATAAGACAATATGGAAGATAGCAAATCCGACCACTACGTCCCCATGAGCTGTAAACAGTGTCACAAAATGAGAAGTATTTTGAAGGTTTTTTGAAAGGTAGCACATGAAAATTTACTTTGGAATGGCTTACAAATACCATGCATAGGAGTTTATAGTGGACACTTTGGCAAACTTGGTTTTTAGGAGTTGGATGCACGAGTAGAGCTCATACTCAGTACAAGGCGAGGGCTAACAAAAGACTGGGAGCGACCAACTAAGAGAGCAATAATGGCCATAATCATGCAAAGAGACAAAGCAACATTAAAAGAAGCATAAGATGGCATCAAAAGTCAAAAACTAAATGATCATAGAGGCTATAGGCGACTTATTTTGTAGTCAACATGGTGTAAGCATGTGCCAAGTCAACCCAAATAAAGCATCAAAGAAGAAAACCAAAATAATGCTTCCAAATAATTAAAACAACGCATGATTTTTTCAAAGGCTCATTAAGCAATCTTAGTTATTTGAGACAATTCATGCTACAGAAAAACCACTAAGCATACTATCAAAAAGATATCAAGCATGACATGCAAAAGCCTAGGCCGCAGTCTACACAAGCTCCTACTTGTACCACTTTTTTGCATAAAGCTTTTTCTCTTTTCCAACACCATTCAAACCTTTTTTAATCCAAATCTTTTGAGGAAAACCAACATGGTCCAGAGGCAAAAATAAACCTTGATGAATAAATATAAGAAGATCTGAATGCAAATCAAGGTGAAAACGAAAACCAAAAGCAGTAGCAGAAAAAGAAGAACACTTGGTTTTTGATAAGAGTGAAAACTAGAGCGTTCTTGGCAAATAAAAAGCAAGGCAACTTCTCCAAAAGAAATTTGATGTGATCTAACCATTTATTGCTGAAAAAAAAACTAACTAAGAAAACTAAAACAACTGACGCTCCAAGAAAAACACAGAGTGCATGAAGCAATAAAAATATAGTGTCTCGAAAGGTGACCTGATTTTTGCCGATGAAGAAGGGGTGCCTCGGGGGCATACCCAAGCTTTGACGCTTGTACTTCTTGGATATTTCTTGGGGTGATGCATGGGCATCTCCAAGCTTGAGCTTTTGTCCATTCTTCAACTCATCTCATCATTCTCCAATCCCTACAATTGAAAACTTCCTTCATACAAAACTAAACACAATTCTATTAGCAACATTAGTGTAAGCATAGTAATGAATCAACCCTTTTTGCTTCAGGTTTCAACCTAAAATCACCACATATATAGCATATACTACTGTTGCAACTTCCCCAAAAATTCCATGATCAAAAGAACTCAAAAGAAAGCGATAAAGCGGCAAACACAAATATTGGCAGAAATCTGTCAAAACAGAACAGCTGACAAAGGACTAATTTTTGAGGGGTTTTCTGTTGCTCAAATCAAAAAGTGTTCAACTAATGAAAGTTTGGATATAACCTGGGGCATATGCACAAGAAATCGCAGGTCCAAAAGATATACAGAGAATTTTTACGAATTTTTACGGTGCAGCACTGAAAACAGTTTCAGGACAGCAACATCCCCAAATCTTTACCTCACTCAAATTAGAGGCTTCTCTTGGCACAACAACGAAATAAAAAGGATAAGGAGCGGTCATTACAGTAGTAATGACTTCCAAGACTCAAATAAAAGAAAAAGTACTGAAAATAAAACAATGGGTTATCTCCCAAGAGTGCTTTTCTTTAACGCCTTTGAGCTAGGCGCAGAAAATTGCGAAGATGCTCATGTGGGCGCCATATAAGAGCTTGAGGCAAAGGCGCCATATAGGAACTTAAAGCAATAGAGAGCATCAAAAAGCAAATGTGAAAGACATTTATATCTGAACCACTTCCTATGCATAGGAATCTTGTAAGAAAATAAGTCAACGAGGCACATAGTAGCAAGCATGGATAGATAAAACAAGTGCCACTTTAAGATTTGCAACATAAAGAGGGGAACTTAATATTGTTGAGATCCATCAAACCATGTTTCTCTCTCTCTCATAATAACTTTCAGTAGCATCATGCATAGAACTAACAATATAACTATCACATAAAGCATCCCTATCATGAGCCACATGCATACAAGAATTAATACTCACCATAGGAACAATAGTAGTAGGAGCAGATTCAACAGAATAATTATTCTCATCACCATAATCATCATAAATAGGAGGCATATTGTAATCATAACTAATTTTATCCTCAATAGTAGGTGAACTAAAAATATTATACTCATCATCATGACCATCATAAACTAGAGGTTTAGTATCATCACAAGCTAGAGAACAACTATTTTGCAAAGCATATTCTTCAAACATATCATCATAAGAAGGAACATCACATATGGGAGATAAAATATTATCAGAGCAAATTTTCTCCACTAAAGCTGGGGAACTAAAAATATCATGCTTAACAAAACCAGCTTCCCCAAGCTTAGACTTTTATATAGCATTAGCAACAACGGTGTTCAAAGCATTCATACTAACAACACTATTAGCATGCAAATTAAGCTCCAAAGGTCTTTCAATTTTCTCTTCAAACACTTCATATCTAAACTCACGAAAAAGACTACAGAACTCTTTGTTTTCCATTAAGCCTAACTAGTTAAAATAAAAACAAGAAACAAAAAGATATAATTGCAGAATCTAAAGGAAATAACTCCGAGCACTCACACAGGAGGATGCGAGTACCTTTTACCTTACCTCCCCGGCAACGGCGCCAGAAAAGAGCTTGATGTCTACGCACACGTCTTTTCTTGTAGACAGTGTTGGGCCTCCAAGTGCAGAGGTTTGTAGAACAACAGCAAGTTTCCCTTAAGTGGATCACCCAAGGTTTATCGAACTCAGGGAGGAAGAGGTCAAAGCTATCCCTCTCAAGCAACCCTGCAATTATGAAACAGAAAGTCTCTTGTGTCCCCAACACACCCAATACACTTGTCAGATGTATAGGTGCACTAGTTCGGCGAAGAGATAGTGAAATACAAGTGGTATAGATGATTATAAGTAGTAAATGCAATCTAGAATAAAATGGCAGCAAGCAAACAAGTAACAAAACAGCAAGTAAACGGTGTGCAAAGCTTGGAAACAAGGCCGAGGGATCATACTTTCACTAGTGGACACACTCCCAACAAATATAACATGATTGAACAAATAAACAACTTCTCTTCACTATGGTACTCTGAATTACTCTCCTATTGAACAACACTAATCATTGCGTAGTGGCTACAGAAGCACCCCTTAAAGTTCATCAAGTACTTGACAAACACCACTCATAGAGATATCCAAATCAGAGCACAACTCAAGATAGATATTATTGCAACTTAGACCAAGTACTAACATGGTGCACACACTGTCAACATTACACCATGAAAGGAGGAATAGATCACTTCAATACTATCATAGCGATAATTATTCTCATAATCCATAAGAGATCACAATTGTAGCCTAGACCAAGTACCACCAGGATGCACGCACTATCACCGTTACACCATGGCAGGAGGAATAGATTACTTTAATAATACCACTAGAGTACACATAATATCTGAATAATAACATCTACTTGTTCAACATGATACAAAGCTCATGATCACATATAGATCACATCATGGGAGAGAGAGGTGAACCACATAGCTACCGGTAGAGCCCTCAGCCCCGGGGATGAACTACTCCCTCCTCATCATAGGAGATAGCAAGGTTGATGGAGATGGCGGTGAGGTCAATGGAGACGGCGGATACGGTGATGGAGACCGATGGAGATGGCTCCGGGGGCACTTCCCCGTCCCGATAGGGTGCCGGAACAGAGACTTATGTCCCCCAAAATTCGTCGACGGCGGCGGCGGAGCTGCGGAACTATTTCTGGAAAATTGCCGACTCCCCTAGGGTTTTCTGTCCCGAGGCTTTATATAGGCGAAGGGGCGTCGTCAGGGGGCAGCCAGGGGCTCCTCACACCAGGGTGGCGCGGCCAGGGCCTGGGCCGCGCCACCTATGTGTGAGGGCGGCCTCTGGCCCCCCTTCGGCTCTCTTTCGGTCCTCGGGAAGTTTTCGAGAAAAATAAGACTTTAGGAACTTGTTTCGTCCAATTCCGAGAATATTTCCTGTGTAGCTTTTCTGAAACACAAAAAAATAGCAGAAAATAGGGAACTGGCACTGTGGCATCTTGTCAATAGGTTAGTTCCGGAAATCGCGTAAAACTTCCACGAAGTGTAACGAAACACAAGGCAAATGGTGTAAAAACAAGCATGGAGCATCAAAAATTATAGATATGTTTGAGACGTATCAAAAGGTTATATGGGGATTTAGTCTCGAGGTGATCTTTTCCAACTATATTATGCCATCCGCCAGAACCCTGAAGTAGGAGGAAAACTCTGCAACTATGGGTCAATATCTTTTGTCCCACACAGCGAGAAGAAGTATCCCCGCATAAAGCCACATGATTCCGCCAGGGGATGGCGGGGGTCCATTTTCTATCAAGCGGACCAAGCCGCTATAGACAAGAAACATGGACTCCACCCCTTTGTTGATGGTCCTGCAGAGGAAAATGACTCTTGGAATATCATTGATGACTCCACTCTCACCAAGCAATGCAGGCTTACCTCATAGCGGATTCACAAGCTATGCCATAATGGCCTTTCCGATATCGACACTATTCATTGCTAGATTTCATGGCGGATCCAGCCTCTAAAGTACCATCTATGAATGATGTGCGAGTATAATGGCATTAAAGATTTGCAGTGTTTTACCAAAGATGAGCTGACACCGGTTGAAATTGAACGCCGAATCCGCAATATCAACAAGGTTGGTCGTGATGTCGAAATCAAGCTTGGGATGCCAATGTATGAGAATGGCAGTTGCCCAGATGTGAGTATCTTCTCATTCTGCTATGCAAATGTGACGTAATGATTTCCAGCTCATTCTTTCCCTCCTTGTAGTTCAAGACTCTCCCCTCCTTAGAGTTATGTCCCGCCATCCGCTATCCTCGCTCCAAACATTTAACCGATGACGAGGAAGAGGAAGCAAATCCCCCTAGAGCCAAGAAACGTGAAGTTTTGGTTGCAGCGGCAAAAACGAGTTCATCTCATGGCAGAGAGAAGGATAAGACGGCAGATGTTGAAGCTGCTGCTCCACCCAATAAAACTAGGGGCTATTCCGGCCATGTCTGCGATTCTGGCGGGAAAATAATTGATTCCCATCGTTGCCCCAGCGACCTTCTGGTGGAATTGGACACAGTTCCAGAATCATCTGCCGCCATCCTAATGCCGTCAAGGAGGTAATTCATGGCAGATTTATTACTTAGAGCGTACTCCTTTTAACACTTGTCTTTGCAGGAGAAGGAAGGCTGCCGCACAAAAGTGCCCTTGCGGCCAAAGGCAAAAACTTCTCCCGCCATCATTCCATCTACGCCTGACATTCCAAACCGCCAAGGCACCCCTGGATCCCCCTGCTACTAAAGCACATACAACGACTAAAGCTTTGTATAAGGATGTCGTGCCCATCATTGCACATACTGCAGGGCCTAGAAGGGTAGTTCTTGGAAGGAAATCCTCAGGGAAAGAGGTTATGGCGGGAGATGCTACTAGTGTCTTCAAATGGAAGAAATGGATGGATGCCCTATTTCATCTAGATGATTTACAAGAGAAAGCCAGCAACAATTTTTTGTCTGCCATGACTTCCTTTGTGCAAAGAACCCATGTTGTGATAGAGGTATGTATTCCCTGTCGAGCACCATGGCGGATTCTCGATGAAAATCCATCATGGTGCTCTTAGAGTAACTACTTAGAAATTTTTTCATAATCAACCTGTAGCCCCCGAGCATCTATGGGTAATGCTTTCCAAAAGATGCTCTTAGAACACTTAGGTAAAAAACTAGTGTGTAGCCCCTGAGTGCCATGGCGGATTACGAACCGGCATGGAGCTCTAGAGAACCAATTTTAAATCAGATGTGTCATGTGTATCCCCCGAGCACCATGGCGGGTTCAATAGACCGGCATGGTGCTCTAAGAGAACTTGACATAAAAAAGCCTAGTGTAGCCCCTGAGTGCCATGGCGGATTCATTTATCTGCCATGGAGCTCTTAGAGAACTGCCATCTCATGCTGAATGTTCCTTGCAGAATTACAAGATAGTCGTGGAAGACCTAGTTCGGGCCATGAGTTTGAGGAGAAGGAGCTGGCAGAGATAATAGCGCAGGTGGCAGATCTGCAGGGGAAGCTTGAGCAAAGCGGTAAGTCAAGCTTATCTTGGAGTTGTCAAGAGAGCGGTAAACTCTTCTGGCCCTGTCTTTGTTTCCGCCATGCAGATTCTGGTAAGCTGAAAGCCACCTTCGAGGGGGAACGGAAACGTTATGCCCTTGTCCTAAAGGAGCTACGCTTTCAACTTTAGTAGGCATTGACTAATAACTCCCACCTCGAGCAAACTCTTAAGGATGAGCACCAAGCCACCATGAAGTAGAAGCAAACGGATCTTGATGATGTCCGCCAGGAAGCTGCAGCTACAAGCGAGCAGCTGGAGGGCTGCCGCTCCGTCATCAACTACCTGCATGCTTCATTGCTTAAGTGCTCTTCACAATTTTTTGTGTATCCTCTAGCAGGATGCTTATCTAACAAAGTTGTTGTTTTACCGCCATGCATCTCCATTTGGCCAAGCAGTACTGACATTTGCTATGTCATGTTTCCGTTTTCCCCGGGTTTTATGTCAACATATCAATGCTTTGTTGTGTAACTTCTGGTGGGGAAGCAAGGAAGGGAGGAGGCGCACATGTTGGGTCTCTTGGGAGGATATGATGAAGCCAAAGCACCTTGGTGGTCTTGGCTTCCGTGATATTGAACTTTTTACCATGTCCCTTCTGAAAGGAATATGCCCGAGAGGCAATAATAAAGTTGTTATTATATTATTCCGTGTTCATAATAGATGTTTATTTTTCATGCTAGAATTGTATTAATCGGAAACATTAATACTTGTGTGATTAATAAACTAAAAGGGTTCCTAGTAAAGCCTCTCTTTTATACTAGCTCGTTGATTAACTGATGATCAAGGTTTCCTGATCATGAACATTGGATGTTGTTAATAACGGGGTCATATCATTAGAGGAATGATGTGATGAACACACACACCCACAGTACGAATAGCAATACGATCAAGTCATCAAGTTCATTGCTATTTCAAACTCATGCGAAGTAGTTCTAATCCTTAGACCATGAGATCATGTTAATCACTGATACCGGAAGGGTACTTTGATGATATCAAACGTCACACCGTAATAGGGTGATTATAAAGGTTGATTTGGGTACTCTGAAAGTATTAGTTGAGGCTCATGGATCAAGAGTGGGATTTGTCCATCCGGATGACGGAAAGATATTCTCTGGGCCCTTCTCGGTGATATTGCATTGGAATCGCTTGCAAGCATGTGACTAGGTCACAGGAATGCATTATCACGGAACGAGTAAAGAGACTTGTCGGGAACGAGATCGAACTAGGTATGGTTGATACCAAATGATCGGATCTCGGACAAGTAATAATATCGCGAGACAAAAAGGAATTAACTATGTTCGTTACCGGTTCACACGATCACTAGTTCATCGTTGAGTAAGTGGGAGTCATCATGGATTTCCAGATCCCGCTGTTGATTATTGATCGGAGAGGAGTCTCGATCATGTCCACGTTATTCACGAACCGTAGGGTGACACACTTAAGGCTCGTCATCGTTTTTGAGTGGATACGATACTCCAATCGAATTACAGGACAGCATAAGGGTTGTTTCAGAAAAGCACCGAAACTGTTTCGGGATATCGAAATAACTCAAGGGTGTATTTGTTAATGTTTGTTAATTGAATGAATTAACAAATATTAAAGAAATAAAAATGTTTTATTAAATCAATAAGTGTGAATTTTAATTGGCATGAATGTCATGCATTAAAATGGGGGTTACCTCATGTTGATGAGGGATTAATCTCCATAAAGGGAATAAAGAGGGGAAATGAAGAGGAGGGGAGGCCCTTGGCCGGCCAGCCCCTTGGCTGCCCTCCTCCTCTATATAAACCCCCCCCTCTCTCTCCCTTGGACACACACTTCTTGATCCTCCCTCCTTTGCATAGTTGCTGCCCACTTTCCGTCTTGGCTTAGCGAAGCTCTGCCGGAATAGTAGTTCGTAGTTCACACACTTGGAGAAGTGTGTGGAGGAGTGTCCGGCGGATCCCTTCTTCCGCTGCCCCGCTGGACCGAGGGCGTGGAGGAGTCGACGTCGAGCTGCACGTGTGTGCGAGTACGGGGGCGCTGCCACTTGTGGCACCGACTACACGATCTTGTGATCGTCAAGTGAACCACGATGTCGACTACATCAAGTGAACAACTACGTCGACTACGTGCGTCTTCACCAACTCTCCATCGTCAACGTTTGTGCGGGAACATAATCCCCGCTCACGGTCGTCGAGGGTGAGTATCCGTTGCTACCATCTCGTAGAGTTTCTTGGCCAGTTTATGCGTTCATGCGTAGGAAAATTTTTGTTTTCTATGCTACGAACCCATCAGTGGTATCAGAGCCATCTCTATGCGTAGTTGGTATGCACGGTTAGAACACATGTGGATGTGGGCGTTGATGATCATGTTATTGCAATTTTTTGGTATTTTGGATCATAGTGGCATAGTGGGATTGAAGCTGCCCGAGACTAACCTTACGTGACCACGTTCACGAGACTTGTCCCACACTTGACATGCTTCGGCATATGTGGCTTTGCGGGTGCACGTTTCTCCCACTATAGTTATGATCTATTATACAAAGAATTGTTAATAATATTTTTATCACCGTTGTGGTTCTTGTTCGTAGGTAAGAACGGTTCTTCCTAGAAAGCCCCAAACCACGTAAAATATGCAAGACAAATTAGAAACGTCTAACTTGTTTTTGCAGGGGGCATGTGATGTGATATGGTCAAATTGTTTATGTTACAAATTGTATGCGATGATTCTTTTTTGTAAGTTATAAACAACCGGCAGGAGCCATATGGTTGTCTTTACATTTAAATGGCCTGCGTGCCGTATATATATCCAAGTGATATATTGTAATGGAGGAAGACAACCAAGTTGGCGCGCCATGGACCTTGGTGCTGCGCCGGTGGAATGATGGAGATCATACCATGACGCACAAGATGGAGATCGAGTGCATGAAGGACCATATCATATCACATTATTTATGCATGTGATGTTTATCCTTTTATGCATCTTATTCTGCTTAGATTTGATCGCGCGGTAGCATTATAAGATGATCCCTCTCACATAAATATCAAGATAAAATGTGTTCTCCCATAACATGCACCGTCACGAAAGTTCGTCGTTTTGAGACACCTCGTGATGATCGGGTGTGATAGACTCTACGTTCACATATGACGGGTGTAAGACAGTTTTACACACGCAAATGTTATGGTTCTACTTGGCGAGCCTAGCATGTACAGACATGGCCTCGGAACACGAACCGAAAGGTTAAGCATGAGTCATATGGCTGATATGATGAACATGGTGATGTTCGCCTTTGAAACTATACCGTTGCACGTGATGATCGGTTTCGGTATAGTGGATTTGGTTCGTGTAATCACTTAAGAAAACTAGGAGGGATGTTGTTTTTAAGTGGGAGTTCACGTAGAATTTGGTTTAACCTGAACTCATTCTATTTGAACTTAGTCTAAGTTAACTTTGCAAATAATTTGTAGATCATGGCACCACCTGCTCTGAATTTCAATGCGTTCATGGAGAAAGAAAAACTAGCCACCAACGGTAGCAACTTCACCAACTGGGCACTTAACTTGAGGATCCTCCTCAATGCATCTCAAAAGGGCTATGTGCTTGAGGCACCGCTAGGTAACCCGCCTGCAGAAGATGCTCCCGATGAAGAGAAAAATGTTTTTCTGACTCGTAAGGAGGACCACAGTTTAGTTCATTGCGGCATACTGTATGGACTTGAGCCGGAGCTGCGAAAACGTTTCGAGAACAGCAACGCTTATGATACAATGGGAGAGTTGAAACTGATCTTCGACTCCCATACTGCCGTAGAGAGTTATGATGCTTCAGAAAAGTTCTTTAGCTGCATGATGGAAGAGAACAGCTCCGTTAGTGAGCACGTACTCAAAATGTCTGGGTACGCCGATAAGCTCATCTCCTTGGGAATAACGATTCCCAATGAGTTGGGAATACATCGGGTTCTCCAATCTCTCCCACCTAGCTTCAAGAGCTTTGTGATGAACTACAACATGCAGGGCATGAGGAAGTCTCTCCCCGAGCTTCTCTCAATGCTTAAGACTGCAGAAGTGGAGATTAAAAAGGAACATCAAGTGTTGATGGTCAATAAGACCACTAGTTTCAAGAGAGGTAGAAAGGATAATAAGTCCAAGGGTAGAAACAAGAAGGACGGCAAATCTGTTGCCGGTTCCGAGAGGAAACCCAAGGCTGGTCCTAAACCTGAAACTGAGTGTTTCTACTGCAAGGAAACGGGGCACTGGAAGCGCAACTGCCCAAAGTATCTGGCGGATAAGAAGAACGGGAAGATTAACAAAGGTATATATGATATACATGTTATTGATGTGTACCTTACTAGTAGTCGCAATAGCACCTGGGTATTTGATACCGGTTCGGTTGCTCACATATGTAACTCGAAACAGGGGCTAAAGAATAGGCGGCAACTTGCGAAGGATGAGGTCACGATGTGCGTCGGCAATGGATCAAAAGTTGATGTGATCGCCGTCGGGACGCTACCTCTACATTTACCATCTGGATTAGTTTTAAACCTGAATAAATGTTATTTGGTGCCTGCGTTGAGCATGAACATTATATCCGGATCTTGTTTAATGCAAGACAATTATTCATTTCAGTCTGAGAACAATGGTTGTTCGATTTATATGAATAATATCTTTTATGGACATGCACCTGAGAAGAAAGGTTTATTTCTTTTGAATCTTGATAGTAATGAAACACATATTCATAATGTGAATGCCAAAAGAATTAAGTCAAATGATGATATAGCCGCATACATGTGGCACTGCCGTTTAGGTCATATTGGTGTTAAACGCATGAAGAAACTTCATTCGGATGGACTTCTGGAATCACTTGATTATGAATCATTTGAAACATGCGAGCCATGCCTTATGGGCAAGATGACTAGAACGCCGTTTTCCGGTTCAATGGAACGGGCGACAGACTTATTGGAAATCATACATACCGATGTATGTGGACCTATGAGTGTGCCGGCGCGTGGTGGATATCGTTATTTTGTTACTTTCACTGATGACTTAAGTAGATATGGGTATATTTACTTAATGAAACACAAGTCTGAAACATTTGAAAAGTTCAAAGAATTTCAGAGTGAAGTAGAAAATCATCGTAACAGAAAGATTAAATTTCTACGATCTGATCGTGGAGGAGAATATCTTAGTTACGAGTTTGGCGCACATATGAGAGAACGTGGAATAGTTTCACAACTCACTCCCGCTGGAACGCCACAACGAAATGGTGTATCCAAACGTCGTAACCGTACCTTATTGGATATGGTTCGGTCTATGATGTCTCTTACCGATCTGCCACTATCTTTCTGGGGTTATGCGCTAGAAACAGCCGCTTTCACTTTAATAGGGCTCCATCTAAATCCGTTGAAACGACACCGTATGAATTATGGTTTGGAAACAAACCTAAGCTGTCATTTCTAAAAGTTTGGGGATGCGATGTTTATGTGAAGAAACTTCAGCCTGATAAACTCGAACCCAAAGCGGAAAAATGTGTCTTCATAGGATACCCTAAAGAAACAATTGGGTACACCTTCTATCACAGATCTGAGGGCAAAGTGTTTGTTGCTAAGAACGGATCCTTTTTGGAGAAGGAGTTTCTCTCGAAAGGTGTGAATAGTAGGAAGGTAGAACTCGATGAGGTTATTGAACCTCCTCTTCATGAATTGGCGAGTGGCGCAGCGCCGGAAACCGTTCCGGTGGTGACTTCACCAAATGAAGTGGGAGCTAATGATGAAGATCATGAAACTCCAAAAGAGAATACTACCGAACCTCGCAGGTCGACAAGAACACGCACCACTCCTGAATGGTATGGTGATCTTGTCGTAAATGCCATTGTTGAGAACGATGACCCTGCGACGTATGATGAAGCGATGATGAGCCCAGATTCCAACAAATGGCATGAAGCCATGAAATCCGAAATGGAATCCATGTATGAAAACCAAGTATGGACTTTGGTGGAACTTCCCAATGACCGAAAGGCCGTTGAGAATAAATGGATTTTCAAGAAGAAAACAGATGCTGATGGTAATGTGACCGTCTATAAAGCACGACTTGTCGCAAAAGGTTTTCGACAAATTCAAGGAATTGACTACGATGAGACTTTCTCACCCGTAGCGATGCTAAAGTCTGTTAGGATTATGTTAGCAATTGCTGCATTTTTCGATTATGAAATTTGGCAGATGGATGTGAAAACCGCGTTCCTTAATGGTAACATTGAGGAAGAGTTGTACATGGTACAGCCCAAGGGTTTTATTGATCCTAAGGATGCTAACAAGGTATGCAAACTTCAGTGATCCATTTATGGACTGAAGCAAGCATCCCGGAGTTGGAATCTCCGTTTTGACGAAGTTATCAAAGGGTTTGGATTTGTCAAAACTTATGGAGAAACTTGTATTTACAAGAAAGTGAGTGGGAGCTCTGTAGCATTTCTAATATTATATGTGGATGACATATTGCTGATTGGAAATGATACGAAACTTTTGAAGAGCGTAAAAGATTACTTAAACAGTAAGTTTTCAATGAAAGACCTTGGTGAAGCGGCGTATATTTTAGGCATCAAAATCTATAGAGATAGATCGAGACGCTTAATTGGGCTATCGCAAAGTACATACCTTGACAAGATTCTAAAGAAGTTTAGAATGGAAGATAGTAAGAAAGGGTTCTTACCTATGTTGCAAGGAAAGATCTTGAGTAAGACTCAAGGTCCGGCTACAGCTGAAGATAGAGAAGAAATGAATAAGATTCCCTATGCCTCTGCCATAGGCTCTATCATGTATGCCATGTTATGTACAAGACCAGATGTGGCACATGCTATTAGTTTGACTAGTAGGTACCAATCTGATCCAGGTTTGGAACACTGGACGGCGGTTAAGAATATCCTTAAGTACTTACGAAGGACTAAGGATATGTTTCTCGTATATGGCGGTGAAGAAGAGCTCGTCGCAAGTTGTTACGTCGATGCTAGCTTCGACACTGATCCGGATGACTCTAAGTCTCAATCCGGGTACGTATTTGTTATGAATGGAGGAGCGGTAAGCTGGAGGAGTTCCAAGCAAAGCGTGGTAGCGAGATCGACTACAGAGGCGGAATACATTGCTGCTTCAGAAGCGGCAGAAGAAGCAGTTTGGATGAAGGAGTTCATATCCGAACTGGGTGTGGTTCCGAGTGCATTGGATCCAATGGTTATCTATTGTGACAACAATGGTGCCATAGCCAATACTCAGGAGCCAAGGTCTCACAAGAAATTCAAGCATGTAAAGCGCCGATTTCACTCCATCCGTGAACATGTCGCGGATGGTGATGTAAAGATTTGCAAAGTGCACACGGATCTGAATGTGGCAGACCCGTTGACTAAAGCTCTCCCCAAGGCAAAACATGATCAGCACCAGAACTCAATGGGTGTTAGATTCATCACTATGTAATCTAGATTATTGACTCTAGTGCAAGTGGGAGACTGAAAGGAATATGCCCGAGAGGCAATAATAAAGTTGTTATTATATTATTCCGTGTTCATAATAGATGTTTATTTTTCATGCTAGAATTGTATTAATCGGAAACATTAATACTTGTGTGATTAATAAACTAAAAGGGTTCCTAGTAAAGCCTCTCTTTTATACTAGCTCGTTGATTAACTGATGATCAAGGTTTCCTGATCATGAACATTGGATGTTGTTAATAATGGGGTCATATCATTAGAGGAATGATGTGATGAACACACACACCCACAGTACGAATAGCAATACGATCAAGTCATCAAGTTCATTGCTATTTCAAACTCATGCGAAGTAGTTCTAATCTTTAGACCATGAGATCATGTTAATCACTGATACCGGAAGGGTACTTTGATGATATCAAACGTCACACCATAATAGGGTGATTATAAAGGTTGATTTGGGTACTCTGAAAGTATTAGTTGAGGCTCATGGATCAAGAGTGGGATTTGTCCATCCGGATGACGGAAAGATATTCTCTGGGCCCTTCTCGGTGATATTGCATTGGAATCGCTTGCAAGCATGTGACTAGGTCACAGGAATGCATTATCACGGAACGAGTAAAGAGACTTGTCGGGAACGAGATCGAACTAGGTATGGTTGATACCAAATGATCGGATCTCGGACAAGTAATAATATCGCGAGACAAAAAGGAATTAACTATGTTCGTTACCGGTTCACACGATCACTAGTTCATCGTTGAGTAAGTGGGAGTCATCATGGATTTCCAGATCCCGCTGTTGATTATTGATCGGAGAGGAGTCTCGATCATGTCCACGTTATTCACGAACCGTAGGGTGACACACTTAAGGCTCGTCGTCGTTTTTGAGTGGATACGATACTCCGATCGAATTACAGGACAGCATAAGGGTTGTTTCAGAAAAGCACCGAAACTGTTTCGGGATATCGAAATAACTCAAGGGTGTATTTGTTAATGTTTGTTAATTGAATGAATTAACAAATATTAAAGAAATAAAAATGTTTTATTAAATCAATAAGTGTGAATTTTAATTGGCATGAATGTCATGCATTAAAATGGGGGTTACCTCATGTTGATGAGGGATTAATCTCCATAAAGGGAATAAAGAGGGGAAATGAAGAGGAGGGGAGGCCCTTGGCCGGCCAGCCCCTTGGCTGCCCTCCTCCTCTATATAAACCCCCCCCCCCTCTCTCTCCCTTGGACACACACTTCTTGATCCTCCCTCCTTTGCATAGTTGCTGCCCACTTTCCGTCTTGGCTTAGCGAAGCTCTGCCGGAATAGTAGTTCGTAGTTCACACACTTGGAGAAGTGTGTGGAGGAGTGTCCGGCGGATCCCTTCTTCCGCTGCCCCGCTGGACCGAGGGCGTGGAGGAGTCGACGTCGAGCTGCACGTGTGTGCGAGTACGGGGGCGCTGCCACTTGTGGCGCCGACTACACGATCTTGTGATCGTCAAGTGAACCACGACGTCGACTACATCAAGTGAACAACTACGTCGACTACGTGCGTCTTCACCAACTCTCCATCGTCAACGTTTGTGCGGGAACGTAATCCCCGCTCACGGTCGTCGAGGGTGAGTATCCGTTGCTACCATCTCGTAGAGTTTCTTGGCCAGTTTATGCGTTCATGCGTAGGAAAATTTTTGTTTTCTATGCTACGAACCCATCACCTTCTTGCCCGACAAGTGTGGCGAATTGTGCAAGATCCAAGTTCATTAAGCGCAAGGGTCCTGAAGGTGGTGTATTTCCCCGAGGGGGAATTCTTGGTGGTAGAAGTGGGTTCGTCTCCATCACGGATTTGGCGAGCCATATGTGATGGGAAGGATGTGCTTAAAAAGGGGCTCATTTGAAGAATTGGCACAGGTGAAGGGACAAGTATTTGGAACGAGAATTGGCTTCCAAGGGATGGCATGATGCGGCCAATGACTTGCCTTCATACTACTGACCCTCCACAGTTGGTTAGTGAGCTGATTGACGGTTTAATGTGGCATGGGATAGAGAGATGCTTCAAAAGTTTTTCCTACCAATGGATAGGGATCTGATATTTAGTATCCCTTTGAGTACGAGGCGACTGGAAGATTTTTGGGCATGGAATTATGACAAAAAGGGAGTCTTCTTGGTTTGGTCGGCTTACCGCATGCTAATTGACATGCAGGAGAGGCAAACAGCATGGCTAGACGAGTGTCTGGGCTCGTCTGGCATGAAGGAAAGGGAGAAGGAGTGGACAACGCTTTGGAAAGTTCCAGCTCCATCAAAAATCTGGGTGTTTCTATGGATACTGGCCAAGCAATCCCTCCCTATGGCGGATGTTCTTCATCACAGGAACATGGCGCCACATCGATGTTGCTTGATTTGTGGGAAAGATGACTCCTAGGCACACTTTCTTCTCCATTGTAACATGGCTCAGTGTGTGTGGGCGCTAGCACCAGAGGAGATCACAGAACTAATTAGCAACATTCAGGAGCCTAGTGCATGTGCATGGCTCACTGCAGTCTTTGAAACGCTACCACATGATGATCTGACTAGGATGATCGTCACATCGTGGGCCCTATGGCACACCGCGGAAGGCCATCCACAAAGGGATTTTCCAAAGCCCCTTGTCTACACATCACTTTGTGGAGAGGTTTATTGCTGATTTGCAAATGATCAAACCAACGCCGAAAAGTGTGAGACCGAGTATTTCTAGAGGGGTGGCATGGCTACCGCTGCCGGCGGATATGGTGAAGATCAACATTGATGCAACAACTTCCAAGAACTCTAGTATTGGTTCGATTGCTGCAGTTGCGAGAGATGCAAACGGAAGTTTTTTGGGTGCTTTGTCGGTTGTGATGGACATGGTGACAGACCCCGAAACACTAGAAGCCATGGCTTGCCGGGAAGGTCTAACATTGGGTGAAGATCTTCTTCTCTAAGGAGTCAAGCTAGCTACTAACTGTCTGAACCTGACTGGTTGATCAGACCATTTCAAGTACTCTATTGTGGCTGGTGGTGATATTATTGCTAGATTTACTTGTCTGGATATGCTCTTCTGTTCTTTCTTGGATTTTGGCACCAGTTGGATCATTGCAGATATATATTTTTGATTCTAGATGCTTTCCTAGACACTGTATTTGGTATCCTTGACTTGTACTCTTTCCTCCCTGACGTGCTCCTTGGTTTAGGTCCAGAGCACTTTGCAGCCTTAAGAATGTTCTGCAATCCTTCATCTGGTGATTAGAAACTCTCTTCCCATCTAAGTACGTATAGTGGATGCGATAGGGGCCATGGAGCATGTCCTCCGCCGACGGGCCGGAGTACTTTGGCTTTTCTTCTCTACGATTGCCTCTTCCTTGAAACTCCCTGCTTTCATAGCCTTCCTCGTCCCTTCTTTCATACCCCGCGGCTATCTGATTTCGCCTTGCACGGCTATCTTCATTGCGGTACCTTCGCCTTTGCCTGCTTGATCTGTCGACTTTTGGTGAACGCCCCCTTTTATTGTTATATGCATCCTCTCCATCGGCGAATCTGTTGGCTACTTCCATTAATTCCAATACTGTCCTAGGCTTTATTCTCCCTAACTCTTCCACGAGGTCCGAACAGCGAAGGCCAGCCGAAAAAGCGTCTACTGCCCACTCGTCGGAGACATCTTCTGCAGAATTTTTGATTATACCCCACCGCTGTATGTAAGAGTGCAGAGTTTCGTCTTTCCTCTATACGCACGACTTGATTTCTTCTAGTGACGTTGGGCGTTTGTATGTTGAGCAAAAATTTCTTGTGAATTGGCTCTCTAGTTCTCCCCAACTCCCGATGGAATCGTTGGGTAGAGTTTTTAACCAGGACCGCGTTGCGCCGGTGAGGTGTAACTGCAGACTTTGCATCATTGTTGCTCTTGTTCCTCTGAGTATTTGTACTACTTGCAGGTAGTCTGATAACCATAGCATGGGTTCTTGTGATCCATCATACTTTTGCTGATCGTGTGGCAGCTTGAATCCTTTGGGTACCCGCATTCTGCGAACCCTTCGGGTAAAGCATAGCGTGCCTATCTCTTTTTTGTCGTCTTCATAATTTTCTTCTTTCCACGCGTAGCGCGCATTGTTTACTCTTGCTTGCGCTATGATATTCCTCACGTCCTCCTTCCGTGCCTTACGCTTTTTGTCGCTTGATGACTCGCTTGTTTCATTTTGTGGGGGTTGGCGCTTAAAACTTTTCTTTTGCTTCTCCTTATGATATGTCTCCTTTTTATCTAGAAGATGTTTCCTTAGCCTGTCTTCTACCAACCCGAGGCTTCTTATTACGGCTTGATGCATGTGCTCCCGCAGATCTCCAGGCTCTGGTTGCGTGGTTAGTAGGTACGTCTGTGCTGCTACTAATGCTGCCTCTGGCGTTTCTTGCACAAAATCCTCCTCATCATCTGATGGATGTGCACTTATGCTTTTTATGCGGCTTTCTTCTCTTGCCCATGCTGTTGTCCTCCTGCTGTGCTTCAGGTCTCTGCCTTTCTCTGCTGGACTCTGATGTGTCGATGTATTCGTCCCAATATGCTCCACTTGACACACTGTTGTTTTCTTGACTTCTCCTAAACTCGTCTTTTTCCTCCCTCAATTTCTTTCTGCGTTGATGTAATGCGTATTGATACCCCATCAGAACTTCTCTTCTTGAATTGGCGGGTACTTCCGTGCCGTGATTGATGGCTGACATGATGATTCTCCACTCCCCGGTGGAGACGTGGTTTTTTTCCTTCTCCTTCTTACCGTTGCTCCTTGGTTTGTCGACTTGCACGTCGACTTCTCCATTATCTGCATGATCATTCTCTTCTGCTGCTTCAGTGATAATGACGCATAACTGATGTATGCTTCTGGAGACGCCACTGCTTTTGGTGGCAAAGTCCCTTTGACTATCGTATGATTTGTCCACTGTTCCTTCTATGTCGGGTTCTTCCCGAGTTCCGTTGAATTCTTCGATGTTCTTTTGAGTATTTTCTATTGCTGCGAAGCTGACCGGCGAGTTTACCTCGCTGGAAGAGCCCACTGATGATTCAGACATTGTGATTGTCTTGATTTTGCTCGCCGACGGACCCGATTTTGCTGGATCTGAAAGGCGAGTCGAACGCGAAGGTCTGATGTAGAAGCTCAGACTTCCGATCGTCAACTCCATCTTCTGATTTTTGTCGACTTCTGGATTGCTGTTGTCTAAAAACAAAAAAGGCGTCGAATTCATGATTCCAACGCCCCTCGTCCCCACGGTCGGCGCCAATTGACGAGGGTTAACTCGACAAATGTTCTAGATAAAAGACTTAGGATCTGGGGAATAGGGCGTCGGATGAACTCGAAGGTAAATCAGTCAAACAAGGTGTGTATCGAAAGTAAACGTGGTGGTGAACTTGGCTTGCTTTCAATCTGTCCCTCACCGTCCTCTCCTGGCCCCTATATATAGGTGGCCAGGTCTAAAGGAATAGGAGGGGTCCGATACATATTACAACATCGGTATACGACATGAACTCGTATCTCGACTAGGATTACACTTGGGCCTAGCTTAACGGGCCTCAGGGATACGCAAGTAACGGGCTCTATTATCTATACCCTTGTCAGTGAGTATGATCAATGGAGAGGGCAGGGGATCTTATGGACACATTGTCCAGGAAATCAAGGCGTGGAAGACTACCTTCGAGAAGGTTGATATCGTCCACGAGCAGCGGTCTGCGAACGTGGATGCCCACAATCTAGCTAGGAGCTCTATATATTTCCAGCTAGGAAGACATGTTTGGTTTCAGTCTCCACCTGATGGTGTCAATATAATTGTTGAACACGTTTAGTAATAAAGTGGCGGAGATGCTAAAAATGGCAATTGGGTTCACGCGCGCGGCACAGGGCTATGGTAAGCAATGCATGCTTTTCTCAAAACAAAAAAGGAGCAATGCATGCTAGACGAGCTGGTCAGCTAGAGCTATGCCGATCTGGTATTTTTCTTTGATAAAGGCTATGCCGATCTGATACAAAGCTACAAGTTTTATATGAGATCAGAAAAAAAGGATGCTTTTGTGACTTAATTGCTAAAATACGGTTAGCGTCATGAGTTTCTTGGAGACAGGAGCAGCAAATAAAAGAGCAGGACGAAATAATGGTCCATGCATGGGATTTGCACAAAATTATTTGTTCCGATAAAATTTGTTGATTGTGTGCGAGGAACCTAAACGAGGATAGTTGGAGGCAGTGAAGAAGTCAAGGATGATGGCATGCGCATAAGGCTTGTCATAGCATAAGGTAAGAAAATCGACTCCTTTCTTTGTGGGGGACTACCACGGTTTACATAAGGACTTATAGGAGAGTGGGTAATCAGTTATTTGTATTACTTTATTCAGTAGATGCAAAATAAAAGAAAATAAGGTTTAATACCTAGTTAATGCTTTCTATCACTATCTTTTTCTTTTACACCTCTGCATTGATTCCTTCATTTGTGTTCACTCTCAATTACTATACAAGATATAGTGTATATAATCTTGGCCGCAAGTTCAGTAATTCCTTAAGTGAGTGCGCTCAGCAACAGATTTCCTCAGCTTCATGTATTAAAACCAAGATTATACAAGATATGAAATAAATTAATATGCATAAAGTAATAATTAGAATCAATGTGGCAGGTTCACCCAATAAATCTCTTGGACCACATAGAGAGACAGATGAATTGTGAAACCAAGTTAAGGAACCTCATGTACTATACATTTAAAATATAGTTAACTAAAATGCTCCATACTTTTTCTATGTAGGGTGTGCAATAGAATATTATTAAAATAAAATTTAGGCATTTTCTGGACATCCTTTGCTTTCATTTAGGCATTCAATGAATTTCTTGCTATTCAAGTGATATAATTCATACTTAAGCTACATGAATAGAATTACCTCCAAATGCAAGAAAAAATATATTTAGTACTTGTGTAACTTGCAAGGTGATATTTAGAAACATTCAAATGTTTGCTTGGTAAAATTCAAGCCTTTAGATGAGCATTATTGATTATTAAAGTTTTGTAAGTTCTAAATGTGGTTTGAAAATATGAAAAATTCATGGGGTCACTCTATGACCTCAAGAGAATGTGTTCGAGATTTTAGATAGTTGCATAAAAACTTGGATTGTACATTGCAATTAACTCATGCATCTTTGAGGAAGCAAACATTTCATTGATTTATTCCATAGGTTTGTTTATCATAGCTAGTATTCACAAATATACCTTCATGTTCCATCTTGTTCTGAAATAATTTATACGTTCTATTTTTCTTGAATACCAAAATAAGGTATCTTGTGTAATAAAATGTAACATACTAAATTATATTATTAGTTTCAAATTTAGGAATTATTCTGAAATACACGTTAGATCTAGTAAATTTACATTAGATCTAATGTAAAATTAAACTACATATATCTAAATCATTTACTTGATACATTTCAAATTTGAATGACATGTATCTAAAAATTACCTCTACAAACAAGCATGGAAAATCAAAATGAAGTACTATTGTATCTTTGTAGCTCCTATCCATAAAACTTATTTATCATTAAAACATTTGTTTGATAAAATTCAAAACTTTACATTCATCTTAATTGGGTTTTGATTGCTCATAAGTCAAAATATTGTATAAAAAATATATGAAAAAGGCATTGCCATTTTTATGACCTCATGATACCATGTTAAAAATTTGAGCCAGCTTCACAAAAGTGGGATTGTACATTGTTTTTTATTCATGCATTCCAGAGAAGCATCATAGCATCCAAATGAAAACATATGAATTTTTAACAACACAAGATAATTTACTCTCCATTTTCACTTTATATGTGGTATGCAACTTCTTTTATAGTAGTGTAAATAAATATACCTCCACATTTCATCTTGTTCAAATAATTTGTATTTTATATAATTTGAATTACCAAGGTACATTCCTATAGAATATTCCTTCAATGCATGATGTGGAGAAAAATATAGATTTTCATATATATTTAACTAATTGATGAACTTGCAGACAAAATGGATTATATCATAGCGGAGTAATTGAGAGTGAACTAGAATGAAGGAATCAATGTAGAGGTATAAAAGCAAAATATAGTGATAGAGAGCATTTACTAGAAATTTAACATTTTTGTTTGCTTTTGAAACTATTTAATGGAGTAATAAAAACCATTTAATTCCCCTCCTCTGCTATGTTCATATATAAGCCCCTATAGCCCCCCTCAACCAAAGCATGTAATTTTCTTCTCACCTTTTCATCATTCAGGTAATCAATTGTCATCCCTTCATGTATGTGTTCCTCATAGTGAATTTTTGGTAAAAGAAACTTATAAAGTCATTGATGTTTTTATCTTGATCATTTCAGGAGTCTGCGGTGCAATCAAGTCATATATAAGCCCCTGTAGCCCCCTCTACCAAAGCACACAATTTTCTTCTCACCTTTTTATCATTAAGGTAATAAATTGTCATCCCTTCATGTATGTATTCCTCATATTGCATTTTTGTAAAGGAATCTTGCAAAACCATTGATGTTTCTATGTTAATCTTACCAGGAGTCTGTGGCCCAATCATGAGCAGAAGCAGTAGCAGCAACTTACAGGACGACGATGACAACAGCTCATCGTCTCCAAGCTCATGCATGTCATCCAATATTAGCTCGGGCTATGGAAAGGTGATGTTGCTTGGAGCGTGTCAACAGTGCAATATTTATTGCATGCAAACAAGGGAGGAGTACCCCATCTGTCTCAAATGCAACCAACCCTTCCTCATCGACATCCAAACTGCTATTGACAACATGAATAGCAACAAGCACCAGTAACTAGGACTTGCGCATTGCTAGCTATCCGAGTATATTCCCTTTGAGATTAATGTTTAAGTGTGTTTGGTTAGCATAAACTGGATATTTCTAGTAATAATGGTGGTGCTTGATTTGTAAACCTATTGATAACGAGATGTTGGCAATATTTTGTTATCAAGTATTGTCTTCACATATGGTAATAAATCTCTTTAAAAGCCCTTGTGACAAGGATTAGATTATTCAATGATTGTGTATGTAGTTTTTTTGGCCGTGGAGGTACGCTTGGGTCAGCAATGGTTACAGGTAAGCCGGTTTAACACGGTTTGTGCAGTTTATTCAACTCAGCCCGCTGTCATAGGTTTTAATTGGGTTGGTCTGGTTTAGGCCATTTCTTTCTAGGACGATATAACAGGTTGGTGCGGGTTGGTTCCCCGGTGTGAACAGTTTGACACCAGTTTCCATCTTTCAATCTATTGCCGCAGCAGCGTAGCCTTCACGCCGGCGCCCAGAGCGTCCGCCGACTCCAATCCGGACACCAAGAAGATGCCTTGTCAAAATTGACCCTCGCCGTCGCCGATTCTGAACCGCGAGGAACTCATCCTTCTCCTCCCTGGCTGCCGGTGGATCCTTCCACTCCAATCGATGTCCAGCCTCTGGCAACCCATCAAACTCGGCCATCCCACAGCCTCCTCACCGGCGCCCTCGGCCGCTGCAGCCTCCACCCCGGCGCCCTTAGCCTTCACCGACTGCCATGTCCTCGTCTCCACCGTGCCCAGCAGGAAGCAGCGATGCTTGAGATGCAGATTGGAATTTGTCTAATGCGGGAGTTGCTCGATAACGGTTTGACCCGTTTCGGTGGTGCCAGTCCATCCCAAACTAGCAGTAATTTTTTTATCGCGGTTTCAACGGTGTGTATTACAGCGACCCGGTGTAAACCGTCAATCCAGTTTGGTTCGGGTTGGTTTCTTGGTTTTTCTGGTTTGAGACCAAATTGTGCCCAGGATTAGTTACAGGGCACGACTTTGACCCAACTCCAGCCCGCCTTGATGCCGGTAAAGATCTTACTTGGCGTAAATTTATATCAATAACAACGTATAATAATGGTTCTACTTTTGAGTCTGTCTAGTTGTATGGACAGCTTGATGATTCTATGAGATTGAAACTTAATGGAGTGCTCTAGATCACCATTCTCTTGAAGTCTTGGATTGTAGATCACTGATATTCACAAGTGAGAATCTTGGCATTCAAACTACGCTTAGCTTGTGTTGTAGTTAGGAAAGGTTCTTGATTTGGATCCCATTTTTTCCTTATTCATCCAATAGATGCCTACAATTACTTTGAATCCTTCTTAACCTAGGATCATTAGGTCGGCTGAAAGTTCTACCCCTTGTATGACTATCTTGACACCCTTGCAGTATAATCATGATTGTAATTTAGACCCAAGTATTTGTACTAGCATGGGTCATGGTTTATCACTAATTACAAAATTGGAATTAGTTTGGTAAAATCAGAGCTTATGCATCCTTTAATTGATGACCCTGATACGTCTCAAACGTATCTATAATTTTTGATGCTCCATGCTTGTTCTTACACCATTTGCTTAGTGTTTTGTTACACTTCGTAGCATTTTTATGTATTTTCCGGGACTAACCTATTAACAAGATGCCATAGTGCCAGTTCCCTGTTTTCTACTATTTTTGAGTTTCAGAAAAGTTACACAGGAAATATTCTCGGAATTGGACGAAACAAAAGCCGAACATCCCAATATTTAACGAAGCTTCCAGGAGACCGAAGAGGAGACGGAGAGGGGCCACAGGGCGGCCACACCATAGGGCGGCACGGCCTGCCCCTGGCCTGCGCCCCCTGGTGGTGAGGCCACCCTGGCCCACCTCTGGCGCCGCCCCTTCGCCTATAAAGACCCCCCATAGGAAAAACCTAAAGACCCGATCAATTTTCCAGAAACACATCGCGATCTGCCGCCGTTGTCGATCCGAGATCGGGAGGGTCCAGAAGCTCTTCCCGGCACCCTGCCAAAGAGGGGAATCGCCACCGTAGGTCTTCTTCATCGCCATGCTTGCCTCTGGCGCGATGAGTTAGTAGTCTACCTTGGACTATGGGTCCATAGCAGTAGCTAGATGGTTGTCTTCTCCACCATGTGCTTCATGTTTAGATCTCGTGAGCTGCCTTACATGATCGAGATCATCTTTGTGTAATTCTACATATTGTGTTTATTGGGATCCGATGAATATTGGTGTTATGTTAAGTTGATGTGCTAAATATTATCTTATGTTATCTCTATGTTGTTTATGATCTTGCATGCTCTCCGTTGTTAGTAGCTATCTTGGCCAAGTAGATACTAGTGACTCCAAGAGGGGGCATTTATGCTCGATAGTTGGGTTCATGCCTCTATTTAATCTGGGGGAGTGACAAAAACCTCTAAGGTTGTAGATGTGTTATTGCCACTAGGGAGAAAACAACATTCTTGTATCCAAGGACATTCGTTTTATTTACATTACACACTTTGCTTAATGTAGTTATCTGTTGTTCGCAAGTTAATACTCGTGGGGTGTTCGGATGATATCCCCGTGGGTGGATAATTAGTCATAGATGCAGTTGGATGGCGGTCTATGTATTTTATTGTAATGCCCAGAGTAAATCTCATAGTGATCCTCGTGACATATGCACGTTATCTTTATTCTATCAATTGCCCAACTGTAATTTGTTTACCCAGCATGTTGTTATTTATCTTATGGAGAGACACCACTAGTGAACTGTGGACCCCGGTCCAATTTCCTTTACATTGTTACACCGTTTTACTTTTACTCGCACTGTTACTTTCTTGCATACTACTACTATTTTGCACTCGATACGCTCATACCTTTGTTTACAACAAACCGGTGAGATTGACAACCTCATCATAAGTTGGGAGCAAAGTTTTTGGTTGTGTTGTGTGCAGGTTCCACGTTGCTACTAGTTGAAGACGCACCAACAAGAATCGTAAATGATGCCCTTGCTGGAGTGTCATGAAGCTAGCAAGCATCACCTTCTGAAGTTTGGCTTTTTCCTACTGGATCGACAAACCTTGGTTTCTTATTGAGGGAAAGACTTGCTACTGTGCTCATCATACCTTCCTCTTGCTGTTCCCAACTGGGTGGTTATCCTGCCCGCATCAAGCTGTTTTTCTAGCGCCGTTGCCGGAGAAAAAGAAGATTTTTTCAAGTGGAGTTTCGCACGCACATCCTTTACTTTGTTTTAGTTTTGCTTTATTTTATTTTCGCTTGCATCGTTTTTATCAAAAATACAAAAAAAATTAGTTCCCTATTAGTTGTTATTTTTACTTGTCTGCTTTTAGCTTTGCTAGAATGGGTACTCATGAGAACACCAAGTTGTGTGATTTTACTAGCACTAATAATAGTGATTTTATCTGCACTCCTATTGCGCCACCTGCTCCCGCTGCAAATTTTTATAAGATTAAACCTGCTTTATTGAACCTTATTATGAAAGAGCAATTTTTTGGTGCTAGTACTGATGATGCTGCAGCTCATCTCAACAATTTTGTTGAGCTATGTGAGATGCAGAAATATAAGGATGTAGAAGGTGATATTATTAAGCTTAAGTTGTTTCCTTTTTCTTTGAGAGGAAAAGCTAAGGATTGGTTGCTATCTTTGCCTAGAAATAGTATTGATTCTTGGGCTAAGTGTAAGGATGCTTTTATTGGAAAATACTATCCTCCTGCTAAGAATATAGCTTTCCATAGTGATATCATGAAGTTTAGACAGTTTGATAATGAACATGTTGCTCAAGCTTGGGAAAGAATGAAATCTATGATGAAGAATTGCCCTACTCATGGACTGACTACTTGGATGATTGTCCAAACTTTTTATGCAGGACTGATTTTTTTTCAAGAAACCTATTGGATTCAGCTACTGGAGGCACTTTTATGTCCCTTACTTTGGGCGCCGCAACCAATCTCCTTGACAACATGATGGTAAATTATTCTGAGTGGCACACCGAGAGAGCTCCACAAGGTAAGAAGGTAAATTCTGTTGAGGAAACCTATTCCTTAAGTGATAAGATTGATGCTATAATGCTTATGCTTTCTAATGATAGAGCTCATGTTGATCATAATAATGTTCCTTTGGCCACTTTGGTTGCTCAATAAGAGCATGTTGATGTAAACTTCATTAGAAATAATAATTTTAACAACAATGCTTATAGGAACAATTTTGCTAGTAACAATTATAGGCCGTATCCTTCTACCAATGGTAATGGTTATGGTAACTCTTATGGTAATTCCACCAACAACACTAGGGCCGCGCCCTCTGAGCTTGAGGTAATGCTCAAGGATTTCATCGGTAAGCAAACTGATTTTAATAAGTCTGTTGAGGAAAAGTTAGGCAAAATTGATATTCTTGCTTCTAAAGTTGATAGCCTTGCTCTTGATGTTGAACTTCTGAAACTAAAAGTGTTTCCTAATGAGGTGAAAGAGAACAATACTTTTGCCACTGCTAATGCTATTCAAGTTAGAACTGATGAAAATGTTAGGATGTTAACAGAATTGCATGCCAGGTGGGAAAGAGAAGATGAGATGGCTAGAAAGATGAAGGTATGTACCATTACTACCTCTAATGATGTTATTCCAAATGCTAGCAATCCCCTTACTTTGATTGGTGTAGAGAAAACTCCTACTCCTTGTGTTAAAAAGCCTAAAACTGCAAAAACTTTTTCTCAAAAGAGTGCTGAAATTTTTCGGAGTGTAGGAGATGATAGCTCTATTTCTTTTAATGATTTTGATGTTGATGGCTGCAATATATCTGAAGTTATTTTGTTCTTGCAAAAGCTTGCTTTGAGTCCCAATGCTAGTTCTATAAATGTTGCTTTTACTAAGCATATTACCAATGCTCTCATGAAAATTAGGGATGAAAAGTTGAAGCAAAAAGTTTCTATTCCCAAGAAGTTAGAAGATGGTTGGGAACCCATTATTGATATGCATGTTAATTGTTTTGATTGCCATGCTTTATGTGATCTAGGTGCTAGTATTTCTATTATGCCTAGAAAAATTTATGACATGCTTGATTTACCACCGCTTGAAAAGTGTTATTATGATGTTCCTATTGCTGATGTTGCAAACAAGAAACCTTTGGGAAGGATTAATGATGTTTTTATTATGGTTAACAATAACCTTATTCCCATTGATTTTCTTGTTATGGATGTTGAATGCAATGCTTCATGTCCTATTATTTTGGGAAGACACCATCAAATATCAATTCCCACTCAAGAAAGGTATGGAACACTTCCCTAGAAAGAGAAATAAATTACTTTTTGACTCTATTCTTAGAGCAAATTATGAACTTGATGCTTCATCACTTGATATTACTTGATTCACACTTTCTGCGCCTAGCTCAAAGGCGTTAAAGAAAAGCACTCTTACGAGATAACCCATTGTTTTCTTTTCAGTTCTTTTTCTTTTATTTGAGTCTTGGAAGTTATTACTACTGTAATAACCACTCCTTATCCTTTTTATTTCGTTGTTGTGCCAAGAGAAACCTCTAATTTGAATGAGGTAAGATTTGGGGATGTTGCTATCCTAAAACAGATTTTGGTGCTGCACCGTAAAAATTCGTGAAAATTCTCAGAATATATTTTTGACCTACGATTTCTTGTGCATATGCCCCAGGTTATATCTAAACTTTCATTAGTTATACACTTTTTGATTTGAGCAACAGAAAACCCTCGAAAAAATCGACCTTTGTCAGCTGTTCTGTTTTGACAGATTTCTGCCACTATTTGTGTTTGCCTCTCGATCGCTTTCTTTTTTAGTTCTTTTGATCACGGAACTTTTGTGGAAGTTGCTACAGTAGTATATGATTTATATGTGGTGGTTTTGAGTTGAAATCTGAAGCATAAAGGGGTTGATTCATTATTATGCTTACACTAATGTTGCTAATAGAATTGTTTTGAGTTTTGTATGAAGTTTTTAAGTGTAGGGATTGGAGAATGATGAGATGAGTTGAAGAATGGACAAAAGCTCAATCTTGGGGATGCCCACGCACCCCAAGAAATATCCAAGAGGTACAAGCATCAAATCTTGGGGATGCCCCCGAGGCACCCCTTCTTCATCGGCAAAAATTAGGTCACCTTTCAACACACTATATTTTTATTGCTTCATGCACTATGCGTTTTTCTTGGAGCGTCTTTACTTTAGTTTTCAGTTTTGTTTTGTTTTGTTTGCTGCAATAAATGGTTGGACCCCAACAATTTTTTTGGAGAAGTGATGCGGGCGGGATAACCACCCAGTTGGGAACCCCAAGAGGAAGGTATGATGAGTATAATAGCAAATTTTCCCTCAGTAAGAAACCAAGGTATGTCGAATCCAGGAAAAAGCCAAACTCCGGAAGGTGATGCTGACTAGCCTACTAACACTCCAACAAGGGCGCCGTTTACGACACTTGTCGACTCGTCTTCAACTAGTAGCAATGCGGAACCTGCACACAACACAACCAAATACTTTGCTCCCAACTTACGATGAGGTTGTCAATCTCACCGGTTTGCTTGAAACAAAGGAATGAGCGTATCGAGTGGAAAATAGTAATAGTATGCGAGTAAAGTAAACAATGCGAGTAAAGTAAACAATGCGAGTAAAGTAAACAGTTGAAAGCAATATAAAGGAAATAGGACCGGGGTCCACAGTTCACTAGTGGTGTCTCTCCATAAGATAAAATAACACATGCTGGGTAAACAAATTACAGTTGGGCAATTGATAGAATAAAGACAACGTGCATGTCAAGAGGATCACTATGAGATTTACTCTGGGCATTACAATAAGATACATAGACCGCCATCCAACTGCATCTATGACTAATAATCCACTTGTGGCGAATCAATCCGAGAACTCCACAAGTATTAAGTTGCGAACAACAGATAACTGCATTAAGCAAAGTGTGTAATGTAAACAAAGCATGTGCCCTTGAGCATGTGAATGTTGTCTTCCCCCTAGTAGCAACAACACATCTACAACCTTAGAGGTTTTTGTCACTCCCCCAGATTAAATAGAGGCATGAACCCACTATCGAGCATAAATACCCCCTCTTGGAGTCACTAGCAACTACTCGGCCAAGATAGCTACTAACAACGGAGAGCATGCAAGATCATAAACAACATAGAGATAACATAAGATAATATTCAGCACATCAACTCAATCATAACACCAATATTCATCGGATCCCAACAAACACAACATGTAGAATTACATAAAGGTAGTCTCGATCATGTAAAGCAGCTCACGAGATCTGAACATGAAGCACATGGTGGAGAAAACAACCATCTAGCTACTGCTATGGACCCATAGTCCAAGGTAGACTACTCACTCATCGCGCTGGAGGTAAGCATGGCAATGAAGAAGACCTCCGGTGGTGATTCCCCTCTCCGATAGGGTGCCGGGAAGAGCTTCTGGACCCTCCCGATCTTCGGGTCGATGGCGGCGGCGGATCGCGATGTGTTCTGGAAAAGTGATTGGGTATTTAGGTTTTTCCCGTCGGGGGGTCTTTATAGGCGAAGGGGCAGCGTCAGAGGTGGACCAGGGGGCCCACACCACCAGGGGGCGTGGGCCAGCCCTAGGCCACGCCACCCTATGGTGTGGCCGCCCTCTGGCTTGGCTCCGTCTCCTCTTCGGTGTTCTGGAAGCTCCGTGAAATATCTGGACGTCTGGCTTTTGTTTCGTCCAATTCCGAGAATATTTCCTGTGTAACATTTCTGAAATACAAAAACATCAGAAAACAGGGAACTGGCACTGTGGCATCTCGTTAATAGGTTAGTTCCGGAAAATGCATAAAAATGCCATAAAGTGTAACAAAACACTAAGCAAATGGTGTAAAAACAAGCGTGGAGCATCAAAAATTATGGATACGTTGGAGACGTATCAGCATGCCCAAGCTTAACTCCTGCTCGTCCTCGAGTAGGTAAGTGATAACAAAAGAAATAATTTTTGAGGTGACATGCACCTACACAATCTTGACCATATATGTAAGCGTTGTGCGCTGGGAGCAAAGAACTTAAAACATGGGCATGAAAGATATAATCTTGATAGAAGAAACTTAGCAACCATGTTATAACATGAAAATGAACACAAACAAAAGATCATGAAAATGAAACAATGAAAGTCAAACCTGTGTTCAAATCATAAGGAAAAACATATAAATGGTTTTCAACTTGTCCTTCATGGAGAGCAAAACATAAATGCATAGGACACCTTCAAGTTTAAGAGGGCGACTGGATACAAGTAATTTAAGAACAAGTGAAACCAACAATATGAATCAATCAATGAAAACTTTGGGACAATGCACATTATACTCAGAATGACAACTATGCTCTCTTAATGGTGCATAAAGGTAGAAGGTGGAGACTCAACATAAAAGTAAAAAGAAAGGCCCTTCGCGGAGGGAAGCAGTGATTGCAAGTTTTATAAACCTTCAGAAATTATGGTACTTACCGGCTTTGAGCTCTCATTGCCCCCATCATAAGCATCTTAAATGGTTGAAGTTAATGCGAGAACACTTATGCTGCATATGCTTGACAAATCATAAGTTAAAAACCTCGTGTCCCGTGAAATACGAATACCCAAACCTCATGCTACTTTACTTAGAGTCCCAATCAAACTCTTGTCATTGTAAGTATACACGTATCATCGAGAACCGCCAACGGGTACCTCCGTGCCCGATGACATGGAACAAGGCCACATCAAAATGACAGGACAAACAGACAATGAACACCTCAGCATCTCTTTTATTTACCATTGGTATAGCTTTTTATTGCGAGATGCGTCGTCGAATGTTCACTATGGGCATGCTGTAAATTTCCACCATGAATTATGCATGGCTTAGATTAGCGGCCCAGGCGTTTCTCTAACACGTATACAAACTCCATGATCCCGCAAGATTCCCAATTCATTTCACACCGCGAGTATCCATAAACAAAAGATCACGATATCAACTCAAATGAAAGATAGTGCAATGTTGAAAGCTTGCCCCATGACGGCATATCTGGGCTAATTCCCAACTTACAACTTGCAAGCATAACAACTCAACATAAGAGACCACAATGTCAAAATTTTAAAATGAGAAAAGTAAAGTGTGCCGTCCGGTTCATGAGAGCTTTACTGATCAATTTTCGCATAACACCAAAAAGAGTTTATTTTGAAGGATAGATAAAAGCAAGTCAAATATACTTTGGAATAGCAAATTGCTAATAGGTATGTATGGTGGACACTTTGGAACAACTTGGTTTTGGAGTTGGATGCACGAGTAGAGCTCATACTCAGTACAAAGTGAGGGCTAGCAAAAGACTGGGAGCGACCAACTAAGAGAGCAATAACGGCCATAATCATGTAAAGCGACAAAGCGACATTAAAAGAAGCATAAGATAGCATCAAAAGTCAAAAACTAAATGATCATAGAGGCAATGGTGACTTTGTATGAGTCTAACATGTGTGAGCATGCGCCAAGTCAACCCAAATAAAGCATCAAGGAGAAAACCAAAATAATGCTTCCAAATAATTAAAACAACGCATGATTTTTTCAAAGGCTCATTAAGAAATCTCAGTTATTTGAGACAAGTCATGCTACAGCAAAACCACTAAGCATACTATCAAAAAGACATCAAGCTCGACATGCAAAAGCCTAGGCCGCAGTCTACACAAGCTCCTTCTTGTACCACTTTTTTGCATAAAGCTTTTTCTCTTTTCCAACACCATTCAAACTTTTTATAACCAACTCTTTTGATGAAAACCAATATAGACCAGAGGCAAAAAATACACCTTGATGAAAAGATATAACAAGATCTAAACACAAATCAAGGCAAAAACGAAAGCTAAACGCAGTTCTAGAAAAAGAAGAACACTCGTGGAAACGAATAGAGTGAAAAACGGAGTGTTCTTGGCAAATAAAAAGCAAGGCAACTTCTCCAAAAGGAATTTGTTGGGGTCCAACCATTTATTGTAGCAAACAAAACTAAACAAAACTGAAAACTAAAACAACTGATGCTCCAAGAAAAAACGCATAATGCATGAAGCAATAAAAATATAGTGTCTTGAAAGGTGACCTGATTTTTGCCGATGAAGAAGGGGTGCCTCGGGGGCATCCCCAAGCTTTGACGCTTGTACTTCTTGGATATTTCTTGGGGTGCGTGGGCATCCCCAAGCTTGAGATTTTGTCCATTCTTCAACTCATCTCATCATTCTCCGATCCCTACACTTGAAAACTTCCTTCATACAAAACTAAACACAAATCTATTAGCAACATTAGTGTAAGCATAACATTGAATCAACCCCTTTTGCTTCAGGTTTCAACTCAAAACCACCACATATAAAGCATATACTACTGTAGCAACTTCCCCAAAAGTTCCATGATCAAAAGAACTAAAAAAGAAAGCGATAAAGCGGCAAACACAAATATTAGCAGAAATCTGTCAAAACAGAACAGCTGACAAAGGTCGAATTTTTAGAGGGTTTTATGTTGCTCAAATCAAAAAGTGTTCAACTAATGAAAGTTTGGATATAACCTGGGGCATATTCACAAGAAATGGCAGGTCCAAAAGATATGCAGAGAATTTTCACGAATTTTTACGGTGCAGCACCAAAAACTGTTTCAGGACAGCAACATCCCCAAATCTTACCTCACTCAAATTAGAGGCTTCTCTTGGCATAAAAACGAAATAAAAATGATAAGGAGAGGTTATTACAGTAGTAATGACTTCCAAGACTCAAATAAAAGAAAAAGAACTGAAAGTAAAAACATTGGGTTATCTCCCAAGAGTGCTTTTCTTTAACGCTTTTGAGCTAGGCGCAGAAAGTGCGAATCAAGTAATATCAAGTGATTCCTTAAGATCAGCTGTAGGAACAAAGAAATGAATTCTGTCCAAATGAGTTTTTGAGTACCCCTTGTAGTCCCGCCTTGGTACACTACTTTCATCAAAAAGATTTTCAGGACAAATCCAACTAAAATGATTTTCCAAGGCATCATGAATTCCTACAAGTTTACAAGGTATTGGCATTCTAGAATCTTCATTGGGTGTACCAATAACCGCTACAGGTGAGCCAAGCTTATTAAATTTCTTAAAAACTTCCCTAGCCTCAATGGCAACATCTCTAGATTCTATGCGCAAAGTTCCCAAGATAAAAGTTTTCTTTTCAGGATCCTTAATTTCATGAAGCTTAAGGAACATGTATTGCATAAAAGGATGAAGGCTAGCAAACCTAGCTTCTAACATGTGAACTAAATAAGCAAAAGCAACTTCATAACTAGGAGCAAGCTCAGCCAAAGACTTTTCCTCAACTTCTTTATGCATACTAATATGATTAAAGAACTCCTCAATGTTATCTTTCCCAATAATTGAACCACTACCTACTGAGAGGTCCTCCAAAACGTATTTAGGGAACAACATAATGAACTAAAAGTAATAAAGCAACAACTATAAAGGAAACTAAATTTTTTTGGGTTTTTGATAAAATGATGCAAGTAAAAATAAAGTAAAGCAAAACTTAAAACAAAGTAAAGGATATGCGTGCGAAACTCCCCTTGCAGAAGTCTTCTTTTTCCCCGGCAACAGCGCCAGAAAATTATGCTTGATGTGGGCAGGATAACCACCCAGTTGGGAACCCCAAGAGGAAGGTATGATGAGTATAATAGCAAATTTTCCCTCAGTAAGAAACCAAGGTATGTTGAATCCAGGAAAAAGCCAAACTCCAGAAGGTGATGCTGACTAGCCTACTAACACTCCAACAAGGGCGCCGTTTACGACACTTGTCGACTCGTCTTCAACTAGTAGCAATGCGGAACCTGCACACAACACAACCAAATACTTTGCTCCCAACTTACGATGAGGTTGTCAATCTCACCGGTTTGCTTGAAACAAAGGAATGAGTGTATCGAGTGGACAATAGTAATAGTATGCGAGTAAAGTAAACAATGCGAGTAAAGTAAACAGGTGAAAGCAATATAAAGGAAATAGGACCGGTGACGAGGGGTTAACTCGACAAATGTCCTAGATGAAGGACTTTGGATCGGGGGAAAGGCGACAACTAGAGATTCCGGGATCGAGATTGGCACACGATGTACCCAGGTTCACATCCCCGCGGTGGAGGATCGCTACATCCTACTAGCAATCTAGTATATGATCACAATGGTGTTTACATGGTGCCGTCATAGGCGGATTTGTGTATCTAGTCTATGTCTAACCTATCTTGTATGCTATATCTCTCGATGTCTGATGTTGTAAGTTCTCCCTCTAGGGGCGCCCCTGCCTGGCTTTATATATGCAACCGGGCTAAGGTTTTACAAGTGTCCTAGTCGAATACGGATTAGAACCTTCCTTCTTCGTCTCCAAGTCAATCTTCGAGTCCTTGTACTTGTCCACTTCCTTAATGGGTCAGACCCGGTATACTAATCCGTGGGTACCCAAAGGGCATATCCATGTCAGTAGCCCCCGAGACTCAATTCGAGTCGTAGGCTCGGGTTGAGTCTCCAAACTTCAAATCTTAAATCTTTGACTTCTTCAAATCTTTGATTTCTTCAAACTTCGACTTCCTGAAATCTTCGATTTCTTCAAACTTCGACTTCCTGAAATCTTTAATTTCTTCAAACTTTGATTTGACTTCTTGAATCTTCGACTTCACATATCTTCGACTTCAAATTCAATGGCCAAAATCTTCGGGTTCTTGAATCTGCTCTCCCGATGGGAGTGAAATGTCGAGTTTATTTTCTGGTGCTTGCCACCGACAATGGACTCGAAATTTTCTTCCTCGCTCTTCATTGATGATCTTCTCGAAGTAAATCTTTATCGGGTGCGCGACCAGCGCTCCCGATGGGAGTAGCCCCCGAGGCTATGGTCGGGTACTTGTAGTCGATCATAGGCTCAAATTTTCTTCTTCTTCTTGTCAAATTCTTTCTCAAAATTCGCAATCTATCGGGTGCACGGCTAGCGCTCCCGATGGGAGTAGCCCCCGAGTCTATGTTCGGGTACTTGTAGCCGGGCATAGACTCAAGTTGTACTACTCGAAGATGTTCGACTCATGCAGAAAATACGAAAAGTTGTGAAATATTTTGTCTCTCGAAGAAATATTGCATTTGCATACTGTAATGATGATGTAGTATGTAAAATAAAAACTGGATGTTTTTTGTGCAATTTTGTTGCTCGTACGTAAGACCCTTTCATTAGCCGCGATCAGCTACTCAGGTCCGACGTAAAGTGACATGTTTGCCGCATCTGAACTTCAAGATACTTGCTAAGCCTTTTCGTTAGCCTGACGCCCAAGATTTTGTGCCTTGCCAACCGTTAGTCGAGCTTCATGCGATTGTAAACTAAATTGTCAAGTATTCGACAAGGAACGCCAGCTACTAGGGCTTTCACAATTTTTTGAAGTCAATGATATGCAAGATAGTTTTTCATGGCGGAGCCCCCGAATGTCGGGTGTGGCGAAAGTAAACAATAATCGACTCTTGGAAAAGGAGAACTTAGCTTTTATCGGGTGCGGCGTGGTTGGCGCGGTCGTAGTCGATGATGCAGAGGTAGGCGAGTTGTTGTCGTAGAATTGCAATCACGATCGGAGGCAAAGTTGTTGTCGAGCCCCCGAGCGTCATTGAGATTGTCGCGTTGTTGATGTCGACGAAATCGTATGTCTTGAGGGTGATTTCCCCCACTCCAGGGCGAGTTGATGTCGAGCCCCCGAGCGTTGCCGATAGTTTGCGTGAGTGCTTGATACGTCTCCAACGTATCTATAATTTTTGATGCTCCATGCTTGTTTTTACACCATTTACCTACTGTTTCGTTACACTTCGTGGCACTTTTATGCATTTTCCGGAACTAACCTATTAACGAGTTGCTACAGTGCCAGTTCCCTGTTTTCTGCTGTTTTTGTGTTTCAGAAGTGATACACAGGAAATATTCTCGGAATTGGATGAAACAAGTTCCTGAAGTCTTATTTTTCCCGGAAGCTTCCAGAGATCCGAAGGAGAGTAGGAGGGGGCCACCAGGGCCCCACAAGCCAGACTCACACGGCCAGGGGCCTGGCCGCGCCGCCATGGTGTGAGGGCACCTGGCCCCTCCTCTGACATTGCCCCTTCGCCTATAAAGACCCCCCGACGGAAAAAACCTAAGGACCCGATCAATTTTCCAGAACACATCGCGATCCGCCGCCGCCGTCGACCCGAAGATTGGGAGGGTCCAGAAGCTCTTCCCGGCACCCTGCCGGAGAGGGGAATCGCCATCGGAGGTCTTCTTCATCGCCATGCTTGCCTCCGGAGCGATGAGTGAGTAGTCTACCTTGGACTATGGGTTCATAGCAGTAGCTAGATGGTTGTCTTCTCCACCATGTGCTTCATGTTTAGATCTCATGAGCTGCCCTACATGATTGAGATCACCGTTATGTAATTCTACATGTTTGGTTTGTTGGGATCCGATGAATATTGGTGTTTATGATTAAGTTGCTGTACTGAATATTATCTTTTGTTATCTCTATGTTGTTTATGATCTTGCATGCTCTCCATTGTTAGTAGCTATCTTGGCCGAGTAGTTGCTAGTGACTCCAAGAGGGGGTATTTATGCTCGATAGTGGGTTCATGCCTCTATTTAACCTGGGGGAGTGACAGAAACCTCTAAGGTTGTAGATGTGCTGTTGCTACTAGGGAGAAAACAACATTCATATGCTCAAGGGCATATGCTTTATTTACATTACACACTTTGCTTAATGCAATTATCTGTTGTTCACAACTTAATACTTGTGGAGTTCTCGGATTGATTCGCCACAAGTGGATTATTAGTCATAGATGCAGTTGGATGGCGGTCTATGTATTTTGTTGTAATGCCCAGAGTAAATCTCATAGTGATCTTCTTGACATATCACGTTTATCTTTATTCTATCAATTGCCCAACTGTAATTTGTTTACCCAGTATGTGTTATTTATCTTATGGAGAGACACCACTAGTGAACTGTGGATCCCGGTCCTATTTCCATCATATTGCTATCACCTGTTTACTTTACTCGCACTATTTACTTTACTCGCATACTCTATTGTTTTTCCACTCGATACGCTCATAACCTTTGTTTCAAGCAAACCGGTGAGATTGACAACCTCCTCGCAAGTTGGGAACGAAGTACTTGGTTGTGTTGTGTGCAGGTTCCGCGTTGCAGCTAGCAAGCAAAGCTTGGATGAGGCGCCATATATAAATTGTCTGAAGCTGTCGCAAGCTAGCAAGCATCACCTTCAGTCATTTGTCTCTCCTCTCCAAGATCGACATAACTTGGTTTCTTAACTGAGGGAAAACCAGCTGCTATACTCATCACACCTTCCTCTTGGGGTTCCCAACGGGCTGGTTATTCACCACGCACAAGGACTGCCAAGCTCCACATCAACTAGGAGCATCAGCTGTTTTTCTGGCGCCGTTGCCGGGGAGGAAGTAGAAGACTTCTGCGAGGGGAGTTTTCGCACGCACATCCTTTACTTTGTTATTGTTTTGCTTTACTTTATTTATTTTACCTGCATCGTTTTATATCAAAAATCCAAAAAATTTAGAATCCTTGGTAGTTGTTTTTACTTGTTTACTTTCGTTTTGCTGAAATGGCCAATCCTGAAAGCACCAAGTTCTGTGACTTTACTATCACGAACAATAGTGATTTTATCTGCACTCCTATTGCACCACCTGCTCCTGCTGCAAACTTTTATGAGATTAAGCCTGCTTTGTTGAACCTTGTTATGAAAGAGCAATTTTCTGGTGCTAGTACTGAAGATGCTGTAGCTCATCTCAACAATTTTGTTGAGCTATGTGAGATGCAGAAATATAAGGATGTTGATAGTGATATTATTAAGCTCAAGTTGTTTCCTTTTTCTTTGAGAGGAAAAGCTAAAGATTGGTTGCTGTCTTTGACTAAGAATAGTATTGATTCATGGGCTAAGTGTAAGGATGCTTTTATTGGTAGATACTATCCTCCTGCTAAGATTATATCTCTGCGTAGCAATATTATAAAGTTTACTCAGTTTGATAATGAACATGTTGCTCAAGCTTGGAAAATAAAAAAATTACTTTTTGACTCTATTCTTAGAGCAAATTATGAGCTTGATGCTTCATCACTTGATGTTACTTGATTCGCAATTTTCTGCGCCTAGCTCAAAGGCGTTAAAGAAAAGCACTCTTGGGAGATAACCCAATATTTTTATTTTCAGTACTTTTTCTTTTATTTGAGTCTTGGAAGTCATTACTACTGTAATGACCGCTCCTTATCTTGTTTATTTCGTTTTTGTGCCAAGAGAAGCCTCTAATTCGGGTGAGGTAAAGATTTGGGGATGTTCCTGTCCTGAAACTGTTTTCGGTGCTGCACCGTAAAAATTCGTATAAATTCTCTGTATATCTTTTCGACCTGCGATTTCTAGTGCATATGCCCCAGGTTATATCCAAACTTTTGTTAGTTGAATACTTTTTGATTTGAGCAACAGAAAACCCCTCAAAAATTCGACCTTTGTCAGCTGTTCAGTTTTGACAGATTTCTGCCAATATTTGTGTTTGCTACTTTATCGCTTTCTTTTGAGTTCTTTTGATCACGGAACTTTTAGAGAAGTTGATACAGTAGTATTTGCTATATATGTGGTGGTTTTGAGTTGAAACCTGAAGCAAAAAGAGGTTGATTATATGTTATGCTTGCACTAATGTTGCTAATAGAATTGTGTTTAGTTTTGTATGAAGGAAGTTTTCAAGTGTAGGGATTGGAGAATGATGAGATGAGTTGAAGAATGGACAAAAGCTCAAGCTTGGGGATGCCCATGCATTACCCCAAGATATATCCAAGAAGTACAAGCGTTAAAGCTTGGGGATGCCCCCGAGGCATCCCTTCTTCATCGGCAAAAATCAGGTCACATTTCAAGACGCTATATTTTTATTGCTTCATGCACTATGTGTTTTTCTTGGAGCGTCAGTTGTTTTAGTTTTCTTAGTTAGTTTAGTTTGTTTGTTTGCTGCAATAAATGGTTGGACCCCAACAAATTTCTTTTTTGAGAAGTTTCCTTGCTTTTTATTTGCCAAGAACGCTCTAGTTTTCACTCTTATTAAAAATCGAGTGTTTTTCTTTTTCTGCTACTGCTTTTGGTTTTCGTTTTTGCCTTGATTTGCGTTCAGACCTTGCCATATCTTTTCATCAAGGTGTATTTTTTCCTCTGATCTTTATTGGTTTTCATCAAAAGAGGTGTCTTTAAAAATTTCAAATGGTGTTGGAAAAGAGAAAAAGCTTTGTGCAAAATAGTGGTACAAGAAGGAGCTTGTGTAGACTGCGGCTTAGGCTTTTTCATGTCATGCTTGATGTCTTTTTGATAGTATGCTTAGTGGTTTTTGCTTTAGCATGACTTGTCTCAAATAACTGAGATTGCTTAATGAGCCTTTGAAAAAATCATGCGTTGTTTTTATTGTATGGAAGCATTATTTTGGTTTTCTCCTTGATGCTTTATTTGGGTTGACTTGGCGCATGCTCACACATGTTAGACTTTTACAAAGTCGCCAATAGCCTCTATGATCATTTAGTTTTTGACTTTTGATACCATCTTATGCTTCTTTTAATGTCGCTTTGTCTCTTTGCATGATTATGACCATTATTGCTCTCTTAGTTGGTCGCTCCCAGTCTTTTGCTAGCCCTCGCCTTGTACTGAGTATGAGCTCTACTCGTGCATCCAACTCCTAAAAGCCAAAGTTTTCCAAAGTGTCCACCATACATACCTACTAGCAATTTGCTATTCCAAGTAAATTTGACTTGCTTTTATTTTCTCTTCAAATTAAACTCTTACCAGTGTTATGCGAAATTCGGTCAGTAAAGCTCTCACGAACCGGAAGGCACACTTTACTTTTTCCTGTTCTTAAAAATTTGACATTGTGGTCTCTTATGTTGAGTTGTTATGCTTGCAAGTTGTAAGTTGGAGACTAGCCCAGCCATGCAGTCATGGGCAAGCTTTCAACATTGCACTTCTTATTTGAGTTGATATCGTGATCTTTTGTTTATGAATGCCCGCGGTGTGAAATGAATTGGGAATCTTGTGGGGATCATGGAGTTTGTATATGTGTTAGGGAAACGCCGGGCCGCTAATCTAAGCCATGCATAATTCATGGTGGAAATTTGCAGCATACCCATGGTGAACATTCGACAATGCATCTCACAATAAAAAGCTAAACAAATGGCAAATAAAAGAGATGTCGAGGTGTTCATTGTCTGCTTGTCCTGTCATTTTGGTGTGGGCTTGTTCCATGTCATCGGGCACGGAGGTACCCCATTGGCGGTTCTCAATGATATGCATATACTTACAATGACAATAGCCTTGCTTGGGACTCTAAGTAAAGTAGCATGAGGTTTGGGTACTCGTATTCACGGGGCACGAGGTTTTCAACTTATGATTTGTCAAGCATATGCTTCATAATTGTTCTCGCATTAACTTTAACCATTCAAGATCCTTATGATGGGGGCAATGAGAGCTCAAAGCCGGTAAGTACCATAATTTTTGAAGGTTATAAAACTTGCAATCACTGTTTCCCTCTGCGAAGGGCCTTTCTTCTACTTTTATGTTGAGTCACCACCTTCTTTCTTTATGCACCATTAAGAGAGCATAGTTGTCATTCTTAGTGTAATATGCATTGTCCCAAAGTTCATTGATTGATTCATATTGTTGGTTTCACTTGTTCTCAAATTATTTGTATCTAGTCGCCCTCTTAAACTTGAAGGTGTCCTATGCATTTATGTTTTGCTCTCTTTGAAGGACAAGCTAAAAAACATTTGTATGTTTTTCCTTATGATTTGAACACACGTTTGACTTTTATTGTTTCATTTTCATGATCTTTTGTTTGTGTTCATTTGCATGTTTACAACATGGTTGCTAAGTTTCTATTGTCAAGATTATATCTTTCATGCCCATGTTTTAAGTTCTTATGATCCCAGCTCACAAATGCTTATATACATGATCAAGATTGTGTAGGTGCATGTCACCTCAAAAATTATTCTTTTGTTATCACTTACCTACTCGAGGACGAGCAGGAGTTAAGCTTGGGGATGCTTGATACGTCTCCAACGTATCTATAATTTTTGATGCGCCATGCTTGTTTTTACACCATTTACCTACTGTTTTGTTACACTTCGTGGCACCTTTATGCATTTTCCGGAACTAACCTATTAACGAGTTGCCATAGTGCCAGTTTCCTGTTTTCTGCTGTTTTTGTGTTTCAGAAGTGATACACAGGAAATATTCTCGGAATTGGACGAAACAAGTTCCTGAAGTTTTATTTTCCTCGGAAGCTTCCAGAGATCCGAAGGAGAGTAGGAGGGGGGCCACCAGGGCCCCACACGCCAGGCTCGCGCGACCAGGGGCCTGGCCGCGCCGTCATGGTGTGAGGGCACCTGGCCCCTCCTCTGACATGGCCCCTTCGCCTATAAAGACCTCCCGACGGAAAAAACCTAAGGACCCGATCAATTTTCTAGAACAAATCGCGATCCGCCGTCGACCCGAAGATCGGGAGGGTCCAGAAGCTCTTCCCGGCACCCTGCTAAATCACTGATTAGTGACTCCTCTTTTCTTGTGGTAATGACCACGTCGTCGATGTAGACTTGGATGTTTCGTCCTATTTGACTTTCGAGGCAGTTTTGCATCATCCTCTGGTAGGTTGCTCCTGCGTTTTTTAGGACGAAAGGCATGACTTGGTAGCAGAACACGCCATAAGGTGTTATAAAAGCTATTTTTTCCTTGTCTTCTTTCTTCAACTTTATCTAGTTATAGTCAGAGTATGCATCCAGGAAGGAAAGCCTTGTGCACCCTGCTATTGAGTCAATTATCTGATCAATGCGAGGTAGAGGGAAGGGATCCTTTGGACAATGCTTGTTGAGAGATGTATAGTCGACACACACTCTTTGCACATCTGTGTTTTTCTTGGGGACTATAACTGGATTAGATACCCAAGTCGATGTTTTGATTTCTCGGATGAACCCTGCGTTCTCGAGTCTGTGTAGCTCGGATGCTATTGCTTTCCTTTTGGGTTCATCAAATCTTCTCAATGGTTGTTTGACTGGCTTCGCTTTGGGATCGACGTTTAGTGCGTGCTCGACAAGTTCCCTGGGAACCCCTGGCATGTCCGAAGGACACCAGGCAAAGATTTCCCAGCGCTCATGGAGGAACTCGACAAGCACGCTTTCCTATGTGGGATCTAGGTTTACTGCTATAGAGGTAGTCTTGTTTGGGTCCGTAGGGTGGACCTAGATCTTCTTCGAGTCTTGAGTTGCATCGAAAGCCTGGTCTGGCAGGGATCGCCTGATGTCGGGTAGTACGTTGTGGTCGGTTTCACCTTTCAGCCTTGCGTATTCTGCTGTCATGCCGAAGGTTTGCGCCAACCTGTTGAATTCCTTGTCGCAAGTGTTAGATACTTCGAAGCTGCCTTGAACTATGATTGTTCCTCTGGGCCCTAGAATTTTTAGCGTAAGATATGCGTAGTGAGGTACTGCCATGAACTTTGCAAATGCTGGACGCCCCAGGATTGCGTGATATTGTGAAGGCCAGTCCATGACTTCGAACTCCAGTTTCTCTTTGCAATAATTGCTACTATTACCGAAGCAAACGTTGAGCTCTATTTTCTCGAGAGGGTAATTTGCACTCCCCGGTACTATCCCGTAGAAAGAACAGTCCGTTGGCTTTAGACTATCCAATGAGATGCACATTGCCCTCAAAGTTCTTGCGTATATTAAGTTTAGGGATTTCTATTTTCATACCCTCGGGTCCTTAGTTGTGCTCAGTTTTTTCCAGCCGCTTAGTTTTTCCTCAGTTTTGCCCAAGCACTTGTCTGAAACCCTCACAAGGAGCTCGGACGGGAGGAATCCTGTTTAGTTGACCGTTTGTTGGTGCTGGCAAGTGGGGCCGCTGTTGGTGCCCCGCAGTGGACACGTCTCCACTTATCCAGATCATCGTGGGACCCACAACTTATCCACATTAGCGCGCCGGACCCACAGCTTACCCAGGTGACCGTTGCAAAATGGGAGCCCGAGCCAGCCCCGCGCCCGTGCCCGTGCCACTGCTTCCCCTTTCTTTTCCCGTGCCCCATTGTTCTTCTTCTCCGCCAGCGACAGCCCTTCTCCGACAGGCGGGTGATGTCTAGTTTCTCTTCGACCTCCCGTTCTTCATGGCCACAGTATGGACCCGTGCCTTTGACAAGATGCCCTGACTACCCACGCCAGGAGCCTTTGAAGCGGTCGATCTGTAAGAAGAACGACAACGGCAACCGTGGACATGAGTTCCTTGCATACGAGAGCTTTCCATATAGAGAGGGGGATAAGGTTAGATCTCGCTCTAATTGCTCGATTTTCTCTCGATTTTCTTGTTATTCCCTTGAATTTAGGATTTAGGGTTCACGTTGTTGTTTTTAGATCCTGAAGAAATACAGATATTTTGAGTGGATCGATGTGTATGTTCAGAGGCTTAAATTGCAGGAATCAATTGGCGCTATTGGGGAGCGCAATTTGGGAGGGGGAGGACTTGCTGTAGAGAATGCGGCGGAGAGAGGAGCCGTTCCGATTATGCCTAATGCTCCCAATTCAGAACTGGTGGAAGTGATGGGAGAACTGAAGAAATGAACAAGCAGTTAAAGCAGCTGATCGAGTTGAAGAAGCAAGCTAATCTGATGGCTGGGTGTTTTTTTGTTGTATAATTGTGATCGGATTCTTATCATTGCTCATCAAGCGCTAGAAGTTGTTACAAATCCATTAGTCAGTTACATGTACTTGTAGTTGTTTTCAAAGTTAGTGAGTGCATTCATCGAAATTACCCAAAAAAATAAGTGTTAGGGAATATAGGAATGCTAAAGATAGTTGATAATTGTTAGAGGGGTGACAAATAATGCATTCACCGAAATCCCACAAATATGTATGTCTCATATTTATACCAAAATTATACCACTTTTGGGACGTTTCAAATAACCAAAACTATATCCCAAACTATATTCCCTAAAAGAAAAGGAATGCTAAATAAAGTTGATAATTGTTAGAGGGGTGATAAATAATCCATTCACCGAAATCCCCCAAATATGCTAAATATGTATGTCTCATGTTTCTACCAAAATTATACCACTTTTGGGCCGTTTCAAATTGCCAAAACTATATTCCCTAAAAGAAAAGGAACGCTAAAGAATTTGATAATTGTTAGAGGGGTGATAAATAATCTATTCACTGAAATCCCCCAAATATGCCAAATATGTATGTCTCATGTTTCTACCAAAATTATACCACTTTTGGGCCATTTCAAATTGCCAAAACTATATTCCCTAAAAAAAGGAATGCTAAAGATAGTTGATAATTGTTAGAAGGGTGATAAATAATCTATTCACCGAAATCCCCCAAATATGCCAAATATGTATGTCTCATATTTCTACCAAAATTATACCACTTTTGGGCCATTTCAAATTGCCAAAACTATATTCCCTAAAAGAAAAGGAATGCTAAAGATAGTTGATAATTGTTAGAGGGGTGATAAATAATCCATTCACCGAAATCCCCCAAATATGCCAAATATGTATGTCTCATGTTTCTACCAAAATTATACCACTTTTGGGCCGTTTCAAATTACCAAAACTATATTCCCTAAAAGAAAAGGAATGCTAAAGATAGTTGATAATTGTTAGAGGGGTGATAAATAATCCATTCACCAAAATCTGCAAATATGTATGTCTCTTGTTTACACCAAAATTATACCACTTTTTAGTTTAACATTTTTAAATCGTGGAAAATAATGCATAAATAGAGAGAATATAGTTACATGGCAAAATAATCCATAAATGCATGTCTCTTGTCACACGGATCGACTCCACCAACCGTTGATCCACCGACAGAGAGAGTGAGGGGTGGCCATGAAGAGAGAGAGAGGGGTGGCCACGAAGAGACGGATAGGGGTATACTACCCGTTAGATTAGTGGATCAATGGTTGGTGGAGTCAATCCGTGTGATAATGGCTCAACCAATCAGGATAAGTTTGGGCTTCTGTGAGCATTTGCGACAGTACTTGAGGGCAAAACTGAGTAGTACTAAGAAACCAAGGGCACGTAAATAGTAAATAGACTAAGGGATTCAAACAAAAGAATTACAAAATGAAAAATGTGTGTTTTGTACAATATAATTCATATTGGGCTACATCAAATTATTTGCAATTCAAATATACATGAGTGTGACAATTATGGCCTCATTTAGACAAACTATGTTTTGGGGAAGATATTTTGCAAAGGGGTTTGAGTGGAAAACCATGCATCTTCATAGCTACTAGTGATTCTGAGAAGTGGCAATTTGTGGTAAAACTTGATTTATCTATGTTTGTGAAGGTTTCCTAGGTGGCAGGTTGTGTAGGAAGACTCCATGAGTAGGTGCCACTATGTTTTTATTTTTTTTGGATTTTTTTGCGCATGAAATGACTCAATTAGCTATGTTAATCTTATTTGTTGACTCTCTGTTGACCAGCTACTTGAGAGTAGAACTGAGTATATTGCACTTGCCAGTCTAAGTACTCGAGGGGAAAACTGAGTACAGATAAAATTTCTGTATAAGGCCCGAGGTTAGAACTGAGTAGACCAAACATCGAAGGGTTAGCCTCGTGTCGCGGTGCACGCTGCAGCCGTGCATAGCGGACGCGTGTTGCGGTACACGCCACCTTCGTCTTTATAGAGCCTCTCTTTCTCTCCCTCGACGCTCGCCCACTCTCTCATTCTCACTGCAACCGCCTCTCCTGTCCCATCATCTTCTCCACTTCGCGTCGAAAAAACCCCGAAGAAAAAACCTCGGCGATGGAGAAGAATGAGATGCCCATTGTCGGCGCTTCCGATGTACCCACCGGCGCATCAGCCGCCGGCGCATCGGCCGCCGCCGCCGTCCAGGACCACGTCGCTGCTTCAAACGTAGTCGCCGACGCATCAGCCGCCGGCGCATCAGCCGCCGGCGCATCGGCCGCCGCCCCCGTCCAGGCCCCCGTCGCTGCTTCCGACGTAGCCGTCGGTGCATCAGCCGCCGGCGCATCGGCTGCCGCCCCCGTCCAGTTACCCGTCGATTGGAACCCGTACGAACAAGAGTCGTACGTCGCCCCGGAGAACCCCTATGACACCAGCATCGTCGACGACGAGGAGGTAACCCTTTGTTCCCTTGTTCTTATCCCATTTCAATCCTTTTTGTATTAGATCTTGCGTTATTAGGGTTCATCTATTCTTAGTTCTATCATTTTGTGTTAGATCTTGCGTTATTAGGGTTCGTCTATTCCTAGTTCAATCCTTTTGTGTTAGATCTTGCGTTATTAGGGTTCGTCTGTTCCTAGTTCTAGATCTTGCGTGTTAGATCTTGCGTTATTAGGGTTCTTCTGTTCCTAGTTCTAGATCTTGCGTTATTAGTGTTTGTGATTTACTTTTGTTTAAGATTCGGTTAACTTATGTGAGTAATCAATCCCATCCGGTTAATTTGTGCCGATGATGATGAATATTTGGGCACAAATTGATTCAGGGTTTGGTCAGTGAACAATTGGTGTGTAAAAATTTGTTGTGCATGATCTTTGGTTCACTGACTCAAATCCTGGATATAAGTGTGTCCAATGTAACTGAGGCTACCTCTTTTTTCGTGCCCATATTATCATGCATGCTCTTTTGTTCACTCTCTGTTCCATCATCGCTGCAATTGACTCCATGTTTTCGATCTTTGGTGCTACGTGACAGGTACAGAGCAGCGACATCGACAGCGACGACGAGTCCTTCCACACCAAGACTCGTCACGTCCTCAGGAGGCTGCAGTCCGGCCATTACGATCGCCACTTTGCTCGAGGCGTTTACAGGTGCCCTTTCTGCAACAGGAAGCTCCGCGCCACCGACTTCAACTGCCTGGTGAACCATACCGAATCCATTGGCAGAGCCATTGGCGGCGCTAGAGTTGGAACGACCGTGAACGTGCATGCGTTCATGGCCAAACACAAAGCACTTGGGATTCACCTACGCAGCCTCCAAGCTTAATACCATTCATGTAAAATGTAGCTTATGTTGGATCTCGGTCGGTAGTACTGTTATGGGTCCCTACTGTTATCTATGCTATGTTGGCTGATGTATGCAGCTTATCATATATTTTCTCTGGATTTGTGCCCTAGTATTACTCTTCGCTAATGTGGTTGTATCTAAACACATTTTAGTGGTTGATACATCCATATTAGTGAAGAGTAATATGGATCAGAGGGAGTACCTAATTGGGTAAAAACGAAGCCATAAAGAAATGAATGGCGTTAAAAAACAGAAGGAGAAGCTGCTCTAGATTTGCTACCAATTTGGGCAATCAAGAATGAATGAGATCGAGCGAGAGAGAGTAAAAATATGCATTGAAAACTGCTAATCTGGGCGAAAGAGACAGAAACCACTCGTGCCCACGTCCCGGACCCACACGGCTCCACACGCTACGGCCCCAGCTCCGCTCATATGACCAAACACGGTCTCGTCCTGTCCCACGCGGTCCCTTTCTACCAGCCCCACACGACGCGGCCCCACACGACGCGGCCCCACTCGTCAGGACAGAACGGTCAACTGAACGGGATTCCTCCCGTCCGAGCTCCTTGTGAGGGTTTCAGACAAGGGCTTGGGCAAAACTGCGGAAAAACTAAGGAGCTGGGGAAAACTGAGTACAACTAAGGACCCGAGGGCACGAAAATAGAAATCCCTTAAGTTTATGCCGCTTCCTGAATCCATGAATACTCTCCCAATGTCGTATCCCCCTATTTGCGCCTTTAGTACCATTGGAGCGTGCCCTGGCCTGGGAACTTTCCTTGGGTGGTCCGCTCTGCTAAATCTGACTGGTTGATCGGACCACTGCAAGTACTCTGTAGTAGCTGGTGGTGATGATATTGCCAAGTTGACATGTCTAGATATGCTCTTCCTTTCTTTCTTTGACTTTGGTACTGGTTGAATCATTGCTGATATATACCTTTGACTCCAGTTGTTTTGCGATTCGCTGCATTTGATATCCTTGACTCGTGCTTTTTCCTCCCTGTCGTGTTCCTTGGCTTGAATCCATGGCGTTTTGCAACCTTAGGAAGGTTCTGCAATCTTTCATCTGGTGGTTGGAAACTCTTTTCCCGTCCAGGTACGCATAATGGATGCGACAAGGACCATATAGCATATCTTCTGCCGAGGGACCCGAGTACCTTGGTTTCTCCTTTCCCCTGTTATCTCTTGCTTGAAACTCTTTGCTGTCGTAGCCTTCCTCATTCCTTTCGTTGTATCCCACGGCTATCTGATTTTGCCTTCCGTGGTTGTCGCCGTTGCGGTATCGTCGCCTTTGCCTGCTTGATTTATCGACTTCCGGTGAGCGTCCCCTTTTGTTGTTATACGCATCTTCTCCATTGGCGAATCTATTGGCTATCTCCATTAGTTCTGAAACTGCTCTTGGCTTTATTCTCCCTATCTCTTCAACGAGGTCTGAGCGACGAAGTCTGGCTGAAAAGGCGTCTATTGCTCTTTCATCGGAGACGTCCTCTGCAGAGTTTTTAATGACACTCCAGCGTTGTATATAAGAGCGCAGAGTTTCGTCTCTTTTCTGTATGCACGATTTAACTTCTTCCAATGACGCTGGTCGCTTGTATGTTGAGTGAAAATTTCTTGTGAATTGACTCTCTAGTTCCCCCCAACTTCCGATGGAATCTTTGGGTAAAGTATTTAACCAGGACCGTGCTGCGCCAGTGAGGTGTAACTGCAAACTTTGCATTGCCGTTGCTCTTGTCCCCCTAGTATTTGTACTGCTTATAGGTAGTCTGACAACCATAGCATTGGTTCTTGTGACCCATCATACTTTTCTTGATCATGCGGCAACTTAAATCCTTTGGGTACTCGCATTTTGCGAACCCTGCGGGTAAAGCATAACGCGCCCATCTCTTTTTCGTTGTCTTCATAGTTTTCTTCTCTCCACGCATAATGTGAGTTACTTACCCTTGCTTGTGCTATTATGTTCCTTGCATCCTCCTTCCTCTTTTGGCGTTTCTCGTCTTCTGAAGACTCGCTAGTTTCGTTCCGCAAAGATTTGCGCTTGACCTCTTCTTTTTGCCTTTCACTGCGGTGAGTCGACTTTTTATCTGAAATATTTCCCCTTAGCTTGCCTTCTACTAACCCGAGGCTTCGTATCGCGGCTTGATGCATGTGTTCCCGCGGATCTCCAGGTTTTGGTTGCGTGGTTAGTAGGTATGCCTGTGCTGCTACTAATGCTGCTTCTGGTGTTTCTTGCACAAATTCTTCTTCCTCCTCTGGTTGGTTCGCGCTTGGGCTTTTCATATAGCTTTCTTCTACTATACGTGCTGTTGTCCTTCTGCTGTGCTTCGGGTCTTTGTGCCTCTCCATGCTAGACTCTGATGAGTTACTATATCCACTCCAATATCCTTTACTTGGTGTGCTGTTATAATCTGGGCTTCTCATAATCATATCTCTTTCCTGCCTTAACTTCTTTCTGCACTGGTGTAGCGCGTATTGATATCCCATTAAAACTTCTCTTCTTGAATCTGCGGGTACATCAGTCCCGTGGTTGATAGCTGTCATGATCATTCTCCACTCTCCGACGAAAATATGCACTTTCTCCTTCTCTTTCTTGCCATTGCTCCTTATTTTGTCGACTTGCATGTCGACCTCCTCGTTGCCTGCGTGATTGTTTTCTTCTTCTACTGCTTCAGTGATGATGACACATAATTGGTATACGCTTCTGGAGACGCCGCTACTTCTGTTGGCGAAGTCCCTTGGTTTGTCCACTGCTGCTTCCACGATGGTCTTTTGCCCGGTTTCGTCGGGTTCCTTGAATTTTTCCTGCAGATTTTCTGTTGCTGCTAAGCTGACTGGCGAATTTGCCTCGCTAGAAGAGCCTACAGTGATCCGGATTTGGCCATTATTTCGGTTTTACTTGTCGACGGACCCGATTTTGCCGGACCTGAAAGACAAGTTGAACCCGAAGGTCCAACATAGAAACTCAGACTTCCGAATGTCAACTCCATCTTTTTGTTTTCGTCTACTTCTGGATTGCTATTGGCTAAAAGCGAAAAAGCCGTCGAATTCATGATTCCAACGCCCAGAGTCCCCACGGTCGGCGCCAATTGACGAGGGTTAAACTCGACAAATGTCCTAGATGAAGAACTTAGGATCGGGGAGATAGGGCGTCGGATGAACTCGAAGGTAAATTCAGTCAAACAAGGTGGCTATGAAAGTAAACGTGGGTGTAAAACCTGGCTTGTTTTCAATCTCTCTCACACCGTCCCCTCCTGGCCCCTATATATAGATGGCCAGGTCTCGAGGATCGGGTGGGATTCGACACAGATTACAATATCAATATACGACATAAACTCGTATTTCGACTAATATTACAATTGGGTCTAGCTTAACGGGCCTCAGGGGTACTTAGCTGACGGACTCTATTATCTATATCCTTGTCACAAGGAAACAACAAAACATTCTCACTCCAAGCTAGCTTCACCAAATAGAAAAAAACAAAATTACCAGGCTGAAGTTCGTTTAACTCTTCCCGGTTGAAATTTGTATCTCCTAAATATTATTTGATAAAAAAAAGTGGCGTTGTTTACCCTAAAGTGAGCCGAGGCTTAGCTCAGATGGTTGGAAGTGCTGATTTTTTTTCTTTTTTTAATAAAAAGTTATATTAATATCATGAAGATACCAATTATATCCAGCCTATATAAGATCTAAACCAAGTGCTAGCGCATGCTCTCTTGTTGTACACATCAAGATATTCTATTAAAACTATTTGAAGGGCCGTGTAACTCCTAATTCGCAAATACCCTTAAAAAAAGGCCGAAGCCAGGCAACTACCTTTCCCAGACAAGAAGGCCTCGTCTTTCAAACACAGATAGCCGTGGCCGGGGACGACGTGGGCCCAACAATTCGCCGCCAGCAGGCCCCACCCTTGCATCGCCGCTCAGCACGCCGCCGTCGCGCCGTCCACGCCCGAAATTCCGCACCCGCATTCCGCTCTTGTCTCTTCGGTATTCCTCACCTTCCGCGCACACACCCACGTTAGAGATTGAGACTGCCATGTGGACCGGTGTCTATCTTCACAGCCAGTTGTTTTCAGTTCTTGAAGCTGCGCGTTCATAAAACAACCCAGTCTCGAATAATTCCTCTCCGCCACGAGATATCTTTTTTCTTTTTGTTTAAAAAGAGACCGCGAGAAATCTTCCCTTCTCAAACCACCAGCTGTGCGCGAGATACGAACTGATCGTGCCATGGTGGCAGCCGTGCTGGAGTCTCCGTCGCGGTCGCCGTTGCGGCGGCGGCACCGGCTGGCGAACGCTGCCACCGGCGACTTCGAGCTCCGGCACTGGCGCCCGGCCAAGAAGAGCGGTTCCACCGGGATGAAGGGGCGGTGGGTGCCGCCGGAGATCGAGATCCCCGGCGGCGAGGCTGGGGGATACACCAGCCTCCGCGACATCATGTCCTCGCCGGAGTACGCCGCGGCCAAGCAGGCTCACTCCCCCGCGGACGGAGGCGGCGCCGGCGGCGGGGACGTGCACATGATACGCCACCCGCTCGTGAAGCACGCGGCGTACGCGTACCTGCAGCTCACGCCGTCGGCGCGGGAGGACCCCAGCAGGCGGCACCGCCGGAAGCGCGGCCCTCTCTGCCGCCTCATCCTCAGCTGCCTCGACTTTGTCGGGGCGTTCTTCGCTACCGCGTGAGCCGCACGGTTCTTGGCTACCTTTTTTGACCTTTTTTGCTTGCGTTTCCAGTCCTTCTTCTTGGCTTCTTGCTCTTTACAGGTGTAAGAAGGAACTGATTATTTTCTTTGGGTTCGAATTCTTGTAAATATTTTCTTGGATTAGGAGCAAGAGATGATCGCAACTCGAGATTAGCTAGCTTTGAGTCTATTTATCTTGCGATTCTTCTTTGGTCGTCATGAACCCGAATTAGATGCAAGCAACATAATGGCGCAAAGAACCGAAGAACAGATTATGCATAGGAAAACGAGATAGGATCATGGAAAGAAAAGAAATTTCTACCATCCGCATACTGCCATACATCCACAGTGTAAACGTCGCATTGGAGTTGATTTTGCTATGTACTCTGCTTTTCTTTTTGAACCTTGTACTCTGCTTTTCTTGTGCCTTCCTTTGATGTTTGATCCATCCAATCTATGTACACGATCATCCCCTAGAACTGGAGCAGATACTGCTCCCTGCTCGTCAATACTTGCCGCTGTACTGCCGCCGCGCCGGCTTGGCGCCGGCCAACGAAGAGCGGATCACTTGGGCCACCGCGGCGGCGTCGAGGTCGACGGGGCCACCGAAGACTGAGTCCTGTGGCGGAGGCGACGGCGGCCGGCGTTTGGTGGCGAAGGGGCTCCACCCGCCTCCGGACGACTTCTTGTTCCTCTGGTGCACATGCAAAAGTTGAAGAGATCAGAGAGCTGATCATTGTCAAATAAAGATATCGTCCCTAGTGTGTTGCATCTAGCTCGTCAAGATTCGTGCACATGCCCGTTTGGTAGAGCCTATCCTCAAGTTTGACGCTCCGCTGGAACGTGCGCGCGACGCCGACGACGGCTTCCTTTGTTGCCCGTCATCGTCTGATGGGGCAAGGTTTGAACAAAAGTAGTGTGAGCTGACAGTGATCAGGGATTCAGGGAGGTGGATGTGCTTGCCTGCTTGGGCCAGATATACCCTGAGCTTGCGAAACTACGCACCTAGTTCCGGTCTCATTTCTATAATTTTCATATGTAATAGAGGTTGTGCTAGTCCGTAAAATAATGGTACACTAGAATAATCTAGTCCCTGTCTGAACTGATGCACCCTGCAAGTTTCGTGCCCTCTTCAGGTCATCGATTTTTCTCGAGGCAGAGGCGGGGCAGTTGGCACTGCCATGCCATGGACAACTTCTGCCCTGTCTATTTGCAAAAGTGGGTGCAGCTCGAGAGTAGAAGCTGTGACTATGAGGGCTCGATTTGCTAGAAAAGGGCAAAGCTCTTTAATTGCCTCTGAAGTTTGTTTGCTTGCAGTTGGAATTTCATCAGATATGGAGTGGTGGAAGTATGCTTGGTCTATGGTTTCTGGCTGCGGCAGCTGACGAGGAGCAGAGCAACTGATGAGGAATGAAAATTAGTTCCACGATTCCAATACGTCCAACAAGTCGAACCGCATCCCTAAATACGCGCATCGCACTGACTGTTGTGAACTATCCTATCTACCATGAGATGGATGATTTACTGTTAATATGTCTATGGAATGTTGGCAGAGAAAACAGATATGTAGTTACCTCTGAAATTGATGCTCCAGGTTCGTCAGAGACGACATATCGTAGGACATCCATGAAGAAGGTCGTGCCTTTGTCAGCGAAGTTCTTCATGTAGAAGGTGAGCAGATGCCCGGATCTAGCTCTCAGATGCAGCAACCTTTGCTCGATGTTTGGCTCGTACTGCATCACCATAGGCCGGAGGAAGGTGTCGTAGACAATGTCGCTGCCCTGAAGAAACAATTGGTAGACCCGTCTAAGAAACCTTTTATTCACCAAAGCGTCCGTATAGTAAGCTAGATGATGTAAATGTGCTTCTGTTCTTTCTTTTTCAGATCTCCTGAGGGGAAATGCTTAGGGATTACCTTTGTCTTTGGGTACCACAGGTAAACAAAGAAAGCAAGCTTGATTTCTCCGTACATTGGCATCCTAGTGTGGACAAATTATAGTGCAAGCATCAATGAGAAGAGAACTTCAAAACACAACTGGAACCGATCTTCCAATGGAATTCATTTAACTAACCATGAGATGAAGCTCTCGACGGCTATCACCATGGCGACTATGATCCTGAAAAGTACACGCCAACTCAACTGTTAGGAAGGCAACACATACTTTGGCTTTAGTACAAGAAGTGAGAACAAGCTTAAGCAGAAAAAAAATGGCCCAACAAGTTTGGAAAATATGCATTACAACTTCTCAATTTACGATAATAAGAAATCTAACATAATTTGAACAGAGGTTTCAGTCGGTCAGTCAGTAACACGGGTTACTACAAGGAAGCTTGCATATTTTTCTGAATGTACTGAAACAGGCTCAAATATAAGTTAGATAATTTGGACTTTCTGTGTTCTTACTTAGTATCATGTAATTATTCTCCCAGTTAATTGGTTAAGCAAGGAAAAGGATCATAAACAGAATTTGCTAGAAACTTTAGTTGTTCATCTATGATCTTATACCATTTAGTCATGCTAAACTCCTGACAATTGAATACAATTAACCGAAGCATCCAGTTGGAACAAATAGATAAAGCACATAATGGTCAATGAGATAGATGAACACTACATGCAGAAAGAACTTGGAATAGATAGGCACTACATTATAAATTTATAGCTGTTACTAACTCCTATATCTACATCATTGTCGAAAAACCTGCTACGTCTACATGATGTGAGGCACTTTTATATTGTGGGTATTTCATCTCCACCCTAGTTGTACTTGTTCATTATTGGATGCACATTATTAATGGGCGTCTAGCGATTTTGTCCTAGGTCAAAACTAAGACAGTCTTTAGTATTGCGGTGGGATTTTGGTGGTGTTGATGACTTTCTTCTCTCGTCAAACTACATGTGATCTGCATGCGCGTGCGATGACGGGGGTGCCTTCTTGTCTGAGCAACTGAGCATGCCTTTTTTGAACGGATAAAGGCCCCGAAGGACCTAGTGTCTGCATTGAATCGGCGGTGGGAGTACATTTACAAAAAGGACCTCAAAGAAACCAGAAATAATGAAAAGGTCCCTAACTTTTACTCACAACACGCACAGAAATTCGCAAAAAAGCGACCGGGTCCAACTTCGTCGGCTATGATCAAGACCTCCAGGAGCGGCCACCCCTGCCTCCACATCTCCGGCCGGCTAAAGGACCTGGGAGAGGCCCGGTCTTTGTCGTAGGATTGCGTGTGTCGGCATCGGGTTACTAAGTCGTGGCGGCAACACATGTGTTTGAGTATCCTGTTGAGCTCTGTGATGAAAATCCTAGATCCGACCTTTGTTGGATGTTTCTGCCAATGGTGATGTTTTCACACAATTCCCTATTGAGGGCATTGTTTGGAGCTGGTCGGCCTTGATATTGAGGGTGAAAACTCATTATCTAGCCTTAAGTGGTTTGATCTGGCAATGACAGCTCTTTTGGGTTGTTCTCTTCCTAAGGGCACTGCTTCTGGAGAACCATTCTCCAAGATCATGTGTGTTGTCAAGCAATGACATCTGATCTGTGCTCGACGTGGATGACTGCTGCTCTTTTCCTTTTTCTCCTTTTTGTGGTAATTTTGTTGTGTGCATCCTCAGTGTATCAATTAATCTTTCGATATCATGTTGTTGCAGAGGTCGGATTTATTTAGTATCATATTGTTATTAATATAATACCTTTTTACTTTTGTTAAAAAATGTCAAACTTTTTTTGCTATTTAACTGTGTGGCTAGTAACTTTTTCATTGTTACTTTTGCATAGTATATTATGAAATTAGTTCAAGCCATCACATTTTTGGAATTTGACGGCTGCAACATAAGCTTAAATCAGGTCTGATTATAGACCTACGATTCAGGTATACCCCATCTGCTCTAAAACAAAGCACTGTGATAACATGGTCCACATCGGCGTCATTTCTAGGTACAGAGGCTCAAATTCAAAAAAACACTAGACTAGACAAAACCAATTTTAAAATCCAAAATGCCAAGTACTAGCATATAATTGGTGAACCTAGTGTGACCAATAATGTATCTTCTAAAACAGCTAATAATCTGCCGAACAATAGGTTGTCAGCTGAATCAGCAGCGGAAAATATCATTGGACACCTAACATCCACCTAAAATTTGCACCTTATATAAACAAAATTTAAAGTGCTGCAGAAAAAAGAAAAGTTGGCATTACTATATCGCAGCACATGAACCTTTGCCGAGATACACATAAAAGACGCCATGCTAATGAATGAAAAGGCCAAAGGGACAAGCCACCAAAGTTGCCATGATGCATGGTATGTTATGACATAAAGGAAAGAAGAAGGCGGAGAAGAAAAGCAATGCAATCCATCCAAGTTTTGCATCTCACGCTTCCTCCTATTTTATTTTTTTAATAGAAATAACAGTTTCGTTTTACTGAGTCAATGGTAGAAGCAGAAGCAGGTGAAGAAGCAGGCAAACAATCCATGCATTAAATTTGTTGTGGCGTTGTTAGCGGTTAGTCGTATGGTGGTTGACCGAATATACTGTACGTACGGAGTAGTGGCGTAGTACGTACCAGTATTGGCACCAGAAGCGGAGCATGTGCGCGTCGTTGGGGCGCGATTCCACCGTCTTGAAGCACTCGAACGCCGGCATCGCGTACCCGAACAGCAGCCTGCGTCGTCGTCAATGGCGTTTCCGGTGAGCCACGAGCCACACTGCTTACGATCCAGCATGTACGACGGGGAGAGTGATGAGACAGAGTATAGGAAACTTACAGCAGGATCCTGGAGAGGAGCTCCCCCAGCATCTCGCCGGAGTCACCGGATTGGACGGCTGCGCGCGGGTTCCGATCGATCTCGCCGCCCCGACAGCCGGCGGGATTCGACCGGAATGGCCGGGAATTTGGGCGGAGGAGGCAAATGCTGTTGGGTGTTGCTTCGGGGAGAAGGGAGGAGAGGGAAGAGTGAGTTTGGAGGCGGAAGCGAGTAGGAGACGCGACTGCGACCGCGACACTGCGAGGAGCTCTTGCAGTGGAGGGAGACGGTTGCCGCTTGAGCTGAGTTTGCGGGTGGGCCCGTGACGTGCCTTGTAGTGTTACCGGTATATCCACCCAGACGCGTGTTTGCTCTGTAGTCTGCACCGACGCTGCCCTGCACTTGTGTCAGTGATATGGTGGGGCCGACGAGATGTCGCGGTATCTTTTTCTTGGTCAACGGACAGTGAACACTCTGTCCGTTTTCTATGTTTGCTCATGCCTTCATTCAATCTTTTTTCTTTTTTGAACGGGCCTCTATTCAATCTGGTTCGCAAAAATTCCTTCTAACGCAAGCGGGACGTCCGTGATCCTCTGCCTCTCACGTCAGTCATGACTCATGTGAAGCTATGCCATAGTAACGAAGCTCACGGAGCCTCTGTGCCTCCTTCGATGCTTTGTTCAAGCCTCCGCCACTAAGAGCATCTCCATTAGCCTCCCTAATTTTTTAGCCGGCACAGGCGTTGGTTAGACCGTTTTGGGAGCGTCGGCGGGGTCTTCTTTGAAATTAGGGCCGGACTTTCACACCCGCGGCCTCAAAACGGCTGTCCCAGCCTATCCGCCGCCGCCCTCCTCTCGTCCACCATGAGCCGCCGGGCTGACTGACCGCGGTACTGCGTCTCGAACGACGCCATCAACGCGCTCTGCTCGGCTGCGGCCTCAACGTCGGTCGGAAGGTCGGCGAGGAAGTCGGCGTCCAGGTCGTTGTCGTCGTAGTCATCGTCTTCAAGCTCGTTGCCACAGGCGTCGGAGCCCTCCTCCCCCAACACTTGGCGAAGCTCCTCCCGGAGACGCGTGGCTATGTGCGGGCGCCGCCTCGAGGCCCTGCTCCTCGACCTGTGCGTCCAGGTCGGTGGCGTACGCAAATGCCTCCTCGGCGTTGAAGGCCTCCCTCGCGGTGATCTTCGCCGCCAGCTCGTCGTCAGGGAAGCGCTCCTGAGCCAGCTCCCTCAACCTCACGCAAGTCTCGCCAGGTGGTCAGCCATTTTTTTATCCCCTAATCCGTGATGACCCCCTCTATTTATAGCTGCAACCCCGGCAGGCACCGGGCACCTCGGCGGGAAAGCGGCGGGAAGAAGCGATGGGAAAGCGACGGTGGGAAATATCCAGGCGGGAAAAGCGGCGGGAAAACATCGGTGTCTATGGCAAATGAGTCCTGGGCGTCAGATTGGAGCTGCCGCAAGTTGCCGGCGCTTTCGATAGGGTCCTGCCACGCCGGGGCCGGCACGGAACCGTCGGCTAATTTATTGGCTCACACCCGCGCCGACACGGTTTTAATGCCGCGGGTGTGGCCGCATTTTTAGCCTGGAGCCCGAAAAACACACCGATGCCCTTTTAAGAGGCGTTTTGGGAAACACTGGTGGAGATGCTCTAATTGCCCTTTGAAATTTACCCATGTAATCAACCTTTATGGAAACACGAGTTACATTCCATTTCCATCTAGCGCTTGATTGCTAGCGAGCTCGAATCGACCGAGAGATGCGGCATGCGTGCCTTGCATCCGTAAATGAAACGAAACGTGAGGGGAAAGCCTAGCCCCATCCACTGATCTGGTCCATTTTTTAGGAGACACAAAGGCAAGACCAAGAAGCATATAAGGCAAGATTCCAACTATGATGTTGGCATCCACGGCACGTAGAGTCCGATCAAAGCAAACCGGGCGATCGAGCATGCAAGCCATCCGCACTTCCGTTGCGTGCGTAGCTGCATGGATGTGCTCTTGTTTTTTTTTTCTTTGGGACGCGTTTATTTTGAAAAAATATATGAAATAAATATGCTGCTGTTTTCAAAAAGTGATCACAAATTGAAAGGAGTGTTCACGAACTCACCGAGTTAAAAATATCTCCATACATTTGGAAAGAAGCTCGCAAATTAAAATGTGTTTAAGAATTTAAACAACCGTGAATTTGAAATTTATAGAAAAGTGTTCACGGATTAATGGATTTAAATAATATCCTTGTATCTAAAAAATCTTCAGGAACTTAAAATGTTCAAATTTAAAATCCACTCGAGAGTATGAAAAAAAAAATCATGAATTATAAAAGTGGTGACAGATTAATAAATCATAGATGATTTTTTTCAAAAAATTTAAAAATTGTTTGGTAATTTCAAATAATTTGGTGAATTCTAAAAACATTCGGGAATTTCAAAAATATGCAGGAATTTGAAAAATGCCGAAGGACTAAAAATTTCACCAATTGGAAAAAAGTCATAGTTTTACAGTGTTCATTGCAATTGTAACTTGTTCATAGTTTTACAGTGTTCATTGCAATTGAAAAAAGTCATAGTTTTACAGTGTTCACTAAAAATGATGAATTTGAAAATATTCATGCATTTGAAAATTGTTTGCATATTTGAAAATGTTCATTGCAATTGTAACTTGTTCATGAATTTGAAAATTGAAACGAATGAGAGGAAAATCAAAAAAATCAAAAACGAAAAAAAAAGAAAACATGTAAACCTTAAAAGAAATAAAGAAGAGGAAAGAAAAACGGCCAGAAGCTTCCAAAAGCTGGTAAAAGAACTATGTGTGCCGGCCCACTTACGAAATTGGCTCTGGGAATGGTGCGCGTTACGGTGATTCACGACGCAGCGGGTGTGAAATAGGAATGCTACACAGGAAACCCTAGGGCCTAGGCTTTTGTTTGAAGCTGTGAACAGAACCTCCTCAAAAGGCCCGTCCATTATGTGGGCCGGTCCATCCATGTACTTGAGCTAAAAAAAACAACCTAGATCGTCCCCTGAAACTAATAAAACAGATTTCTGCCTGTCATGATTTTTTTTTGCGTGGAGTCGATCGGAAGCATTGAATCGGCTCCTGGTTCTGCTGTCCAAGCCCCAGGGATAATCTGGTCCAGCCATTACCCAGGTGAGCCAGCTCATCTACTCCGCCACTGAGATATGGGTTCCTGTGCGACTGGCCAAACAATACATTCACTCCTCCTGTATTCCTGCTCCTATCTGCAATTATAAGTTCAGCAAATGTGATAAACTCCCATTCAGCAAGAGATAATCTTTGCTCAAGTTCGAGTGTATTCTTGGTGGCCACCATGACATGGAGCTTCCTGCGTTCGAAACAAGCCGTGGGTTAAAAAAAACTTTCAGAAAATAAACTGATCTCTAGTTACCTTGGTTCAGGACAGGCTAAAACCCACCCAGCCAGGAATGAGCATGCATGTTCCCAACCAAATCCAGTATAGCACTGGACAAATGCTAGATCCGAAACAAGCTTGACGCATCGAATCGGCGGTAGCTGGGAGTGGTGAAGAGTTTGAGCATTGAAGATATACGCTGCACTGCACCACAAGGGTGCGTTGCGTCACCCTCCTGTAGTGCTGACAGCTTCATAATTCGGTGGCAGGAGCAGGGAGGGCCATGATTCTTAGACAGAATTTGACTGCAGCCCGAGCATAGAAAATAAACTCTGAATCTCTGGCCCGGCTCGTGTGCGGTGTCTCCTCGCCACCTGATTGATTATCTCTCTCGTCTCGCCGCAGCGCTAGATCTCATGCTCTCGTGTGCATGCAGATGCAGGCTGACCTGATGATGAGCGACGCGAGTTATCTCGTCAGGAAGGTGTCATCCTTTCAGGCTAGCTGGTTTAGATCGAGTAGATGCCCAGCTAGCGCAATGCCTAGCAGTAGCAGTCGGGTATTTGATTACCATTCATTCAGTGGTCATGGAGTGTCTGTTATAAATTGAAGGAGCTCGGACAAATTTTTGCAGAGTTCAGGTAATCATGCAAAAACCATCAAAGCATGACCAAATGTATGAGACAGCAGCAGATCGAATTTGTCTTTTCTAAACGCGGTGTAAGCAAATGCAAGCTGAGTTTTCCCCCTTGCACCTCGCCACGTGATCGAGACATGTATTTCGTTTTAGTTTAGCGCAAGAAGTATGAATTTCTGGTGAATACTATACCTCGGTTCCCTTTTAATCGACACGCGCGTCAACTGTGCATGTATATATTCGCGTTTAATTAAATCGGAACGGAGGGAGTATCATACAAGAACCAGAAGAGAGAATGAACTCATCTCAAAACACACACACACACGGACAACGTTCTGAACGGGTAAGCAGGCCAGGGTACGGATCATATGCGATGCGAGGGAATGACGGACGGATCGATCGACCCCGCAGGCATGCGCCCGGTTCTCCCTCCAACTCGAGAATGTTCACCGCTTTGCACGCCGGCTAAGATGCACGAACGTACGGCCGTATATGCCGGATCCAGGGAATAAACATGCATCCAAAGCTGAACGCCTGCAGACCGACCGCAATCATAATCTAAAAACGATCGGAGGTGATAAGTAAACATTTAAGTTTTAACCGTCCAACCCATCATACATCTATATTAGCGAAGAGTAATATGCATCGGAGGAAACAATCCTATTTGACATGTGTTGGCTTTGGCTTCTGACTGATTCATGAGTGTTTTTTCTCTCTCTATATTCACATGTCATCACTGAATTATGATGAATAGCTCTTGAGCTGGAATGCTGATCTGCCGCGTTGCTACGCAACGCAGGCGAGGCGACCGCCCTCGAGCGACGAGTGATTATCAGTATATGCTGATATGCACCGCTTTTATTCATGTCTCTCGCTAACAGACGAGCTTGGCAGCAATGCCTATATGTATGCCTGCTTAATTATCTGAAACATCCTATCAGTATAAGCCGTGACCATGAGCTTGATACCATGATTACTCCTCCAAAATCTCTTCGCCCATTTGCTCCTCTTGTCTCTGCAGAGAACAGGTTGCAGTAACGAAGTTGAGCCCCGGCCGGCAAAATGACTGTCTCTCGTTAATTTTTTACCGCGGGTTGCAACTATTATGGACGGTGGTGGGCCTGGGCCGGTGCCCGGTGGCCCGGATCCTACTGTACCAGAGGTGTGATGACTGATTATGATGAAGCCAAGCAGGTGAAACGGAACCCCCTCTCACCTCTGCCGCTGCCCTGAATCTGATGAATGCGATGCCGGCACCAAATGCACGCTGACAGTATTCTGACACGTTTTGACTGCTGGTCACCAACGCCCCCCTTATTACGCGCCAATGAATACTCCACTATACTTCACCCTGTGCAGCCGTACGTACCGTGAGTATGTACGATCAGCATAAGTAGATGTGGAGTTTTCACCTTGATGAACGGGTTGATTTCGACACGATATTACATCGAGACGTACTAGTCGATTTGGGCTCAAGTGTTGGTGAACTTGGATTAGAGTTAAGGTAGAGCGGCTGGATTAGCTGCAGCAGTTAACCTTATACAGTGTATCGAGTATTTTTCCTTCTTTTCTTCAGAAAAAAAATACATGTATGTCCTCGGTATGGGCACTGTCGCACTGAACTTAACTAGTGCTACTCCCACTACAGTGCTTGGAGTTCGAGTCCTGATTCGATTCCGCCCTTTTCTCACGGATCGTATCTCGGATCCCTATGGAATTCTCCTAGCTGACCTTGACCTCAGCTTGTCAGCTTACTGCAGCGGTTGTATTTTTTTGGCAAAGAATTACTGCAGTAGAGTACAGTATACTCTCTCTGTTTGGAAATATAAGATGTTTTAGTTTTATGAAGTGAATGTATCTAGATATCTTTTAGTGTATAAGTTTATTCAAATCTATACACTAAAAGATGTCTAAATACATTAACTTTATAAAGCTAAAATATTTTATATTTCTAAACATAGGGAGTAGAAAAGAATTACGGGGAATCGATCAAGCAATACTGCAGCCAGTGATATCGGCCGAGTAGGATTTTACAGCCACTAACCGGGCCGGCTTTACTGGTGAGAATTTGAGATGGGTGAGCAAACACCAACCCGATGGATGGCATCCCGCTCGCGCGTCACCGGAGTCTCCATCGATCGAGACTACATTAGTCAAAACAAAATACATTTTGCAAGCCAAGTAGACGTGTATAGTAGAATAAGTATGTCCGTCCAGTTGCCAGTACACGTATGCGACGTAGTATTTTTATCTAATCGGCAAAGAAAATGTCGCACTGCTTAGAAAAGAATGGCACAAGGTGTCCTACCCAAGAAAGAAACTTGACTAATTTGTTGTGACAAGTTCATCCAAAAAAATAATATGTGGAAGTTAAGCCAATAATTTGCACAAGGGGCCTTTTGCAAATATAAGAATTCGAGACTACAGTGAAATCCCAATGTGCAGCTGAATAGCTGATCCAAGGGCGGCAGCTGATAATGTGAAGTACTCCACGTTCTTACTGCAATTAAAATAGTCCGTAACTCCGTATACCTCTTCTCTGTAAGGTCTCGTTGAAATGCTAGCTTAGCTTTGCGTATGAACGTTGCAACAGGTGATATTCATGGACATAAATCCTTGATGCGTGATGTATCATAAACTCTTTTCCATCGTAATAAAAAACTTTTCCAGATTTGCTAATTTCACAGTTTGTCGTGTTCAAGCTAAGTTGCACATTTACAAGTGAGCAAGTCCATAGTGATAGATAAAAATTGCACGGATACTGAACTTTGTCTAAACTGCATACAACATTTTCAAGTCTTCCTTGGTTTTGTATCTATACTTCTTTCTCTTTTTTGTAGGATGTACCCATTTTACTCTTTTTTTGTAAGGGAGTATGACAAGGGCTATGCATCACGTAGCCCTTTATTGCATAATTTGGTGGTTCACTTATTTTATCTCACTGGTCATAAGGTGGATATACGATTTCAAACATAAAAAAGGTGTCAAGAAAAGGCAGCTAAACATCTTGGATTCTACTAATAGGCCACCAACTATTGGGGATCGTGCTAAGTAAAATAAAAAATTATAGCGCTTAAAACAAGATCAAACTTGCAAAGAGGAGGCAACGGATCACATACCCTCATTGATCGAGCTAGCGGAAGAGTTTGTCGATAACGAGGTTAATATAGGACGAGTCGATTCTCGCAACTAACTTTAGTTAGTCGCGAAAACTATGTTCTTCTTCTCCGTCTCCCACGATCTAATGTCCCATGTGTAACATCTCCCATGGTATCCACATGTATGAGCTTGGCGTCGCCCCGTCGAATGTTTGATCAAGCACACGGACTATGTGGGTACGTCGGTGAAGATCCAACAGCGCTTCCACAACCGCGACTAGATTAGATCTAATCAGTGGTAGAGATTCGGTAGCGCTCTGCATGAGAGAGAGACGATGGCATCGATGACATCGATGCAACGGTGGCGAACAATGGCGCTGAGGCAGGTGTGGCTAGGGTTACATTTGAAACATCAATTTTTAAATTTGAGAATCATAAGCAGTGATGTTCATGGTAAAGTTAAGAGTTAGTGCTTCAAACCATAAAGCGATGGACAAAAAGCTGATTGCACGTCACATATCACACGCTATAGGAGATGATTAGGACATAACAAAATACATTAGTACTAACCTACTACTACTGCGTCATATAAAATATGCACTTCTCATAGGCAAAACCTAATGACATGTACCTCATAGGTAGGCCTCATCGGTAAGGTACTAATGACAGTTTGCATTGAAGATAGCGCGTCACAGGAACACTACAGTTGACGGTCGTATTACACACACATATCACCGATGCACTAGATCTGGCGAGTAGCAAAACTTTCGCTCGTCGGATCAGTGGCATGAGGGGAAATGGTTCGACCCCTCGCGCTCCTCTCGCCCTCGCCGAGGCAAGGGAGCGCCGCCACCCTTTCCCTAGCCAGAGCCCCCTTCCTCCTCCTTCCCCCACCGCCGCCGGCAGGAGCCGTCGGGCGAAGCCCGGGTGGCGCTGGCGGTGGTGGACTGCTTTTCCCCCCGCGCTAGGAGGCGGATCCGGGGCTTCTTCTTCCAGCAGCGGTGCAGTTTGGCTGACGGTAGTCTGGCTCAGCGGCTTGGGTCCCGCGAGCGCGTGATCCTCGGTGTAGGGGCAACATGGTGGTATGGGTGGCCGACGGAGCCTGCTCAGCCCAGATGTAGGCCCATTTGGGCCCCATCTGGGTCGGGGTAGGCTGGCTAGTTTTCTTGCGGCGACGAGGCTTCCTGGAGGTGAGGTGCGATGGCGGTCCTGGTGGCAGTGGCATTTTAGCCAGCTTGCTGTAGCGTTGTGGTGGGGTCTTTGTGGGCCTATCTGGGCCCGGCTGGTTAGTAGGGGCCTGGTGTGACCCTGTTGTCGCGTCCGATCGGCTACCGAGATGGCGGTGGAGGTTGTTCCCCTCGGCTCAGCTGCGATGCTGCTTTCCCTAGTGCTATCGCCCCATTTTCTTTCTTCTAGGTCTCATGTCGGTGACCACAGTGAGACGACAAGGATGGCACAAGACCGTGGTGGCGCATGTTAGTGGGCAGCAAGTTGAGTGGAGCACTATGGATCATCTGGGGTGGTGGTTTTTTTAGGGGTTGGGAGAAATCCCTGTCGGCTTGTCCGACATCGACATGGTGACGCCTGCAAGTGCCACCTTCCTTCCTGAAGGGCGTCTGATGTACCCCTTCCCCACAATTCTGTGCGTACCGGGGGAAACCCTAGGACTAATCTGGGCAGCAGCGACATCGTCATCGCTTTCCTTCTTGAAGGTGTTGTTTGGTATACGGCGCTTATAATGATAGGAGCATGGTGGAATTCTCCGGAGGGCACAGTAGTGGCGGGTCATCTTTGTTTCGTTGATCTGCTGGTGTCGGCATTTATTTCTCTTTTCTTTCTCTACTTTTTCTTTTGGGCTAGGTTGTGTTGTAGCCTCAGTAAGCTTGTTGTATCGTGTGGTTGCTATATTAATATAGCGGGGCGAAAACCTGTTTCGTGAAGATAAGTGGCATGACTGACGTGCCCACTGCTGGCGCGTGGGTGACGGCACCAGAAGATTCCTTGTGCGTGGTGAATGACTAGCCAGTTGGGAACCCCAAGAGGAAGGTATGATGAATATAGCAGCTAGTTTTCCCTCAGTTAAGAAACCAAGGTTTGTCGATCAGGAGAAGAGCAGACAATGCGACTGAAGGTGATGCTTGCTAGTTTGCGACAGCTTCGGACAATTTATATATGGCACCTCGTCCAAGCTCTGCTTGCTAGCTGCAACGCGGAACCTGCACACAACACAACCAAGTACTTTGTTCCCAACTTGCGATGAGGTTGTCAATCTCACCGGTTTGCTTGAAACAAAGGTTATGAGCGTATCGAGTGGAAAATAGTAGAAGTATGCGAGTAAAGTAAACAGTGCGAGTAAAGTAAACAGGTGATAGCAATATGATGGAAATAGGACCGGGGTCCACAGATCACTAGTGGTGTCTCTCCATAAGATAAATAACACATGCTGGGTAAACAAATTACAGTTGGGCAATTGATAGAATAAAGATAAACGTGATATGTCAAGAAGATCACTATGACATTTACTCTGGGCATTACAACAAAATACATAGACCGCCGTCCAACTGCATCTATGACTAATAATCCACTTGTGGCGAATCAATCCGAGAACTCCACAAGTATTAAGTTGCGAACAACAGATAATTGCATTAAGCAAAGTGTGTAATGTAAACAAAGCATATTCCCTTGAGCATATGAATGTTGTTTTCTCCCTAGTAGCAACAGCACATCTACAACCTTAAAGGTTTCTGTCACTCCCCCAGGTTAAATAGAGGCATGAACCCACTATCGAGCATAAATACCCCCTCTTGGAGTCACTAGCAACTACTCGGCCAAGATAGCTACTAACAACAGAGAGCATGCAAGATCATAAACAACATAGAGATAACAAAAGATATAATTCAGTACAGCAACTCAATCATAACACCAATATTCATCGGATCCCAACAAACCAAACATGTAGAATTACATAACGGTGATCTCAATCATGTAGGGCAGCTCATGAGATCTAAACATGAAGCACATGGTGGAGAAGACAACCATCTAGCTACTGCTATGGACCCATAGTCCAAGGTAGACTACTCACTCATCGCTCCGGAGGCAAGCATGGCGATGAAGAAGACCTCCGGTGGCGATCCCCCTCTCCGGCAGGGTGTCGGGAAGAGCTTCTGGACCCTCCCGATCTTCGGGTCAACGGCGGCAGTGGATCGCGATGTGTTCTGAAAAAGTGATCGGATACTTAGGTTTTTCCCGTCGGGGGGTCTTTATAGGCGAAGGGGCGATGTCAGAGGTGGCCCCAGGCCTCCTCACACCATGGTGGCGCGGCCAGGGCCTGGGCCGCGCCAGCCAGGTGTGAGGGGCCCTAGTGGCCCCTCTCCTTCTCTCCTTCGGATGACTGGAAGCTCCCGGACAAAATAAGACTTCAGGAACTTGTTTCGTCCAATTCCGAGAATATTTCCTGTGTATTACTTCTGAAACACAAAAACAGCAGAAAACAGGGAACTGGCACTGTGGCGACTCGTTAATAGGTTAGTTCCGGATAATGCATAAAAGTGCCACGAAGTGTAACGAAACATTAGGCAAATGGTGTAAAAACAAGCATGGAGCATCAAAAATTATAGATACGTTGGAGACGTATCAAGCATCCCCAAGCTTAACTCCTGCTCGTCCTCGAGTAGGTAAGTGATAACAAAAGAATAATTTTTGAGGTGACATGCACCTACACAATCTTGATCATATATGTAAGCATTTGTGAGCTGGGATCATAAGAACTTAAAACATGGGCATGAAGATAAAATCTTGACAATAAGAACTTAGCAACCATGTTGTAAACATGCAAATGAACACAAACAAAAGATCATGAAAATGAAACAATGAAAGTCAAACGTGTGTTCAAATCATAAGGAAAAACATACAAATGGTTTTCAGCTTGTCCTTCAAAGAGAGCAAAACATAAATGCATAGGACACCTTCAAGTTTAAGAGGGCGACTAGATACAAATAATTTGAGAACAAGTGAAACCAACAATATGAATCAATCAATGAAAATTTTGGGACAATGCACATTATACTAAGAATGACAACTATGCTCCCTTAATGGTGCATAAAGATAGAAGGTGGTGACTCAACATAAAAGTAAAAGAAAGGCCCTTCGCAGAGGGAAGCAGTGATTGCAAGTTTTATAACCTTCAAAAATTATGGTACTTACCGGCTTTGAGCTCTCATTGCCCCCATCATAAGCATCTTGAATGGTTAAAGTTAATGCGAGAACAATTATGATGCATATGCTTGACAAATCATAAGTTGAAAACCTCGTGTCCCGTGAATACGAGTACCCAAACCTCATGCTACTTTACTTAGAGTCCCAAGCAAGGCTCTTGTCATTGTAAATATATGCATATCATTGAGAACCGCCAATGGGATACCTCCGTGCCCGATGACATGGAACAAGCCCACATCAAAATGACAGGACAAGCAGACAATGAACACCTCGACATCTCTTTTATTTGCCATTTGTTTAGCTTTTTATTGTGAGATGCGTTGTCGAATGTTCACCATGGGTATGCTGCAAATTTCCACCATGAATTATGCATGGCTTAGATTAGCGGCCCGGCGTTTCCCTAACACATATACAAACTCCATGATCCCCACAAGATTCCCAATTCATTTCACACCGCGGGCATCCATAAACAAAAGATCACGATATCAACTCAAATAAGAAGTGCAATGTTGAAAGCTTGCCCATGACTGCATGGCTGGGCTAGTCTCCAACTTACAACTTGCAAGCATAACAACTCAACATAAGAGACCACAATGTCAAATTTTTAAGAACGGGAAAAAGTAAAGTGTGCCTTCCGGTTCATGAGAGCTTTACTGACCGAATTTCGCATAACACTGGTAAGAGTTTAATTTGAAGAGAAAATAAAAGCAAGTCAAATTTACTTGGAATAGCAAATTGCTAGTAAGTATGTATGGTGGACACTTCGGAAAACATTGGCTTTTAGGAGGTGGATGCACGAGTAGAGCTCATACTCAGTACAAGGTGAGGGCTAGCAAAAGACTGGGAGCGACCAACTAAGAGAGCAATAATGGCCATAATCATGCAAAGCGACGAAGCGACATTAAAAGAAGCATAAGATGGCATCAAAAGTCAAAAACTAAATGATCATAGAGGCTATTGGCGACTTTGTAAGAGTCTAACATGTGTGAGCATGCGTCAAGTCAACCCAAATAAAGCATCAAGAAGAAAACCAAAATAATGCTTCCATACAATAAAAACAACGCATGATTTTTTCAAAGGCTCATTAAGCAATCTCAGTTATTTGAGACAAGTCATGCTACAGCAAAACCACTAAGCATACTATCAAAAAGACATCAAGCATGACATGAAAAAGCCTAAGCCGCAGTCTACACAAGCTCCTTCTTGTACCACTATTTTGCATAAAGCTTTTTCTCTTTTCCAACACCATTTGAAAATTTTAAAGACACCTCTTTTGATGAAAACCAATAAAGATCAGAGGCAAAAATACACCTTGATGAAAAGATATGACAAGGTCTGAAACGCAAATCAAGGTGAAAACAAAAACCAAAAGCAGTAGCAGAAAAAGAAGAACACTCGATTTTTCATAAGAGTGAAAACTGGAGCGTTCTTTGCAAATGAAAATGAGTACATCTCCTCCAAAGGAAATTTGTTGGGGTCCAACCATTTATTGCAGCAAACAAAACTAAACTAACTAAGAAAACTAAAACAACTGACGCTCCAAGAAAAACACATAGTGCATGAAGCAAAAAAAATATAGTGTTTTGAAAGGTGACCTGATTTTTGCCGATGAAAAAGGGGTGCCTCGGGGGCATCCCCAAGCTTTGACGCTTGTACTTCTTGGATATTTCTTGGGGTGATGCATGGGCATCCCCAAGCTTGAGCTTTTGTCCATTCTTCAACTCATCTCATCATTCTCCAATCCCTACACTTGAAAACTTCCTTCATACAAAACTAAACACAAATCTATTAGCAATATTAGTGTAGGCATAACATATAATCAACCTCTTTTTGCTTCAGGTTTCAACTCAAAACCACCACATATATAGCAAATACTACTGTAGCAACTTCCCCAAAAGTTCCATGATCAAAAGAACTCAAAAGAAAGCGATAAAGTGGCAAACACAAATATTGGCAGAAATCTGTCAAAACAGAACAGCTGACAAAGGTCGAATTTTTGAGGGGTTTTCTGTTGCTCAAATCAAAAAGTGTTCAACTAACGAAAGTTTGGATAAAACCTGGGGCAAACGCACAAGAAGTCGCAGGTCTAAAAGATATACAGAGAATTTATACGAATTTTTACGGTGCAGCACCGAAAACAGTTTCAGGACAGCAACATCCCCAAATCTTTACCTCACTCGAATTAGAGGCTCCTCTTGGCACAAAACGAAATAAACAAGATAAGGAGCGGTCATTACAGTAGTAATGACTTCCAAAACTCAAATAAAAGAAAAAGTACTGAAAATAAAACATTGGGTTATCTCCCAAGAGTGCTTTTCTTTAACGCCTTTGAGCTGGGCGCAGAAAATTGCGAATCAAGTATTTTCAGAAGAAGCATTAAGATCAACTGCAGAGGTCTTGTCAATAAGGCATTGTATTTCATCCACATAAGTTTTAGAAGACCCTTTGTGATCACGCTTTGGTTCACTCAAATCAGAAAAAAGATTTTTGGGACAGATCCAGTCAAAATTATTTTCGAAAGCTTCACATAATCCCAAGAGCTTGCTAGGTATAGGTATTTCGGCTCCTTCATCGTTAGTACCAATAACCTTTATAGGAGAACCGAGTTTATTAAAACGTTTAAGAACTTTTCTAGCTTCAATAACGACATCTTTAAATTCTAAGCGCAAAGCTTCCAAAATAAAAGCTTTCTTTTTAGGATCTTCAATTTCATGAAGCTTAAGGAACATGTATTGCGTAAAAGGATTTAGACTAGCAAACCTAGTTTCCAACATGTGAATCAAATAAGCAGAAGCAACTTCAATACTAGGAGCTAGCTCAACCAAAGATTTCTCCTCAACTTCCTCATGCATACTAATGTGATTAAAGAACTCCTCAATTTTACTTTTTCTAATAATTGAACCACTACCTACTGAGAGGTCCTCCAGAACGTACTTAGGGAACAGCATGATGAACTAAAAGTAAAGAAATAACAACTACCAAGGATTCTAATTTTTTTGGGTTTTTGATATAAAACGATGCAGGTAAAATAAATAAAGTAAAGCAAAACAATAAAACTAAGTGAAGGATGTGCGTGCGAAAACTCTCCTCGCAGAAGTCTTCCACTCTACCCCGGCAACGGCGCCAGAAAAAGAGCTGCTGGCGCGTGGGTGACGGCACCAGAAGATTCCTTGTGCGTGGTGAATGACCAGCCAGTTGGAAACCCCAAGAGGAAGGTACGATGAATATAGCAGCTAGTTTTCCCTCAGTTAAGAAACCAAGGTTTGTCGATCAGGAGAAGAGCAGACAATGCGACTGAAGGTGATGCTTGCTAGTTTGCGATAGCTTCGGACAATTTATATATGGCGCCTCGTCCAAGCTCTGCTTGCTTGCTGCAACGCGGAACCTGCACACAACACAACCAAGTACTTTGTTCCCAACTTGCGATGAGGTTGTCAATCTCACCGGTTTGCTTGAAACAAAGGTTATGAGCGTATCGAGTGGAAAACAGTAGAAGTATGCGAGTAAAGTAAACAGTGCGAGTAAAGTAAACAGGTGATAGCAATATGATGGAAATAAGACCGGGGTCCACAGTTCACTAGTGGTGCCTCTCCATAAGATAAATAACACATGCTGGGTAAACAAATTACAGTTGGGCAATTGATAGGATAAAGATAAACGTGATATGTCAAGAAGATCACTATGAGATTTACTCTGGGCATTACAACAAAATACATAGACCGCCATCCAAGTGCATCTATGACTAATAATCCACTTGTGGCGAATCAATCTGAGAACTCCACAAGTATTAAGTTGCGAACAACAGATAATTGCATTAAGCAAAGTGTGTAATGTAAACAAAGCATATGCCCTTGTGCATATGAATGTATTTTCTCCCTAGTAGCAACAGCACATCTACAACCTTAGATGTTTCTGTCACTCCCCCAGGTTAAATAGAGGCATGAACCCACTATCGAGCATAAATACCCCCTCTTGGAGTCACTAGCAACTACTCGGCCAAGATAGCTACTAACAACGGAGAGCATGCAAGATCATAAACAACATAAAGATAACAAAAGATATAATTCAGTACAACAACTCAATCATAACACCAATATTCATCGGATCTCAACAAACCAAACATGTAGAATTACATAACGGTGATCTCAATCATGTAGGGCAGCTCATGAGATCTAAACATGAAGCACATGGTGGAGAAGACAACCATCTAGCTACTGCTATGGACCCATAGTCCAAGGTAGACTACTCACTCATCGCTCCGGAGGCAAGCATGGCGATGAAGAAGACCTCCGGTGGCGATTCCCCTCTCCGGCAGGGTGCCGGGAAGAGCTTCTGGACCCTTCCGATCTTCGGGTCGATGGTGGCGGCGGATCGCGATGTGTTCTGGAAAAGTGATCGGGTACTTAGGTTTTTCCCGTCGGGGGGTCTTTATAGGCAAAGGGGCGATGTCAGAGGTGGCCCCAGGCCTCCTCACACCATGGCGGCGCGGCTAGGGCCTGGGCCGCACCAGCCAGGTGTGAGGGGCCCTGGTGGCCCCTCTCCTTCTCTCCTTCGGATGACTAGAAGCTCCCGGACAAAATAAGACTTCAGGAACTTGTTTTGTCTAATTTCGAGAATATTTCCTTTGTATCACTTCTGAAACACAAAAATAGCAGAAAACAGGGAACTGGCACTGTGGCGACTCGTTAATAGGTTAGTTCCGTAAAATGCATAAAAGTGCCACGAGGTGTAACGAAACATTAGGCAAATGGTGTAAAAACAAGCATGGAGCATCAAAAATTATAGATACGTTGGAGACGTATCACCCACCCATTGTTTGTGCGACACATGAATGTCGGTGCCTAGGGTCGCTCGCTAAATGATGCAACTCGTTTGAACTATAGATGACGGGTCGTCAGCGGTTGCGGTTACCACTGAAAGTATATAGGCGACAAACGCCTTTATCGCCAGTGGTGCGGAAAATGCGCCCATCATTGGTAGGATATTTTTGGCGTAGTGAAACATGTATCAACCAAATAAAAAATAAAAACCAATACAAATATTTCCATTTTTTAGTCTATTAGCATGTCGCAACCCAGTAGCCTGGAAATAAAAGTCCCGCGCGCCCATCATTAGATAGTTGCATCCAATAGCCAGAGGTCCAAGATCGCGGAACACTGGTGGAAAAAGGCCTTCAATCCCGGTTTGTAAAGCCCATTAGTCCCGGTTGTAGCAACCAGGACTGACAAAGCGGGACTAAAGGCTGGAGCCTTTAGTCCCGGTTGCTTACGAACCGGGACCAATGGGCCTCCACGTGGCCCGGGGCATGTGCTGCGGCTGGAGGACCTTTGGTCCCGGTTCATAACACAAACCGGGACTAAAGGTCCATTCGGAATAAAATTATATTTTCTGTTTCGGAATTTCTGTATTTTCTTTATTTCTCTATTATCTAATCATCTCTATTCTCGTATCAAATTAGATACTTATGGCTCTCACTCCATATCTCATATCAAATTACAAGTACTTGTGGTCCTGACTTCCCGGTCCCGGTTGGTTACGAACCGGGACCAATGGGCCTCCACGTGGCCCGGGGCATGTGCTGCGGCAGGAGGACCTTTGGTCCCGGTTCGTAACACGGACCGGGACTAAAGGTCCATTCGGAATAAAATTGTATTTTCTGTTTCAGAATTTCTGTATTTTCTTTATTTCTCTATTATCTAATCATCTCTATTCTCATATCAAATTAGATACTTATGGCTCTCACTCCATATCTCATATCAAATTACAAGTACTTGTGGTCCTCACTTCCCGGTCGGTCACCTATCCTCACACTGCTTCACCCTTAGCACGCTTAACTTCTCCATTCCTTCCCTACTAGCTTCCAAGACTGCGCTCGCAACTTCTTGATAATGGTATACTACCAATTCTATTAACCTATACACTTTGGTAATATATAATATTACTTTTTTAAATTCCAAATAAATTCACAAAATAAGAAGCAATGATTAAGTATAATAAGCACCAATGAATTTCAAATAATCTTTATGTATAATTTAATTATTAATTTTTAATAATTAAAAAATTCAAAAAATCCAAAATACTTGAAAAATCACAAATTCGAAAATTAATAGACTTTGTTAACCAAAACAAAGGGAGTACATTTTTCCAAACATACTCATCCAAGATGGCTCAAATGGAGTACATTAATTTTTCCAAACATACTCATCCAACATTTTTCCAAACATAATCATCCACCTAATAAACATTAAGGTTAAGACGATCAACATGGCTATTGTAGCCTTTTAGTTTCCAGCATCTCCTAGCAATCTCAAAGCCTAGGCGAGCGTCTAAAGCGGCATATAACATTTGGTTGAAGCTCAATGGAACTTTTTCCCAACCAAATATTAGTTAATCTTCATCATCATCTTCTTCTTCTTCCTTCTTCTTGTACTTCTTCTTGTACTTCTTCTTGTCCTTCTTCTTGTCCCTCTTCTTGTTCTCAAGATGTGTCCCAATAGGAGCATTGGCCAAATCAAAGAGACTCGGCGTTAGTTTGCTGGTGGGGTTTGGGACAATCTTTTGAAGATCGTACGCAGACCGAATAACAATTCCGTATGACCTCAGCATGCGCAGATCGTTGGCGATAGCCGCACCACAAAATTTGATGGTGGTGTCCTTCAAGAAGTCCTTGAGTAGTTGTGGCACGCCATTAGCCTTACAAATCTGGAAGATCAATATCTCGGACGCCACCGAGAGTTGAAGGACGGCGGCACGCTGAGGGACCTCGTGAGTGGTGAACTCATAATCCAAGCCCACGCACTTGATCGGTGCGGTGTCGAGGAACCGTCGCTTGAAGGCGCGGATCCACTTCTCTGCCCTTGATGCACGGAGAGTCTCCGTGATGGTGAAGTTCATCTCTTCAATGATGACATAGTAGAGTCGAGATCTTGGCAGAAATTGCTCCTCCATTGAGAGGGAGAGAGAGGGCGCTGATGTTTACACACGCTTCTGTTCTTATAGACAGTGTTGGGCCTCTAAGTGCAGAGGTTTGTAGAGCAGCAGCAAGTTTCCCTTAAGTAGATCACCCAAGGTTTATCGAACTCAGGGAGGAAGAGGTCAAAGCTATCCCTCTCAAAAAACCCTGCAATTACGATACAGAAAGTCTCTTGTGTCCCCAACACACCCAATACACTTGTCAGATGTATAGGTGCACTAGTTCAGCGAAGAGATAGTGAAATACAAGTGGTATAGATGATTATAAGTAGTAAATGCAATCTGGAATAAAAATGGCAGCAAGCAAACAAGTAACAAAACAGCAAGTAAACGGTGTGCAAAGCTTGGAAATAAGGCCTAGGGACCATACTTTCACTAGTGGACACACTCCCAACAAATATAACATAATTGAACAAATAAATAACTTCTCTTTACTATGCTACTCTGAATTACTCTCCTATTGAATAACACTAATCATTGCATAGTGGCTACAGAAGCACCCCTTAAAGTTCATCAAGTACTTGACAAACACTGCTCATAGAGATATCCAAATCAAATCACAACTCAAGATAAATATTATTGCAACTTAGACCAAGTACTAACACGATGCACACACTGTCAACATTACACCATGAAAGGAGGAATAGATCACTTCAATACTATCATAGTGATAATTATTCTCATAATCCATAAGAGATCACAATCGTAGCCTAGACCAAGTACCACCACGATGCACACACTGCACTGTTACACCATGGTAGGAGGAATAGATTACTTTAATAACACCACTAGAGTACACATAATGATGAAGAGTAGCATCTACTTATTCAACATGATACAAAGCTCACGATCACATAAAGATCACATCATGGGAGAGAGAGAGGTGAACCACATAGCTACCGGTAGAGCCCTCGGCCCCGGGGGAGAACTACTCCCTCCTCATCATAGGAGACAGCAAGGTTGATGGAGATGGCGGTGAGGTCGATGGAGACGGCGGAGACGGCGATGGAGACCGATGGAGATGGCTCCGGGGGCACTTCCCCGTCCTGGCAGGGTGCCGGAACAGAGACTTCTGTCCCCCGAAATTTGGCTTCGATGGCGGTGGCGCTGCGGAACTGTTCTGGGAAAAACGCCGACTCCCTTAGGGTTTTCTGTCCCGAGGCTTTATATAGGCGAAGGGGCGTCGTTAGGGGGCTGCCAGGGACTCCTCACACATAGGAGGCGTAGCCAGGGCCTGGGCCGCGCCGCCCTGGTGTGTGGGCAGCCCCTAGCCCCCCTCCGGCTCTCGTTTGGTCCTCGTCCTTCGTCCGAGAAAAATAAGACTTCTAGAACTTGTTTTGTCCAATTCCGAGAATATTTCCTGTGTAGCTTTTCTGAAACACAAAAACAGCAGAAAACAGAAAACTGGCACTGTGGCATCTTGTCAATAGGTTAGTTCCGGAAATCACATAAAAACGCCACGAAGTGTAACGAAACACAAGGCAAATGGTGCAAAAACAAGCATGGAGCATCAAAAATTATAGATACGTTTGAGACATATCAGCATCCCAAGCTTAACTCATGCTCGTCCTCGAGTAGGTAAGTGATAACAAAAGAAATAATTTTTGAGGTGACATGCACCTACACAATCTTGATCATATATGTAAGCATTTGTGAGCTGGGATCATAAGAACTTTAAACATGGGCATGAAAGATATAATCTTGACAATAAGAACTTAGCAACCATGTTATAACATGCAAATGAACACAAACAAAAGATTATGAAAATGAAACAATGAAAGTCAAACATGTGTTCAAATCATAAGGAAAAACATACAAATGGTTTTCAACTTGTCCTTAATAGAGAGCAAAATATAACTGCATAGGACACCTTCAAGTTTAAGAGGGCGACTAGATACAAATAATTTGAGAACAAGTGAAACCAACAATATGAATCAATCAATGAAAACTTTGGGACAATGCACATTATACTAAGAATGACAACTTTGCTCTCTTAATGGTGCATAAAGATAGAAGGTGGTGACTCAACATAAAAGTAAAAGAAAGGCCCTTCGCAGAGGGAAGAAGTGATTGCAAGTTTTATAACCTTCAAAAATTATGTTACTTACCGGCTTTGAGCTCTCATTGCCCCCATCATAAGCATCTTGAATGGTTAGAGTTAATGCGAGAACAATTATGATGCATATGCTTGACAAATCATAAGTTGAAAACCTCGTGTCCCGTGAATACGAGTACCCAAACCTCATGCTACTCAACTTAGAGTCCCAAGCAAGGCTCTTGTAATTGTAGGTATATGCGTATCATTGAGAACCGCCAACGGGGTACGTCCGTGCCCAATGACATGGAACAAGCCCACATCAAAATGACAGGACAAGCAGACAATGAACACCTCGACATCTCTTTTATTTACCATTTGTTTAGCTTTTTATTTTGAGATGCGTCGTCGAATGTCCACTATGGGTATGCTGCAAATTTCCACCATGAATTATGCATGGCTTAGATTGGCGGCCCAGGCGTTTCCCTAACACATATACAAACTCCATGATCCCCGCAAGATTCCCAATTCATTTCACACCACGGGCATCCATAAACAAAAGATCACGATATCAACTCAAATAAGAAGTGCAATGTTGAAAGCTTGCCCCATGACGGCATGGTTGGGCTAGTATCCAACTTACAACTTGCAAGCATAACAACTCAACATAAGAGACCACAATGTCAAATTTTTAAGAACAAGAAAAAGTAAAGTGTGCCTTCCGGTTCGTGAGAGCTTTACTGACCAATTTTCGCATAACACTGGTAAGAGTTTAATTTGAAGAGAAAATAAAAGCAAGTAAAATTAACTTGGAATAGCAAATTGCTAGTAGGTATATATGGTGGACACTTTGGAAAACTTGGTTTTTAGGAGTTGGATGCACGAGTAGAGCTCATACTCAGTACAAGGCGAGGGCTAGCAAAAGACTGGGAGCGACCAACTAAGAGAGCAATAATGGCCATAATCATGCAAAGCGACAAAGCGACATTAAAAGAAGCATAAGATGGCATCAAAAGTCAAAAACTAAATGATCATAGAGGCTATTGGTGACTTTGTAAGAGTCTAACATGTGTGAGCATGCGCCAAGTCAACCCAAATAAAGCATCAAGGAGAAAACCAAAATAATGCTTCCAAACAATTAAAAACAACGCATGATTTTTTTTCAAAGGCTCATTAAGCAATCTCAGTTATTTGAGACAAGTAATGCTACAGCAAAACCACTAAGCATACTATAAAAAAGACATCAAGCATGACATGAAAAAGCCTAAGCCGCAGTCTACACAAGCTCCTTCTTGCACCACTTTTTTGCATAAAGCTTTTTCTCTTTTCCAACACCATTTGAAATTTTTATAGACACCTCTTTTGATGAAAACCAATAAAGATCAGAGGCAAAAATACCCCTTGATGAAAAGATATGACAAGGTCTGAACGCAAATCAAGGCGAAAACGAAAACCAAAAGCAGTAGCAGAAAAAGAAGAACACTCGGTTTTTGATAAGAGTGAAAACTAGAGCGTTCTTGGCAAATGAAAAGCAAGGCAACTTCTCCAAAAGAAATTTGTTGGGGTCCAACCATTTATTACAGCAAACAAACTAAAATAACTAAGAAAACTAAAACAACTGACGCTCCAAGAAAAACACATAGTGCATGAAGCAATAAAAATATACTGTTTTGAAAGGTGACATGATTTTTGCCGATGAAGAAGGGGTGCCTCGGGGGCATCCCCAAGCTTTAACGCTTGTACTTCTTGGATATTTATTGGGGTGATGCATGGGTATCCCCAAGCTTGAGCTTTTTTCCATTCTTCAACTCATCTCATCATTCTCCAATCCCTACACTTGAAAACTTCCTTTATACAAAACTAAACACAAATCTATTAGCAACATTAGTGTAGCATAACATACAATCAACCTCTTTTGCTTCAGGTTTCAACCCAAAACCACCACATATATAGCATATACTACTGTAGCAACTTCCCCAAAAGTTCCATGATCAAAAGAACTCAAAAGAAAGCGATAAAGCGGCAAACACAAGTATTGGCAGAAATCTGTCAAAACAGAACAGCTGACAAAGGCCGAATTTTTGAGGGGTTTTCTGTTGCTCAAATCAAAAAGTGTTCAACTAATGAAAGTTTGGATATAACCTGGGTCATATGCACAAGAAATTGCAGGTCCAAAAGATATACAGAGAATTTATACGAATTTTTACGGTGCAGCACCGAAAACAGTTTTCAGGACAGCAACATCCCCAAATCTTACCTCACTCAAATTAGAGGATTCTCTTGGCACAGTAATAAAATAAAAGGATAAGGAGAGGTCATTACAATAGTAATGACTTCCAAGACTCAAATAAAAGAAAAAGTACTGAGAATAAAAAAATTGGGTTATCTCCCAAGAGTGTTTTTCTTTAACGCCTTTGAGCTAGGCGCAGAAATTTGTGAATTAAGTAACATCAAGTGATAAAGCATCAAGCTCATAATTTGCTCTAAGAATAGAGTCAAAAAGTAATTTCTTCCTTTTCCTAGGGAAGTGTTCCATACCTTTCTTGAGTGGGAATTGATATTTGATGGTGCCTTCACTCATATCAATGATGGCACCTACAGTTCGAAGAAAGGGTCTTCCCAAAATAATAGGACATGAAGCATGGCATTCAACGTCCATAACAAGAAAATCAATGGGAATAAGGTTATTATTAACCACAATAAGAATATCATTAATCCTTCCCAAAGGTTTCTTCTTAGCAACATCAGCAATAGGAACATCACAATAACACTTTTCAAGCGGTGGTAAGTCAAGCATGTCATAAATCTTTCTAGGCATGATGGAAATACTAGCACCTAAATCACATAAAGCATGGCAATCAAAACCATTAACATGCATATCAATGATGGCTTCCCAACCATCTTCTAACTTCTTGGGAACAGAGGCTTTTTGCTGCAACTTTTCATCCCTAATTTTCATGAGAGCATTGGTAATATGCTTTGTAAAAGCAATATTTAAAGAACTAGCATTGGGAGTCAAAGCAAGCTTTTGCAAGAACAAAATAACTTCAGATATATTGCAGCCATCAACATCAAAATCATTAAAAGAAGTAGAGCTATCATCTCCTACAATCCGAAAAATTTCAGCATTCTTTTGAGAAAAAGTTTTGGTAGTTTTAGGCTTTTTAACACAAGGAGTGGCAGTTTTCTCTACACCAATCAAAGTAAGAGGATTGCTAGCATTAGGAACAACATCATTAGAGGTAGTAATAGTACAAACTTTTATATTCCTAGAAATCTCATCCTCTCTTTCCCATCTAGCATGCAATTCTGCTAACAATCTAATATTTTCATCTATTCCAACTTGAATAGCATTAGCAGTAGCAAAAACATTGTTCTCTTTCACATCATTAGGCAACACTTTTAATTTCAGAAGTTCAACATCATGAGCAAGGCTATCAACTTTAGAAGCAAGAATATCAATTTTGCCTAACTTTTCCTCAACAGACTTGTTAAAAGCAGTTTGCTTACCGATGAAGTCCTTGAGCATTACCTCAAGCTCGGAGGGCGTGGCCCTAGTGTTGTTGGAGGAATTACCATAACCATTACCATTGGTAGAAGGATACGGCCTATAATTGTTACTAGCAAAATTGTTCCTATAAGCATTGTTGTTAAAATTATTGTTTGTAATGAAGTTCACATCAAAATGCTCTTCTTGAGCAACCAAAGAGGCTAAAGGAACATTATTAGGATCAATATGAGTCCTATCATTAGCAAGCATAGCCATAATGGTATCAATCTTATCACTCAAGGAAGAGGTTTCCTCAACAGAATTTACCTTCTTACCTTGTGGAGCTCTCTCGGTGTGCCATACGGAATAATTTACCATCATGTTGTCAAGTAGCTTTGTTGCGGCGCCCAAGGTAAGGGACATAAAAGTGCCTCTGGCAGCTGAATCAATTAGGTTCCTCGAAGAAAAATTTAGTCCTGCATAAAAAGTTTGAACAATCATCCAAGTAGTCAGTCCATGAGTGGGGCAATTCTTTATCATAGATTTCATTCTTTCCCACGCTTGAGCAACATGTTCACTATCAAACTGACTAAACTTCATAATATTGCTACGCAAAGCTATAATCTTAGCAGGAGGATAGTATCTACCAATAAAAGCATCCTTACACTTAGTCCATGAATCAATACTATTCTTAGTCAAAGACAGCAACCAATCTTTAGCTTTTCCTCTCAAAGAAAAAGGAAACAGCTTGAGCTTAATAATATCACTTTCTACATCCTTATATTTCTGCATCTCACATAGCTCAACAAAATTGTTGAGATGAGCTGCAGCATCTTCAGTACTAGCACCAGAGAATTGCTCTTTCATAACAAGGCTCAATAAAGCAGGTTTAATCTCATAAAAGTTTGCAGCAGGAGCAGGTGGCGCAATAGGAGTGCAGATAAAATCACTATTGTTCGTACTAGTAAAGTCACACAGCTTGGTGTTTTCAGGATTAGCCATTTCAGCAAAACTAAAAGCAGACAAGTAAAAACAACTACCAAGGATTCTAATTTTTTTGGGGTTTTGATAAAAAATGATGCAGGTAAAATAAATAAAGTAAAGCAAAACACTAATAAAGTAAAGGATGTGCGTGCGAAAAACTCCCCTCGCAGAAGTCTTCTACTTCCTCCCCGGCAACGGCGCCAGAAAATATGCTTGATGCGTGGTAAATGACCAGCCCGTTGTGAACCCCAAGAGGAAGGTGTGATGAATATAGCAGCAAGATTTTCCCTCAGTTAAGAAACCAAGGTTTGTCGATCAGGAGAGGAGAGACAAACGACTGAAGGTGATGCTTGCAAGCTTCGCGACAGCTTCAGACAATTTATACATGGCGCCTCATCCAAGCTTTGCTTTTGCTAGCAGCAACGTGAAACCTGCATACAACACAACCAAATACTTTGTTCCCAACTTGTGATGAGGTTGTCAATCTCACCGGTTTGCTTGAAACAAAGGGTATGAGCGTATCGAGTGGAAAGCAGTGAAAGTATGCGAGTAAAGTAAACAGTGCGAGTAAAATAAACAGGTGATAGCAATATGATGGAAATAGGACCGGGGTCCACAGTTCACTAGTGGTGTCTCTCCATAGATAAAATAACACATGCTGGGTAAACAAATTATAGTTGGGCAATTGATAGAATAAAGATAACGTGATATGTCAAGAAGATCACTATGTGATTTACTCTGGGCATTACAACAAAATACATAGACTGCCATCCAACTGCATCTATGACTAATAATCCACTCACAGGGATATCATCCGAACACCCCATGAGTATTAAGTTGCGAACAACAGATAATTGCATTAAGCAAAGTGTGTAATGTAAACAAAGCATATGCCCTCGAGCATATGAATGTTGTTTTCTCCCTAATAGCAACAGCACATCTACAACCTTAGAGGTTTCTGTCACTCCCCCAGGTTAAATAGAGGCATGAACCCACTATCGAGTATAAATACCCCCTTTTGGAGTCACTAGCAACTACTCGGCCAAGATAGCTACTAACAACGGAGAGCATGCAAGATCATAAACAACATAGAGATAACATAAGATATATTTCAGTATAGCAACTCAATCATAACACCAATATTCATCGGATCCCAACAAACCAAACATGTAGAATTACATAACGGTGATCTCAATCATGTAGGGCAGCTCATGAGATCTAAACATGAAGCACATGGTGGAGGAGACAACCATCTAGCTACTGCTATGGACCCATAGTCCAAGGTAGACTACTCACTCATCGCTCCGGAGGCAAGCATGGTGATGAAGAAGACCTCCGGTGGCGATTCCCCTCTCCGGCAGGGTGCCGGGAAGAGCTTCTGGACCCTCCCGATCTCGGGTCGACGACGGCGGCGGATCGCGATGTGTTCTGGAAAAGTGATCGGGTACATAGGTTTTTCCCATCGGGGGGTCTTTATAGGCGAAGGGGCATCGTCAGGAGTGGACCGAGGCGGCCTCACACATAGGGGGCGCGGCCAGGGGCCAGGCCACGCCGCCCTGGTGTGTGGGCACCTCGTGGCCCCACTCCGTCTCCTCTTCAGATCTCTGGAAGCTTCCGGGAAAAATAAGACTTCAGGAACTTGTTTCATCCAATTCCAAGAATATTTCCTGTGTAGCAATTCTGAAACACAAAAACAGCAAAAAACAGGGAACTGACACTGTGGCGACTTGTTAATAGGTTAGTTCCAGAAAATGCATAAAAGTGCCACAAAGTGTAACGAAACAGTAGGCAAATGGTGTAAAAACAAGCATGGAGCATCAAAAATTATAGATACGTTGGAGACGTATCAGCGACTTTGTAAGAGTCTAACATGTGTGAGCATGCGCCAAGTCAACCCAAATAAAGCATCAAGGAGAAAACCAAAATAATGCTTCCAAACGATAAAAACAACGCATGATTTTTTCAAAGGCTCATTAAGCAATCTCAGTCATTTGAGACAAGTCATGCTACAGCAAAAATCACTAAGCATACTATCAAAAAGATATCAAGCACGACATGCAAAAGCCTAGGCCGCAGTCTACACAAGCTCCTTCTTGTACCACTTTTTTGCATAAAGCTTTTTCTCTTTTCCAACACCATTCAAACTTTTTATAAACACCTCTTTTGATGAAAACCAATAAATACCATAGGTCGAAATACACCTTGATGCAAGGATAAAACAAAATCTGAACAAAAATCAAGGCGAAAAATGCAAGCTAAACGCAGTAGCAGAAAAAGAGAACACTCGTTGAACGATAAGAGTGAGAACTAGAGTGTTCTTGGCAAATGAAAAGCGAGTTCATCTCCTCCAAAAGAAACATGATGAGATCTAACCATTTATTGCAGCAAACGAAACTAAACTAATACTGAAAACAAAAACAACTGACGCTCCTAGAAAAATGCATAGTGCATGAAGCCATACAAATATAGTGTCTTGAAAGGTGAGCTGATTTTTGCTGATGAAGAAGGGGGTGCCTCGGGGGCATCCCCAAGCTTTGACGCTTGTACTTCTTGGATATTTCTTGGGGTGATGCATGGGCATCCCCAAGCTTGAGCTTTTGTCCATTCTTCATCTCATCTCATCATTCTACAATCCCTACACTTGAAAACTTCCTTCATACAAAACTCAACACAATTCTATTAGCAACATTAGTGTAAGCATAGCATAGAATCAACACTTTTTGCTTCAGGTTTCAACTCAAAACCACCACATATAAAGCATATACTACTGTAGCAACTTCCCCAAAAGTTCCGTGATCAAAAGAACTCAAAAAGAAAGCGATAAAGCGGCAAACACAAATATTGGCAGAAATCTGTCAAAATAGAATAGCTGACAAAGGTCGAATTTTTTAGGGGTTTTCTGTTGCTCAAATCAAAAAGTGTTCAACTAATGAAAGTTTGGATATAACCTGGGGCATATGTACCAGAAATCGCAGGTCCAAAAGATATATAGAGAATTTTCACGAATTTTTATGGTGCAGCACCGAAAACTGTTTTAGGACAGCAACATCCCCAAATCTTACCTCACTCAAATTAGAGGCTTCTCTTGGCACAACAATGAAATAAAAAGGATAAGGAGCATTTATTATAGTAGTAATAACTTCCAAGACTCAAATAAAAAAAAGTACTGAAAATAAACAATGGGTTATCTCCCAAGAGTGCTTTTCTTTAACGCCTTTGAGCTAGGCGCAGTAATTTGCAAAGATGCTCATGCGGGCGCCATATAAGAGCTTGAGGCAAAGGCGCCATATAGGAACTTAAAGCAATAGAGAGCATCAAAAAGCAAATGTGAAAGACATTTAAATCTGAACCACTTCCTATGAAAAATAGTCTTGTAAAGAGACAAGTCATAAAAGCGCAAAGCAAAAAGCATAGGAAGGCAAAACAAGTATAACTTCAAGAATTGCAACATAAAGAGGGGAAACTCAATATTGTTGAGATCCATCAAACCATGTTTCCCTCTCTCATAATAACTTTCAGTAGCATCATGAATAGAACTAACAATATAACTATCACATAAAGCATCCCTATCATGAGCCACATGCATAAAAGAATTAATACTCCCCACATGAACAATCGTAGTAGGAGCAGATTCAACAGAATAATTATTCTCATCACCATAATCATCAAAAACAGGAGGCATATTGTAATCATAACTATTTTTCTCGTCAACAGTAGGTGAACTGAAAATATTATACCCATCATCATAACCATCATAAACTAGAGGTTTAGTATCATCACAAGCTATAGAACAACTATTTCGCAAAGCATACTCATCAAACATATCATCATAAGAAGGAACATGGATAGTGCTAATGGTAGAACAATTATTAACCTTAGAATGGGTACCAAAAAGATTTTCAATATCAAAAGTAGAGTGCTTTTCCCAATCATGATCACTAACATAGGTAATAGGCATAGGAACATCACATAGGGGAGATAAAATATCATTAGAGCAAACTTTCTCCACTAAAGCCGAGGAACTAAAAATGTCATGCTTAACAAAACCAGCTTCCCCAAGCTTAGACTTTTCTATAGCATTAGCAATAACGGTGTTCAAAGCATTCATACTAACAACACTATTAGCATGCAAATTAAGCTCCAAAGGTTTTTCAAATTTCTCTTCAAACACTTCATATCTAAACTTAGGAAAAAGACTAAAGAACTCTTTGTTTTCCATTAAGCCTAACTAGTGAAAATAAAAACAAGAAACAAAAAGATGTAATTGCAGAATCTAAAGGAAATAACTCCGAGCACTCACTAGCAACTAAAAGACTTAGTAGCCAAAGGATGTGAGTACCTTTTACCTTACCTCCCCGGCAACGGCGCCAGAAAAGAGCTTGATGTCTACACACGCTTCTGTTCTTGTAGACAGTGTTGGGCCTCCAAGTGCAGAGGTTTGTAGAGCAGCAGCAAATTTCCCTTAAGTGGATCACCCAAGGTTTATCGAACTCAGGGAGGAAGAGGTCAAAGCTATCCCTCTCAAACAACCCTGCAATTACGATACAGAAAGTCTCTTGTGTCCCCAACACACCCAATACACTTGTCAGATGTATAGGTGCACTAGTTCGGCGAAGAGATAGTGAAATACAAGTGGTATAGATGATTATAAGTAGTAAATGCAATTTGGAATAAAAATGGCAGCAAGCAAACAAGTAACAAAACAACAAGTAAACGGTGTGCAAAGCTTAGAAACAAGGCCTAGGGACCATACTTTCACTAGTGGACACACTCCCAACAAATATAACATAATTGAACAAATAAATAACTTCTCTTTACTATGCTACTCTGAATTACTCTCCTATTGAATAACACTAATCATTGCGTAGTGGCTACAGAAGTACCCCTTAAAGTTCATCAAGTACTTGACAAACACCGCTCATAGAGATATCCAAATCAAATCACAACTCAAGATAAATATTATTGCAACTTAGACCAAGTACTAACACGGTGCACAATCGTAGCCTAGACCAAGTAGCACCACGATGCACACACTGTCACCGTTACACCATGGCAGGAGGAATAGATTACTTTAATAACACCACTAGAATACACATAATGATGAAGAGTAGCATCTACTTATTCAACATGATACAAAGCTCACGATCACATAAAGATCACATCATGGGAGAGAGAGGTGAACCACATAGCTACCGGTGGAGCCCTCAGCCCCGGGGGAGAACTACTCCCTCCTCATCATAGGAGACAGCAAGGTTGATGGAGATGGCGGTGAGGTCGATGGAGACAGCGGAGACGGCGATGGAGACCGATGGAGATGGCTCCGGGGGCACTTCCCCGTCCCGGCAGGGTGTCGGAACAGAGACTTCTGTCCCCCGAAATTTGGCTTCGACGGCGGCGGCACTGCGGAACTGTTTTGGGAAAAATGCCGACTCCCTTAGGGTTTTCCGTCCCGATGCTTTATATAGGCGAAGGGGCGTCGTCAGGGGGCTGCCAGGGACTCCTCACACATAGGGGGTGCGGCCAGGGCCTGGGCCACGCCGCCCTGGTGTGTGGGCAGCCCCTGGCCCCCCTCCGGCTCTCGTTTGGTCCTCGTCCTTCGTCCGAGAAAAATAAGACTTCTGGAACTTGTTTCGTCCAATTCCGAGAATATTTCCTGTGTAGCTTTTCCGAAACACAAAAACAGCAAAAAACAGGGAACTGGCACTGTGGCATCTTGTCAATAGGTTAGTTCTGGAAATCGCATAAAAATGCCACGAAGTGTAACGAAACACAAGGCAAATGGTGCAAAAACAAGCATGGAGCATCAAAAATTATAGATACGTTTGAGACGTATCAGGCGCCGGCGGTGGTGATGCGTGGGAGATGTTTGGGGAAGAAGAAGATGAGAATGGTGTGTGCTTAAGATGATCAATATGAGTGCTATATATAGTAGAGAGAGGGAGATGAGAGGACGCCGGTGATGTGAATGCAGTCGAGTTCCAAAGCAGCGCCGCCGGCGGTTCCCGAGCACGATGATCTCTGAAGCGACGCTCGTTAATGTCGATCGATCTCCGAAGCATCGTCGTAACTGGCACGGGAAGAGGGCAGTTCATTTGAACGGGCCATTGGTCCCAGCTCGTGGCACGAACCGGGACTAAAGGGTGCCCTTTAGTCCCGGTTTGCGCCACGAGCCGGGAGTAAAGGCCCAAAGGCATTAGTCCCGGTTGGTGGCTGAAACCGGGACCGAAGGGCCCATTTGAACCGGGACTAATGCCCCCTGGCCCACATTTTCAAATGAACCGGGACTGATGGACCCTTTAGCCGCGGATCGAATAGGTTGGGAACTAATGGGGACGAATGGAAGCCCTTTTTTCCACTAGTGGAAGGGTACGGAACCAGACTTACATCCAAAAATTTATTTGTACTGTTGTTCCATATCCTTCACTTTCCTAAAAAAGAAAATCTCGCTCTTGTGGGAATTTATTTTTAAGCCCTATAGTATCGTATTGATGGCCTTTTCAATATCATGTTCCATAAATAGTGTCGTATCATCTCATATTGGAAAATAGAGACCCCCCTCTACCAAATGCAGAATAAGGCCCTCAACTTGGCCATTTTTCTTGGCACGAGCAAAATTAGACTAGCCAGCATATCTGCAATAATATCGAAAAGAATTAGAGACAATGGATCACCTTGTCTCAATCCCTTTCTCATTTCAAAATAGTTGCTAGTATCACCATCGACCCTTATTCCTATACTTCCACCTTGCACAAACTTTTTAATCAATTCACATAATTTAGGATCAAAACCTTTCATGCGCAAAACTTGTTGTAAAGAAGGCCATTTTACTTTATCATATGTCTTTTAAAAATCCATTTTGAAAAGGACTACATCTAGCGAAAACCTCTAATGGAACTCGGGCTCCATGTAGCCCGTTTTCTAAAAAAAATCGAAAATGATATTTCAAAGTTTCAAAAAAATCGAGACAAAAAATCTTGATGTACAAAATTATGGGATCTGCTACTGTGGAAAAAATCAATCCGAAATTCATTCTATTTTAGGCTCAGCAAAAATGACAAATCCATAGATCTAGATCTAGTGAACAGTGCACAGTTCAAAAGTTTGAAATTTTGGCAGATTTGTTATTTTTCCTGAGCCTAAAATACAACGATTTTCGGATTGATTTTGTGCACATTGGTAGATCTCATCATTATCTATATCAAGATTTTTTGTCCCGAATTTTTGAAACTTTTAAAAGCCATTTTCAAATTTTTTAAAAATTGGGCTACATGGAGCTCGAGCTCCATTAGTCCACTCTCGTACATCTAGCTTCTTCCCGTGACTCATGTAGTAGTACCATCCCTTTTAGGGGAACCGGATTCTCTAAAGTTGTGAAGTAAAGTCAGAGAAAACGATGAAGCAAAGTCAGGGTACCGTAGCTTAAGTACTCTGTTATGTAGCCTAATTAATCATTTTAGGTGATTACTGTAGATACGAAAATTTTAAATTAAATTTTATTACACCATAATTTTGTTCGTATAGAATTACTTCGAATGTATAACATAATTTTGTAATGTGCAAATTATTTTAACTGATTTTAGTCTTAATTGTATATAGTTTGAAGGAAGCAAAGTTAGGAAATTGTACGTAGCTTACCTGACTTTGCTTCAGAATGTCAAGAGGATCTGGTTCCCCCTTCCAGGATGTGCTGACCTGGCATAAAATCAATTTGCGTGGGCTTAAGGCCTTTCACAATGCATTGTATCTTAGCGCTATATCCTAGGTAATGGTTTATTTTAAGAGACAACTATCACAATGCATTGTTTCTTAAGTGTTGTATCTATATTAATTGATTTTGGGTACATGCATGTATGTGATTGGGCTAGCCATGCCTTTTTACCTATGATACCGTGTAAGGGTTGTAGCTTAGCTAAGATACAACACCCTTCTCTTTCATCATTAATTAGGCTGCTCATAGTGGGGAGTAACATAAAGTAGTGTCATACGTATGTTATTACTCTATGTTACTATCTTTATAGTGGGTAGTAACTAATATATGATGTCATACAAGATGTTATTTATTATGTTGTAGACTCATTTTGCCTTGGTTTGTGTGATGTTATGGTAACATAGTTAGTTACCATCACCATCTCTTTTTTCATTTAATAACATGCCATGTCATCATTTTCTCTTAAAATATGTGACGTTACTACTTAAGTTACTCCAACTATGGGTAGTCTTAGGGTGCCACCTCACCATTTTACCTATGATACCGTACTAACAGACCCCCATTGTGAAAGGCCTAAGATAAGAGTTAGAACCTAAATTATTTGGAACCTATCTTTGCGATTTCGAGGGCGTAACGTGTAGCCATTGACGAGTGATTAGTGGTCTCTATCGATATCGATTGCCACATTAAACTCCATCGCTGCCACTTACTGCATTTTTAGATTAATAGAACTTGCTGCATGCGTCGAAAATATTGTCGCGCTCTTGCAGGTTTTAGCTTCCCCATCGATCATATCCGGACGCGTCGATCGCGTGGAGTACGTGTTGGCATCAATGTAGATGCATTTTCTTATCTTAGACGGCAGCCGGCCCTAGCTTGTTTATTCGTGAAGATATCAACTGATCGATCTACGTACGTGGCTAGCTGTTATTCAAGGTGATCGATGCCATACTAACATGCACATGTACGTACAATATATATCTAAGGAATGAACAACCAAAGATGAAATTTAATTTCTTAGAACAGGGAAAAAAGAGAGATTATACTACTACTAGCAGGTGCACGATTTCCACGCCGTATTATTTCACGATTCTACGATCGAGGTCTAGCTAGTTCACACCGGACGCGCGTACGTGCGTCATGCTCATGACGATCGAGAGAGGCGTACGTCTGTGAAACCCGGCGAGCTGAGCTTTGCGTGTCTGACCGGCCGGCATCACCACGGAGCACCATTGGCATGCGCATATGCTGTTTGCCCATGAAATTTTAGACACAAGCAAGCACCGCAAAAATGGAGAAACGCTAGACGATGACATGCTTAGCTAGCAACATGGCCAGACAGTATTTCCGTTTGTAAACTGCGATTGCCAAGACGTACTAGAGCTAGCGCGCGGGTGAGGACGGTCAAGGTCAGCAGAAATGGCAGGGGAGGAATGATGAGCTAGCTCGCCCCACACATGGCCCAACTAAACCCCACCAAATTCTATCTCAATTAACTATCCCGAGTCAAATACAACATATATAAACTACACGCCCCTTGTCACCATCCCATTCCCACACGAGAAAATATACAAACACCTCACTTGCATAGTCGCATTTGTAAAGAGATTTGAGACCTTGCGAATTCGCACACACCACCGCGCAAGTGCAAGCAATTAATCCCAACTCGCCTACACAGCAGCACCACCGGAGCCGGAGCCACGCTTTATACACCCGTCCAGCGTACACGCCGACGTCGTAGCCTTGCAAAGATAGCTACACTGTTCGGGAGTTTCGGCCATGTCGTCCTCGACCGGAGCGCGCAGGGGTGTTGGCGCCGGCGGCGGGCACTTCCCGGTGGGACGTCGCCGCCACGTGCCGGTGGTCGACACCGGGTGCAGCTGCCGCCCGCGCCGGCCGCGGGTGCAGCTCAGCCTGCCGTCCTTCCTCAAGCCTTCCTTCGCGAGTAAGCCTGCGGCCGCGGCGCCGGCGAGGAGCAACAGCTCGTCCAGCCTCTTCCATTCCTCGTCCTCCACCGCCTCCTTCTCCACCAGCTACGCCTCCTCCAACTGCTCCAACTACTACTCCTCCTACCACGGCTTCGGCGCCGCTCCGCCCAAGAAGCAGCAAGAACAGCTTCCCGCCGTCAAGCAGGCTCCGGCGGCTACGCCGGCTTCCCCGGTCCAGCAGAGGCAGCCGGCAAGCGCGAAGAGGAAGCAGAAGAAGAGGTACAACGTGGAGAAGAAACCGGCGGAAGCGGAGCAGGAGGAGGGCGTGGGGCTGGCGGTGGAGAAGGACTCGTCGGACCCGCGCGCGGACTTCCGGGAGAGCATGGTGCAGATGGTGGTGGAGACGGGGCTGTGCAGCTGGGACGACCTCCGCTGCATGCTCCGCCGCCTGCTCGCCCTCAACTCCCCGCGCCACCACGCCGCCATCCTCACCGCCTTCGCCGAGCTCTGCGCCCAGCTCGCCTCGCCGCCCCCGCCCGCGCAGGCGGCGTCTTCCTACCACTACCACCTCTAGCTTCCTAGCTAGTTGTCGCTGAGGTCTCGAGATCCTTGCACCACCTGGCGTCCCCGCGCCGGCGTCACGCATCCTCCCCTACCGGTCAGGCTACCGGGTGGTGATAGGATCTCGCAGAAGAAACAAAGGTAGCTACCAGCTAGTACCAGTAGTACTAGCGCCTAGGACAAAAGCTGATTAAGAAAATTAGCAGTACCAGGTGTTTGATTTCTAGAGTCTGTTCTTGCTGGATAACTAGTTGCTTAAATGTTTAGTTTGCTTGCGAGTTCGTTGTGAGGAGTGCTAGTGTGTATTTGTCAAGTGCATGGCCTTTTGTTTTGTGTGAAGGTCCATGCACGGAAAAGCTCTATCATAATTAGTAGGGTTTGCTCATTACAAAGTGTGTAACTGAAGTATGTGTGTGAAGTGTGATATGTAGTGTTTGTGTATTATGTTATGTGAAACCTTGCTAGTGAATGAGACTGTGTGTGCTTAGTACCAGTGAACTGCGAATGCTAGTGCACATGTTCAGTTACTTTATCCATGTCTGAAACACAAGCAACTGCGCACAGTATCATCTATGAAAAAAAAAACCTGGTTCTGAAAGTTTGTAGGAAGGATGCACGTAGAAGTAGAACAAGCATGGATCACACCAGGGTGCATCTGATCTGATGCTAGATCGAGTTTGCTGGGAAACGGAAAGAACAAGCAGACAGGTCACGCAGTCCGTGTGTGTGTGCGCGTGCAACTTGACTCTGTTCATTCACATTTATGTACTACTCCCTCCGTTTTAAAATATAAGATGTTTTAGTTTGTGAAGCAAATATATTTAGACATATTTTAGTGTGTGAATTCGAGTGAATCTACACACTAAAAAATATCTAAATATATTTGATTCATAAAACTAAAACATCTTATATTTTAAAACAGAGGGAGTACGTGCGTACGCCACTGCTCGGGCTCCCGATCCGTCTCATTTATGTGCGTGTGTGTCCTGTTGTGCCCTGTGACTGGCAGCCAAAGTTTCACTGTGCCGATCGGGTACTTCCTTTGCTTGCATCACGGGCGTCCTTCAACAGTTGGATGTATAATACTGCTGCTGGACCATTGGATGGGATCGGGCGCTCGGTATTTACGCTCGTCTGACGCAGGTACGTGTATGCGTGGTGGGGGTTATCTTATCTGTACGGATGTTGTTACTCTTCAAACCATCTTAAAATTAATGTTACTAACTCTGTTGAGAAACAGTGAGCATTACTCTCGAAAAAGAGAAACAGTGAGCGCAAAATGAAGAGAAGAACAAACGCTTATTGAAAGAGATACCCTCTCAAACTGCAAATGGTTTGTCAAATCGAAAAGGGAAATTGATACACATAAGAGGTACCGATTTTATTATTCCATGATGCACTATCAATTAATCAAATCATACCTTTTTCTTTGTATTTTCTTTCTTTTAGTTTTATTTGTTTGTTTTTCTATTTCCTTTCTTTAATCTTCTATATCTTCTTTTGTTTTTCTTTGTGTTTAAACTTTTTTCATTGTATAGATACAATAATGTTGTAGCCATATTTGAGAAACGCTATTCAGCACATAGGGAGCAAAATAACTATTATGCACCCAACTTTACGATGTTACACTAATAAATTTATATTTGCATACTAATAATTACGTTCATATTGAGTCACAACAAAAAAAGGTCGACATAAAAACATAGTGTATGAGTCATTATAGTATAACATAACATAGAAGTATGTATTTATGTTAACAAATCTACAAATTAATGTAAAATAGGTCTTACGGTAAGCCTCACAAAAGTGAGCCCATGTTTAAAATGCCCAAGGCGTTCACAACTAATGCACATAACATGCGTTCTAAGGATGGCAATAGATCGGTTCGAGCGGGCAGACCAGATGCAGATACAAAACCATGTCTATTAGTTTCTCTATTGTCCGCCTACTAAGGTATACATGGGCATGTATGTCGCTCAATATCCAAACCCAGGTACCTGGGTATCCATTGATATTCATGCGTTTACAATTTATGTACATCAACATAACACTATAACAACATTTTAGCAGAAAAAATACTTCGACAACAGTAACAATGTTTCAACAAAACTACAACACTTCAGCAACATTTTAGCAAAATACCAAGACTTTAGCAATTGTAGGTGGGCCTTTTGGTGAGTTGGGCCTCAAGGACAGTGAGAGCTGGGCATGGGCAAAACTTCAGTGTATCCACTGGATATCCAACACTCAAAAAAAATCCATTGGATATCCACGGGGTGGAAGGACTGCCCGTGCACACCTCGTGAGTTAGCGGATATCCGCCCCATGAAATCCATGGATGTAACCAACCTCCGTACCCTTGCCAGGTTGGTTGGATATCTGAAGATAAAATTGCCATACTTAATACATTCTGTAGGAACCCACTATGGTTGGTAAGAGCGGTCAATATACTTTGGGTGTGGGGGAGGGGAGGTGGTTATTTGCCCCCTTAAGTATGAAGTAGGGGTGCTCTCACTTAAAGGATTCCAGACATGGGCCACATTTGCACATGCAACCCACTATGACATGTGATGTTCTTTCCTTGTCTATTTATATGTCTTGAAATAAACTAGCTGAGTGGCCCGCGCAATTGCACGGCTAGATTTGTGATGAGTTCTTTGCATAACTAATTTGTTGTCTTTCATATATTTCATTCATTTGCTTGTCTGTTTTTTTTTTGCGATTCTATAGATTTGCTGTAAATTATTGAATATATTGTATTCTCGTGATAACATTTGATACACATTGAATCAGTCATATTATTCAGGTATCATCATCTTATATAGATCTTCATCAATTATATGATAATTAAGCAGAAGAATTCTTAAGAAATATATTTGCATATACAGAAATAACAACTATAAATGCTTTAACAACAACACAATTTTTAATGCTTTTGCTTTTACATTTAAAAAATAGATATAGCCATTTGCTACCTCACAGACATACCGATACACAATTGAACTTCGTAGTTTTTTTTTGTCCAACTTCTATTCTTCATCTGCTACATTAATTTATGTTCGAAGCAAAACCATAATTTAATTATACACTGGTTGCTATTATAATTGTGAATTCTTGGGAGCGTTGTATCAACCTCTCAACAATACTTTTCTTGTTAAACAGAAATGGGGAGAAGAAGATACTATAGTCTTAGGTGAAAAGACCTAACGACATTCTAGTCCAAATAGACATAGTCGCTTGATCTGATCCATGTTACAAAATCACGTACAGTCCACCTTGAATCCAATATGGAATCGCCGTGTCAACTTGCGCAACGTCGCGCGTTGAATGCGACTCTCTAACCACATGACGCGCTGTCCGCTGCGGCGCTGCCTCCTCCACCCCGAATTACCCATGCATTCTTTAGCCTTCCTATCAAAGTAATTTATCAGATAAAGACTAAAATCTACTACAAAAATATTAAATATTTGACACATGCTAGAAACCAAAGTCAATTAGCACTGGGCGCACTGGTCGCACTGACTAATCCAGAGAATAAATTGTCCTGGACCGAGTAAAGTATTTGTTAAGGTCATTTTACATATATAAATCCCAAACTGATATATATTTAGAACAAAACTAATATTTCCATGGCCGACCATTATTATGTTTCCATGGCCGACCATTATTATGTTTTATGTTCAGTTCAAAGGAGAAAAGAGGACGTACAAAAAAAGCCATACTGCTTCCTTTTCTTTAAGGTCCAAATCTTACGTCGTGGTCACTTCATAAATTCCTGCAATAACATGAGCGTCAATATCTGTATAGACAGCTTGTAATATGAATCGATCTGTGTACAAAATTGTTAAACTCATCTCATACGGCACAAGGCAAAATATTTTAACAACACAAGCTAGGACGTGCCAAACCAATATGTAAAATTTCAGTACATCACCAAGTCAAGGAGTCCAAATCTGTTGCGGTGCATTTGTGTCATTGATCACCTGAACCGCTGAGCGCAATACTTGTCATAGACAGCTCGCGAGGAATCGATCCGTGTACAAATTTGTTAAATTATTCATCCCATACGATGCAAATCAAGAAATAATATTTTCAATACATCACCAAGGCAATGAATCCAGAGCCCTTGCGGAGCATGCCTTTGTGCCGTCTGCCTCCCGCCTGTGCAGCTATTGTCGATGCCTCTGTGTCCTGTCGCCTGGTCGAGTGCTCCAGGACGACGTCCTCCTCTCCGATGCTCGCGCGAGCCCACGGTCAGAGACCGCCGCGCTTCATCTGGTTGACATGGCTGACACCTTGCCACACCAGAGCAACGTGGTGCGGGGTCAGATCGGGATTGCCTGCCATGAGCCTAGGAAAGGATCGGGATAAATTACCGATTGAAAACCGTGTACGCTATTTCAAATTGGATTCCAACTCTTCTAAAACGTGTAGTACAAAAGGCACATGGAAAGAGAACGACACCATCACTTCCGTAATCAACTTTGTATTGCTTCCAAACTCTTCCTAACCAATAATCCGATAGACGTGGATCCTTTTTTATTCTTCTTTCAGATCCTAGCCGTTCCTTTCTAGCTCTATCTCATGTCAAATCTTAGCCGTTAGTTGTTAGTTGTTTTAATAATATAATAGATTAGCTTTTAGAAAATAAATATTACATATATCATATTAATTGTTTTCATATTTATAAAACAAGCTTGTATTATAAAAAAATTATTCATTATGTGATAAAAAGGTTTATATATTTTTATAAAACATATAAGTGGTCCAAAAGAAATTTCGCATATTTTATAAAACATATTCATGGTATGATTTTTTCACATATTTTGCAAAAGATGTTAAAGGTGTATTTGTCAAATATTTATAAAGATGCTCATAGTATGAAATATTCATATATTTTTATACAAGAGTTTCATGGTATGAAAGAAAAAATTCTTATATTTTATAAGAGATAATCATAGTATGAAAAATAGAATATTCATATATTTAAAAGCAAGTATTATAAAAAAACATAGCATGTATTTAAAAAAGGAAACTAAGTAAATGATATTAAATAACTTTAATAGAATAAGACATAAACAAAACGAACTGGGAAAAAAAAGAAAAGGCAACAGCATAACACAAAGAAAAAAAAATATAAAACGCAGCTATTGGGCCAGGGCAGCATTTGCCATAAGAGACAACAACCATATTTGCCACCCTGGGCTGAAAATTTGATTTCCAGTTACTTTTGCTTCTTTCTTCCTGGACCAGTTTCGTGGGTTGGTTAATGTTGATAATTAGGCCCGTGTGTTCTCGGTCCACCCAGTGCGTAGTGTAATCTCAACGATTGAGCTGAGCCCCGTTAATTCAACACGAAGCCGACCCAATCCGGTTCCGCATCAACGCATTAACTCGAGAAGATCCCTGCGTTGACTTCAAATTCAAAATATGGAGTTCAGTCTCTCTACTCACATGCACGCACGCAAGCTTCCGCAAATTTTGAATCTCCGCATCTGGATCCGTGCTGGCGTGATCGACGGTGCTGTTCCCGTGATTCGTCTCGGCTCTTCTAACATCAGCCTCGATCTCCTCCTCCGTTTTGAGCTCGACGGTCTTAAATGCGGCACCGGAATAGCTGCCGTATGGCGTTTTTGAAAACTCATGCATGGGCCAACAATGGCGATCCCCTTGGAAGGATCAAATGCCCTGAACCCGATGGCGCAGGCATACGCTGTTCCTCAAGGCATGCGGCGCAGGGCAATTCGTTCCTCCCCTCGCGCGCACTCTACGCAAAACCATCAATTTTGTTTGTTTGTTACCCCCTCCTTGCTTCTAGCCACGGACAGATGCTAGAAGATTCTATCGAGTCTTGCGAATTCATAATTTTTGCACCCTAGAATCTTGGCGAGTTTCAGGAAGCGCCACCGTTTTGTAAACATGCATGCATTCGTGATTTTACCTACGTTAGAATCCAATTTTACAACGCTGAAATTTCAAATGGAAGGATCTGTGGTGAAATTTGGAATAGGTACCACTAGCACGGGCGTGTACCCCTTCGATCGCATTCGATCGATCTCGATCGGATAGAGCCTGGTCCACTCTGGAGTACGATAATCAATCTTGATTCTTGCATATAAAGTACTACTGCTTACCAGTTCCACAGTGGTGCCACTGGCAAAGTTTCGAGTCAGTCTCGGACGACTTAAAAAATTCGGTAAACGGGTACCTTAAAATGAGAGAAAAGCACGCACGCATCGCCTGGAGATTAAGATACACAGTTTAGAAGGTTCGGCCATGCAGTGACAAACCCTGCGGTGCAGTGGAAGCGTGCGTTGTCCATGGAAGAATCTTTCTCTCGTTTCTCCTTCCGCTGCACGGGGATCGATCGAAAAGCAGAAGTAGCACAGGAGCTTATTGTTTGACCGTATTGCCGTCCCCAACATTTTGAGGATAACGACGGGGAACATCGCAATTGACCAATTTTGAACTACACTACATTACAGGCCGTGGGTATCCTGGGATGCACAGATCAGAAGACATTTTTTCTCTCTTCTGTTGTGCCAGAACGATTAAGCTAGGAGAAAGAAAGAAACCGTCCAAAATTCTGGCCACAATGTAAGAACATTGCTGCATTTGATTTCGCGTGCAAATGCACGGAATACAGGGAGGAGCTCTGAAGAGGCTGCTCGCATTCAAATTCGCCGTCCACACAGCCGGTCTGATCGATCCCAGGCTCACCGTCATCACTCACGACGGCGATCGACGGCGACTTCTCATCAGCGTAACGTCGGTCTCTCGCCTACTAATCACTAATCAGTAGTACATGTACTGCTATGAGTACCTACTTCGTCTTCTCCAGAGTACGCCGTGATTAAGCACGCAGTACTCTGCCTAACCACATCAGTCCTGCTACGAAATGTCCATGATGAACACAGGCACATGCAGGCGTAATTGATTGGCTACTGGTGGCGTAGTCCTGTACACATTAAATATGTGTCTGCGTCGACCTGCCACCATGTCGCTGTGGAGCGCGTATCGCACCGCCGAATATATATGCAACTTTATTTCAGATTCACGTTATTCAGCCCAGCGAGCGGTCGGTGCCTGATCAGTGATGAACTGATGACTGAATTGCTGTTTAAGCTTCAGCTGCAGTATTGATTTCAGATTAGTGGTAGTACTACTCCTAGACGGGTAGTACTCCCACAATTAATGTGTCAACATTGGATCCCTACAAACTAGCTACCGCCAGATTAATATGCATCGACATTTTTAAAAATAGCAAGACAAAACAAACTTGAACACAGAATTTCGTGAGATTTTGTGGAAAGCGAAAATTTCAATAGAATTTGAGGTGAACTGGTAACACAAATTCTGCTGAAATTCGGGCGTTCCAAGGTTCCAACCAACTGGGCCGTAAATCAAACACGGCCACAGTAATTTCGAGACCTCAATCGACCAAATACAATTGCCGGTTAACTAGTTTTGGAAGCTAATGTGTGCCGCTGATGCTACGGTCGTCACCTGCCTTGTCGCCGATGAGGAGGTCCTGCTTCTCCTTACAGCCGTGCAGGCCGTTGTCCGATGAGGCAGGCGAGCGCGAGGCTTCCTCGTCGTTCCGGCCGCTGCATTGCTCCTCTGCCGTTGCCGCGGTGAGAGCGGCGTCGCCTCCGCAACCGCAGGTGCTGCTGGACGTGCTGGTGCTGGTGGTGCTCCCGCCGCTTCTGCTGGTGGTAGCGGTCGTCATCGTCGTCGCCGTGGTGGTGGCGGTCGGTGCGGCGGAAGAGGACGACGGCGGCGGAGGGCCGGCGAGGCCGACGAGGAGGTCGACGAAGGCGCCGACGATGAGGGCGTGGTTGTGCTTGCCGTTGATCCGGAGATACCACACGAGGAGCTCCTCCAGGGCCTCCCAGCCACGCAACCCGTGCGCGGCCACCATCTCCTCCATGGACGCCCGGAAGTCCCCGTACGGGTCCTCCGAGTCCACCGCCACCGCCACGCTCTCCTCCACCAGCGACGACGGCTCCGACGGCGCCGTCTCCTCCTCGGACGTCGTCGCCGCTGCAGATTTCCCCGGCGACAGGGCCATGATGGAGTTGGAGGCCGGGCCCGGGTCGACGAAGAAGCGGTCGGTGGACGTGCGGCCGAGGCTGCGGATCACCGCCTCCGACCACTCCTCCGACGCGGTCGTCGTCGAGAAGCCGTCGTCGTCGTCTACTTCCAGCTCCAGCACCCCCTGATCTTCCTCCTCCTCCTCGTCGCCGAAGCAGGAGCCGTCGGCGGAGAGGTAGTCGAGCTGGTAGACGGAGTTGACCGTCTTGTACATTTCCCCGGCGCCGCCGCGGATGAGCATCGCCGCCGCCGCTGTAGGGTTCCTACCGACGGCCGCGGCGGCGGTGCTGCATGGCCGGCGCCTGTCTTCGTCCCGGAAGGAGTTGGTCTGGGGATTCCGGCACGACGGCCATGGCCACGGCGGGGAAGGCTCGTCGACGGCGCCGGCGGGGAGCTTGGAGAAGATGGAGCTGAGGCCTTTCCTGACCATTGTACACCGCACGCACGGTTCTTCAAGCCGATGGGATTACCTGGAATGAACGATTTGAGCAGAGGAGCACGAGCGAGAAATTGTTGGAGGAGATGCAATGGAATAGAGGGAAACGGGGAGAGTGTTGAGATAGAGCTGCAATTAAGAGGGAGAGCGGAGAACACATGGGGATGGGGCCGCGGATCATGTGCCCGTATTTATCTATACTCTGTCTACGTAGAGTCTGTAATGCAAATGCAAACCTGGCTACCGTGGCAGCTTAGTTTAGATTATTACTGGTGGTTAGGAGCAGGTCAGCTCTTCGCCTCTTCCCGATTTGGAATGCAAAGCTTCTCTATGGAGTATATGAATTTTGCCCCGTTGCATTGAAGATTTTTGTAGGATTTCCTATCGTTTTTGAATCTTCTCTACCGAAGCTATTTGGTAGCAGATCGTAGGATGATGCCACTCAATGACTCAAATTCCATGGGCTGTTCGTTTAATTATGTTATCCAAATATATACATGCTAGACTTTGTAATTGTTTTCTTCTTTTTACCTTATGCACCTCCTTACTATTCGAACATCTTTGCAATTCCCGTTTTTACATAAAAAATGATTGAAAGTTGTTTCTTCTTTGAGGTGAAGATTAATATGCTTTTACTTTTGGAGAAAGTAAGTGGAGAAAGTGAGCAAGAGAGGATACCTACATGTATGTATCTCTCAAAATTGTAGAGCTGGGTTTGTGTGATTATGTAGGAAAGATGATCTCACCATGACATAGTGATAATGTTTTTCTTTTTTTAACCGGTAAAACCCAAGAAATTGAGAAGTCATGACACCCTTCCTTTAAAAAAGAAGTCATGACATCAAAATTTTACATGTTTATTTTTCTTATACAATGTTCCGATGAAGCAGTTTATGGGAAATTCCAGGGTTACTACTTGGTCCTCAAAACTCTAATAGAGCTCTATCTAGATTGCTCTTTATGTTAAGGATTATAAGAGTTCAAAAAAAAAGAGTGTGGTATGTTAAGTTGGTGGTTTTCTATAACCATGTTAAAAAAAGTTCATCCGAACTCGTATTCTTTTATATGGGATGGAAAACCCCAAGTGTGCTTGTGTACAGGTTTTTATATGTAAGGTTCAAAGAGCTCAACTTTAAATTAATAATTGTTCAAAAAGAACTTTAAATTAATAAAGCTCCGAATGGCAAAGTTTGCACATTGCTAAAAAATAGCTTACAAGCAACAAATACAACAATCATAGAAAATTAAAAAGATGAAGCATGGCTTGAGCATCGAGGCCCTTGTCCAACTCCGTGAACTAACCAGAGAAGAAGCAAATTCAGTGAAGGAAGCATGCCACTGAAGAAACTCACGCCCTCTTCAACCTCCATGAAGCCAAATAGTATTGTCGCAATTCCATCATTTCCACCTCCAAAGAAATTACTATGCCTACTCGCCCCAACTCGAAATGTGTTGGACCTGTGAGGAGGTGGAACAACTCACACTGAGCATACATGGAAATTGAAAAACATGTTGCCAAGGCAGAGGACTCCGAGTACTGTCGCCTAACATCACCGGCCCCACAACACCAACATTAATGCAAAGACATGAACTGCTAGGAGAAGTCACCAAATAAGATGCGGTAAAAAGTATTGCATGACGTGGAGTAACAACAACAATGTCCATGGATGATGGACTAGGGTTTAGGGAAAAAGTCGCGTGGGTAACCTCGTTGGCTGACAAACAAAGGAGAAGACGAGATTTACCTAGGTTCAGGCCCCGGGAGGGTAATACGCTAGTCCCGCTTGTTTGATCTTGATTATTGATGAAGATTACAAGGTCATTGTAATGGCCATAATGGTGGAGATATGATCTTTTCTACGGCAGATTGTCCTTGCTTTCGAGCGTGAGAGCCTCCCCAACAGTCCCTCCTAGCCTTTATATAGGAGGCTAGGTCTCAGGTACCGTGTTCGGGGTTAGCTACAAGTTAGAGGCAAACCCTAGAGCTTCTGGGGCTTGTCCTTGTTTCGCATGCCAAGAAAAATGGGCTTTTGATCCTTCATATCTGCTAGCTTCTATTGGGATCCGTGGTCCCTAGCAAGCCATCACTTGAGCCAGACCAAATATACCAACAGTGGGTACCTGACGGGTTATACCCAAATCATTTTTCCTGGTCGAGGATCATAGACAGGCTCGATCATCAGAAAGCTCATGCTAACAGAGTGGGGAGCTCTTTGCCTCTCGCCGAGGCTCGAGGGCATTGAGCCGGCAGTGGAAAGGCACCTCTGGGGAAGAAGAGCACCACGAGCACTTGGCCAACCACAACAACAAAAGCACCAAAGATAGACCAACCTCTGCCAAGTGATGCCTACCACCCACCGCCAATCTCGTCCACCTTCCCCGCTATCTCAAGGCAATGCCTCCATGGCGGAACAACGCTGGAGCGCCAGTGCCGGCCTTACCAAATCTTTTGGGTATTCACCCAGTATTGGCACTTTGGAGAGTGGGTATGAACCTCAATGTCGCCCTCAAGAGGGAGAACTTTGCCCGTAACATCCTCAACATCGTGGCCGCCGCCGTCGGTCAATGGTGTCCCATGGGCAAGTGCCCTTCCTCCGCCCACACCCACCAACTACCGAAAGAGGCAAGGCTGCCACGAGCTAGGGCCGGGAAGTTAAGATGATAAGCGCAAGAAGAAGCGCAACCATATTAAAATTTGGCATCGGAACCTCAACAAGGTGACCTTTGCACTAGACGATGTCCGGCGCCGCCTTGCCGCCCACGCAACCAAGGAGCATTATGGCCTGCAGCATGGACACCCATAGTCACCACCCTCTCCGTGCGAGGCCGCTGCCTTAGATCGAGAACCCGTAACACCGACCATTGAGCAGCGATAGCCTAGCTGCCACCTTCCTCGGCGGCCGCTCTAGCTTGCCCATCGGCTCCCTCTGGTGGCGAGAAGATAGGGAAGGGGAAGGGAGGGGTGGAGTGGCGAAAGAGTTTCACCCTCGAGTCGCCTCGGAGTGGGGTGACGACACGAGGGGAGGGAAAAAAGTACCCGTAAACATCTCGCGTTTTAGTTTTCTCCCTAACTAAATCTCCACCTAATAATTTCTCACGTATTTTCAGTTGTGTGACCGAACATTTTTGCGATCGACGCATTCCGTGTACACGGCGAGAATAAGAAATGTGAATAGGATCGGATCGATCGGTTGGTGAAAGGAGCCCCACGTACAACGAGTAGTTTTATAGTTGTACAGAAGCCATTCAACCAATTATGCCGAGCTGACTCTGCAGGCACACGATCTATCGAACCGTGGGCGCCGACTGCCGAGAGCCGAGAGCAGGCTGCTGTAAAAGTAAAACATGGCAGCGACGTGCACCGCTGACAAAGTAAAGAAGAAGAAACCAAATCCGCTGTATCAATTCAGGAGCTGCCACACTGCCGTCATCGCCGTCGTGCGTATGCGTGCGCGTGTGTTTTTGCCCGTTCAAGATGTTACATGTGCCGTTAAAAAAAAAGATATTACATGCGTGTATATTTTGCACTGTATATTGGGTTTGACTTTGGAACATAGTTAATTAACTTGGATATATTCCCTTTCGTACTAGCTTCAACTCTCTCTCCGTGCTACGGTACCTTCAGACATCTCGATAGGTCACGGTTCATCCCCGTGCGCAAGGGACAGATGGGGGCAAGCCGGCGCGCAACGGCTAGTCGGCTAGCGTTTAGGTGCAATTATTTTCCAAATTTTGAAACAGTCGGATACACAGGGATATACACGCCGATTTCTGAATTCTTCCGACCGAAGGATATCATCCTCCTTCAGCAAAAAGCACGTAGCATATATAAAAAATAAAAAAAATAACTTTTTTTTTCTTGAAACATGCTTTCGTTCAGCTTTATAAATACATATACGGGCGAACCGATATAATGTAATAAGTAGACATTCTTAGGCGTCAAATCATCGTAGAGACGTCTGCGTAATCCATCTTCCAAGGCGCTGCCAGGACATCAAACTCCTATGGTGCTACAAACAATATACCATAGAAGGTTGACGGATCAGGCAAGAAGGGACGGTTACGGCTCCAAGCCCTCCTCGCTCAAACAAGGTAGCTAGTGATCATCAGAGGTGCAGACGCATCCTGCAGCCATCGAAGGCCCCATGTAGACAATAGCCTGGATCTAGCCTCCGGCCACACAACAGCTAATAGGAGGGGATCAACTGCCCTCCACTGCCAAAGGCGGTCACTGACCAGACGCAACAAGGGCTGTTAGGCCGAGATTAGTCTCAGATCAGGCCCAAATCAAGCATGACCGTCAGGTCCACATTAGTTCTGGATCATGCCTTGGCTAGGCCCACATCAGCACGAGTAGCCTCAGTGCTGTGTTACAGCGCAGTGTATGGCGTTGCCGTCCACCTACAACTTCGCTGCCCCTACCGGTGCCACCCCATTGAAGCCCAACTTTAGTACCGTCGTCGACCACACAAGCGACAGTCATTCACCTCCACCAGGCAAGGCAAAGGCGACCGCCCGTGCCACCCACGACCCTTGCCGCACGCGCATCACGCCACTGCCACAACCGATATGTCGGATTGGTCTATGGCAATGCTCCGACATCGCTCCCTTCCAGAAGGCGTCGTCCTAGGGTCCTTGGGTCTTTCTACCTGGTTGTTGTGGTCCTGTTTTTGTTGAGCGTATGTGTTGTTGCCCAAGACATGGTGTGGCTAGCGATGGTGGCCGAGTTCGGAGTTCCGTATTTGTAAGCTGGTTTACACAACATCTTCTCTGGCTTGTACCATTAGCCGTTAAGGGCACAATTATTTTTATATGTTGGGCGAAAGATTTGTACCGGAAATATTTTTAGTGACTAGATACATTTATATTAGAACAGGTAACAGTGGTCGGAGGGAGTAGGATATTTTCATACGCGGCAACCTTAATATGTTTCATAAACTTTGCTACCGTACAATCGGGCTTGTCCACGAGTGAGGACCGTTTTTACATGATCGATCGAGCGGTTACGTAGATGCTCATCGATCGATCATATATAATCGCCGACTCCTGAGATGCTCGTGTCTCCTCAACACCCACCACGCATCTGGGGTTCATGACGGTGCCGTGATCCATCGCAATGATCACATGGACACCTAAAGTTGACCTTATACGTACTCCATACTAGTATATGCATGTACACGCTAGCGCGGCCGATTTGATCTTTGCTGACGAATCATGCAACCTACGTACGAACGAATCATTCTTGTTTGGGAATACACACACTGTGCGATACCGTGTGGCTGCGCATGACATGAGTGTGCGTTGCATGGCTGTGGGCTGTGGCTGTGCGTCGCAGCTTCCTCGTTGCCCGGTCACCGTCGCGTGGTCGGTCGGTAGAGGCAAAACCGTTGCCACGTCGCTGCTGTGCTCGCACACCCGGCCGTTTCCCTTGAATGAACGTGAATATGTGACGTGACAGTACTGACCTGCAGTGTTACTGATTTGGTTCCAATCATTTCGCAATTGTGCCTGGGCAGATCCAGACTCGGAACGAGACCGTCGACTGTGACGTGCACCTTGTATATATCATGTGAAGACAACACTGATGATTTTTATTGCAGAACAAGAATAAGAATTCTTTCTACTAGTTCCCTTCAGATTGAGAAATCCCTCTTACAGGGTTTTCTAGATGAAGCATACGGTCTCAGTTCTTTTTAATAGCAAGCACTAGGGTGCTTCCTATTCAGCGCTAGACGCGTCGCCCGGAATCCCTAACTCCCGCTCATTGTAGGAGCGATACCCTCCCACCTGAAGCGGGGGATGGGTGGGCTGGCCCAGTTAGTGGACGACCTTCCAATTTTCTTCAGTTTTTTCTTTTTTTTTCTACATTTTTTTTCCAATTCTTCTTTAGTTTTTAGGATTTCCTTAGGTTTTCAACGGTTTTGTTTTTTTTCGGTTTTCCGTCCGTTTGTTGTTCTAGTTTTTATTCAGATTTGATTTTTTTGTTATTCGAAATTAGTTCTGGTTCAAATTTTGTTCTAATTAAAATTTGTAATGATTTTAAAAAAAATCTGATTCAAATTTTTTGTTAGTTTTTGAAATCTGTTCCAAATTTAAATTTTGTTCCAAATTCGAATTTTTTTTCCAAATTCAAATTTTATTCCAAATTCGAATTATGTTCCTAATTTGAATTTTGGTCCAAATTCTAAATTTGTTTGAAATTTGTACAATTTAATATTTATACGAATATTTCATTCAAAATATATTTCTGCACATCCAAAATTTATTTTAACAGAAAAAGTAAAAGAAGCGTACCTGTTGGGCCGAATTACAATTTGGAGACTGCTCCTAGGCGGGAGCCATTCCGTCCCGCAAAGAGTGGGTTATAGCACCTCCCCGCGTCGCCTGTGAAGCTACGCATGAAGCGTTCCACCTGCTGGGCCGGCCCATGTAGCTCGTCATTCTATTTTTTGAGGCCCAATTCGTCTAGAGCTTTTTCTTATCTTTTTCTTATTTTGTAAATCTAAAAAAAAAATTAAATTCGAAAACATTTTTGAATTTGTTCAAATTCGAAACTATACAAACTTGAAATCTGTTCAAATTCAAAAATTTGTTTAATTCTGAAAACTGGCCAAAATTAAAAATCTGTTCCATCAAAATTTGTTCAAATTCAAAAATCTGTTCAATTTATAATATGTTAAATTTCAAAAATCTGAGAAAATTTAAAAATCTGTTCAACTTCGAAATATGTTCAATTTGAAATCTATTCAAATTTAAATATGTTCAAAGACTTGAAATTTTTTTAAATTAAAAACTGTTCAGATTTTTTTTGAAATGAAATAAAACAAAGAAAATACAAAAGGAAAGCAGGAAACTGCGCTAACCCAAAAAAAAATTAGTAAAAAAAGAACCGAAAAAGAAACCAAAATGTTCTAGAATATTCCCAAAACCGGAAAAAAGAATTAAAACGCTAATTGATCCGGCCCGTATAGCTTGACCGGAGGAAAAGAGGAAACTGCCCGACGTGTCGTTTGGTAACGGATGCATCGGGCATCAAATAGGAATAGCCAAGCACTAGACACAGTTTTATCTGGGCCAAAATTGCTATGGAGCGAGAGGGAAAAAGGGATGTTTTTTAAGCGCTATATATGGGCCAAAGCTTTTGGTTCACACAATGTCAGGCCTTTTCTGGGGAGTAAAGCGTAATATATGGGCCAAAATGTTGCTTATGGAAACAGTTCGAACGGACCAGTTGTGCAACACAATGTTTTAGCAATCGACCAGCGTGTGGCTGATTTCATCGATGCAACTTCTGCAACGTGGAAGGGAAGAGGATCCCCTGACGTGCCCTTCCCTGCAGTTGAGTCACTGACAACAGGGGCCTGCCAAACGTGGAACCCACATGTAAGCGACTGAAAGTCAGGGCATGTCTGGGTTAGCAACGTCAGAGGATCTGTGTTCACGTGGAAGATGGATAAATTTTACCGAATGCTTTTTATCGATTGATAGTGAGATAATCACTTCGATTCCTCTCTGTACTAGGAGAGTGGAGGACTTCTGGTCATGGCACTATGACCGAAGGGGAATTTTTTCAGTTCAGACTGCCTACCGCATGCTTGCATAAGTATATCAGAGGCGAAGCGCCTGGCTGGATGAAAAGGCTTCGAGTTCAAACCGTGAACGAGAAGAGAAGGAATGGACTATGCTATGGAAAACCCAAGTTCCTTCCAAGATACAGGTCTTCCTATGAAGGCTAGCGAAAAATTCTATTGAGATGTTAGATGTCATCGTAACATGGCAGTGGATAGCTCCTGCTCATTGTGTGGTTCGCCGGACTCATGGCGTCACTCACGGCTAGAGTGCACCATGAGCCGGTGTGTATGAGCTCTTGTTCCCGAAGCAATCACTGAGCATATGGAGAGGACGACGGAGCAGGATGCAAAGCAATGACTCCTCTCCATGATGAACACCCTAAAACAGGAGGACCTTACATTTCTCGATGATGAACACCTTGAAACAGGAGGACCTTACATTTCTCAATGATGAACACCCTGAAACAGGAGGCAATCCATGAGGGGTCTTTAGAGTCCGCTATCCACCCATCTGTTTGTGGAATCCTTTGTCAGTGATCTTAGCATGATTCCGAAGAACAACAAGAAGCCAGCTGCTACTCGTGTGATGATGACGCCAGAAAAGAGCTGTGGCGTGTAGTTGACGTGGGAGCAGTAAGTCCTTGTGCGTGGTGATGACCAGCCCGTTGGGAACCCCAAGAGGAAGGTATGATGAGTGTAGCGGCAAGTTTTCCCTCAGTTAAGAAACCAAGGTTTATCGAACAGGAGAAGGGAGACGATGACGACTGAAGGTGTTGTGGAACCTGCACACACACAAACAAATACTTTGTCCCCAACTTGCGATGAGGTTGTCAATCTCACCGGTTTGCTTGAAACAAAGGTTATGAGTATATCGAGTGGAAAACAGTAGTAATATGCGAGTAAAGTAAACAGTGCAGGAAAAGTAAACAGGTGATTGCAATATGATTAAAATAGGACCGGGGTCCACAGTTCACTAGTGGTGTCTCTCCATAGATAAAATAACATGCTGGGTAAACAAATTACAGTTGGGCAATTGATAGAATAAAGATAACATGATATGTCAAGAAGATCACTATGAGATTTACTCTGGGCATTACAACAAAATACATAGACCGCCATCCAACTGCATCTATGACTAATAATCCACCCCCGGGGATATCATCCGAACACCCTAGAAGTATTAAGTTGCGAACAACAGATAATTGCATTAAGCAAAGTGTGTAATGTAAACAAAGCATATGCCCTTGAGCATATGAATGTTGTTTTCTCTCTAGTAGCAACATCACATCTACCACCTTAGAGGTTTCTGTCACTCCCCCAGGTGAAATAGAGACATGAACCCACTATCGAGCATAAATACCCCCTCTTGGAGTCACTAGCAACTACTCGGCCAAGATAGCTACTAACAACGGAGAGCATGCAAGATCATAAACAACATAGAGATAACAAAAGATATAATTCAGTACAGCAACTTAATCATAAACACCAATATTCATCGGATCCCAACAAACCAACATCATAGAATTACATAACGGTGATCTCAATCATGTAGGGCAGCTCATGAGATCTAAACATGAAGCACATGGTGGAGAAGACAACCATCTAGCTACTGCTATGGACCCATAGTCCAAGGTAGACTACTCACTCATCGCTCCGGAGGCAAGCATGGCGATGAAGAAGACCTCCGGTGGCGATTCCCCTCTTCGACAGGGTGCCGGGAAGAGCTTCTGGACCCTCCTGATCTTCGGGTCGACGGCGGCGGCGGATCGCGATGTATTCTGGAAAACTGATCGGGCCTTAGGTTTTTCTCGTCGGGGGGTACTTATAGGCGAAGGGGCGATGTCAGGAGAGGGACCAGGCACCCTCACACAGGGGTGGCGCGGCCAGGGGCCAGGCCGCGCCGCCCCCTTGTGTGGGGCCCTGGTGGCCCCTCTCTGACACTTCTTCGGATGTCTGGAAGCTTCCGGGTAAAATATGACTTCAGGAACTTGTTTCGTCCAATTTCGAGAATATTTCCTGTGTATCACTTCTGAAACACAAAAACAGCAGAAAACATGAAACTGGCACTGTGGCACTTCGTTAATAGGTTAGTTCCGGAAAATGTATAAAAGCGCCACTAAGTGTAACGAAACAATAGGCAAATTGTGTAAAAACAAGCATGGAGCATCAAAAATTATAGATACGTTTGAGACGTATCAAGCATCCCCAAGCTTAACTCCTGCTCGTCCTCGAGTAGGTAAGTGATAACAAAGAAATAATTTTTGAGGTGGCATGCACCTACACAATCTTGATCATATATGTAAGCATTGGTGAGCTGGGATCAATAGAACTTAAAACATGGGCATGAAAGATATAATCATGACAATAAGAACTTAGCAACCATGTTGTAAACATGTAAATGAACACAAACAAAAGATCATGATAATGAAACAATGAAAGTCAAACGTGTGTTCAAATCATAAGGAAAAACATACAAAAGGTTTTCAGCTTGTCCTTCAAAGAGAGCAAAACATAAATGCATAGGACACCTCAAAGTTTAAGAGGGTGACTAGATACAAATAATTTAAGAACAAGTGAAACCAACAATATGAGTCAATCAATGAACTTTGGGACAATGCATATCACACTAAGAATGACAACTATGCTCTCTTAATGGTGCATAAAGAAAGAAGGTGGTGACTCAACATAAAAGTAAAAGAAAGGCCCTTCGCAGAGGGAAGCAGTGATTTAAGCATGTGCTAGAGCTTTTCATTTGTAAAACAGAGAGATAAAAATTGATTTTGAGAGGTGGTTGTCTTTGTCAACGACTGGCAATGGGGTTCTTACTATCTTCCATACAAAAATAAAGCAAGTTTTTGAGAGAGAGATTGGCACTTTGTGCTCTTTTTATAAAACTTGGCACTTGAACGGATCGTATGGGCACCTAGAGGGGGGGGTGAATAGGTGCTACTCAAATTTTAGTTCTTTTTCAATTTAGGCTTGACACAAAGGTAAATTCTCTAGATATGCAACTAAGGTGAATTTACTTATATGTCAACTAGCAAGCTCAACAAGATACAATATATAAAGGCAATAAAGGATAGAGGTAACCGAGAGTGGAGCACACGGAGACGAGGATGTAATTCCCGTAGTTCCTTCCTTTTTAGGGGAAGTACATCTACGTTGGAGGGGTGTGGTTGCCACAAAGGCCTAACCAACGCCACAAAGGCTCACCCTATTCTCCGGTGCAAGCTTCCGCCACAAAGGCCTAGCTCACTTTCCACTAAGGGATTCCTCAAGGCGGAATCGGCCTTTACAATCTTGGGGCACGCATCCACAACCGAATTGGAGGCTCCCAAGCACAACACAATGCTATGAAACAACAAGTAGCAATATATCAAATACACAAACAAGGTCTTGGGACACAAGGGAACCCAAGACACAAGGGCCCTCAAGCAAATGAGAGGGGAAATCAAATCGCTTCGGTGAGGATGTAGAGGATGGTCTTCTCCTTCGATTCTCCAAAGATCAAGAGCTTTGGTGGGGTGAGGGAGGAGATCTACTTGCTTTGGTGAGCTCAACAATGGTGGTGTTCTTCTCTTTTGCGCTGGCTACCCGTTGGAGAAGAAGAGGGGGGTATATATACCCCCCAAAATATCTGACCGTTGGCTGCCAGAAAGTCCGGCTATAGCCGGAGTTAAGTCCGGCTAAAGCCGGCCACACCGGCTAAAGCCGGCCTCAGACCGGCTATAGCCGGCCTGAAAAATCCGGCCTAGCCGGAAATAGCCGGACAAAAAGCCGGTTGAGTCCAGAGGCGCAGGACCCTTCTCGAAAACATGCAGTCCGGCTATAGCCGGTCTGGGGACCGGCTAAAGCCGGCCTGACTGGCCCAACTTTGTCTGAAACTTCTCCAGGAGCTTATTTCCACCATTTCCTCAATAATTTCCTTTGGATAATGATACTTATCAAATATAACATATAAACCCAATATCTTTGTGCAAGAATATTATAAAATCCTGCAAAGCATAATCACACATTTAATAGATAATGTATTGTTAACAAACGCCAAAATCAATTAGGCGGGAAATGCTCTTTCAGCACTCCTCCCCACCTTTTCCTTTCACATACCATGGCTAACCGATTCCATCGGGTGCCCACCAACATTCACATTCATTGGAGGAGTGCCTTTTTTCTTTCTTTTTTCTCTTTTTTCTTTTCTTTTTGGAATAAGCAATATGGAAGATAGCAAATCCGACCACTACGTCCCCATGAGCTGAAAACAGTGTCACAAAACGAGAAGTATTTTGAAGGTTTTTGAAAGGTAGCACACGAAAATTTTACTTTGGAATGGCTTACAAATACCATGCATAGGAATTTATAGTGGACACAATGGCAAACTTGGCTTTTAGGAGTTGGATGCATGAGTAAAGCTCATACTCAGTACAGGGCGAGGGCTAGCAAAAGACTGGGAGCGACCAACTAAGAGAGCAATAATGGCCATAATCATGCAAAGCGACAAAGCGACATTAAAAGAAGCATACAATGGCATCAAAAGTCAAAAACTAAATGATCATGAAGGCTAATGGCGACTTTGTAAGAGTCTAACATGTGTGAGCATGCGCCAAGTCAACCCAAATAAAGCATCAAGGAGAAAACCAAAATAATGCTTCCATACAATAAAAACAACGCATGATTTTTTTCAAAGGCTCATTAAGCAATCTCAGTTATTTGAGACAAGTCATGCTACAGCAAAACCACTAAGCATACTATCAAAAAGACATCAAGCATGACATGAAAAAGCCTAAGCCGCAGTCTACGCAAGCTCCTTCTTGTACCACTATTTTGCACAAAGCTTTTTCTCTTTTCCAACACCATTTGAAATTTTTATAAACACCTCTTTTGATGAAAACCAATAAAGATCAGAGGCAAAAATACACCTTGATGAAAAGATATGACAAGATCTGAATGCAAATCAAGGCGAAAACGAAAACCAAAAGCAGTAGCAGAAAAAGTAGAGCGCTCGATTTTTAATAAGAGTGAAAACTAGAGCGTTCTTTGCAAATAAAAACGAGTACATCTCCTCCAAAGGAAATTTGTTGGGGTCCAACCATTTATTGCAGCAAACAAACAAAACTAACAAACTAAGAAAACTAAAACAACTGACGCTCCAAGAAAAACACATAGTGCATGAAGCAATAAAAATATAGTGTTTTGAAAGGTGACCTGATTTTTGCCGATGAAGAAGGGGTGCCTCGGGGGCATCCCCAAGCTTTGACGCTTGTACTTCTTGGATATTTCTTGGGGTGATGCATGGGCATCCCCAAGCTTGAGCTTTTGTCCGTTCTTCAACTCATCTCATCATTCTCCAATCCCTACACTTGAAAACTTCCTTCATACAAAACTAAACACAATTCTATTAGCAACATTAGTGTAAGCATAAAATATATTCAACCTCTTTTAGCTTCAGGTTTCAACCCAAAACCACCACATATAAAGTATATACTACTGTAGCAACTTCCACAAGAGTTCCATGATAAAAAAGAACTCAAAAGAAAGCGATAAAGTGGCAAAAACAAATATTGGCAGAAATCTGTCAAAACTGAACAGCTGACAATGGACGAATTTTTGAGGGATTTTCCGTTGCTCAAATCAAAAAGTGTTCAACTAAGAAAAGTTTGGATATAACCTGGGGCATATGCACAAGAAATCGCAGGTCCAAAAGATAAACAGAGAATTTTTACGAATTTTTATGGTGCAGCACCGAAAACAGTTTCAGGACAGCAATAACCCCAAATCTTTACCTCACTCAAATTAGAGGCTTCTCTTGGCACAAAAACGAAATAAACAAGATAAGGAGCGGTCATTACAGTAGTAATGACTTCCAAGACTCAAATAAAAGAAAAAGTACTGAAAAGTAAACAATGGGTTATCTCCCAAGAGTGCTTTTCTTTAACGCCTTTGAGCTAGGCGCAGAAAAGTGCGAATCAAGTAACATCAGCAGAAGCATTAAGATCAACAGAAGAGGTCTTATCAATAAGGCATTGTATTTCATCCACATAAGTTTTTGAAGACCCTTTGTGATCATGCTTTGGTACACTATTCTCATCAAAAAGATTTTCAGGACAAATCCAGGCAAAATTGTTTTCGAAAGCATCATTCAATCCCAAAAGCTTGCAAGGTATAGGTATCTCGGTCCCCTCATCATTAGTATCAATAACCTTTATAGGTGAACCGAGTTTATTAAAACGTTTAAGAACTTTCCTAGCTTCAACAACGACATCCTTAAATTCTAAGCGCAAAGTTTCCAAGATAAAAGCCTTCTTTTCGGGATCCTCAATTTCATGAAGCTTAAGGAACATGTATTGCATAAAAGGATTAAGACTAGCAAACCTAGTTTCCAACATGTCAATTAAATAAATAGAAGCAACTTCAATACTAGGAGCAAGCTCAACCCAAGACTTTTCCTCATCTTCATCGTGCATACTAATGTGATTAAAGAACTCCTCAATGTTACTTTTGCCAATAATCGAACCACTCCCTACTGAGAGGTCCTCCAGAACGAACTTAGGAAACAACATGATAAACCAAAGTAAAGAAATAACAACTACCAAGGATTCTAATTTTTTTGGGTTTTTGATATAAAGCAATGCAGGTAAAATAAAATAAAGTAAAGCAAAACAAATAACAAAGTAAAGAATGTGTGTGCGAAGAACTCCCCTCGCAGAAGTCTTCTCTCTTCCCCGGCAACGGCGCCAGAAAAAGTGCTGCTACTCGTGTGATGATGACGCCAGAAAAGAGCTGTGGCATGTAGTTGACGTGGGAGCAGTAAGTCCTTGTGCGTGGTGATGACCAGCCCGTTGGGAACCCCAAGAGGAAGGTATGATGAGTGTAGCGGCAAGTTTTCCCTCAGTTAAGAAACCAAGGTTTATCGAACAGGAGAAGGGAGACGATGATGACTGAAGGTGTTGTGGAACCTGCACACACACAAACAAATACTTTGTCCCCAACTTGCGATGAGGTTGTCAATCTCACCGGTTTGCTTGAAACAAAGGTTATGAGTATATCGAGTGGAAAACAGTAGTAATATGCGAGTAAAGTAAACAGTGCGGGAAAAGTAAACAGGTGATTGCAATATGATTAAAATAGGACCGGGGTCCACAGTTCACTAGTGGTGTCTCTCCATAGATAAAATAACATGCTGGGTAAACAAATTACAGTTGGGCAATTGATAGAATAAAGATAACATGATATGTCAAGAAGATCACTATGAGATTTACTCTGGGCATTACAACAAAATACATAGACCGCCATCCAACTGCATCTATGACTAATAATCCACCCCCGGGGATATCATCCGAACACCCTAGAAGTATTAAGTTGCGAACAACAGATAATTGCATTAAGCAAAGTGTGTAATGTAAACAAAGCATATGCCCTTGAGCATATGAATGTTGTTTTCTCCCTAGTAGCAACAGCACATCTACCACCTTAGAGGTTTATGTCACTCCCCCAGGTGAAATAGAGACATGAACCCACTATCGAGCATAAATACCCCCTCTTGGAGTCACTAGCAACTACTCGGCCAAGATAGCTACTAACAACGGAGAGCATGCAAGATCATAAACAACATAGAGATAACAAAAGATATAATTCAGTACAGCAACTTAATCATAAACACCAATATTCATCGGATCCCAACAAACCAACATCATAGAATTACATAACGGTGATCTCAATCATGTAGGGCAGCTCATGAGATCTAAACATGAAGCACATGGTGGAGAAGACAACCATCTAGCTACTGCTATGGACCCATAGTCCAAGGTAGACTACTCGCTCATCGTCCGGAGGCAAGCATGGCGATGAAGAAGACCTCCGGTGGCGATTCCCCTCTCCGGCAGGGTGCCGGGAAGAGCTTCTGGACCCTCCCGGTCTTCGGGTCGACAGCGGCGGCGGATCGCGATGTATTCTGGAAAACTGATCGGGCCTTAGGTTTTTCTCGTCGGGGGGTACTTATAGGCGAAGGGGCGATGTCAGGAGAGGGACCAGGCACCCTCACACAGGGGTGGCGCGGCCAGGGGCCAGGCCGCGCCGCCCCCTTGTGTGGGGCCCTGGTGGCCCCCCTCCGACACTTCTTCGGATGTCTGGAAGCTTCCGGGTAAAATATGACTTCAGGAACTTGTTTCGTCCAATTTCGAGAATATTTCCTGTGTATCACTTCTGAAACACAAAAACAGCAGAAAACAGGAAACTGGCACTGTGGCACTTCGTTAATAGGTTAGTTCCGGAAAATGTATAAAAGTGCCACTAAGTGTAACGAAACAATAGGCAAATGGTGTAAAAACAAGCATGGAGCATCAAAAATTATAGATACGTTTGAGACGTATCACCAGCCGCCACGGGGCGTGCTAGAGTGCCCAAATGGATTGCGCCTCCTAGGGGCTACGTAAAGATAAATGTGGATGCGGCGATCCGGAAGGATGGTGGACTAGGAGCGCTAGCGGTGGTCTGCCGTACTGATGATGGAACTTACCTAGGAGCATCGACGATAGTCCTGAGGGGCATCTCGGATCCAGCGGTTCTAAAGACTTTGGCGTGCCGAGATGCAGTAGCACTAGCCTCTGATCTTCAAGCTACAAAAATTAAGATTGCTTCTAACTGCATTGAGGCGCTACAAAGTTTGGAGAATTCGTATCTTGGTAAGCTAAGCTTGATTGCTCATGAGATTAACTAGAGAGCACCAGAGTTTGATTCGGTCATGTTCATGCATGAGAACCGAAGGTCAAATGTGGAAGCACATGCCTTGATTCTCGGGACTACTATTGTATTCCTCTTATGATTAATAAATACTAGCTAAATACCCGTGCTTTGCTACGGAGTAACACTGTAAAAAATATATTTATCAAAGCAGTTTATTCTAAGCCTGATCCACCTCCGAGCTCATCACATGTGTCCCTCTCCTCCCCTCCCACCAGAGGAAACCATCCCTGATAACCCTCCCAACTGGTGTATTAACTTTGTGGTTCAAAAGGTGCATCTAAAACATCACATATATATCCAAGCCTGATCCAATAAAGCATATTGACTTCTTGATCATGAAATGGTCTCGAACCGAAGATGATCTCTTCACTATGAAACACATCTAGACAAACAAACTCATAAGCAAAAAAAATATCTTATTTTAGAAGCAACAAGCATGCAATTCCCATCGTTTAACCTAGACCACGAATAGTAAAGCCAGCATTTTTCTCTTTCTGGTTATTGTCTACATGTATCTTAGCTATGTGGTCACTATAACGTTTTCCACTCTCTTGTCTCGCTTCTCCATTTATATATCTTCTTAGCGGCTAAATAGTCGGTGTTCTTGATGTGTGCAATAGCTTCCATGTCTAGCGCCAGCTAGCTTCTCTTACCTAAACATTTGGCTTGATTACGTAATATTTGTTAACCAAAATAAGAAAATATTTTGTATAATTAACGTTAAATAAGGAAAGATTTAGCATGACTGAAAATACAATAACTTTCTTTTTTACTCGTGATTTTCCCACAAAAAGATAGACAAGCACGCCACATCATGGAAAGATTGACTGTTAATATAATAGCTTTCCAAGTATAGAAAGATTCATTTCTTTCATTATTAGCATTAAACAGGGTCACTAATTAGCCGCCCTCCTCCTCCACTAATTTCTCTCCATTGAAAACGTTTTGTGCATGCTCTGTGTGAATAAGGATTGCATGCCTCTTAATTGGCTAAAATCATGGAGCGGGGGAGAGGAAAAAATAGCATCTACAAGTTTTGTGTTGAGTATTTTTTCTTAGAGGTATTTTGGGAAGTCAAATGTTTTAATCAAAAGTGACTTCACCATCACCAACTGGAATAAAGTGGCGGCCGGTTTCCCTAAAAATAGCAATCGTATGCCATGAACATTCATCTAAATATTTTATAGCTTGGGCATGAAATGGCAAAACCGTTACTGAGAGACCTAGCTTTAGCAACTGATTTGCAACTGAGAGACCTAGCTTTAGCAACTGATTTGCAACTGACGTCAACCTAAATATTTTTCAGATAACCACTTAATGATTTCTGTTTTACAGTTACTTACTATCTCTCCTGGAACCTGTGTTCATCCAAAATAGAAAGATTAATTAGGTGATGTCTATCTTGCACGTAGGTGCATTGGAAAAGACCACGTCGCATATAAGTGTAGCTCAACGAGTGAGTCGTTTTGGAGGACAAGCTCACTAGAGCTCGTTTTTTAAAATTTCAAAAAAATTAAATTTTAAACTTTGAAACAAATCAGAAAAAATCAAGGTGTAGTACATGATTTATTCTACCTGGATGTAAATTTTTATTATGAAATTCTTTATATTTTGCCAACCTAGTATGCACTTGATGGATTATATTAGTATAAGCTTGTACTCTCTGAGACATACGTGCGTAGCAAGCTAGCTTGGAAACGAGCAGATCAATATGAAACTAGTCCAAATAACACTTTCACAAGTTTCTAAAAAAGATCATTTCACACGTGTATATCATTCTAGTCAGTGGCGGAGCTACAAAAAAAATTCTTGGACGGGCCAAACTAAAGCAAAGCACTGAAAATGCATTAAAAAAACCAAATCAATTCTTTTAGAACTTTTTAGATAAAAGGCCTAAAGGCCCGACTTTAAATTAATAAAGCCCTGGGCAGAGTTCAATAACAAGGTTCACACACAGCACCATATTACAAGCCATACAGATAAAGGTTCTTGGCAACACTTGCCAACTGACAATTACACTAACAGAGGAGACTTAAACAACTGCGAGAGTTCTTGGAGTAGAGATGCGCGTTTGCAGGTACAGGGTGCGAAGCACGTCCAGCAGGCACTCCATCTTCGAGTTAAGCTTGCTCCTTAGCAGGGGACGCCACAGCTGCAGGAAGAGAGACGTTTTGAAAAAGCATTCAGCAGGCTGTGACGACAATTTATGTTCGATGGAAATTTTTATTTCGGATATTCCAAAGAGCCCAACTCTGGGCAGCAAACAACATCCAAATCAAGGTCTTAAAACTCGAGGAAAGGGAGTTTAAGATCAGGACGAAATCCTAGAAAGATTGAGGGTTCCACTGAACCCCCAAAGCTTCCCTGATTCCGCTCCAAGCAAAAGAGGCCAAATGACAGGAGAAGAAGATATGGTCTGCTATCTCAAACTGGCCACACAGGGCACAGTTGCCATCAGAAGCTCCATGACGTCTATTAATCTGAGCGTTGGAGGGTAATCTTCCTTTGGCCATCTGCCAGAGGAAGATTTTAATTTTCAACGGAAGTTTGGCACTCCACAGCAATGACTCATGGGGAAGGCTAGGCCCCTGATTGATCTTATGATAAAGAGAAGATACCGAAAACTTGTCGTTACTCTCCAAACCCCAGGACACCGAGTCAGGAAGGGAAGACAGCGAGACTGCACTAGTCTCAAGCACCAAAGAGGACCAAAGATCCCGGTCCTCAGGGCCAAAGGAGTGCCGAAAATGGAGGGAGCTAGGCGAGACTGGCAACGCATGAGCCATAGAAATAGTTTGGTTATTACAAATGTCGAAAAGCCTTGGGAATCTGATAGCAAGTGGAGCATCTCCCACCCACCAATCAGTCCAGAAGCAAACCTTCTCACCATTTTCAACGAGGTATTTAGCTCCCAGCTTAAAGAAATGCTTAATTTTATTAATACTACATGATACGTCTCCAACGTATCCATAATTTTTGATGCTCCATGCTTGTTTTTACACCATTTGTTTAGTGTTTCGTTACACTTCGTGGCATTTTTATGCATTTTCCGGAACTAACCTATTAACGAGATGCCACAGTGCTAGTTCCCTGTTTTCTGCTGTTTTTGTGTTTCAGAAAAGTTACACAGGAAATATTCTCGGAATTGGACGAAACCAAAGCCAGTCGTCCAGATATTTCACGGAGCTTCCAGAACACCGAAGAGGAGACGGAGCCGGACCAGAGGGTGGCCACACCACCAGGGGGTGCGACCCACCCCTGGCCCGCGCCGGCCTGTGGTGTGGGCCCCCTGGTCAACTTCAGACGCCGCCTCTTCGCCTATAAAGACCCCCCGACGGGAAAAACCTAAAGACCTTATCACTTTTCAAGAACACATCGCGATCCGCCGTCGCCGTCGACCCAAAGATTGGGAGGGTCCAGAAGCTCTTCCCGGCACCCTGCCGGAGAGTGGAATCGCCACCGGAGGTCTTCTTCATCGCCATGCTTGCCTCCGGAGCAATGAGTGAGTAGTCTACCTTGGCTATGGGTCCATAGCCGTAGCTAGATGGTTGTCTTCTCCACCATGTGCTTCATGTTTAGATCTCGTGAGCTGCCTTACATGATCGAGATCACCGTTATGTAATTCTACATGTTGTGTTTGTTGGAATCCGATGAATATTGGTGTTATGATTGAGTTGAAGTACTAAATTTTATCTTATGTTATCTCTATGTCGTTTATGATCTTGTATGCTCTCCGTTGTTAGTGGCTATCTTGGCCAAGTAGTTGCTAGTGACTCCAAGAGGGGGTATTTATGCTCGATAGTGGGTTCATGCCTCTATTTAATCTGGGGGAGTGACAAAAACCTCTAAGGTTGTAGATGTGCTGTTGCTACTAGGGGGAAAACAACATTCATATGCTCAAGGGCATATGCTTTTTTTACATTACACACTTTGCTTAATGCAATTATCTGTTGTTCGCAACTTAATACTTGTGGAGTTCTCAGATTGATTCGCCACAAGTGGATTATTAGTCATAGATGCAGTTGGATGGCAGTCTATGTATCTTGTTGTAATGCCCAGAGTAAATCTCATAGTGATCCTCTCGACATATGCACGTTGTCTTTATTCTATCAATTGCCCAACTGTAATTTGTTTACCCAGCATGTGTTATTTTATCTTATGGAGAGACACCACTAGTGAACTGTGGACCCCGGTCCTATTTCCTTTATATTGCTATCACATGTTTACTTTACTCGCACTGTTTACTTTACTCGCATACGATTATCACTTTCCACTCGATACGCTCATACCCTTTGTTTCAAGCAAACCGGTGAGATTGACAACCTCATCGTAAGTTGGAAACAAAGTATTTGGTTGTGTTGTGTGCAGGTTCCATGTTGCCGCTCACAAAGCAAAGATTGGACGAGGCGCCCTATAAATTGTCCGGAGCTGTCGCGAAGCTAGCGGGCATCACCTTCGGTCGTTTGTCTCCCTCCTACTGGATTGACTACCTTGGTTTCATAACTGAGGGAAAACTTGTTGCTATATTCATCAAACCTTCTCTTGGGGTTTCCAACTGGCCGGTCATTTTTACTTCATCAACAAACGCCAACAAGTTTTCTGGCACTATCATCACCGCGCCATCAACAAGTTTTCTGGCGCCGTTGCCGGGGAGGAAGAAGACTTCTGCAAGGGGAGTTTTCGCACACACATCCTTTACTTTGTTTTAAGTTTTGCTTTACTTTATTTTTACTTGCATCGTTTTATAAAAAACCTAAAAAAAATAGAATCCTTTGTAGTTGTTTTTACTTGTCTGCTTTTAGTTTGCTAGAATGGCTACCCCTGAAAATACCAAGTTGTGTGACTTTACTAGCACGAATAATAGTGATTTTATCTGCACTCCTATTGCGCCACCTGCTCATGCTACAAATTTTTATGAGATTAAGCCTGCTTTGTTGAACCTTGTTATGAAAGAGCAATTTTCTGGTGCTAGTACTGATGATGCTGCAGCTCATCTCAACAATTTTGTTGAGCTATGTGAGATGCAGAAATATAAGGATGTTGAAAGTGATATTATTAAGCTTAAGTTGTTTCCTTTTTCTTTGCGAGGAAAAGCTAAGGATTGGTTGTTGTCTTTGCCTAAAAATAGTATTGATTCATGGGCTAAGTGTAAGGATGCTTGATAATGAACATGTTGCTCAAGCTTGGGAAAGAATGAAATCTATGATAAAGAATTGTCCCACTCATGGACTGACTACTTGGATGATTGTTCAAACTTTTTATGCAGGACTGAATTTTTCTTCGAGGAACCTACTTGATTCAGCTGCTGGAGGCACTTTTATGTCCCTTACCTTGGGCGCTGCAACAAAGCTTCTCGACAATATGATGGTAAATTACTCTGAATGGCACACCGAGAGAGCTCCACAAGGTAAGAAGGTAAATTCTGTTGATGAAACCTCTTCCTTGAGTGATAAGATTGATGCTATTATGCTTATGCTTTCTAATGATAGGACTCATGTAGATCCTAATAATGTTCCTTTTGCCTCTTTGGTTGCTCAAGAAGAGCATGTTGATGTAAACTTCATTAGAAATAATAATTTTAACAACAATGCTTATAGGAACAATTTTGCTAGTAACAATTACAGGCCGTTTCCTTCTAATGGCGATAATAGTTATCTTGGTAGACCTAAAATGCCTAGTGAAGAAAGAATTTTTGAACTTGAAAAGGCAACCAAGAATTTTATGCAGGCGCAATATGAGCAGAACAGGGCTTTCACCAAGACTATGGAGGAGCAATCACCTCTATTGAGGACTATTAGTCATCAACTTGAAAATTTGAACAAGGCTATTCCTGAGTTACAAGCTAAGGTTTCCAAAGCTGAAACCGATATTTCATCTTTGTCTAATGTGCAATCTTCTTTGGTTAACAGAATGTCCGCTAAGCCTGATCCTTTTGCTACTACTAATGCTATCCAAGTTAGAATTGATGAAAATGTTAGGATGCTAGCAGAATTGCATACCAGGTGGGAAAGAGAAGATGAGATGGCTAGAAAGATGAAGGTATGTATCATTACTACCTCTAATGATGTTGCTCCTAATGCTAGCAATCCTCTTACTTTAATTGGTGTAGAGAAAACTCCTACTCCTTATGTTAAAAAGCCTAAAACAGCAAAAACTTTTTCTCAAAAGAGTGCTGAAACTTTTCGGAGTGTAAGAGATGATAGCTCTATTTCCTTTAATAATTTTGATGTTGATGGCTGCAATATATCTGAAGTTATTTTGTTCTTGCAAAAGCTTGCTTTGACTCCCAATGCTAGTTCTTTAAATGTTGCTTTTACTAAGCATATTACCAATGCTCTTATGAAAATTAGGGATGAAAAGTTGAAGCAAAAAGCTTCTATTCCCAAGAAGTTAGAAGATGGTTGGGAACCCATCATTGATATGCATGTTAATAGTTTTTATTGCCATGCTTTATGTGATCTAGGTGCTAGTATTTCTATTATGCCTAGAAAAATTTATGACATGCTTGATTTACCACCGCTTGAAAAGTGTTATTATGATGTTCCTATTGTTGATGTTGCTAAGAAGAAACCTTTGGGAAGGATTAATGATGTTCTTATTATGGTTAACAATAACCTTGTTCCCGTTGATTTTCTTGTCATGGATGTTGAATGCAATGCTTCATGTCCTATTATTTTGGGAAGACCCTTTCTTCGAACTGTAGGTGCCATCATTGATATGAGGGAAGGCACCATCAAATACCAATTTCCACTCAAGAAAGGTATGGAACACTTCCCTAGAAAGAGAAAGAAATTACTTTTTGACTCTATTCTTAGAGCAAATTATGAGCTTGATGCTTCATCACTTGATAATACTTGATTCGCATTTTCTGCGCCTAGCTCAAAGGCGTTAAAGAAAAGCACTCTTGGGAGATAACCCATTGTTTTACTTTCAGTTCTTTTTCTTTTATTTGAGTCTTGGAAGTTATTAATACTGTAATGACTTCTCCTTATTCTTTTTATTTCGTTTTTGTGCCAAGAGAAGCCTCTCATTTGAGTGAGGTAAGATTTGAGGATGTTGCTGTCCTGAAACAGTTTTCAGTGCTGCACCGTAAAAATTCGTGAAAATTCTCTGTATATCTTTTGGACCTGCGATTTCTTGTGCATATGCCCCAGGTTATATCCAAACTTTCGTTAGTCGAACAATTTTTGATTTGAGCAACAGAAAACCCTCCAAAAATTCGACCTTTGTCAGCTGTTCTGTTTTGACAGATTTCTGCCTATATTTGTGTTTGCCGCTTTATCGCTTTCTTTTTGAGTTCTTTTGATCACAAAACTTTTGGGGAAGTTGCTACAGTAGTATATGCTTTATATATGGTGGTTTTGAGTTGAAACCTGAAGCAAAAAGGGTTGATTCAATGTTATGCTTACACTAATGTTGCTAATAAATTTGTGTTTAGTTTTGTATGAAGGAAGTTTTCAAGTGTAGGGATTGGAGAATGATGAGATGAGTTGAAGAATGGACAAAAGCTCAAGCTTGGGGATGCCCATGTCACCCCAAGAAATATACAAGAAGTACAAGCGTCAAATTTTGGGGATGCCCCCGAGGCACCCCTTCTTCATCGGCAAAAATCAGGTCACCTTTCAAAACACTATATTTTTATTACTTCATGCATTATGCATTTTTCTTGGAGCGTCAGTTGTTTTTAGTTTTCAGTTTTGTTTAGTTTTGTTTGCTGCAATAAATGGTTGGACCCTACAAAATTTCCTTTGGTGAAGTTGCCTTGCTTTTCATTTGCCAAGAACACTCCGTTTTTCACTCTTATAATTTTAACGAGTGTTCTCTTTTTCTAGAACTACATTTAGCTTTTGATTTTCGCCTTGATATGTGTTCAGATCTTGTTATATCTTTGCATCAAGGTGTATTTTTGCCTCTTGTCCGTATTGGTTTTCATCAAAAGAGTTGGCTATAAAAAGTTTGAATGGTGTTGGAAAAGAGAAAAAGTTTTATGCAAAAAAGTGGTACAAGAAGGAGCTTGTGTAGACTGCGGCCTAGGCTTTTGCATGTCGTGCTTGATGTCTTTTTGATAGTATGCTTAGTGGTTTTGCTGTAGCATGACTTGTCTCAAATAACTGAGATTGCTTAATGAGCCTTTGAAAAAAATCATGCGTTGTTTTAATTATTTGGGTTGACTTGGCGCATGCTCACACATGTTAGACTCATACAAAGTCGCCATTGCCTCTATGATCATTTAGTTTTTGACTTTTGATGCCATCTTATGCTTCTTTTAATGTCGCTATGCATGATTATGGCCATTATTGCTCTCTTAGTTGGTCGCTCCCAGTCTTTTGCTAGCCCTCATTTTGTACTGAGTATGAGCTTTACTCGTGCATCCAACTCCTAAAACCAAGTTGTTCCAATGTGTCCACCATACATGCCTATTAGCAATTTGCTATTCCAAAGTACATTTGACTTGCTTTTATCTATCCTTTAAATTAAACTCTTTTTGGTGTTATGCGAAAATTGGTCAGTAAAGCTCTCACGAACCGGATGGCACACTTTACTTTTCTCGTTTTAAAATTTTGACATTGTGGTCTCTTATGTTTAGTTGTTATGCTTGCAAGTTGTAAGTTGGGAATTAGCCCAGCCATGCCGTTACGGGGCAAGCTTTCAACATTGCACTATCTTTCATTCGAGTTGATATCGTGATCTTTTGTTTATGGATACTCGCGGTGTGAAATGAATTGGGAATCTTGAGGGATCATGGAGTTTGTATATGTGTTAGAGAAACGCCTGGGTTGCTAATCTAAGCCATGCATAATTAATGGTGGAAATTTACAGCATGCCCATAGTAAACATTCGACGACGCATCTCGCAATAAAAAGCTATACCAATGGTAAATAAAAGAGATGCCGATTGGTTCATTGTCTGTTTGTCCTGTCATTTTGATGTGGGCTTGTTCCATGTCATCGGGCACGGAGGTACCCCGTTGGTGGTTCTCGATGATACGTGTATACTTACAATGACAAGAGCTTGCTTGGGACTCTAAGTAAAGTAGCATGAGGTTTGGGTATTCGTATTTCACGGGACACGAGGTTTTCAACTTATGATTTGTCAAGCATATGCAGCATAAGTGTTCTCGCATTAACTTTAACCATTCAAGATGCTTATGATGGGGGCAATGAGAGCTCAAAGCCGGTAAGTACCATAATTTTTGAAGGTTTATAAAACTTGCAATCACTGCTTCCCTCCGCGAAGGGCCTTTCTTTTACTTTTATGTTGAGTCTACACCTTCTATCTTTATGCTCCATTAAGAGAGCATAGTTGTCATTCTGAGTATAATGTGCATTGTCCCAAAGTTTTCATTGATTGATTCATATTGTTGGTTTCACTTGTTCTTAAATTACTTGTATCTAGTCGCCCTCTTAAACTTGAAGGTGTCCTATGCATTTATATTTTGCTACTCCATGAGGGACAAGCTGAAAACCATTTGTATGTTTTTCCATATGATTTGAACACACGTTTGACTTTTGTTATTTCATTTTCATGATCTTTTGTTTATGTTCATTTTCATGTTATAACATGGTTGCTAAGTTTCTTCTATCAAGATTATGGGTGTGTTTGTTTGAGCTTCTGCTTCTACTTCTAGGGTCCAAAAGCTGAAATCCAAACAAACAGCTAAAGTTTGTAAAGCACTGAATAAAAGCGCTGGACCTAAATACACGCACGGGCCGCTGTCGAACGGAAGCTAGTCGGGAGCTGCTTTCAGCTGCTTCCCGAGCTTCTCAAACTTGAAAAGACAATGGTAACCCTGAGCACTTCCACTTATTTACCAAAAACTGCCACTCGATATATATACCAGTTTCCACCGTCGCCCCCGAGCCGTTCCCCACCCCCGCGCCTCCCTGTTCCCTAGCCATGGCGGCTAGGGTTTGACCCCGCCGCCCAGCCGCCCAGCCGCCGGCCCCGTCCGCCGCCGCCCAGCCGCCCGGCCCCATCCGCCGCCGCCGTTCCCGCCAGTGCTCCCGCCTCTCCCTCTCTCTCCGTCCCCTGCTCCATGTCCGCCGCCGCCTGAAGGAGCTTCACCGGAGGGAGCTCGTCGCCGCCTGAAGGAGCTCCACCGCCGCTCCCCTGCTCCATGTCCAGCACGCGCGAGGGCGGCGCGAGGGCGGCGTGAGGGCGGCGCGTGGGCGGCGCGAGCTCGGCGCGTGGGCCAGGGCGGCGCGAGGGCGGCGCCTGTGGAAGAAGATGGGGAAAAATGTGAAAAAGAAAAAAAGAAATAAAAAACCATAAATGGAGAAAAAAGAAGGTAGAAAATGGAAAAAAAAAACTTTATCTATTGCCAGATAAATTTTGATTACAAACCATAAGCCTAAAGGCTAACATAGAGAAGTCTCCTAATATAATTGGTGCATAAATTATGGTTTACAAATCATAAGCTAAAAGCCGAAGCCGAAAACCGAAAGCCAATAACCTAACAAATAACTTTAAATTATTTTATAAAAAGCGAAAATCATAAGCTAAAAACTAAAAGCCAAAAGTTAAAAGCTAAAAGCCAAAAGCTAAAAGCTAAAAGCCAAAAGCCAAACAAAATAGCTCCAAAATTATTTTAATTATAAGAGTGCTTACATAAATTTTAGGAAAAAATAAAATTTATGGTAATTCATGCATTGATCATCGCAATTATGTTAAGAAATAGACATAACAAGCTAATTCGGATCAAATCAGCATTTATACAATCTCTTCAGCATTTAGGGGTATTTCAGTCATTTCATCATTTAAAACAGCAACAGCAGCAATCAACAGCACTTTTACCAAACATCAAATCTCAACTTTCAACAGCTGCTTCCTACAGCTGCTTTCTAACAGCTCACCAGCTACAGCTGCTTCTCAACAGCAGCAGCCCAAACAAACAGACCCTATATCTTTCATGCCCATGTTTTAAGTTCTTTTGATCCCAGCGCACAACGCTTACATATATGGTCAAGATTGTGTAGGTGCATGTCACCTCAAAAATTATTTCTTTTGTTATCACTTACCTACTCGAGGACGAGCAGGAGTTAAGCTTGGGGATGCTGATACATCTCCAACGTATCCATAATTTTTGATGCTCCATGATTTTTTTACACCATTTGTTTAGTGTTTCGTTACACTTCGTGGCATTTTTATGCATTTTCCGGAACTAACCTATTAACGAGATGCCACAGTGCCAGTTCCCTGTTTTCTGCTGTTTTTGTGTTTCAGAAAAGCTACACAGGAAATATTCTCAGAATTGGACGAAACCAAAGCCAGTCGTCCAGATATTTCACGGAACTTCCACAACACCGAAGAGGAGACAGAGCCGGACCAGAGGGTGGCCACACCACCAGGGGGCGCGGCCCACCCCTGGCCCATGCCGGCCTGTGGTGTGGGCCCCCTGGTCCACTTCAGATGCCGCCTCTTCGCCTATAAAGACCCCCCTACGGGAAAAACCTAAAGACCCGATCACTTTTCCAGAACACATCGTGATCCGCCGCCGCCATCGACCCGAAGATTGGGAGGGTCCAGAAGCTCTTCCCGGCACCCTGCCGGAGAGGGGAATCGCCACCGGAGGTCTTCTTCATCGCCATTCTTGCCTCCGGAGCGATGAGTGAGTAGTCTACCTTGGACTATGGGTCCATAGCAGTAGCTAGATGGTTGTCTTCTCCACCATGTGCTTCATGTTTAGATCTCGTGAGCTGCCTTAGATGATCGAGATCACCGTTATGTAATTCTACATGTTGTGTTTGTTGGGATCCGATGAATATTGGTGTTATGATTGAGTTGAAGTACTGAATTTTATCTTATGTTATCTCTATGTTGTTTATGATCTTGCATGCTCTCCGTTGTTAGTGGCTATCTTGGCCAAGTAGTTGCTAGTGACTCCAAGAGGGGGTATTTATGATCGATAGTGGGTTCATGCCTCTATTTAATTTGGGGGAGTGACAAAAACCTCTAAGGTTGTAGATGTGTTGTTGCTACTAGGGGGAAAACAACATTCATATGCTCAAGGGCATATGCTTTGTTTACATTACACACTTTGCTTAATGCAATTATATGTTGTTCGCAACTTAATACTTGTGGAGTTCTCGGATTGATTCACCACAAGTGGATTATTAGTCATAGATGCAGTTGGATGGCGGTCTATGTATCTTGTTGTAATGCCCAGAGTAAATCTCATAGTGATCCTCTCAACATATGCACGTTGTCTTTATTCTATCAATTGCCTAACTGTAATTTGTTTACCCATCATCTGTTATTTTATCTTATGGAGAGACACCACTAGTGAACTGTGGACCCCGGTCCTATTTCCTTTATATTGCTATCACCTGTTTACTTTACTCGCACTGTTTACTTTACTCGCATACTATTATCACTTTCCACTCGATACGCTCATACCCTTTGTTTCAAGCAAACCGGTGAGATTGACAACCTCATCGTAAGTTGGGAACAAAGTATTTGGTTGTGTTGTGTGCAGGTTCCACATTGCCGCTCGCAAAGCAAAGCTTGGACGAGGCGCCCTATAAATTGTTCGGAGCTGTCGTGAAGCTAGCGGGCATCACCTTCGGTTGTTTGTCTCCCTCCTACTGGATTGACTACCTTGGTTTCATAACTGAGGGAAAACTTGCTGCTATATTCATCAAACCTTCTCTTGGGGTTTCCAACTGGCCGGTCATTTTTACTTCATCAACAAACGCCAACAAGTTTTTTGGCACCATCATCACCGCGCTATCACTACACCAGAACTGAGAGCCTCCCTGACTGGTAGCAGCAAAGATGTTATCAGTATTAAAGTATTTGGCTTGCAGAAGTTTGAACCATAGTGAATTCTGTTCCGCAGGGTCAGACCGTCTCCAAATCCATTTTGTCATGAGAGCAGTATTTAGAAACCTGGTGTTAATGATCCCGAGGCCCCCTTGGTCCTTTGGCCGGCGCACTTCCGGTCAATTCACCTAGTGAAATTTCCTTTTTTCACCAATTCCTTCCCAGAAGAATCTAGCTAAGTGCCTATCAAAACCCGCATGGGTACCATCCACCAACAGGAAAAGCCCCATGCTAAAGATAGTCAAACTAGTTAAGCAAGAATTGATAAGAGTAAGATGCGCTTCCAACGACATGAACCTCCCCTACCACGGGTCTACCCGGTGACCAACGGAGCCAATTAGTCCCTCCCAATCTGCCATCGTAAGAGCTCTATCAGCCATCAGAAACCTTAGATAGGCAAAAGGGAAAGAACCTTCTTTGCAGTTAAGAGCATTGGCCACCCTGGCCTGCTCTGTAGGGGAAGCACCCATCACAATTATCTCACTCTTGAGGAAGTTAATCTTTAAACCCGACAAGATCTCAAATGCAATACGAAGGAATTTTAAGTTAGCAATACACATGTCATCGAGGGAAAGTAACAGAATGGTATCGTCTGCATATTGTAGATGGGTAACACTGAGTTGGATAAGATGGGGAACAACTCCTCTGAGGTGTCTGATGGCGTGTAAGTATAGCCCGTTGGGAACCCCAAGAGGAAGGAATGATGAGCACAGTAGCAAGTCTTCCCTTAGTTGTGAAACCAAGGTTTATCGAACAAGTAGGAGAAAGCCAAACTTTAGAAGGTGATGCTTGCTAGCTTCGTGATACTCCAGACAATGGCGCCAGAAAACTTGTTGGTGTGTCTTTCACCCAGCAGCAACGTGAAACCTGCACACAACACAACCAAGAACTTTGCTCCCAACTTACGATGAGGTTGTCAATCTCACCGGTTTGCTGTAAACAAAGGATTGAGCGTATCGAGTGGTAAAAGGATCATAGTAATGCAAGTAAAAGTAAACAGTGCGAGTAAAGTAAAACGGTAAATGATGAGGGGTTAACTCGACAAATGTCCTAGATGAAGGACTTAGGATCGGGGGAAGAGGGCGTCGGATGAACTCGAAGGTAAAGTTAGTCGAAATAGGTGCGTGTCGAAAGTAAACTTGGGTGTTCAACTTGGCTTGCTTTCAGTCTGCCCTACACCGTCCCCTCCTGGCCCCTATATATAGGCGGCCAGGTCTCGAGGATCGGGTAGGGTCCGATACAGATTACAATATCGACATACGGTAAGAACTCGTATCTCGACTATTATTACAACTGGGCCTAGCTTAACGGGCCTCAGGGGTACTCAACTAATGGGCTCTATTAACTATACCCTTGTCAGTAAAGCTATGTAAAGGAAATTGGACTGGGGTCCACAGTTCACTAATGGCGTCTCTCCATAAGATAAATAATAACATGCTGGGTAAACAAATTACAATTGGGCAATTGATAGAGTAAAGATAACGTACATACGTCACGAGGATCACTATGAGGCTCACTCTGGGCATTACGACAAAATACATAGACCATAATCCAACTATATCTATGACTAATAATCCACTCGCGGGGAGTCGTTCGAGTACCCCTTGAGTATTAAGTTGCAAACAACAGATAATTGCATTAAGCAAAGTGCATAATGTAAACAAAGCAAATGTCCTTGGACACAAGAATGTTGTTTTCTCCCTAGTGGCAACACCACATCTACAACCTTAGAGGTATCTGTCACTCCCCCAGATTAAATAGAGGCATGAACCCAACTATCGAGCATAAATACTCTCTCTTGGAGTCACTAGCATCTACTCGGCCAAGATAGCTACTAGCAACGGAAAGCATGCAAGATCATAAACAACATAGAGATAACATAAGATATATAATTCAGTACATCAACTTAACATAGTACCAATACTCATCAGATCCCAACAAACACAACATGTATGATTACATAAAGATGATCTTGATCATGTAGGGCAGCTCACAAGATCTAAACATGAAGCACATGGTGGAGAAGACAACCATCTAGCTACTGCTATGGACCCGTAGTCCAAGGTAGACTACTCACACATCACTCCGGAGGCGACCATGGTGGTGGAGAAGGCCTCCGGCAGGGATTCCCCTCTCCGGCAGGGTGCCGGGAAGAGCTCATGGATCCTCCCGATCTCGTTTCGACGATGGTGGCGGCTTGCAGTATGTTTCGAGGAAAAGCGATCCCTCCCTTAGGTTTTTCCCGTCGAGGGGACTTTATAGGCGAAGGGGCAGCGTCAGAAGTGGGACCAGGAGGTCTCACCACAGGTGGGTGCGGCCAGGGGCTGGGCCGCGCCCCCTGGTAGTGAGGCTGGCCCCTGGCCCCACTCCGTCTAATCTTCGGTCTTCGTGAAGCTTCGGTAAAAATAGGAGGTTTGGCTTTTGTTTCGTCCAATTCCGAGAATATTTCCCATGTAACTTTTCTGAAACACAAAAATAGCAGAAAACAGGAAACTGGCACTGTGGCATCTTGTTAGTAGGTTAGTTCCGGAAAATGCATAAAAACGCCACGAAGTGTAAAAAAATTCAAAGAAAATGGTGTAAGAACAAGCATGGAGCATCAAAAATTATAGATATGTTTGAGACGTATCAAGCATCCCCAAGCTTAACTCCTGCTCGTCCTCGAGTAGGTAAGTGATAACAAAAGAATAATTTTTGAGGTGACATGCACCATCACAATCTTGATCATCAAAGTAAGAATTGAGTGCTGGGATCAAAGAACTTAAAACATGGGCATAAGAGACATAATCTTGACAATAAAAACTTAGCAACCATGTTATAACATGAAAAGAAACACAAACGAAAGATCATGAATAATGAAGCAATGAAAGTTAAACGTGTGTTCAAATCATATGGAAAAACATAGCAAATGGTTTTTAGCTTGTCCTTCATGGAATAGCAAAACATAAATGCATAGGACACCTTCAAGTTTAAGAGGGCGACTAGATACAAATAATTTAAGAACAAGTAAAACCATAATCATGAATCAATCAATGATAACTTTGGAACAATGCACATTAAACTCAGAATGGCAACTATGCTCTCTTAGACGGTGCATAAGGGTAGAAGGTGGAGACTCAACATAAAAGTAAAAGAAAGGCCCTTCTCAAAGGGAAGTAGTGATTGCAAGTTTTATAAACCTTCAAAAATTATGGTACTTACTAGCTTTGAGCTCTCATTGCCCTCATCATAGGCATCTTGAATGGTTAAAGTAAATGCAAGAAAGTTTATGAGCATATGCTTGACAAATCATAAGTTGAAAACCTCGTGTCTCGTGAAGTACGAATACCCAAACCTCATGCTACTCGACTTAGGGTCCCAAGCAAGCTCTTGTCATTGTAACTATACACATATCATTGAGAACCACCAACGGGGTACCTCCTTGCCCGATGACATGGAACAAGCCCACATCAAAATGACAGGACAAACAGACAATGAACACCTCGGCATCTCTTTTATTTACCATTGGTATAGCTTTTTATTTTGAGATACGTCATCAAATGTCCACTATGGGCATGCTGTAAATTTCAACCATGAATGATGCATGTCTTAGATTAGCGACCCAGGCATTTCTCTAACACATATACAAACTCCATGATTCCACAAGATTCCCAACTTGTTTCACATCGCGAGTATCCATAAACAAAAGATCACGATATCAACTCAAATAAGAGAAGTGCAATCTTGAAAGCTTACCCCATGACGACATGGTTTGGCTAATTTCCAACTTACAACTTGCAAGCATAAAGTCAACATAAAAGAGCCACAATGTCAAAATTTTAAAAGCGAGAAAAGTAAAGTGTGCTATCAGGTTCGTGAGAGCTTTACTGACTATTTTTTGCATAACACCAAAAGAGTTTAATTCGAAGGATAGATAAAAGCAAGTCAAATATACTTTGGAATAGCAAATTGCTAATAGGTATGTATGGTGAACATATTGGAATAACTTGGTTTTTGGGAGTTTGATGCACGAGTAGTGCTCATACTCAGTACAAAATGAGGGCTAGCAAAAGACTGGGAGCGACCAACTAAGAGAGCAATAACGACCATAATCATGCATAGCGACAAAACATCATTAAAAGAAGCATAAAATGGCATCACAAGTCAAAAACCAAATGATCATAAAGGCTTATGGCGACTTTGTAAGAGTCAAACATGTTGTAAGCATGCGCCAAGTCAACCCAAATAAAGCATCAAGGAGAAAACCAAATTAATGCTTCCAAATAATAAAAACAACGCATGATTTTTTCGAAGGCTCATTAAGCAATCTCAGTCATTTGAGACAAGTCATGCTACAGCAAAAATCACTAAGCATACTATCAAAACGACATCAATTATGGCATGAAAAAGTCTAAGCCTTAGTCTAAACAAGCTCCTTTTTGTACCACCTTTTTTATGAAACTTTTTCTCTTTTCCAACACCATTCAAACCTTTTTGAGACAACTCTTTTGATGAATACCAACATAGACCAGAGGTCCAAATACACCTTGAAGCAAAGATAAAACGAGATCTGAACAAAAATCAAGGCAAAAAAGAAAGCTAAACGCAGTTCTAGAAAAAGAGAACACTCGTTGAACGATAAGAGGGAAAAATAGAGTGTTCTTGGCAAATGAAAAACAAGTAAATCTCCTTCAAAAGAAATTTGTTGGGGTCCAACCATTTATTGCAGCAAACGAAACAAAAGAAAACTGAATGCAAATGTAAAGACGCACCAAGAAAAACGCATAGAATATGAAGCAATAAAAATATAGTGTGTTGAAAGGTGACCTGATTTTTGCCGATGAAGAAGGGGTGCCTCGGAGGCATCCCCAAGCTTGGACACTTGTACCTCTTGGATATTTCTTTGGGTGCATGGGCATCCCTAAGTTTGGGCTTTTGTCCATTCTTCATCTTATCTCATCATTCTCCAATCCCTACTCTTGAAAACTTCCTTCATACAAAACTTTACACAATTCTATTAGCAACGTTAGCATAAGCATAATAGTAAATCAACCCTTTTTGGTTCAGTTTTTAACTCAAAAACACCACATATAAAGCATATACTACTGTAGCAACTTCCCCAAAAGTTCCGTGATCAAAAGAACTAAAAAAGAAAGCGATCGAGAGGCACACACAAATAGTAACAGAAATCTGTCATAACAGAACAGCTGATAAAGGTCGATTTTTTCGAGGACCTTCTATTGCTCAAATCGAAAAGTGGAAAACTAATGAAAGTTTGGATATAACCTGGGTCATATTCACAAGAAATTGCAGGTCAAAAAGATATTCTGAGAATTTTGACGAATTTTTTATGGTGCAGCACCGAAATCTGTTTTAGGACAGCAACTTCCCCAAATCTTACCTCCCTCAAATTAGAGGTTCTTCTTGGCACAAAAATGAAATAAAAAGGATAAAGAGCGGTCATTACAGTAGTAATAACTTCCAAGACTCAAATAAAATAAAAAGTACTGAAAAGAAAACAATGGGTTATCTCCCAAGAGTGTTTTTCTTTAACGCCTTTGAGCTAGGCGCAGAAAGGTGCAAATCAAGTATTTTCAAATGAGGCATTAAGATCAACTGTTTCCTCAAGATCACCACTTACCACACTAGGCACTTTAGAAGTTCCCGAAGATGATTCAACCTACAAGTTACTCTTAGTTGAACTAAAAGTCTTACCAATCTTAAAAACATGCTGCGGTTTAGGCACAGACACCTTGGGAACATACATAAATTTTTGCTCTTTTCCAACAAAAGTTTTCTCCTTCTTAAATTTAAGAGAAGAGAAAATTGAACTTAAAGTTTCCATAGATTCCTCTAGTTTACCAATCCTAAGGTTTTGACTATCAAGAGTAGTGCTAGCCTCTAAAGCGGTGATTCTCATACCGATACTTTTTATCGATTCATTAACCTGGCTAGCGTTATCAAGGATATTTGGCAAACTTTTTTCTAAAGAGCTAAGTTTTTCTAAGACTTCATCCAAAGTGACCTCAGTTTTAACAAAATAGATAGGTGGTACTCCCACTAAACTTTCAATTAAAGTGTATGCTTCAAGAGCGAGAGTACCCAGAAAATTACCTCTGATACGTCTCAAACGTATCTATAATTTTTGATGCTCCATGCTTGTTTTTACACCATTTGCCTTGCGTTTCGTTACACTTCGTGGTGTTTTTATGCGATTTCCGGACCTAACCTATTGACAAGATGCCACAGTGACAGTTCCCTGTTTTCTGCTGTTTTTGTGTTTCAGAAGTGATACACAGGAAATATTCTCGGAATTGGACGAAACAAGTTCCTGAAGTCTTATTTTTCCCGGAAGCTTCCAGAGATCCGAAGAGGTGAAGGAGAGGGGCCACAAGCCAGTCTCACACTAGGCCGGCGCAGCCCAGGCCCTGGCCACGCCGCCTAGGTGTGAGGAGGCCTGGGGCCACTCCTAACGACACCCCTTCGCCTATATAAAGCCTCGGGACGGAAAACCCTAAGGGAGTTGGTAAAATTTCCAGAACAGTTCCGCAGCGCCGCCGCCGTCGAAGACAAATTTCGGGGGACAAAATTCTCTGTTCCGGCACCCTACCGGGACGGGGAAGTGCCCCCGGAGCCATCTCCATCGGTCTCCATCGCCGTCTCCGCCGTCTCCATCGACCTCACCGCCATCTCCATCAACCTTGCTGTCTCCTATGAGGAGGAGGGAGTAGTTCTCCCCCGGGGCTGAGGGCTCTACCGGTAGCTATGTGGTTCACCTCTCTCTCCCATGATGTGATATTTATGTGATCGTGAGCTTTGTACCATGTTGAATAAGTAGATGTTACTCTTCTTCATTATGTGTACTCTAGTGTGTTATTAAAGTAATCTATTCCTCCTGCCATGGTGTAACGGTGACAGTGCGTGCATCATGGTGGTACTTGGTCTAGGCTACGATTGTGATCTCTTATGGATTATGAGAATAATTATCACTATGATAGTATTGAAGTGATCTATTCCTCCTTTCATGGTGTAATGTTGACAGTGTGTGCACCGTGTTAGTACTTGGTCTAAGTTGCAATAATATCTATCTTGAGTTGTGATTTGATTTGGGTATCTCTATGAGTGGTGTTTGTCAAGTACTTGATGAACTTTGAGGAGTGCTTCGTAGCCCTACGCAATGATTAGTGTTATTCAATAGGAGAGTAATTCAGAGTACCATAGTGAAGAGAAGTTATCTATTGGTTCAATTATATTATATTTGTTGGGAGTGTGTCCACTAGTGAAAGTATGATCCCTAGGCCTTGTTTCCAAGCTTTGCACACCGTTTACTTGCTATTTTGTTACTTGTTTGCTTGCTGCCATTTTTATTCCAGATTGCATTTACTACTTATAATCATCTATACCACTTGTATTTCACTATCTCTTCGCCGAACTAGTGCACCTATACATCTGACAAGTGTATTGGGTGTGTTGGGGACACAAGAGACTTTCTGTATCGTAATTGCAGGGTTGTTTGAGAGGGATAGCTTTGACCTCTTCCTCCCTGAGTTCGATAAACCTTGGGTGATCCACTTAAGGGAAACTTGCTGCTGCTCTACAAACCTCTGCACTTGGAGGCCCAACACTGTCTACAAGAACAAAAGCGTGTGTAGACATCAAGCTCTTTTCTGGCGCCGTTGCCGGGGAGGTAAGGTAAAAGGTACTCGCATCCTCCTGTGTGAGTTCTCGAAGTTATTTCCTTTAGATTCTGCAATTACATCTTTTTGTTTCTTGTTTTTATTTTCACTAGTTAGGCTTAATGGTAAATAAAGAGTTCTTTAGTCTTTTTTCTGAGTTTAGATTTGAAGAGAAAATTGAAAAACCTTTGGAGCTTAATTTGCATGCTAATAGTGTTATTAGTATGAATGTTTCGAACACTGTTATTACTAATGCTATAGAAAAGTCTAAGCTTGGGGAAGCTGGTTTTGTTAAGCATGATATCTTTAGTTCCCCAGCTTTAGTGGAGAAAGTTTGTTCTGATAATATTTTATCTCCCATATGTGATGTTCCTTCTTATGATGATATGTTTGAAGAATATGCTTTGCGAAATAGTTGTTCTTTAGCTTGTGATGATACTAAACCTCTAGTTTATGATGGTTATGATGATAAGTATAATATTTTTAGTTCACCTACTTTTGAGGAGAAAATTAGTTATGATTACAATATGCCTCCTGTTTTTGATGATTATGGTGATGAGAATAATTATTCTGTTGAATCTGCTCCTATTACGATTGTTCATGTGGGGAGTATTAATTCTTTTATGCATGTGGCTCATGATAGGGATGCTTTATGTGATAGTTATATTGTTAATTCTATTCATGATGCTACTGAAAGTTATTATGAGAGAGGGAAACATGGTTTGATGGATCTCAACAATATTGAGTTTCCCCTCTTTGTGTTGCAATTCTTGAAGTTGTACTTGTTTTGCCTTCCTATGCTTTTTGCTTTGCGCTTTTATGACTTGTCTCTTTACAAGACTATTTTTCATAGGAAGTGGTTTAGATTTAAATGTGTTCCATACTTACTTTTTGATGCTCTCTATTGCTTTAAGTTTCTATATGGCGCCTTTGCCTCAAGCTCTCATATGGCGCCCACATGAGCATCTTTGCAAATTACTGCGCCTAGCTCAAAGGCGTTAAAGAAAAGCACTCTTGGGAGATAACCCATTGGTTTATTTTCAGTAATTTTTCTTTTATTTGAGTCTTGGAAGTTATTACTACTGTAATAACCGCTCCTTATCCTTTTTATTTCGTTGTTGTGCCAAGAGAAGCCTCTAATTTGAGTGAGGTAAGATTTGGGGATGTTGCTGTCCTGAAACAGTTTTCGGTGCTGCACCGTAAAAATTCGTGAAAATTCTCTGTATATCTTTTGGACCTGCGATTTCTTGTGCATATGCCCCAGGTTATATCCAAACTTTCATTAGTTGAACACTTTTTGATTTGAGCAACACAAAACCCTCTAAAAATTCGACCTTTGACAGCTGTTCTGTTTTGACAGATTTCTGCCAATATTTGTGTTTGCCGCTTTATCGCTTTTTTTTAGTTCTTTTGACCACGGTACTTTTGGGGAAGTTGCTACAAAATTATATGCTTAATATGTGGTGGTTTTAGGTTGAAACCTAAAGCAAAAAGAGGTTGATTCTATGTTATGCTTACACTAATGTTGCTAATAAATTTGTGTTTAGTTTTGTATGAAGGAAGTTTTTAAGTGTAGGGATCGGAGAGTGATGAGATGAGTTGAAGAACGGACAAAAGCTCAAGCTTGGGGATGCCCATGCATCACCCCAATAAATATCCAAGAAGTACAAGCGTTAAAGCTTGGGGATGCCCCGGAGGCACCCCTTCTTCATCGGCAAAAATCATGTCACCTTTCAAGACACTATATTTTTATTGCTTCATGCATTATGCATTTTTCTTGGAGCGTCAGTTGTTTTAGTTTTCAGTATTAGTTTAGTTTAGTTTGCTGCAATAAATGGTTAGATCACATCATGTTTCTTTTGGAGAAGATGAACTCGCTTTTCATTTGCCAAGAACACTCTAGTTTTCACTCTTATCGTTCAATAAGTGTTCTCTTTTTCTGCTACTGCGGTTAGCTTGCATTTTTTGCCTTGATTTTTGTTCAGATCTTGTTTTATCCTTGCATCAAGGTATATTTGGGCCTCTGGTATATGTTGGTTTTCCTCAAAAGAGTTTCCTCAAAAAGGTTTGAATGGTGTTGGAAAAGAGAAAAAGCTTTATGCAAAAAAGTGGTACAAAAAGGAGCTTGTGTAGACTGCGGCCTAGGCTTTTGCATGTCGTGCTTGATGTCTTTTTGATAGTATGCTTAGTGGTTTTGCTGTAGCATGACTTATCTCAAATAACTGAGATTGCTTAATGAGCCTTTGAAAAAATCATGCGTTGTTTTTACCGTTTGGAAGCATTATTTTGGTTTTCTCCTTGATGCTTTTTTTGGATTGACTTGGCGCATGCTCACACATGTTTGACTCATACAAAGTCACCATTGCCTCTATGATCATTTAGTTTTTGACTTTTGATGCCATCTTATGCTTCTTTTAATGTCACTTTGTCGCTCTGCATGATTATGGCCGTTATTGCTCTCTTAGTTGGTCGCTCCCAGTCTTTTGCTAGCCCTCATTTTGTACTGAGTATGAGCTCTACTCGTGCATCCAACTCCTAAAAACCAAGTTTGCCATTGTGTCCACTATAAATTCCTATGCATGTTATTTGCAAGCCATTCCAAGTAAATTTTCATATGCTACCTGATACGTCTCCAACGTATCCATAATTTTTGATGCTCCATGCTTGTTTTTACACCATTTGCCTAATGTTTCATTACACTTAGTGGCACTTTTATGCATTTTCCGGAACTAACCTATTAACAAGTGCCACAGTGCCAGTTCCCTGTTTTCTGCTGTTTTTGTGTTTCAGAAGTGATACACAGGAAATATTCTCGGAATTGGACGAAACCACATCCTGAAGTCTTATTTTACCCGGAAGCTTCCAGAGATCCGAAGAGGAGTAGGAGGTGGGCCACAGGGGCCCCACACACCATGGTGGTGCGGCCAGGCCCCTGGCCGTGCCAGCCATGTGTGAGGGCGCCTGGTCCCGCGTCTGACATCGCCCCTTCGCCTATAAGAAGCCTCGGGACGGAAAACCCTAGGGGAGTCGGCAATTTTCCAGAAATAGTTTCGCAGCTCCGCCGCCGCCGTCGACGAATTTCGGGGGATAGAAGTCTCTTTTCTGGCACCCTGCCGGGATGGGGAAGTGCCCCCGGAGCCATCTCCATTGACCTCCATCGCCGTCTCCGCCGTCTCCATCGACCTCACCGCCATCTCCATCAACCTTGCTGTCTCCTATGATGAGGAGGGAGTAGTTCATCCCCGGGGCTAAGGGCTCTACCGGTAGCTATGTGGTTCACCTCTCTCTCCCATGATGTGATCTTTATGTGATCGTGAGCTTTGTATCATGTTGAACAAGTAGATGTTATTATTCAGATATTATGCTACTCCTATGCTTAATTATTATAGTGTACTCTAGTGATGTTATTAAAGTAATCTATTCCTCCTGCCATGGTGTAACGGTGACACTGCGTGCATCATGGTGGTACTTGGTTTAGGCTATGATTGTGATCTCTTATGGATTATGAGAGTAATTATTACTATGATAGTATTGAGTGATCTATTCCTCCTTTCATGGTGTAATGTTGACAGTGTGTGCACCGTGTTAGTACTTGGTCTAAGTTGCAATGATTTCTATCTTGAGTTGTGATCTGATTTGGATATCTCTATGAGTGGTGTTTGTCAAGTACTTGATGAACTTTAAGGGGTGCTTCTGTAGCCACTACACATTGATTAGTGTTATTCAATAGGAGAGTAATTCAGAGTACCATAGTGGAGAGAAGTTATTTATTTGTTCATTCATGTTATATTGTTGGGAGTGTGTCCACTAGTGAAAGTATGATCCCTAGGCCTTGTTTCCAAGCTTTGCACACCGTTTACTTGCTGTTTTGTTACATGTTTGCTCGCAGCGATATTTATTTCATACCACGTTTGCTACTTATAATCATCTATACCACTTGTATTTCACTATCTCTTCGCCGAACTAGTGCACCTATACATCTGACAAGTGTATTGGGTGTGTTGGGGACACAAGAGACTTTCTGTATCGTAATTGCAGGGTTGCTTGAGAGGGATAGCTTTGACCTCTAACCTCCCTGAGTTCGATAAACCTTGGGTGATCCACTTAAGGGAAACTTGCTGCTGTTCTACAAACCTCTGCACTTAGAGGCCCAACAAGTGTCTACAAGAATAGAAGTGTGTAGACATCAAGCTCTTTTCTGGCGCCGTTGCCGGGGAGGTAAGGTAAAAGGTACTCGCATCCTCCTGTGTGAGTGCTCGAAGTTATTTCCTTTAGATTCTGCAATTACATCTTTTTGTTTCTTGTTTTTATTTTCACTAGTTAGGCTTAATGGAAAATAAAGAGTTCTTTAGTCTTTTTCCTGAGTTTAGATTTGAAGAGAAAATTGAAAATCCTTTGGAGCTTATTTCGCATAGCAATGTTATTAGTACGAATGCTTTGAATCCCGTTATTGCTAATGCTATGGAAAAGTCTAAGCTTGGGGAAGCTGGTTTTGTTAAGCATGATATTTTTAGTCCCCCAGCTTTAGTGGAGAAAGTTTGCTCTGATGATATTTTATCTCCCATATGTGATGTTCCTTCTTATGATGATATGTTTGAAGAATATGCTTTGCGAAATAGTTGTTCTTTAGCTTGTGATGATACTAAACCTCTAGTTTATGATGGTTATGATGATAGGTATAATATTTTCAGTTCACCTACTATTGAGGATAAAATTAGTTATGATTACAATATGCCTCCTATTTATGATGATTATGGTGATGAGAATAATTATTCTGTTGAATCTGCTCATACTACTATTATTCCCGTGGTGAGTATTAATTCTTTTATGCATGTGGCTCATGATAGGGATGCTTTATGTGATAATTATATTGTTAGTTCTATTCATGATGCTACTGAAAGTTATTATGAGAGAGAGAAACATGGTTTTATGGATCTCAACAATATTGAGTTTCCCCTCTTTATATTGCAAATCTTGAAGTGGCACTTGTTTTATCTATCCATGCTTGCTACTATGTGCCTCGTTGATTTATTTTCTTACAAGATTCCTATGCATAGGAAGTGGTTCAGATATAAATGTCTTTCATATCTGCTTTTTGATGCTCTCTATTGCTTTAAGTTCCTATATGGCGCCTTTGCCTCAAGCTCTTATATGGCGCCCACATGAGCATCTTTGCAAATTACTGCGCCTAGCTCAAAGGCGTTAAAGAAAAGCACTCTTGGGAGATAACCCAATGTTTTTACTTTCAGTACTTTTTCTTTTATTTGAGTCTTGGAAGTTATTACTACTGTAATAACCGCTCCTTATCCTTTTTATTTCATTGTTGTGCCAAGAGAAGCCTCTAATTTGAGTGAGGTAAGATTTGGGGATGTTGCTGTCCTAAAACTGTTTTCGGTGCTGCACCGTAAAAATTCGTGAAAATTCTCTGTAAATCTTTTGGACCTGCGATTTCTTGTGCATATGCCCCAGGTCATATCCAAACTTTCATTAGTTGAACACTTTTTGATTTGAGCAACCGAAAACCCTCTAAAAATTTGACCTTTATCAGCTGTTCTGTTTTGACAGATTTTTGCCAATATTTGTGTTTGCCGCTTTATCGCTTTCTTTTTGAGTTCTTTTGATCACGGAACTTTTGGGGAAGTTGCTACAGTAGTATATGCTTTATATGTGGTGGTTTTAGGTTGAAACCTGAAGCAAAAAGGGCTGATTCAATGCTTTGCTTACACTAATGTTGCTAATAGATTTGTGTTTAGTTTTGTATGAAGGAAGTTTTCAAGTGTAGGGATTGGAGAATGATGAGATGAGTTGAAGAATGGACAAAAGCACAAGCTTGGGGATGCCCATTCATCACCCCAAGAAATATCCAAGAAGTACAAGTGTCAAAGCTTGGGGATGCCCCTGAGGCACCCCCTTCTTCATCGGCAAAAATCAGGTCACCTTTCAAGACACTATATTTTTATTGCTTCATGCACTATGCATTTTTCTTGGAACGTCAGTTGTTTTTGTTTTTAGTATTAGTTTAGTTTAGTTTGTTGCAATAAATGGTTAGATCACATCATGTTGTTTTGGAGGGAGATGAACTCCGTTTTTCATTTGCCAAGAACACTCTGTTTTTCTATCTTATCGTTTCAATGAGTGTTCTCTTTTTCTGCTACTGCTTTTGGTTTTCGTTTTCGCCTTGATTTGCATTCAGATCTTCTTATATTTATTTATCAAGGTGTATTTTTGCCTCTGGACCATGTTGGTTTTCCTCAAAAGAGTTGGATTAAAAAAGTTTGAATGGTGTTGGAAAAGAGAAAAAGCTTTGTGCAAAAAAGTGGTACAAGAAGGAGCTTGTGTAGACTGCGGCCTAGGCTTTTGCATGTCGTGCTTGATGTCTTTTTGATAGTATGCTTAGTGGTTTTGCTGTAGCATGAATTGTCTCAAATAACTGAGATTGCTTAATGAGTCTTTGAAAAAATCATGCGTTGTTTTTATTGTATGGAAACATTATTTTGGTTTTCTCCTTGATGCTTTATTTGGGTTGACTTGGCGCATGCTCACACATGTTAGACTCTTACAAAGTTGCCAATAGCATCTATGATCATTTAGTTTTTGACTTTTGATGCCATCTTATGCTTCTTTTAATGTTGCTTTGTCGCTTTGCATGATTATGGCCGTTATTGCTCTCTTAGTTGGTCGCTCCCAGTCTTTTGCTAGCCCTCATTTTGTACTGAGTATGAGCTCTACTCGTGCATCCAACTCCCAAAAACCAAGTTTGCCATTGTGTCCACTATAAATTCCTATGCATGGTATTTGTAAGCCATTCCAAGTAAATTTTCATGTGCTACCTTTCAAAACGTTCAAAATACTTCTCGTTTTGTGACACTGTTTTCAGCTCATGGGGACGTAGTGGTCGGATTTGCTATCTTCCATATTGCTTATTCCAAAAAGAAAAAAAATAGAAAAAAGAAAGAAAAAAGGCACTCCTCCATGGAATGTGAATGTTGGTGGGCACCCGATGGAATCGGTTAGCCATGGTTTGTGAAAGGAAAAAAGGTGGGGAGGAGTGCCAAGCTTTATAAAAGAGCACAAAAGTGCCAATCTCTCTCTCAAAAACTTGCTTCATTTTTGTATGGAAGATAGTAAGAACTCCATTGCTAGTCGTTGACAAAAGCAACCACCTCTCAAAACTTAAGTTTTATCTCTCTGTTTTACAAATGAAAAGCTCTAGCACATGTTTAATCACTGCTTCCCTCTGCGAAGGGCCTTTCTTTTACTTTTATGTTTAGTCTTCACCTTCTATCTTTATGCACCATTAAGAGAGCATAGTTGTCATTCTTAGTGTAATATGCATTGTCCCTAAGTTCATTGATTGATTCATATTGTTGGTTTCACTTATTCTCAAATTATTTGTATCTAGTCGCCCTCTTAAACTTGAAGGTGTCCTATGCATTTATGTTTTGCTCTCCATGAAGGACAAGCTGAAAACCATTTGTATGCTTTTCCTTATGATTTGAACACACGTTTGACTTTCATTGTTTCATTTTCATGATCTTTTGCTTGTGTTTATTTTCATGTTTACAACATGGTTGCTAAGTTTCTTCTATCAAGATTATGTCTTTCATGCCCATGTTTTAAGTTCTTTTGATCCCAGCGCACAACGCTTACATACATGATCAAGATTGTGTAGGTGCATGTCACCTCAAAAATTATTTCTTTTGTTATCACTTACCTACTTGAGGACGAGCAGGAGTTAAGCTTGGGGATGCTGATACGTCTCCAACGTATCCATAATTTTTGATGCTCCATGCTTGTTTTTACACCATTTGCCTAATGTTTCATTACACTTAGTGGCACTTTTATGCATTTTCCGGAACTAACCTATTAACAAGTGCCACAGTGCCAGTTCCCTGTTTTCTGCTGTTTTTGTGTTTCAGAAGTGATACACAGGAAATATTCTCGGAATTGGACGAAACCACATCCTGAAGTCTTATTTTACCCGGAAGCTTCCAGAGATCCGAAGAGGAGTAGGAGGTGGGCCACAGGGCCCCCACACACCATGGTGGCGCGGCCAGGCCCCTGGCCGTGCCAGCCATGTGTGAGGGCGCCTGGTCCCGCCTCTGACATCGCCCCTTCGCCTATAAGAAGCCTCGGGACGGAAAACACTAGGGGAGTCGGCAATTTTCCAGAAACAGTTTCGCAGCTCCGCCGCCGCCGTCGACGAATTTCGGGGGACAGAAGTCTCTTTTCTGGCACCCTGCCGGGATGGGGAAGTGCCCCCGGAGCCATCTCCATTGACCTCCATCGCCGTCTCCATCGACCTCACCGCCATCTCCATCAACCTTGCTGTCTCCTATGATGAGGAGGGAGTAGTTCATCCCCGGGGCTAAGGGCTCTACCGGTAGCTATGTGGTTCACCTCTCTCTCCCATGATGTGATCTTTATGTGATCGTGAGCTTTGTATCATGTTGAACAAGTAGATGTTATTATTCAGATATTATGCTACTCCTATGCTTAATTATTATAGTGTACTCTAGTGATGTTATTAAAGTAATCTATTCCTCCTGCCATGGTGTAACGGTGACACTGCGTGCATCATGGTGGTACTTGGTTTAGGCTATGATTGTGATCTCTTGTGGATTATGAGAGTAATTATTACTATGATAGTATTGAGTGATCTATTCCTCCTTTCATGGTGTAATGTTGACAGTGTGTGCACCGTGTTAGTACTTGGTCTAAGTTGCAATGATTTCTATCTTGAGTTGTGATCTGATTTGGATATCTCTATGAGTGGTGTTTGTCAAGTACTTGATGAACTTTAAGGGGTGCTTCTGTAGCCACTACGCATTGATTAGTGTTATTCAATAGGAGAGTAATTCAGAATACCATAGTGGAGAGAAGTTATTTATTTGTTCATTCATGTTATATTGTTGGGAGTGTGTCCACTAGTGAAAGTATGATCCCTAGGCCTTGTTTCCAAGCTTTGCACACCGTTTACTTGCTGTTTTGTTACATGTTTGCTCGCAGCGATATTTATTTCATACCACGTTTGCTACTTATAATCATCTATACCACTTGTATTTCACTATCTCTTCGCCGAACTAGTGCACCTATACATCTGACAAGTGTATTGGGTGTGTTGGGGACACAAGAGACTTTCTGTATCGTAATTGCAGGGTTGCTTGAGAGGGATAGCTTTGACCTCTAACCTCCCTGAGTTCGATAAACCTTGGGTGATCCACTTAAGGGAAACTTGCTGCTGTTCTACAAACCTCTGCACTTAGAGGCCCAACAAGTGTCTACAAGAATAGAAGTGCGTAGACATCACTACCTTTCAAAAAACCCTTCAACATACTTCTCATTTTGTGACACTGTTTTCAGCTCATGGGGACGTAGTGGTCGGATTTGCTATCTTCCATATTGCTTATTCCAAAAAGAAAAAAGAAAAAAGGTACTCCTCCATGGAATGTGAATGTTGGTGGGCACCCGATGAAATCGGTTAGCCATGGTTTGTGAAAGGAAAAAAGGTGGGGAGGAGTGCTAAGCTTTATAAAAGAGCACAAAAGTGCCAATCTCTTTCTCAAAAACATGCTTCATTTTTGTATGGAAGATAGTAAGAACCCCATTGCCAGTCGTTGACAAAGACAACCACCTCTCAAAATCCAGTTTTTATCTCTTTGTTTTACAAATGAAAAGCTCTAGCACATGTTTAATCACTGCTTCCCTCCGCGAAGGGCCTTTCTTTTACTTTTATGTTGAGTCACCACCTTCTATCTTTATGCACCATTAAGAGAGCATAGTTGTCATTCTTAGTATAATGTGCATTGTCCCAAAGTTTTCATTGATTGATTCATATTGTTGGTTTCACTTGTTCTCAAATTATTTGTATCTAGTCGCCCTCTTAAACTTGAAGGTGTCCTATGCATTTATGTTTTGCTCTCCATGAAGGACAAGCTAAAAACCATTTGTATGTTTTTCCTTATGATTTGAACACACGTTTGACTTTCATTATTTCATTTTCATGATCTTTTGTTTGTGTTCATTTGCATGTTTATAACATGGTTGCTAAGTTCTTATTATCAAGATTATATCTTTCATGCCCATGTTTTAAGTTCTTATGATCCCAGCTCACAAATGCTTACATTTATGATCAAGATTGTGCAGGTGCATGTCACCTCAAAAATTATTCTTTTGTTATCACTTACCTACTCGAGGACGAGCAGGATTTAAGCTTGGGGATGCTGATACGTCTCAAACGTATTTATAATTTTTGATGCTCCATGCTTGTTTTTACACCATTTGCCTTGCGTTTCGTTACACTTTGTGGTGTTTTTATGCGATTTCCGGAACTAACCTATTGACAAGATGCCATAGTGCCAGTTCCCTGTTTTCTGCTATTTTTTGTGTTTTAGAAGTGATACACAAGAAATATTCTCGGAATTTCACGAAACAAGTTCCTGAAGTCTTATTTTTTCCCGGAAGCTTCCAGAGATCCGAAGAGGCGAAGGAGAGGGGCCACAGGCCAGCCTCACACTAGGCCGGCGCGGCCCTGGCCCTGGCCGCGCCGCCTAGGTGTGAGGAGGCCTGGGGCCACTCCAGACGACGCCCCTTCGCCTATATAAAGCCTCGGGACGGAAAACCCTAAGGGAGTCGGCGAAATTTCCAGAACAGTTCCGCAGCGCCGCCGCCATCGAAGACAAATTTCGGGGGACAGAAGTCTTTGTTTCGGCACCCTGCCGGGACGGGGAAGTGCCCCCGGAGCCATCTCCATCGGTCTCCATCGCCGTCTCCGCCGTCTCCATTGACCTCACCGCCATCTCCATCAACCTTGTTGTCTCCTATGATGAGGAGGGAGTAGTTCTCCCCCGGGGCTGAGGGCTCTATCGGTAGCTATGTGGTTCACCTCTCTCTCCCATGATGTGATCTTTATGTGATCGTGAGCTTTGTACCATGTTGAATAAGTAGATGTTACTCTTCTTCATTATGTGTACTATAGTGTGTTATTAAAGTAATCTATTCCTCTTGCCATGGTGTAACGGTGACAGTGCATGCATCATGGTGGTACTTGGTCTAGGCTATGATTGTGATCTCTTATGGATTATAAGAATAATTATCACTATGATAGTATTGAAGTGATCTATTCCTCCTTTCATGGTGTAATGTTGACAGTGTGTGCACCGTGTTAGTACTTGGTCTAAGTTGCAACAATATCTATCTTGAGTTGTGATTTGATTTGGGTATCTCTATGAGTGGTGTTTGTCAAGTACTTGATGAACTTTGAGGAGTGCTTCGTAGCCCTACGCAATGATTAGTGTTATTCAATAGGAGAGTAATTCAGAGTACCATAGTGAAGAGAAGTTATCTATTGGTTCAATTATGTTATATTTGTTGGGAGTGTGTCCACTAGTGAAAGTATGATCCCTAGGCCTTGTTTCCAAGCTTTGCACACCGTTTACTTGCTGTTTTGTTACGTGTTTGCTTGCTGCCATTTTTATTCCAGATTGCATTTACTACTTATAATCATCTATACCACTTGTATTTCACTATCTCTTCGCCGAACTAGTGCACCTATACATCTGACAAGTGTATTGGGTGTCTTGGGGACACAAGAGACTTTCTGTATCGTAATTGCAGGGTTGTTTGAGAGGGATAGCTTTGACCTCTTCCTCCCTGAGTTCGATAAACCTTGGGTGATCCACTTAAGGGAAACTTGCTGCTGCTCTACAAACCTCTGCACTTGGAGGCCCAACACTGTCTACAAGAACAGAAGCGTGTGTAGACATCAACCTCCTGTAAGAGTATCAAGAACGTACCTATTCCAACTAGATTTACCAACATAATTTTTTTTAAGGAGGATCATGGTAGAATGCTTCTTCGTACACCTATGATGAGCATTGCTAATACGGTACCAAGCATCTTTCAAGCTCTCTCCCCCTTGTTGCTTAAAAGTACAAACTTCAACTTCAGGATTACTCATTCTAACAAAACTAAAAGCAAGCAAGTAAAAGCAACTATAAAGGAAACTAATTTTTTTGTATTTTTGATAAAACGATGCAAGCAAAAGTAAAATAAAGAAAAACAAAAACAAAGTAAAAGATTGTGCATGCGAGACTCCCCTTGCAGAAGTCTTCTTTGTCCCCGACAACGGCACTAGAAAACTGCTTGATGGCGTGTAAGTACAGCCTGTTGGGAACCCCAAGAGGAAGGTATGATGAGCACAGTAGCAAGTCTTCCCTCAGTTGTGAAACCAAGGTTTATCGAACCAGTAGGAGAAAGCCAAACTTCAGAAGGTGATGCTTGCTAGCTTCGTGACACTCCAGACAATGGCACCAGAAAACTTGTTGGTGTGTCTTTCACCCAACAACAATGTGAAACCTGCACACAACACAACTAAGAACTTTGCTCCCAACTTACGATGAGGTTGTCAATCTCACCGGTTTGCGGTAAACAAAGGATTGGGCGTATCGAGTGGTAAAAGGATAATAGTAATGCAAGTAAAAGTAAACAGTGCGAGTAAAGTAAAACAGTAAAACTATGTAAAGGAAATTGGACTAGGGTCCACAGTTCACTAGTGGCGCCTCTCCATAAGATAAATAATAACATGCTGGGTAAACAAATTACAGTTGGCAAATTGATAGAGTAAAGATAATGTACATACGTCATGAGGATCACTATGAGGCACACTCTGGGCATTAAGACAAAATACATAGACCATAATCCAACTGCATCTATGACTAATAATCCACTCGCGGGGAGTCGTCCGAGTACCCTTTGAGTATTAAGTTGCAAACAACAGATAATTAAATTAAGCAAAGTGCGTAATATAAACAAAGCAAATGTCCTTGGACACAAGAATGTTGTTTTCTCTCTAGTGGCAACATCACATCTACAACCTTAGCGGTATCTGTCACTCCCCCAGATTAAATAGAGGCATGAATCCAACTATCGAGGATAAATACTCCCTCTTGCAGTCACTAGCATCTACTCGGCCAAGATAGCTACTAGCAATGGAAAGCATGCAAGATCATAAACAACATAGAGATAACATAAGATATATAATTCATCACATCAACTTAACATAGTACCAATACTCATCGGATCCCAACAAACACAACATGTATGATTACATATAGATGATCTTGATCATGTAGGACAGCTCACAAGATCTAAACATGAAGCACATGATGGAGAAGACAACCATCTAGCTACTGCTATGGACTTGTAGTCCAAGGTAGACTACTCACACATCACTCCGGAGGCGACCATGGTGGTGGAGAAGGCCTCCGGCAGGGATTCCCCTCTCCGGCAGGGTGCCGGGAAGACCTCCTGGATCCTCCCGATCTCGTTTCGATGACGGCGGCGGCTTGTAGTATGTTTCGAGGAAAAGTGATCTGTCCCTTAGATTTTTCCCATCGAGGGGACTTTATAGGCGAAAGGGCAGCATCAGAAGTGGGACCAAGAGGTCTCACCACAGGTGGGCGCGGCCAGGGGCTGGGCTGCGCCCCCTGGTGGTGAGGCTGGCCCCTGGCCCCCCTCCGTCTCATCTTCGGTCTTCACAAAGCTTCGGTAAAAATAGGAGGTTTGGCTTTTGTTTTGTCCAATTCCGAGAATATTTCCTGTGTAACTTTGCTGAAACACAAAAATAGCAGAAAACAGGAAACTGGCACCGTGGCATCTTGTTAGTAGGTTAGTTCTGGAAAATGCATAAAAATGCCACGAAGTGTAACAAAACTCAAAGCAAATGGTGTAAGAATAAGCATGGAGCATCAAAAATTATAGATACGTTTGAGACGTATCAGTGTCCAGCTCTAGCTGCAGCATCAATAAGGGCAGAGAGCGCGGCTGCCATGAAGTCAAAGAGAAGGGGACAGCTACCGTCACCCTGACGCACTCCCCTCTTGTTTTTGAAGAAAGGGCCAACTTCTCCATTGATGCAGATGGCTGTTTGGCCTCCAGAAACTAAATGCATAAGCCTATGGATGTTGCCTGACTCAAAACCCTTCCGAGTCAGGACAGTGCGAAGGAAGGCCCAGTTAACCCTGTCATAAGCTTTTTCGAAGTCGAGCTTGAGAATAATCGCCGGTTGATGGGACACATGAAGTTCATCTAAGATTTCATGTAGAGCCAGAGCACCATCAAGGATTTGCCTCCCTTTTATGAAAGCTGTTTGCGCAAAAGAGATCGTCTGATGCACTATCGGAGATAGTCTAATGGCATAGGCTTTAGAAATAAACTTGAATATCACATTGATTAAAGCAATTGGACGGAACTGTTTGATAGAGTCTGCCTCAGGCACTTTGGGGATCAGAGACAAAACACCAAAATTGAGTCTAGCAATGTCAAGTCTACCCAGAGCAAACTCATTAAGGATATTCAGAAGCAGAGGTTTGAGCCAACTCCAGCATGATTTAAAGAAGATCACCGGGAAACCATCTGGCCATGGAGCCATATCCATTTTGGTCAGGGCCAGGACCTCATCGAGTTCCTGGGAAGTAAAGGAGAGCGCCAACTCTAGGTTCTCAGCATTTGAAACTTTCTGATTCTCTGCCCAGAATCCATCCACGAGAGTGAGAAGTTGGGGCTCCTCTGTCCCCATTAATTATCTATAGAAGCTGTACACATGTTCTTTAATAGCAGATTTGTCAGTGATTGGGCCGGAGGGAGAGGCGAGAGCCGTGATCGCACACTTGCGACGCCGACTGACGAGGTTCTAACCCGGCAATGCCCATGTTTAGGGCTTTCGATTCATGGAGAGAGCGTGGGCGCTTGGCGGATTCGACGGCTTCAGACAGAAATGGGGGTACACATGAATTTACCCAGGTTCGGCCCCCCGGAGGGTAAAGACCTACATCCTGCTTGTCTGATCTTGTATTGCTTGTATAATTGGAGCTGTTACAATGGTGCACAGATGGGATCTGGCTATGGTCGAAAAAGAGATGGCGTGTGCTAGCCTATGCGTGGGATCTATGCGAGATCAGGTGTCTATGCGAGATTATATGTCTAGGGGACGCCCTTGGTGGTTTTATATACGCAGCCAGTTAGGGTTTACAAGTAATCTTTGCCTTCTACTCCAAGTCGAAGTGCTGGGCCTTGCGGGCTTCATGTATCCTTCGAGCGGGCTTCTTTCTTGGTCGATAGTGGGTATGCTAAAGGTGAGGACCCGAGGGGTCGTTCCCTCATCACTAGCCCCCGAGTGTCTAGTCGATTCGTAGAATCGGGTAGAGACTCAAATCTTGCCTTGAAGTCGTAGTCTTGCATGTCGCGTGTGAGGTCACCAAATGAAGTTCTTGCATGTCGCGGTCGATGGAGTCACACGGTAGCTGAATCATTGTGATGATGTTGTCGAATGCTTGTTGTAGGCGATGTCGTTGTCGAGCCCTTGAGTGTCTGGTCGTCGTAGGCAAAGACCCCGAGCATGGGTCGAATCTTTTTAAGGCGAAGCCCCCGAGCATATTGGTAACACCGGGTACAAAAAGACTGTATGCTAGGGTTAGCATGTAAGCGTATCCCCCGAGCGTTGCTAGCATCGGGTTGTAAGGCGTAGCCCCCGAGGGTGTTTCCAACACCGGGTCGATGGAATAATGCCAATTCAAAGCGCAGCCCCGAGCGTGTTGCCAATGCCGGACGAATAAATGCCAATGCGAGGCGCAGCCCCCGAGCGTGTTGGCAACGCCGGGCGAATGAGTGGAACTAACGATACCTCGAAGCATGTCGGGTGAAGGCGTGGTACCCGACGCGTCCGTCAGGATACTTAGAGCGTCCGTAGGTACGGAAATTATCTCAGCAGAGCGCGTGTAGCTGCGTTACCGGGCCAGCAGTGTTGCTAACTGTGGACTTAAAGCATCCGTAGGTACGGAATTATCTCAGCAGAGCGCGTATAGCTGCGTTGTCGGGCCAACAGTGTTGCTAACTGTGGACTTAAAGCGTCCGTAGGTACGGAATTATCTCAGCAAAGCGCGTATAGCTGCGTTGCCGGGCCAGCAGTGTTGCTAACTGTGAACTTAAAGCGTCCGTAGGTACGGAATTATCTCAGCAGAGCACGTATAGCTGCGTTGCCGGGTCAGCAGTGTTGCTAACTGTGGACTTAAAGCGTCTGTAGGTACGGAATTATCTCAGCAGAGCGCGTATAGCTACGTTGCCGGGCCAGCAGTGTTGCTAACTGTGGACGTAACTTCAACACGGTGTCTGAACGTGCTTGCGATGAATTTGATCCCTGTAGTCGAGGAGGTAGATACCTCGCACTCGACGGTCATTAGGCAAATAGACATATGTATAATGTGAAGGCAAATAGACATGTGTATAATGTAAAAGCAAAGCCCCTAAGTATCGGTTGCTGAAAGTGTCGAAAACATATGAAAAGTAATGAAAGTAGCCGACTCATAGTTGAGGAAGACTTAGCTTTGACTTTTTCTCCCAGGGTGACCCCTAATATTTCCACTTTTTGTCCCGTAGCCGTGACGTTTTTTTGGCAGCCCAAAATGTCATGTATTCATCTATGACACGAGGTCCGTGACATTTTTTTTTCATCGCAAAGAACCACGCGGATGGATGTCTGTGACATTTCTACTCTGGGTTGTGATACTTTGAGATTGTCATGTACCACTGGATTTCTTGTAGTATAATTATTCAGTAATTTTCTAAAGACATCGTTTATGGAAAAGAGTTGTTTTAGCAAAAAATAAATCACTGCCATGTACAAACACACCACAAACAATAGCAAGCACGGCAGACTATTGGCGTGAAATCGAAATTGGCCTTCAGAGATCTACCGTGTGGACCGTAGTCTGCCGCGCCATTTGCCATGACCGTTTCATTGTCCTGTGTTTTATGAAGTGTTTGCCGCGGTCGGAGTTTTACCGTGTCGTATTTAAGGTCTGCCGTGTGCCGGAATCTCTATTGTATGTCCACCTCGCATGAAACACGGCACACGGCAGAGATTATGGCCACGGCGGCGTCCTATTTTCCGGTAATGCGTAGGACGAAGTACACGTTTTGCATTATCTTGCAGGTAGCATAACACCGTGGAGCCTTCTGGCCATTGCGACGTACACGTTATACATACGAAGTGGACTAGGGACGAGGGAGCGACTTCCCTAGTCGCGACGAATCTGCAGTCCACAAATTAGCCCTAGTCTCCAGGTTGCTGGCTGGTTTGTAGCCGAGTCAGTTACAGATTAGTTACTCGCGCATGATTGTGATCCTGTAATATACGATCCGTCGATCGAGATATATATGCGTGCTGCATCTCAAACAACTCTTCCACAAATCCCATCGGCGCCGGACTTGGTCATGGAGCGACACATCGTCGTCCTCCTCTCCCTTCTCCTCATCCTGCTCTTCTCGTGCCATGCATCCGCGGCCAGCGGCACCGTCCAGGCGAGGCGGCGGTACTCGTCGCCGCTGGCGCATCGCCATCGCGTGATCACGGCGGAGGCGGCGGCGGCCGCCGCCGCCGCGGGCACGGGCGTGCCGAAGATGGTGCAGTACGAGACGCGGTACTACACTCAGCGGCTTGACCACTTCAACGCGGCGCCGGCGAGCTACCGCACGTTCCAGCAGCGGTACCTGGTGAACGCCACGTACTGGGGCGGCAAGACGGCGCCGGTGTTCGTGTACGCCGGGAACGAGGGCGACGTCGAGCTCTTCACCAACAACACAGGATTCATGTGGGAGCTCGCGCCCCGCTTCCGGGCCATGCTCGTGTTCATCGAGGTAAACCCTACATCCATATATAATCGATCTCCACGCCCGTCTTTCTTTTCTTCGGATCGAGGTATTCTGCTTCCACGATTGGTGATGTTCCATACTGATGGATTTGGGACGGATGCAGCATCGGTACTACGGACACTCGGTGCCGTTCGGGAGCGAGGAGGCGGCCTTCAGGAACACGAGCACGGCGGGGTACCTGACGACGACGC